>CM033471.1:219871821-220505657 GCA_019447015.1 Hymenochirus boettgeri | reverse complement strand
ACCCACCCATATGGCATACCGTTTGATTCAGGACATGTGGGAGATTGCCGTTTAGTGGGTTTTTTTTACTTGCCAAGTGGGTTTAGGTAGGATTTCAACCATTGAGTCCACTTATTTTATTTTTTCACAAAATCTCCTAAAAGCACGGACTTCTTTGGATCAGTGGGTCTGGAATTCTTCATGTATGTATGAAAGCATGGCATGGTAACGTAGCTGAAGGTGTGTAGATTCCAAAAATATATAGTTTGGGGGGGAATTTCCATGTTTTGGGACTGTTTCCTTAGAAAAAGTGTAGGCTGTTCAAATTACAGAGCACTTTGATTCTTTCTTGTAATTGCATTTGTGCATGCGTCCCACTTGAGCTAGTTGGTGGCCACGTCTCTGTGTGCATCCACGCATATGGCATAATGTTTGATTCAGAACATGTGGGAGATTGATATTTAGTGGGGGGTTTTATTTGTGGGGGGCATTTCCAAGTTTTGGGGCTGTTTGAAATTACAGAGCACTTTGATTTTTTTCTTGTAATTACACTTGTGCATGCGTCCGATTTGAGCTAGTTGGTGGCCACGTCTCTGTGTACATCCACGCATATGGCATACTGTTTGATTCAGAACATGTGGGAGAGTGATATTTAGTGGGGGGGTTTATTTGTGTGGGGCATTTCCAAGTTTTGGGGCTGTTTGAAATTACAGAGAACTTTGATTTTTTTCTTGTAATTACACTTGTGCATGTGTCCCATTTGAGCTAGTTGGTGGCCACGTCTCTGTGTGCACGCACACATATGGCATACAGTTTGATGCAGGATATGTGGGAGATTGACATTTGGTGGGTTTTTTTGCTTGTCAAAAGGGTTTAGGTAGGATTTCAACCCTTGAATCATCTTATTTTATTTTTCACAAAACCACCTAAAAACACGGATTTCTTTGGATCAGTGGGTCTGGAATTCTTCATGTATGCATGAAAGCATGGCATCGTAACGTAGCTAAAGGTGTGTAGATTCCAAAAATATATAGTTTGTGGGGGGAATTTACCTGTTTGGAGACTGTTTCCTTAGAAAAAGTATAGGCTGTTCAAATTACAGAGCACTTTGATTCTTTCTTGTAATAGCATTTGTGCATGCGTCCCATTTGAGCTAGTTGGTGGCCACGTCTCTGTGTGCATCCACGTATATGGCATACCGTTTGATTCAGGGCATTTGGAAGATTGATAATTGACAAGTTTTTTTTACATGACATGGAAATTTGCCATGATTTTTAACTTTGAATTGTATTTTTATACATTTTTCCTGAAAATCTGGTAAAAAAGCGAACTTTTACATGAAACTGCGCCCACACCATTGGTGGTATGCATAAAGGAATCACACCATTGTGTAGCTGAAGGTGTGTAGATTCCAAGAATATATAGTTTGGGGGGGTATTTCTAATATAGAGGGGTGTTTAGTCTGACAAATCTGAAAAGTTGCTGTAATTGGGCCATTGTTCATTGGCTCACTTTGTGGCTAGTTGATTCCACGTTTGCGTGTGTAACCATACATAGGGCATACCGTTTGATTCCGGACATTTGGGAGATTGATATTTGGTAACTTTTTTTTACATTACTTGGTATTTTGGCATGATTTCTACCTTTTGAGAGAGTTTTTTTTCAAATTTTTTAGAAAATCTGCTAAAACTGTGAACTTCTACGAAGAACTGCGCCCACACCATTGATGGTACGAATAAACAAACTACAGAATTTCGTAGATAAAGGTGTGAGGATTCGAGAAATATATGGTTTGTGGGGGTTGTTTTGTGGGGAAAAATTGCAGACTGTTCAAATTCAGATTTGACTGAATATTTTTGCTGTTTCTGAGCCATTGTGCATTGTTTCACTTTGTGTCTTTTGGCTTCCACGTCCACGTGTGTAACCACACATATGGCATACCGTTTGATTCAGGACATTTGGGAGATTGATATTTAGTAGCTTTTTTTTACATTCCATGGGGTTTTGGCATGATTTCTACCTTTTGAAGTTGTTTTTGTTCATTTTTTCAGACAAATGCGAAATTCTACGAAGAACTGCGCCCACACCATTGATGGTATGAATGAACAAACTACAGCGTTACGTAGCTGAAGGTATGTAGATTCTGAGAATATATAGTTTTGCGGGGGTATTTCCAAGTTAGAGGGGTGTTCAGTTTGAAAAATCTGGGAAAATGCTGTTATTGGCTCACTGCACATTGTTTTACATTTTGACTAGTCGCTTCCACGTCCGTGTGTGTAACCACACATATGGCATACCGTTTGATTCAGGACATTTAGGAGATTGATATTTGGTAAGGTTTTTTTACATTACATGGGGTTTTGGTGTGATTTTGTAACTTTGAAATGTATTTTTCTCTATTTTTCCAGAAAATTGTGTAGAAATGCGAAATTCTACGAAGAACTGCGCCCACACCATTGATGGTATGAATGAACGAACTATAGTGCTACATAGCTGAAGGTGTGTAGATTTGAGGAATATATAGTTTGTGTGGGGTATTTCTGAGTTATCAGGGTGTTTTGTGGAAAAAACTGCAGATTGTCCAAATTCGGAGTTGGCTAAATATTTTCGCTGTTTCTGAGCCATTTGTCTCACCTTGTGGCTTTTCGCTTCCACGTCCGCGTGTGTAACCACACATATGGCATACCGTTTGATTCAGGTTGGGAGATTGATATTTAGTAACTTTTTTTTAGATTTCATGAGGTTTTAGCATGATTTTTACCTTTTGAAGTTGTTTTTTGTTCATTTTTTCAGAAAAGTGCGAACTTCTACGAAGAACTGCGCCCACACCATTTATGGTATGAATGAACGAACTACAGTGATACATAGCTGAAGGTGTGTAGATTTCAGGAATATATAGTTTGTGGGGGGTAGGGGATATTTCTGAGTACGGGGGTTGTTTTGTGGAAAAAACTGACAGACTGTCCAAATTCGGAGTTGGCTAAATATTTTCGCTGTTTTTGAGCCATCGTGCATTGTCTTACATCGTGGCTTTTCGCTTCCACGTCCGCGTGTTAACCACACATATGGCATACCGTTTGATTCAGGACATTTGGGAGATTGATATTTAGTAACTTTTTTTTTAGATTCCATAGGGTTTTGGCATGATTTCTACCTTATGAAGTTGTTTTTTGTTATTTTTTCAGAAAGTGCGAACTTCTACGAAGAACTGCGCCCACACCATTGATGGATGAATGAACGAACTACAGTGCTACATAGCTGAAGGTGTGTAGATTTCAGGAATATATAGTTTGTGGGGATATTTCTGAGTTACGGGGGTGTTTTGTGGAAAAACTGCAGACTGTCCAAATTCGGAGTTGGCAATATTTTCGCCGTTTCTTAGCCATCGTGCAATGTTTCACTTTGTGCCTTTTCGCTTCCACGTCCACTGTGTGTAACCACATATGGCATACCGTTTGATTCAGGACTTTGGGAGATTGATATTTAGTAACTTTTTTTTAGATTCATGAGGTTTTGCATGATTTTACCTTTTGAAGTTGTTTTTTGTTCATTTTTTCAGAAAAGTGCGAATTCTACGAAGAACTGCGCCCACACCATTTATGGTATGAATGAACGAACTACAGTGATACATAGCTGAAGGTGTGTAGATTTCAGGAATATATAGTTTGTGGGGGTTATTTCTGAGTTACAGGGTGTTTTGTGGAAAAAACTGCAGACTGTCCCAATTCGGAGTTGGCTAAATATTTTCGCTGTTCTGAGCCATCGTGCATTGTCTCACTTGTGTGCTTTTCGCTTCCACGTCCGCGGTGGTAACCACACATATGGCATACCGTTTGATTCAGGACATTTGGGAGATTGATATTTAGTAACTTTTTTTTAGTTTCATGAGGTTTTAGCATGATTTTCACCTTTTGAAGTTGTTTTTTGTTCATTTTTTCAGAAAAGTGCGAATTCTACGAAGAACTGCGCCCACACCATTGATGGTATGAATGAACGAACTATAGTGCTACATAGCTGAAGGTGTGTAGATTGAGGAATATATAGTTGTGTGGGGTATTTCTGAGTTATCAGGGTGTTTTGTGGAAAAAACTGCAGATTGTCCAAATTCGGAGTTGGCTAAATATTTTCGCTGTTTCTGAGCCATCGTGCATTGTCTTACATCGTGGCTTTTCGCTTCCACGTCCGCGTGTGTAACCACACATGGCATACCGTTTGATTCAGGACATTTGGGAGATTGATATTTAGTAACTTTTTTTTAGATTCCATGGGGTTTTGGCATGATTTCTACCTTATGAAGTTGTTTTTTGTTCATTTTTTCAGAAAAGTGAGACTTCTACGAAGAACTGCGCCCACACCATTGATGGTATGAATGAACGAACTACATGCTACATAGCTGAAGGTGTGTAGATTCAGGAATATATAGTTTGTAGGGGATATTTGAGTTACGGGGGTGTTTTGTGGAAAAAACTGCAGACTGTCCAAATTCGGAGTTGGCTAAATATTTTCGTTTCTGAGCCATCGTGCATTGTCTCACATCGTGGCTTTTCGCTTCCACGTCCGCGTGTGTAACCACACATATGGCATACCGTTTGATTCAGGACATTTGGGAGATTGATATTTAGTAACTTTTTTTTAGATCATAGGGTTTTGGCATGATTTCTACCTTATGAAGTTGTTTTTTGTTCATTTTTTCAGAAAAGTGCGAACTCTACGAAGAACTGCGCCACACCATTGATGGTATGAATGAACGAACTACAGTGCTACATAGCTGAAGGTGTGTAGATTTCAGGAATATATAGTTGTGGGGGATATTTCTGAGTTACGGGGGTGTTTTGTGGAAAAAACTGGAGACTGTCCAAATTCGGAGTTGGCTAAATATTTTCGCGTTTCTTAGCCACGTGCAATGTTTCACTTTGTGCTTTTCGCTTCCACGTCCACGTGTGTAACCACACATATGGCATACCGTTTGATTCAGGACATTTGGGAGATTGATATTTAGTAACTTTTTTTTAGATTTCATGAGGTTTTAGCATGATTTTTACTTTTGAAGTTGTTTTTTGTTCATTTTTTCAGAAAAGTGCGAACTTCTACGAAGAACTGCGCCCACACCCTTATGGTATGAATGAACGAACTACAGTGCTACATAGCTGAAGGTGTGTAGATTTCAGGAATATATAGTTTGTGGGGGTTATTTCTGAGTTACGGGGATGTTTTGTGGGAAAAAACTGCAGACTGTCCCAATTCGGAGTTGGTCTATATTTTCGCCGTTTCTGAGCCATCGTGCATTGTCTACTTTGTGCCTTTTCGCTTCCACGTCTGCATGTGTAACCACACATATGGCATAGTTGTGGGGGGGGATTTTTGAGTTGGGGGGGTTGTTTTGTGGAAAAACTGCAGACTGTTCAAATACAAAACTGGCAAATTTTTTTTTGCTGCTACTGACATTTGGCATAGGTCACGCTCTGGGTTAGTTGGTAGCCATGTCTCTGGGTACACCCATGAATGTGGCATACCGTTTTATTGGGAGGGGATAGGCTTTCATATTTGAGATGCGTTTGAACTTTCCTCCACAGTTTTTAGCTGAAATTCGATTTGATTTTGTCTCTGATTTTACAGTTGAGGAAAAAAAAGGAAAATGTGAGAAAGTAACTTACAATTTGACGAAAGCTGCGTCTGTCGGTATCTGCATTTTGATCGAAACTAACCTCACTCGTAAAATCCGTGGGTGTGTGTTTCAAAAATATCTCACTTGTGGGGATTTTTAGATAATTTGGTAGATATTCTATGTTAACTGTCAGTAGTGGTTATACATTTTAATTTGGTGTAATATTCTAGGAGTGCAGTTTTAGTTGGGGGGGTCTCGTACAGGAAAAGTCGGGTACCTACATATATCTGGTATCGTTGTACTCGGGAGTATCTGAGCTTTTAGAAACAGTAGATTTTTTTGCGTAACCTTAAGATAACTATAAGTAAAAATGGAAAAAATCCAGGAAAATTTGCAAATTTTTCATTTTTTTTACATATTTTACCATAAATTCCAGTAAAATTTCCAGAAAAGTACAAAATTTTGTTACCATGTTAAAGTACATTTTGTGCTGAAAAAAACAATGTATAATATTCCTGATTTACTGCAAGGTTTCCTACTGTAAAATTAGTCTAAAGCGATTAAGGACAAAATCTGAAAATTCTTCTGGCAGTTAACGCAAAAAAAAATGTAAATCTCCTGGCAGTGAAGGGTTAAATGTATAAAATAAGTGTAAATAAACAACAACAATGTAAACAGTAAATATAAGTAAATATAGGTGCTACAACCCTCTTGATATGCAATAGATAAACAATCCCCAAGACTCTGTGAGTAGCCGTACTAGGTAAGGTACACTGCTAATAAACTCACTTATAAAACACTGTGGTCCGGGTGCAGTCTGGCCCCGCTGATGTGGAAGCTGTGATTACACTGACTCCAGAAGAACAGTTAGTTCAGCTGCAGAGCAGAAATAGATTCAAACTCACTGACGCCCAAGTGACCGGGTGCAAGCCGCCCCAGGCCCCTCGCAAGCCCATATACGTGAAAGTCGATATGTAGAAAGCGCTGCCGCACTAACCGGGACACAGAAACTTCGGAGCTTTTACACAAGAAAAATGAAACCAGTTCTTACACTGGTAGCATTCTACCATGCTCTCTTATGCTTGTATTCATGGCAAATACAAAAGGTGGTCAGTTTACCTGCCTAGTGAAACACTTGGTGTTTGGAAGGTGTGGGGATAGTGTAATGTGCCCTTTTCTAGGTATTGCACTAGGTGTGGTCTCATTTTCTCTTGTTCAAACACAATATTTTGGAGATCAACTTCTTCTGCTACAGCAATGGCATTAGCCATAGCAAACAGCCCGCAGTCACTAGCTTCTCTCTGACTTTGGCAAAAAAAACTGTCAAGTTTAATATTTTGTGTTCTCCTAGGAAAGTGGCTTATACATTTTTATGAATTGTTTTTTTAATGTCTCAGAGTGTAACCAAGGACACAGAGTCATAAATGTTTACAGAATTGCATAGAAGACAAGACATGACCCAGTGGGCACCAACATGATGAATTTGAAGCATTTTAGCTCTGCTCTCAATGTAACAGTTTAAGGGGCAAGAATCACGGTATCTGGTAAGACCAGAAATGCTGGGATATTCTGAGCCGATAATTATTGGCAGATATTAATTATATTATCATGAAGCCACTCCCCATTAAGAATATAATTTTTATCTTGTACCAGTAAATTATGTGTTTTGGTTACAGACTGAGGGAGGATGATTTTCTGAAGAAATCAATGTCTCATCAGTTTTATCACAGATTCAAAAGGTCATACAATTCAAAATGTACAATCTATCACTAGATCAATGGCACACTTAACACTTTCCCAACATTAAGCTCTTATTTTCAGCCTTTATTTCAAATCTATGGGACTCAGTTTTTTTTGGTCTTCCATATTTTCGTTCAGGGAGCGCATGTAGGGTACCTGAATAAGATTTTTTGGGACTCTCTGTCACTGGCAGTCCATAATCTTTCAGAATGTGTGAAGAACTTCTTCCAGCATTTTATTAATTCCACTTTCTAGCTCTTAAGATAAATCTCATCCTCTAGCAAGTACACATTATCTAATACTCTTTTCAAAGAAAGAGCACAGCTATGAATAAGTGTAGTACGAGTGCTTTGTTTTCTTAATGGCAATTCTTCTACACTATATGAGGAAACATTTCTATCAGAACTTTCAAAATTCTCAAGATGTTTTTATGTGAACACTGTATTGTAACACACTTAGAATCCAACACAAATAAAGGATTCCCAGTTCCACTTTTCAAAAACTGAAATAAACTGCACGTGTTACATGGCATGAAAAATGTTTCCAATCTTTGCACGTGCATTCTGGTATTCACTGCCAAGGTTTATCAGGTAGGTCAATCCTTTTTGATTTGACTTTTCACTTCAAAGCACCCTTTTGACATGTCAATGCATGTAATGTCTTTTCTCTCTATTTCACGTAGTACCTTCTCAATGTACCACAAAATCTCTTGGCCGTTGTGAAGGAATTTCGCCAGCTCTTACACATATTTCCTATATGTTCTTAACTTTGAACATTCAGCTGCTTATATCTAGTAAAAAAAAAAAATTTGAAATATTATTAAATTTTCAATCCTATAATGAACAATATTTATCAGTTTGAACACTCAAATTTTGAAAGAAAAAAGTTATAAACAAATTCTAAAATCTTTAATGGCTGCCCAAAAATGCAGATTTTTGAAGGGTATCTCCACTCATAAAACCATACTAAGTGAAGCACTCTGGAGATACCAGAGTCATAAAAATATGGCTGCTCGCAGTTCCACCGACACCATGCTATAATAAATATAAATAGAACCAGATAAACTGTAAATGAGCGCTGGGATACCAGATTAGAGGAAAACCTGGTTAAACCTGTTTGTACACAAAAATTATAGTAATAAATCCCGCGCTCCAGTAAATTACCCTTATAATAAAGAGAAATGTTCATACAAAATAAATATTAAAAAACTTTCAGGGTTATCAATAAAAGTTCTTATTGTTTAAATTGTTGCTAATTTTGCCTAACCAATCAGATGTTAGCTTTCAAATGTTAAAAAGATGTGATCTGGTTGGGCAAAATTAGCACCATTTTAAACAATAAGAACTTTATTGAATCTCTCTGTTTATTAATACAGTAATCCTAACAATCTAATTAAAACAAAACAATAGATCCACCCCACAATATCTATACATATAATATCCTGAAATAAATTACTCTAAACCGTATATATCTAAATCCTGCCGGCAGGTTACCAAACAAAACTCTACTCTACTTGTGTATACATATTGTTTATATATATCCATTTTAAACCTTTCTGTATTCTCATTCATTGAATACACGCTAAATAGTAGATAGTAGTATGTTTTTCATTCTGACACAGGTAAACTGACACCTTTTAATTGAAAAGGGGACTCCTACAGATGGGAAAATGGTTGACTTTTACATGCTCCCCCATTTCATTAATAAATCTCACTCAAAGCATTAAAGGTTTTTTTTTACTAACCGTGATGTCTGGAAGCCATTTGTGAGAAAACCACTTTTTAAATGATGGGCATGTTTTCCATGGTTAACAGTTATATACATGTTTAGAGCTCTCATGATCATCCCGAGTGCTTGCCAAAGCGACATTTCTAAGCAATTTAAAAAAACAATTTACGGTCACTCCAGATCCCATGTTTTTTTACTAACCCATTTTCACGGGGGAAATCGCAAAGCATTATATCTGCATCTACAAAAATATTTGCAACATTTAAATTTACATTGTTCATTCTTTCAATTTTCAGGGTTATTGTATATCTAATAATGTTCACTCTGTTCAACAGGAAATTACAAATTGTGGAACTTTTGCCACACATCCAAGGAATATCCTGTTAATTTTATAAATATAGTATTCGCCTATATCTTTAATGTGGGTTAACACTGCAGAGTCCTTCTCCCTTTGTTGGCAATTATTTTGCCAAGTGGCTGTTTTGTCTCCCTTATGTACAATTACATTCCTGGCGACACTGGTCAACATATACAGTATATTTCCCGTTGGTTTCTTGCTGTGTACAAGCTTTTGTCTCAGTGTTTGCACAACAAGGGTTATCATGTGTGTTAGGTTCTTCTGATTCTCAGACAACTAAGATGACAATATTATTTAAATGTCCTATGTGTGTTACCATTTTTGGCACTCTTGTGTGCGCTCAGTTCTGGAAAAAAACACATTCATAGCGATATTTACATGATTATAATCCTTTTCCTTGTACCTATGTATGTCCAAAGCTCTTCCTAACACTTCCAATTACGGGTTAGCTACTAGTGTGTACTCCATAGCGAAGCAATGTTGATTTATACAAATTGTCATTGCGTTTGAAATGGTGTTCATTTCAAACGCAACAATGAACAACTTGGCCTATTTTTTTTTGTCATTTAAATGTTTCAGCATTTTCAGGCTGTATGTTGTAAATATCAATGAGATTACGTGGACACCATTGTTCTTCTGTCTCCATTTTTAGACAGAACAATTGTGTCCTTTATGTGGAGAGAGGAGATAGAACTCCTCTAGAGGATAGAGAAATGGCTTGCAAAAGGAGAAGCATCTATAACAATTGGAGAAAACACCACTAAATATTTTATTTAAAACATTTTTTCTTCTTCAGTATTAAGTGGAAGTTCAGAGAATTTTTTTTTATTCATTATCTAGTTTTTGTGTAATTGGCTATCAAAAATTTCTAATGAGCAACTCAATCAACCCAGAGAGCTAGATTAGGGACGAGACATAATGGGCATTATTAGGGGTCCTGCGCTCCGAATCCTTTAGTAGAAAAGTGCTTTACAAATGTTAGTGTATTGTATTATTGTAAATATCTGTCCCTCCCCTCCCATGCATAGACAGACAAGTCAGTACCAGCAACTTACCCAATCCTCTTGTCATTTAAAGTGAACTTGGCAGTTTTCAGCACAAACGTCTCTCTGCTGTGGGCAACTCTCCCCCCCCCCCTCTCCTCCTCCTTTACTTTGAATCACTTACTGCACAGGTCCTTCATTCAGCGATGTCTGCCTGTAACCGGATCTTGGCACAAACTGTTTCTACTCTATCAGCTCAGTGTCCATTATTAGCTCAATGCAATAGCATCTATGCAAGATCGGGTTACCGGCAGGGATCAGCTGTGAACTAACCAGTGCTGTATGTGATTCAAAGCAAACCGGAGGGGGGAGGAGGAGAGCTGCTCACAGCAGAGGAGAGGCTTTTAGATGACAGCAGGAAACAGTGGATACCGGTAACTCAATGTGCTGGGAAAAAGCACAAGGTAGTGTAGGGGAGATTTTTATGGGAGTGCAGGGAACAGATTAGTATGCAACTCATCATATGGGAATCAAAGCTGACAGACAGAAAGGGTTTGTCACAGGGACTGTCACATGGTTTTGGACCAGGAAGCAGGAAGTGCAGGGGATCTGGTGATGGCCTCCCATATCACAACCTAAAAATGTAAATACTTCAAAACTACGTAAAATAAATAATTAAAGTAAATTACAAAATACTCAGGAAAGCAATTCCTGTGAATTACCTAAAGTCATTTTTGGACCACAGTTCCCCTTTAAGAGGAAAGGTCTTAAACTTCAAACAGGTCCTCTGATCCGAGATACTATTATTTGATATTAAATTACATTACATTACAAGGCAGTCCACCCCTAACAAAAAATCGCACTTGAATCTTATCGCCTACCATAATCTAGTTCCAAATAGACTTACCCCATCCAATCCCTTGCTGCTCTTCTGGTGTCTTTTGTAAACAGCAGTAGAGGAGGCTCATCTGGTAACAACCATAACTAATGGCTGTGATGACATCATCATGGCTCTTTCAGACATCTGCTACCAGGAAGTCAATGAGAGCTGTTGAGGAATTGCGTACCGTTTTTCTTTTTTTAGAACAACATTAGTTTTAACCTAGTGAGTTCTAGGATATAGGGAGTGATTCATTTAAATGCTTTCCTGGTTTTCTGAGAACATGTGATTTTTTAAATATATACTGAGCATGTACACCTATTTTTCCCACCCCATGACCCCAGTATTTAGTCTATATTCCATGTTAATGCTTGGTTTTCTCCTGGTCCATGCAGTCTTTAAACAGCCTTGTGGAGTATGTCTACTACCACACAACTAAATAAACCCAGTTTTACGGTCTCCATTCTGTTACTGCCAGCATATCTACCAGTATATATAGTCTTCAAACAGCCTTGTGACCATGTCCTCAACCTTTCAGCATACTTGGTCGATGGCCCTTGGCCACAGTACTTACGTTTCTATTTATATCGCATTCTCTAAACAGATATGTATACACTAAAACATCCAGCATTAATAGCAATTTATACAGACAGTTAGTAGCAACAATACAAAATAGTCAACTATTTTAACCCCCCCCAGTCTTCTCTGGTAGTTTATGGGGTTTAATGTTCTGCTTCGACACACAAAGCCAGTGGTTAAGCTTTTAACCCTCAAGAAATATGCACAAAAACAATGTAACAGGTAGTAAACATCTCCTTCACCAGGTAATGTAAAATGTAATTAGGTGATTTGATCCATAGTTAATCCAAAGTTTATATAAATCAACCATTACCCACAACAAAGGAAGAGTTTAAATAAAGATTTTTAAATGTGCTCTGTCCTTTGAGACAATATCAATGTATTTAAGTTTCTTCATTAATTAAAAGCTGAATGAATGATGTTTCCTTAGATGTAATACCATGCCTCACAACTATTTCCTCAATGTTGTAAGTTATTAACATTTGCCATGATCAGATTCCTACCTTGGAAAATTTATTTAGGGCATTAATTTCTTCCAGCAAAATCTACCATGAAGCATCTTGGATTCCAAGCTGGATTCCACTCCTTAAATAATTGTAGCGCTTCTTCTATATCTTCTGCACGTTCCTGCTGAATAACAAAAGCACCAACAATTGTATAGCATACATTGGTACGAACGCACAGGAAATATAAAGGTAGAGCATATCGTGTGGTTGGTATGTGGTATCAAGCCGGGTTACTTTGTTACTAATAAATGTCATATTTTTCGGTTTGGTAACAAAAGAGAAATTTAAACTCATGTTTGTCACATGTACTAGAGGTATGTGGGCGGGCAAAAGATATTGAAGGTAGGATTTCTCTTTTCCAATTAGTAACGAGGTGCACAACATTACTCTTGTCAAAGACAGACAGGGTTATTCAATAAAAGGTCTTTTCGTTAAAAATGGTGCTAATTTTGCCCCATCCAATCAGATCTTATTTAACATTTGAAAGCCAACATCTGATTGGTTGGGGCAAAATTAGCACCAGTCTAACAATAAAAACTTTTATTGAATCTCACTGAGAATCTTTTAAGCTACGTTTAGCACTGCTCATGATATTAGCAATATCCTTAAGAGAAGGATAAAAACCACGTCTTGATTGCTCTGTGGTTGACCACTAGGAAAAAGTTCATTGTTCACAAAATTGTGCGGTAATCCTCTTATTTCTCTTTTTCTCCAGATTCCACTACGATGCAACTCTGATCTTTTGCACTCGCAACACAATTTTTTCTCTAAAATTCGCTAACTGTCAATAATAGATAATGTAACTGCATAAGCTTATAGTTTTATACTTTAAAATAAATTGCTAATAAAATAAATAGCATTTTAAAAAAATGTAAATACATTTCTTAACTCTTGCTAATTGAAAGTTAAGGACATTAAATACCTAGTAACTTATGAAAGGACATCTTTCCAGTAGCCCTTATTACGTTCAACCTTCCCCGTCTGAAACTTTCATTTTGTAAAGGCAAAATAGATCAGAAAAGGTGGTTTTAGAACATCAACTGAATGTGGGGGGAGTAAACTTTAATGAGTTTTCACATCCAGTGAATAGTGGGCCATAATTAGACTTTTACATTTTCTTTTTAATATTTTTTAATTTATACTGTTTAAACATTCTGCCTTTACCTTATACTGGTGATCTGTATCTACAGACAAATGCCTGCTGTCTCTAAGCTTATAGAAACTCATAAGATATATAATATAATATATAATATATATATGCTTTACAGGTTATCTAATTTTTTAAAGTTTAGTGGGTGTACATAGTTTTTCTGTATATTCTTATCCTATTATTAATTCTCACTGAAGACTAGGAAAGCATTTTACTCTCCACTAGTTGTGTGGTTCTTATGTTCTGACATAGTGGGAAAACAACTACTAACTATTCTTTGGTCAAGCCATTCCCAAACTGTGATGGAGTTTCTTCGAATTTTTTTTTTTTTTTTTCCAATCTGTAATTTTCTTAACATCAAGACAGAATAAAAAAATATTGTTTGCAAAAACTACGACATTTCAGTAATTCACAGCATTTTTAATTTGCCATTAGATAGAATTAAAACAATATCTGATTTTCATTCGTATCAATATGAGGAATCTGTCCTGATTGCTTAAATCATCATTGCTATAGATTAATATAAAATTTAATAGCAGTGAATATCCTAAAATGCAAGGCAAATGTTCACCAAATTTTTTGTGTAAACCTAAAGGAACACATTTATGCCATAATATATACTTTGTAGATTTCCAGATCCTTCCTTAGATAAAAGAACCCAGGGTGAGCATATAAACCCTGTGTTCTGACCCATGTTTGATCTCAAGTTTCCTATGTTTTTGTAGTGTGATTAAAGCAATTTTCCAATGTTGTCCCACCCATTTTACTTTACTAATTTTACTTAATTTTTTACTGTGGAAATGGTTTCACTTATCCTCTTCTGTTATGAATATCCAACGGGGAGCGAGGTCAGCTACTTGTAATAGGAATAATAGTAGTCAAGTTATTTCTCTACAAGTACAGTAACCAGTATCCTACTAACCAGAATAATTAGAAAATACTTGCCGGTACTTCATGAAGACCCGCTTTAAAGAAACACCCTAGATAAGGGTATAAAATGTGTAGCACGTAGAGCAGTTACACTGGGAAATATATTATCTCCTAGTTGGTTCTCCAGTACACCTATTCACATCAGAATTGGTTAAAAATAAAGGGAATACAAGTGTGGTAAAAACCGATGCCTTACGTGTAATTATATCTTACTAGCTTCTTCTTTTAGTAGCTCAGCTTCAAAACAAAAATTCGTTATTAAACAGTATATAAATTGTGGTACCCCTTGGGTAATTTATTATTAAACATGCTCCCGATGCTTTTTGCAATATGTGGGTCCACGTCCCGCACTCTGAAATCACGCATCAGGGAGCATGTTAGGGACATTAAGAATAATAAACTGTAGAAGTCCTGTTGCTAGACACTTCTTTTCATTAATAACAATAGCCTTACTTATTTACAAGTACAGGGTATTTAACGGATTAGTGCCTCGGTTGAGGGCAAAAGAGGGGGTTCATTGGAGGTTGCCCTAATAAAGCAGAGGCAAGATGGATTTTTGTCCTGTGCACCAGATCACCCTCTGGTTTAACAGCACCTTTGACATTACTGGTTTTGTTGGGTAGGAGACAGAAATTATTTATCCAATAATAATTTACAACATTGTGCTTTGGTTATATTATTTTGTTATTCTTTATTATTATATATATTTGTTTCTGTTTAGACAAAAAATTTAATCATGGAATCATAGTGTCATATACATCTAACAAAAATGCTTTAAATCAGCATCAGGTTTTGAGTCCTTATTGCTTTGTTATAAATCTCGTTGTGCTACATAGCTGAAGGTGTGTAGATTTCAGGAATATATAGTTTGTAGGGGATATTTCTGAGTTACGGGGGTGTTTTGTGGAAAAAACTGCAGACGTCCAAATTCGGGTTGGCAATATTTTCGCCGTTTCTTAGCCATCGTGCAATGTTTCACTTGTGCCTTTTCGCTTCCACGTCCACTGTGGTAACCAACATATGGCATACCGTTTGATTCAGGACATTTGGGAGATTGATATTTAGTAACTTTTTTTTAGATTCATGAGGTTTCGATGATTTTACCTTTGAAGTTGTTTTTTGTTCATTTTTTCAGAAAAGTGCGAAATTCTACGAAGAACTGCGCCCACACCATTTATGGTATGAATGAACGAACTACAGTGATACATAGCTGAAGGTGTGTAGATTTCAGGAATATATAGTTTGTGGGGGTTATTCTGAGTTACGGGTGTTTTGTGGAAAAAACTGCAGACTGTCCCAATTCGGAGTTGGCTAAATATTTTCGCTGTTCTGAGCCATCGTGCATTGTCTCACTTGTTGCTTTCGCTTCCACGTCCGCGTGGTAACCCACATATGGCATACCGTTTGATTCAGGACATTTGGGAGATTGATATTTAGTAACTTTTTTTTAGGTTTCATGAGGTTTTAGCATGATTTTACCTTTTGAAGTTGTTTTTTGTTCATTTTTTCAGAAAAGTGCGAACTTCTACGAAGAACTGCGCCCACACCATTGATGGTATGAATGAACGAACTATAGTGCTACATAGCTGAAGGTGTGTAGATTTGAGGAATATATAGTTGTGTGGGGTATTTCTGAGTTATCAGGGTGTTTTGTGGAAAAAACTGCAGATTGTCCAAATTCGGAGTTGGCTAAATATTTTCGCTGTTTCTGAGCCATCGTGCATTGTCTTACATCGTGGCTTTTCGCTTCCACGTCCGCGTGTGTAACCACACATATGGCATACCGTTTGATTCAGGACATTTGGGAGATTGATATTTAGTAACTTTTTTTTAGATTCCATAGGGTTTTGGCATGATTTCTACCTTATGAAGTTGTTTTTTGTTCATTTTTTCAGAAAAGTGCGAACTTCTACGAAGAACTGCGCCCACACCATTGATGGTATGAATGAACGAACTACAGTGGCTACATAGCTGAAGGTGTGTAGATTTCAGGAATATATAGTTTGTGGGGGATATTTCTGAGTTACGGGGGTGTTTTGTGGAAAAAACTGCAGACTGTCCAAATTCGGAGTTGGCTAAATATTTTCGCCGTTTCTTAGCCATCGTGCAATGTTTCACTTTGTGCCTTTTCGCTTCCACGTCCACGTGTGTAACCACACATATGGCATACCGTTTGATTCAGGACATTTGGGAGATTGATATTTAGTAACTTTTTTTTAGATTTCATGAGGTTTTAGCATGATTTTTACCTTTTGAAGTTGTTTTTTGTTCATTTTTTCAGAAAAGTGCGAACTTCTACGAAGAACTGCGCCCACACCATTTATGGTATGAATGAACGAACTACAGTGCTACATAGCTGAAGGTGTGTAGATTTCAGGAATATATAGTTTGTGGGGGTTATTTCTGAGTTACGGGGATGTTTTGTGGAAAAAACTGCAGACTGTCCCAATTCGGAGTTGGCTAAATATTTTCGCCGTTTCTGAGCCATCGTGCATTGTCTTACTTTGTGCCTTTTCGCTTCCACGTCTGCATGTGTAACCACACATATGGCATAGTTTGTGGGGGGTATTTTTGAGTTGGGGGGGTGTTTTGTGGAAAAACTGCAGACTGTTCAAATACAAAACTGGCAAATTTTTTTTTGCTGCTACTGACATTTGGCACTGGTCACGCTCTGGGTTAGTTGGTAGCCATGTCTCTGGGTACACCCATGAATGTGGCATACCGTTTTATTCGGGAGGGGATAGGCTTTCATATTTGAGATGCGTTTGAACTTTCCTCCACAGTTTTTAGCTGAAATTCGCATTTGATTTTGTCTCTGATTTTACAGTTGAGGAAAAAAAGGAAAATGTGAGAAAGTAACTTACAATTTGACGAAGAGCTGCATCCGGGTATCTGCATTTTGATCGAAACTAACCTCACTCGTAAAATCCTGTGGGTGTGTAGTTTCTAAAAATATCTCACTTGTGGGGATATTTTAGATAATTTGGTAGATATTCTATGTTAACTGTCAGTAGTGGTTATACATTTTAATTTGGTGTAATATTCTAGGAGGTGCAGTTTTAGTTTGGGGGGGTCTCCTGTACAGGAAAAGTCGGGTACCTACATATATCTGGTATCGTTGTACTCGGGAGTATCTGAGCTTTTAGAAACAGTAAGATTTTTTTGCGTAACCTTAAGATAACTATAAGTAAAAATGGAAAAAATCCAGGAAAATTTGCAAATTTTTCATTTTTTTTACATATTTTACCCATAATTCCAGTAAAATTTCCAGAAAAGTTACAAAATTTTGTTACCATGTTAAAGTACATTTTGTGCTGAAAAAAACAATGTATAATATTCCTGATTTACTGCAAGGTTTCCTACTGTAAAATTAGTCTAAAGCGATTAAGGACAAAATCCTGAAAATTCTTCTGGCAGTTAACGCAAAAAAAAATGTAAATCTCCTGGCAGTGAAAGGGTTAAATGTATAAAATAAGTGTAAATAAACAACAACAATGTAAACAGTAAATATAAGTAAATATAGGTGCTACAACCCTCTTGATATGCAATAAGATAACAATCCCCAAGACTCTGTGAGTAGCCGTACTAGGTAAGGTACACTGCTAATTAAACTCACTTATAAAACACTGTGGTCCGGGTGCAGTCTGGCCCGCTGATGTGGAAGCTGTGATTACACTGACTCCAGAAGAACAGTTAGTTCAGCTGCAGAGCAGAAATAGATTCAAACTCACTGCACGCTCCAAGTGACCCGGGTGCAAGCCGCCCCAGGCCCCTCGCAAGCCCATATACGTGAAAGTCGATATGTAGAAAGCGCTGCCGCACTAACCGGGACACAGAAACTTCGGAGCTTTTACACAAGAAAAATGAAACCAGTTCTTACACTGGTAGCATTCTACCATGCTCTCTTTATGCTTGTATTCATGGCAAATACAAAAGGTGGTCAGTTTTACCTGCCTAGTGAAACACTTGTGTTTGGAAGGTGTGGGGATAGTGTAATGTGCCCATTTTCTAGGTATTGCACTAGGTGTGGTCTCATTTTCTCTTGTTCAAACACAATATTTTGGAGATCAACTTCTTCTGCTACAGCAATGGCATTAGCCATAGCAAACAGCCCGCAGTCACTAGCTTCTCTCTGACTTTGGCAACAAAAAACTGTCAAGTTTAATATTTTGTGTTCTCCTAGGAAAAGTGGCTTATACATTTTTATGAATTGTTTTTTTAATGTCTCAGAGTGTAACCAAGGACACAGAGTCATAAATGTTTACAGAATTGCATAGAAGACAAGACATGACCCAGTGGGCACCAACATGATGAATTTGAAGCATTTTAGCTCTGCTCTCAATGTTAACAGTTTAAGGGGCAAGAATCACGGTATCTGGTAAGACCAGAAATGCTGGGATATTCTGAGCCGATAATATATTGGCAGATATTAATTATATTATCATGAAGCCACTCCCCATTAAGAATATAATTTTTATCTTGTACCAGTAAATTTATGTTGTTTTTGGTTACCCAGACTGAGGGAGGATGATTTTCTGAAGAAATCAATGTCTCATCAGTTTTATCAACAGATTCAGAAAGGTCATACAATTCAAAATGTACATATCTATCACTTAGATCAATGGCACACTTAACACTTTCCCAAACATTTAAGCTCTTATTTTCAGCCTTTATTTCAAATCTATGGGACTCAGTTTTTTTTGGTCTTCCATATTTTCGTTCAGGGAGCGCATGTAGGGTACCTGAATAAGATTTTTTGGGACTCTCTGTCACTGGCAGTCCATAATCTTTCAGAATGTGCTGAAGAACTTCTTCCAGCATTTTATTAATTCCACTTTCTAGCTCTTTAAGATACATCTCATCCTCTAGCAAGTACACATTATCTAATACTCTTTTCAAAGAAAGAGCACAGCTATGAATAAGTGTAGTACGAGTGCTTTGTTTTCTTAATGGCAATTCTTCTACACTATATGAGGAAACATTTCTATCAGAACTTTCAAAATTCTCCAAGATGTTTTTATGTGAACACTGTATCTGTAACACACTTAGAATCCAACACAAATAAAGGATTCCCAGTTCCACTTTTCAAAAAACTGAAATAAACTGCACGTGTTTACATGGCATGAAAAATGTTTCCAATCTTTGCACGTGCATTCTGGTATTCACTGCCAAGGTTTATCAGGTAGGTCAATCCTTTTTGATTTTGACTTTTCACTTCAAAGCACCCTTTTGACATGTCAATGCATGTAATGTCTTTTCTCTCTATTTCACTGTAGTACCTTTTCATCATATGTACCACAAAATCTCTTGGCCTGTTGTGAAGGAATTTCGCCAGCTCTTACACATATTTCCTATATTGTTCTTAACTTTGAACATTCAGCTGCTTATATCTAGTAAAAAAAAAAAATTTGAAATTATTAAATTTTCAATCCTATACATGAACATATATTTATCAGTTTGAACACTCAAATTTTGAAAGAAAAAAGTTATAAACAAATTCTAAAATCTTTAATGGCTGCCCAAAAATGCAGATTTTTGAAGGGTATCTCCACTCATAAAACCATACTAAGTGAAGCACTCTGGAGATACCAGAGTCATAAAAATATGGCTGCTCGCAGTTCCACCGACACCATGCTATAATAAATATAAATAGAACCAGATAAACTGTAAATGAGCGCTGGGATACCAGATTAGAGGAAAACCTGGTTAAACCTGTTTGTACAACAAAAATTATAGTAATAAATCCCGCGCTCCAGTAAATTACACCTTATAATAAAAGAAATATGTCATACTAAAATAAATATTAAAAAACTTTCAGGGTTATTCAATAAAAGTTCTTATTGTTTAAATTGTTGCTAATTTTGCCCTAACCAATCAGATGTTAGCTTTCAAATGTTAAAAAAGATGTGATCTGGTTGGGGCAAAATTAGCACCATTTTAAACAATAAGAACTTTTATTGAATCTCTCTGTTTATTAATACAGTAATCCTAACAATCTAATTAAAACAAAACAATAGATCCACCCCACAATATCTATACATATAATATCCTGAAATAAATTACTCTAAACCGTATATATCTAAATCCTGCCGGCAGGTATACCAAACAAAACTCTACTCTACTTGTGTATACATTATTGTTTATATATATCCATTTTAAACCTTTCTGTATTCTCATTCATTGAATACACGCTAAATAGTAGATAGTAGTATGTTTTTCATTCTGACACAGGTAAACTGACACCTTTTTAATTGAAAAGGGGACTCCTACAGATGGGAAAAAATGGTTGACTTTTACATGCTCCCCCATTTCATATAATAAATCTCACTCAAAGCATTAAAGGTTTTTTTTTTACTAACCGTGATGTCTGGAAGCCATTTGTGAGAAAACCACTTTTTAAATGATGGGCATGTTTTCCATGGTTAACAGTTATATAACATGTTTAGAGCTTTCTCATGATCATCCCGAGTGCTTGCCAAAGCGACATTTCTAAGCAATTTAAAAAAACAATTTACGGTCACTCCAGATCCCATGTTCTTTTTTACTAACCCATTTTCACGGGGGAAATCGCAAAGCATTATATCTGCATCTACAAAAAATATTTGCAACATTTAAATTTACATTGTTCATTCTTTCAATTTTCAGGGTTATTGTATATCTAATAATGTTCACTCTGTTCAACAGGACATTACAAATTGTGGAACTTTTGCCACACATCCAAGGAATATCCTGTTAATTTTTAAATATAGTATTCGCCTATATCTTTAATGTGGGTTAACACTGCAGAGTCCTTCTCTCCTTTGTTTGGCAATTATTTTGCCAAGTGGCTGTTTTGTCTCCCTTATGTACAATTACATTCCTGGCGACACTGGTCAACATATACAGTATATTTCCCGTTGGTTTCTTTGCATGTACAAGCTTTTGTCTCAGTGTTTGCACAACAATGGGTTATCATGTGTGTTAGGTTCTTCTGACTTTCTCAGACACATAAGATGACAATATTATTTAAATGTCCTATGTGTGTTACCATTTTTGGCACTCTTGTGTGCGCTCAGTTCTGGAAAAAAACACATTCTAATAGCGATATTAACATGATTATAATCCTTTTCCTTGTACTCTATGTATGTCCAAAGCTCTCCTTAACACTTCCAATTACGGGTTAGCTACTAGTGTGTACTCCATAGCGAAGCAATGTTGATTTATACAAATTGTCATTGCGTTTGAAATGGTGTTCATTTCAAACGCAACAATGAACATACTTGGCCTATTTTTTTTTGTCATTTTAAATGTTTCAGCATTTTCAGGCTGTATGTATGTAAATATCAATGAGATTACAGTGGACACCATTGTTTCTTCTGTCTCCATTTTTAGACAGAACAATTGTGTCCTTTTATGTGGAGAGAGGAGATAGAACTCCTCTAGAGGATAGAGAAATGGCTTGCAAAAGGAGAAGCCATCTATGAACAATTGGAGAAAACACCACTAAATATTTTATTTAAATACATTTTTTTCTTCTTCAGTATTAAGTGGAAGTTCAGAGAATTTTTTTTTTATTCATTATCTAGTTTTTGTGTAATTGGCTATCAAAAATTCTCTAATGAGCAACTCAATCAACCCAGAGAGCTAGATTAGGGACGAGACCATAATGGGCATTATTAGGGGTCCTGCGCTCCGAATCCTTTAGTAGAAAAGTGCTTTACAAATGTTAGTGTATTGTATTATTGTAAATATCTGTCCCTCCCCTCCCATGCATAGACAGACAAGTCAGTACCAGCAACTTACCCAATCCTTCTTGTCATTTAAAGTGAACTTGGCAGTTTTCAGCACAAACGTCTCTCTGCTGTGGGCAACTCTCCCCCCCCCCCCCCTCTCCTCCTCCTTTACTTTGAATCACTTACTGCACAGGTCCTTCATTCACAGCTGATGTCTGCCTGTAACCGGATCTTGCACAGAACTGTTTCTACTCCTATCAGCTCAGTGTCCATTATTAGCTCAATGCACATAGCAGTTCTATGCAAGATCGGGTTACCGGCAGGGATCAGCTGTGAACTAACCAGTGCTGTATGTGATTCAAAGCAAACCGGAGGGGGGAGGAGGAGAGCTGCTCACAGCAGGGAGAGGCTTTTAGATGACAGCAGGAAACAGTGGAGTACCGGTAACTCAATGTGCTGGGAATCAAAGCACAAGGTATGTGTAGGGGAGATTTTTATGGGAGTGCAGGGAACAGATTAGTATGCAACTCATCATATGGGAATCAAAGCTGACAGACAGAAAGGGTTTGTCACAGGGACTGTCACATGGTTTTGGACCAGGAAGCAGGAAGTGCAGGGGATCTGGTGATGCTGCTCCCATATCACACCTAAAAATGTAAATATCTTCAAAACTACGTAAAATAAATAATTAAAGTAAATTACAAAAATACTCAGGAAAGCAATTCCTGTGAATTTACCTAAAGTCATTTTTGGACCACAGTTCCCCTTTAAGAGGAAAGGTCTTAAACTTCTAAACAGGTCCTCTTGATCCGAGATACTATTATTTGATATTAAATTACATTACATTACAAGGCATGTCCACCCCTAACAAAAAATCGCACTTGAATCTTATCGCCTACCATAATCTAGTTCCTAAATAGACTTACCCCATCCAATCCCTTGCTGCTCTTCTGATGTGTCTTTTGTAAACAGCAGTAGAGGAGGCTCATCTGGTAACAACCATAACTAATTGGCTGTGATGACATCATCATGGCTCTTTCAGACATCTGCTACCAGGAAGTCAATGAGAGCTGTTGAGGAATTGCGTACCGTTTTTTCTTTTTTTAGAACAACATTAGTTTTAACCTAGTGAGTTCTAGGATATAGGGAGTGATTCAATTTAAATGCTTTCCTGGTTTTCTGAGAACATGTGATTTTTAAATATCATACTGAGCATGTACACCTATTTTCCACACCCCATGACCCCAGTATTTAGTCTATATTCCATGTTACTGCTTGGTTATCTCCTGGTCCATGCAGTCTTTAAACAGCCTTGTGAGTATGTCTACTACCACACAACTTAAATAAACCCAGTATTTACGGTCTCCATTCTGTTACTGCCAGCATATCTACCAGTATATATAGTCTTCAAACAGCCTTGTGACCATGTCCTCAACCTTTCAGCATACTTGGTCGATGGCCCTTGGCCACAGTACTTACCGTTTCTATTTATATCGCATTCTCTAAACAGATATGTATACACTATAACATCCAGCATTAATAGCATATTTATTACAGACAGTCTAGTAGCAACAATACAAAATAGTCAACTATTTTAACCCCCCCCAGTCTTCTCTGGTAGTTTATGGGGTTTAATGTTCTGCTTCGACACACAAAGCCCATGTGGTTAAGCTTTTAACCCTCAAGAAATATGCACAAAAACAATGTACAAGGTAGTAAACATCTCCTTCACCAGAGTAATGTAAAATGTAATTAGGTGATTTGATCCATAGTTAATCCAAAGTTTATATAAATCAACCATTACCCACAACAAAGGAAGAGTTTAAATAAAGATTTTTAAATGTGCTCTGTCCTTTGAGACAATATCAATGTATTTAAGTTTCTTCATTAATTAAAAGCTGTTAATGAATGATGTTTCCTTAGATGTAATACCATGCCTCACAACTATTTCCTCAATGTTGTAAGTTATTAACATTTGCCATGATCAGATTCCTACCTTGGAAAATTTTATTTAGGGCATTAATTTCTTCCATGCAAAAATCTACCATGAAGCATCTTGGATTCCAAGCTGGATTCCACTCCTTAAATAATTGTAGCGCTTCTTCTATATCTTCTGCACGTTCCTGCTGAATAACAAAAGCACCAACAATTGTATAGCATACATTGGTACGAACGCACAGGAAATATAAAGGTAGAGCATATCGTGTGGTTTGGTATGTGGTATCAAGCAGGGTTACTTTGTTACTATATAAATGTAGCATATTTTTCGGTTTGGTAACAAAAAGAGAAATTTAACCTCATGTTTGTCACATGTACTAGAGGTATGTGGGCGGCAAAAGATATTGAAGGTAGGATTTTCTCTTTTCCAATTAGTAACGAGGTGCACAACATTACTCTTGTCAAAGACAGACAGGGTTATTCAATAAAAGTTCTTTTCGTTAAAAATGGTGCTAATTTTGCCCCATCCAATCAGATCTTATTTAACATTTGAAAGCCAACATCTGATTGGTTGGGGCAAAATTAGCACCATGTCTAACAATAAAAACTTTTATTGAATCTCACTGAGAATCTTTTAAGCTACGTTTAGCACTGCTCATGATATTAGCAATATCCTTAAGAGAAGGATAAAAACCACGTCTTGATTGCTCTGGTGGTTGACCACTAGGAAAAAGTTCATTGTTCACAAAATTGTCGGTAATCCTCTTTATTTCTCTTTTTCTCCAGATTCCACTACGATGCAACTCTGATCTTTTGCACTCGCAAACCAATTTTTTCTCTAAAATTCGCTAACTGTCAATAATAGATAATGTAACTGCATAAGCTTATAGTTTTATTACTTTAAAATAAATTGCTTAATAAAATAAATAGCATTTTAAAAAAAATGTAATACATTTTCTTAACTCTTGCTAATTGAAAGTTAAGGACATTAAATTACCTAGTAACTTATGAAAGGACATCTTTCCAGTAGCCCTTATTACGTTCAACCTTCCCAGTCTGAAACTTTCATTTTGTAAAGGCAAAATAGATCAGAAAAGGTGGTTTTAGAACATCAACTGAATGTTGGGGGGAGTAAAACTTTAATGAGTTTTCACTCCAGTGAATAGTGGGCCATAATTAGACTTTTACATTTTTCTTTTTAATATTTTTTAATTTTATACTGTTTAAACATTCTGCCTTTACCTTTATACTGGTGATCTGTATCTACAGACAAATGCCTGCTACGTCTAAGCTTATAGAAACTCATAAGATATATATATATATATATATATATATATATATGCTTTACAGGTTATCTAATTTTTTAAAGTTTAGTGGTTGTACATAGTTTTTCTGTATATTCTTTATCCTATTATTAATTCTCACTGAAGACTAGGAAAGCATTATTTTACCTCTCCACTAGTTGTGTGGTTCTTATGTTCTGACATATGTGGGAAAACAACTACATAACTATTCTCTTTGGTCAAGTCCATTCCCAAACTGTGATGGAGTTTCTTCGAATTTTTTTTTTTTTTTTTCCAATCTGTAATTTTCTTAACATCAAGACAGAATAAAAAAATATTGTTTGCAAAAACATACGACATTTCAGTATATTCACAGCATTTTTAATTTGCCATTAGATAGAATTAAAACAATATCTGATTTTCATTCGTATCAATATGAGGAATCTGTTCCCTGATTGCTTAAATCATCATTGCTATATGATTAATATAAAATTTAATAGCAGTAGAATATCCTAAAATGCAAGGCAAATGTTCACCAAATTTTTTTGTGTAAACCTAAAGGAACACATTTATGCCATAATATATACTTTGAGATTTCCAGATCCTTCCTTCAGATAAAAGAACCCAGGGTGAGCATATAAACCCTGTGTTCTGACCCATGTTTGATCTCAAGTTTCCTATGTTTCTGTAGTGTGATTAAAGCAATTTTCCAATGTTGTCCCACCCATTTTACTTTACTTAATTTTTTACTTAATTTTTTACTGTGGAAATGGTTTCACTTTATCCTCTTCTGTTATGAATATCCAACGGGGAGCGAGGTCAGCTACTTGTAATAGGAATAATAGTAGTCAAGTTATTTTCTCTACAAGTTACAGTAACCAGTATCCTACTATTACCAGAATAATTAGAAAATACTTGCCGGTACTTCATGAAGACCCGCTTTTAAGAAACACCCTAGATAAGGGTATAAAATGTGTAGCACGTAGAGCAGTTACACTGGGAAATATATTATCTCCTAGTTGGTTCTCCAGTACACCTATTTCACATCAGAATTGGTTAAAATATAAAGGGATATACAAGTGTGGTAAAAACCGATGCCTTACGTGTAATTATATTCATACTAGCTTCTTCTTTTAGTAGCTCAGCTTCAAAACAAAAATTCGTTATTAAACAGTATATAAATTGTGGTACCCCTTGGGTAATTTATTTATTAAACATGCTCCCGATGCTTTTTGCAATATGTGGGGTCCACGTCCCGCACTCTGAAATCACGCATCAGGGAGCATGTTAGGGACATTAAGAATAATAACTGTAGAAGTCCTGTTGCTAGACACTTCTTTTCATGTAATAACAATAGCCTTACTTATTTACAAGTACAGGGTATTTAACGGATTAGTGCCTCGGTTGAGGGCAAAAGAGGGGGTTCATTGGAGGTTGCCCTACATAAAGCAGAGGCAAGATGGATTTTTGTCCTGTGCACCAGATCACCCTCTGGTTTAAACAGCACCTTTGACATTACTGGTTTTGTTGGGTAGGAGACAGACATTATTTTATCCCAATAATAATTTACAACATTGTGCTTTGGTTATATTATTTTGTTATTCTTTATTATTATATATATTTTGTTTCTGTTTAGACAAAAAATTTAATCATGGAATCATAGTGTGTCATATACATCTAACAAAAATGCTTTAAATCAGCATCAGGTTTTGAGTCCTTTATTGCTTTGTTATATCTAGTTTTGTATATGTACAATTTATATAGTATGTAATGCAAGAACAGTACACTGTATTATGTTGATTAATAATGGTTCATTTTGTTTTGGTTTTGTTTTATCTCATTTTTGTCTGCTTTGTGGTTTCCTATTAGGGTTAATTAATTAAAGGGTGGGACTCCATGTGTATTTAGGAGCCCTTCCTGTTTCAATCTTAAGTCATTCATACCTATGATTAAGTACTGGTAGTACGAAACGCGTCAGGGGACTGACCGTAGAGTGTTCCGTTTTATTTTATGTATTGTATTGAATAAAGACTTGGTTTTACGAAACTAGAGCTTCGATTCCAGTTGGTGTGCACGCTCGCTTTTTGATTTTTGGATGGACAATAAAAAAAATAAATATATATATATATATATATAGCAAAATCCATCCCGGTGTCCCCCATCCCGGTGTCCCGCACTCTCGCCTTACGTTCCAGGTGCCCCGGTGCCTCCCGCGATTTACAAACAGGGGATTCCAAGAGAAGGAGCACTCGTGGGACTTGTTGCTAATATCGTGATAAATTTTTATTGTATCAACGCGTTTCGGCCCAGACGTTGGCCGTCCTCAGGATACAAACAAATGACAATCTGTGCAGTAATAAAACAGACACTTCCCAGTCCGAATTAACCCATTGTATGCAAACCTCAGTGATTATCCTCCTAGGGGTGCAACTTTACGTGGTCAAGCTTCCTACTGTGGAGCTGTACCTATCCCCTTCATAAAGTGATATGTGCATATGAATAATCATTTCCTCCATAACCAATATAAGGTTATCATGTCCCCACGCAACCGCCGCTTCTCCAAATGTAAACAGCCCTAACTTGTCTAATCTGCCTGCATATTCAAGCCCCTCCATTCCCCTTATTAATTTAGTTGCCCTTCTCTGAACTGCCTCAATTTCCAAGATGTCCCTTTTGTATATGGGATTCCAAAACTGCACCGCATATTCCAAATGAGGCCTTACCAGTGCCTTGTAAAGAGGGAGAATAATATTTCTCTCTCTTGAATCAATTCCCCTTTTTATACAAGACAATATCTTGCTAGCTCTAGCTGTTGCTACCTGGCATTGTTTGCTACAGCTAAGTCTGTTATCTACCAGAACCCCCAAATCTTTTTCCATTACAGATGAACTTAACACAGAGTTATTTATGGTGTAGATGGCACAGGGATTATTAAATCCCAAATGCATCCACTTACATTTATCTACATTGAATCTCATCTGCCATTCTGCTGCCCATTTTGATAATCTATCTAGGTCTGCTTGCAGCACTTGCACATCATTGGAAGTTTCCAAAGCTCTGCATAATTTAGTGTCATCAGCAAACACAGAGACCTTGCTCTCAATGCCCCCTTCTAAGTCATTTATAAACAGATTAACAGAACGGCCCCAGTACAGAACCCTGAGCACTCCGCTTAGAACTTTGCCCACATAGATGTAGCTCCATTAACCACCACTCTCTGTTTGCGGTCCAATAACCAGTTCTCTATCCATGAACAAATGTTTTCTTCAAGGCCAACAGTCCTCAGTTTTATACATTGTCGCCTATGTGGCACAGTATCAAAAGCTTTTGCAAAATCCAAATATACCACATCCACTGCTGTGCCTGAGTCCAACTTCTATCCACTTCTTCATAAAAACCAATTAAATTTGTCTGGCATGATCTATTTCTCATAAATCCATGCTGACTACTACTAATAAGATGATCTCTGGAGACAAAGTCAGATAGGATCCCTTAACAAAGTTTCCATCACCTCCCTACCACTGATGTTAGGCTTACAGGTCTATAGTTACCAGGCTGTGAACGACTACCTTTTTTGAATATTGGTATTACATTGGCTTTTTTCCAATCCAGCGGCACGTCCCCAGACAAAAGCGAATCTGAAAATATGAGAAACAGTGGTCTAGCTAGAACTGAACTAAGCTCATTTAAAATCCTAGGATGCAATCCATCTGGTCCTGGCGCTTTATTGATATTAACTTTGTCTAATTGTTTCCGTACCATATCCTCTGTTATCCAATGTGAAAACTCTTCATTTCTTCCCTGCATATTGCTACAATCCCTACTGTAAGGACAAGGATTCTCAACAGTAAAAACCGATGTAAAAAAACGGTTTAGCAGATTAGCCTTTTCGGCATCCTCTACAACCACCTCAGCTCCATTATTTAATGGTCCCACATTCTCAGTCCTCATCTTTTTACCATTTATATACTTAAAAAACATTTTGGGGTTGGACTTGCTTTGTTCGGCAATCCGTATTTCATTTTCTATTTTAGCTAGTTTAATTGCTTTCTTGCACTTTTTATTACAGCTTTTGTACTCCCTGTAAGCCTGTTCTGTGCCTTCTGTTTTCAAAATTTTAAAAGCCCTTTTCTTTTTTTCCATTTCCCTTTTTACCTGAGCATTAAGCCATGCAGGACTGGACCTAATTTTTTTACACTTGTTACCTAAAGGTACCGATTTGGAAATGTAATAGTTTAATATCCCTTTAAAAGTGGTCCACATCTGCTCAATTTCTTTACCTAGAAACAGTTCCCCCCAGTCTATGAGCAGGAGCGATTCCTTTAAAAGCATAAAATTAGCTTTCCTAAAGTTAAAAGTTTTTGTTAAGCCAGTGCACTTTAGTTTTTTGCAACCTATATTAAATGACACTATATCATGGTCACTATTCCCTAAGCTTCCCATTACCTTCATCTCCAAAATGAGCTCAGGGTTATTAGATATCACCAGATCCAACAATGCATTCTGTCTAGTAGGAACTTCTACCATCTGTGAAAGAAAATGCTCATATAGGAAATTTAAGAACTTTATACCTTTTGAGATGCTGGCAGTTCCCCTACTCCAATCTATTTCAGGGTAGTTAAAATCCCCCATAACCAGAACATGCCCCATACTAGCAACCTTCGCCAACTGCATATGGAGATTCATTTCCACCGCTTCCCCGGCATTTGGCGGCTTATAACATACTCCAACAATTAATTTACCTACCTTCTTGCTTCCTGTACACAGTTCCACCCATAATGTTTCTGCCGTATCGTTTGCTCCCCCATCTATTCCATCTTTTAACTTCTCTATCTACCCCTGTGTAGTTAAACATTCCCTCCCCCCCATACCTAGTTTAAAATCTCCTCCAACCCCCTAGCCATCTTCTCCCCCAAAACAGCTGCACCATAATCATTGAGGTGCAATCCGTCTCTACTAAAGAGCCTGTAGCCAACAGAAAAATCAGCCCAGTTCTCTAAAAACCCAAACCCAATCTCCTTACACCACCCTCTTAGCCACGCATTTATACTTCTGAGCCCCCGTTGTCTCCCTAGCGTAGCACGTGGCTGCGGTTGTATTTCTGAAATCACTACCCTGGGGGTCCTTGCTTTTTACTTGGCCCCTAATTTTTGGAAATCATTTTTAAGGACCTCACCTCCACCTCTAACTTTGTCATTGGCACCAATGTGAACCAAGACCGCCGGGTCACTCCCAGCCCCACCCAATAATCTGTCTACACGATCCACCACATGTTGAACCCTAGCACCAGGCAGACAACACACTGTTCGGCATGTAGGGTCTTGGCGACAGATTACCCTATCTACCCTTCTAATAATGGAGTCCTCTACCACTACCACCTGCCTATCCTTCCTAACCCCCAGTTCTTCCTCCCTTGTATTGGAGATGGCCGTCCCCTGGGTGCTCAAGGGAAAGGCCCGCTCCATACATGCTGCTTCCGAGCCATCGTCCTCCACATCTTCACCTAAAATGAAGACACTAATCTAGACATTACAAATATGTTAAAGGGTATTTTCACCCCACAAACAAAAATTTGATATCTTGCAGTAAATGACCAAAAGAAAACACGCAAACCAGATACTTCAGTCCATAGGGTGGCTTCCCATCAAACAAAGAATCATATTCAATACCCTGCTTTTAACCTTTAAATCCCTTCGCTCTACTGCGCCTCCCTACTTATCTTCTCTCTTGGTCTCTTATGTTCCCGTGCCCTCCGTTCCTCAAAAGAAAATATTATCCACAAACCCCCAACAAACACTGCTGCCTCCCGCTTTAAACCGTTTTCTCTTGCTGCTCCCTGTCTTTGGAACTCTCTCCCTCTCTCGCTTCGCCTGGTGACATCAATTAATACTTTCAAATCTAGACTGTTATCTTACCTTTCTGTGCACCAGCACAACAAATTATTGTTAGCCACCTCAAGCACTTTGTACCCACCCCCTACTTGTATCTGTATGTTGTCCCTCCCACCTAGATTGTAAGCTCTTCAGGGCAGGGATCTCATTCCTAATGTGTCAAGGCTTGCTGCACTTATTTCAATTTATACACAATTTATATATATATGCTTTCTTAACCGATGTATGAAATTGTCTATAATTAAATTTTTATCAATCTGTATAATGGAACTTATCCCCTTGTTTGTATACTCTGTATTTTATAATGTACAGTGCTGCGTACCCAAGTGGCGCTTTATAAATAAAATTATATATACATAAACCTCAACCACTCAAAACTGTCACCAGCTATACTGACCAGCCTACGTTCACATGCAGCCTTCTGACTGTCCTCCATGCCTTTTCCTTGCATGGAAAACAAGCAGAAGGGGCTTGACTGGCATCTGCTCCTATGAATGGCCAAGGAGCAATGTCTTAAGGTGTCCATACATCTATAAGATTTTACTTACCCGACCGAGCGCTCACCCGATGTTCATCGATGCTGCCAGAACCGCTTCTCCCGATCTTATATTCGGCCGACATGCGATCGCAAAATCCCATTCATTTTCACAGAAGCGTATGCTGGTCGAGCACTTTCGGATTGTCTTCCGTGCAAGAAAAAGGCATGGCAGAAGGCAGCATGGGAACAAAGGCTGGTAAGTACAGTTGGGGACAACTGAGTGTTATAAACCTTGTGAGGTCGAGATTTATAGCCATTTCATAACATTTTAGTTTGGGAGTGGACATACACTTTAAAATATTATAAATGCCAAAGTTTTAAAAGTATTGTTAAATAAATTTACGAGGAATTTAAAAATTACACTGCAAGAAAGGTGGCCTTAAGACTAAAATGAATACCGTAGTGCTGAATTGAAAGTTTTTCTTTAGTTCGATTGTTTCTTTGCAAGAACAATGGGATATAATTTAACTTCTATAATTACAAATATAAAACGCACATCCTAATTTTGTAACAAAGATGGAATGGTAGACAGAAAAGAAGCAAAGTAGCGAACCGAAGAAAAAAATTTGGAAAACAGCTGTAATAAAGAAAATTAGAAAAAATATCAGATTACCGGTAAATTGAACTTCTCTCCAAACCCCACCTATAGCATGATCAAAACATTGCTTACATAAGGAGTTATCTTCCAAGAATTATATTATTTTTACCCCTAACAATCAGATGGTAGTTTATAAATGGTAATCATATGATTGTTTGGGGCCAAGTAAATATGATTATTATAAATTAATAAATTACAAAGTAAATTATTATTAATATAATTGAGCCTGTTTGTTTATAATAAGTAAATATTCATCCTTAAATCGTTTACTAAAGAAAGCATAGTTATTCAAGTTTAAACACAAAATTATTTAATTGAAGAAAATTGCCACTATTATTTTTTCAGCATTTTTTTGAAGGGGAACTGTGGGCTACAAAAAAGTTGATTTAAAATAAAAGGCAAGGTTCCTACCTTTAAAATGAGCCATCAACTACCTCTTTATGTGCTGCACAGGCCAGAATATTAATATATCACATCATAAAGTTAACGGGTGGAAGGTTCTGAATAAATATGCGGTCACAGATACTAGTTCCTCCTTCTAATCTGTGGTTGGCACATGTACAGTGCAGGAGAAAGCAGAAGAAACCAAAAAGAGTTACAGTGGTTGAAGGGAAGGAGTAGAGAAGTTGAGGGGAGGAAACAGCACAGTCCAAAGCCTCATACTCTTTGGTCCCCTGGCTCTTCCAAATCATGTCCCGTCCCTCCCTTACAGGCCCCCCTTGACCTCTTCTCCTGCAAGTTTTGGCCCCTTCCCTTGAAGCCCCCTTGGCCCCTACACACTCAAGGGGCACCCATGGCCCCTTCCATGCTGGCACCTCAGACCCATACCCCCATACAGAAAACCGCATTTTCAAGCAGTGGCAGAAAGACAGTTTAAATTTGCAGATTCTGGCTCTGCCTGCAAAGGCTGTTTTCATTTTTTGGTAGGGTGTGTGTGGCACTATGGTGCTAGTGGGTGAGGGGCAACAGGGCTGCAAGGGGAAGAACCAAAGGGGGCCTGCAAGGGGAGGTGGAAACAGTGAAGAGGTATTGTCACAGTTTTAGAGTAGAAAGCAGGAAGCGCAAGGGGAAGAACCAAAGGGGGCCCGCAAGGGGAGGAGGAAACACAGGGAAGAGGGATTGTCCGTTTTAGAGTAGGAAGCGCAGGGGATCTGGTGATGATGCTGCTATCATATCACACATAAAAATGTAAATATCTTAAAAATTATGTAAAATAATTATGAAAAATTGCAAAAATAATCAGTAAAGCAATTCCTGCTTTTTTGGACCACAGTTCTCCTTTAAATACTTAAACCCATATATGATAATAAAATCATCTTGGGCTTCAACATCAAGGTGGCACACAAGAAGTTAAGATAGTATACCTGTTTTGCATCTCTTTGCAATGCAGATTTCTGTTTTGTCGTAACCGACATGTCCTTTCCCAGATGGCAATTGAACACTAACATGTTAAATTTTTAACATATATTGAAGAATCTATAACAAGATTTGGAATCAATTTATTAAAATATGAAATGTTATGATTCTTTTGAAATGTATATTAAATCTAACAATTAATGTAGGCACCTTATTCTGTTTTATTGCCTTTCCAGTAAATAGGTTTACATAACCAAAACTTGAATACAATTACAAGGGAAATTAAAACTCCTAGCCACTCACTCCCTTGATATACCTTGGGTTAAGAACTAAATTCTATGTCCTCCAACTCACCCCCAACTCCAACATTACATTGGTTGTAATCCTTTGAGACACATTCGTTAATGTAGTCTGACAACTCCCTCATTGCAGTATATTTTTAACTAATTTAACTACTTTGCATGCTACTGTTAGGCTATGAGAATGGCTAGGTGCACTGCAATACATTTTTGGAATACATACAATCACCAATTCTTGGAGCAATTGCATGTGATCTAACAGCGTAAATTAGAACAACCATATTGCGATCATGTATAAACACTTATCCATTTTGATAGCACTGTAATGCAGTATGGCCTCAAACATTTCCCACAATCTTAAGGTTGTGTGAATGGTGTGTAAGACCACAAGGATAAAGAGTGGGTAAGTGTGGTTGTTTAGTTGCGGGTTTCATTGTTCGTTAATGGAAAGTTTTAATTATTATGAACTTGCTAAAAATATATTTCAACACAAATTATTATTGATTATCATAACTAGTTCAAAGCAATAGTGAGACTTTTTTTATATCTCAACATTCAAGGAGATAACTTGTATAGTGTCAGTTTTAAAATTATAAAACGTACAAAAAAAGAAAATTTAGTTTACACTAGATTACCTGTATTTCCAAAATTTTTCTTCTTTTCCAGAACAACAAAATTTGTCTTTGTATGTTCTTCAAAGTCATCAATGGCTTTCATTGCATCCTGTACTGTCTGAAACCTTTCTGTATGGAGTTTTTGTGGTGTTCCTAAATCCATCTACAAATGTATAAACATATATATTTATCTTTTGTTACTGTAAAACAGTTGTGTATAGAGAGTATCTTTATATTTTTGGTTGCACTTTGGTGTACATGATAAAAGATAGAAGCAAAAATTACAATCAAAATGTTTTAAAAGTTCTTATTTACATAATATCTGATAAAAAACATAAAATACCCTCTTAATTTGGTATAAATTGTGAAGGTCCACCTGTGTTTTCTCCAGATAAAATCTTTATTTAATACCATTCGGGGGAAGTAAAATCCATAAAAACAGTCAGCATTTAAAATTTCAATGAAATGCACTGTCTCTTTAAAAGTTTAAAACATGAAAACACACACTGACTACCCATATGCACAGGACTCCTATTAGTATGTGTTAATGATCAAGTCTCAATGTGTTTCGCTGCTTTAGTATGTTTAAAGCTTCCTCAGGACTTGACTCCTTGTGTTTATGTTAAAAAAGAATTGAAGCCAAATTTAAAAGGAGATAACTGGCAATATGGATGTTAAAGCGGAGGCAATATAGGTGGAATTAGGCAACAGGAAAGGGGGTAATGTCATTGTTGGTGTCTGCTATATGCCGCCAAATGCTAACAGGGAAGAAGTTAGTCAGCTTCATATGCAGTTGGCAAGGGCTGCAAGTTTGTAGAGTGTACTCATTATGGGGGACTTTAATTACCCTGACATTGATTGGTGTAGTGGAACTGCCAACACAGAAAAGGGTGATGAGTTCCTGAATTTTCTGCAGGATAATTTTCTCTCACAGGTGGTTTAAGTTCCGACTAGAAAAGGAGCTCTGTTGGATCTGGTAATATCTAATATCGTGGAGTGCATTATAGATGTAAAGGTAATTGGAGGCTTAGGGAATAGTGACCATGAAATAGTATAGATTACAATTTAGAAGTAATGACATACATTTGAATTAGTTACAAAAATTATGCTTTATGTTAGGTTTTTATATAATCACTATAATGACTTAGTATAATAGCATCAATATTGTTTTCTATATCCATTTTGTCTTAAATTAATCCCTGTATTTGCAGATGTTTTGTTTCCAAAGTGTCTCTCTCATTTCAAGGTATTGATAACACTTGAGGTTTTCAGTGAGCTCCCACATTTTGTGTCAACCAGAGTCCCTCCTTGCATTCCAAGGGATGTTTTACTACCTCATCTGTATACACGAAGTGTGGCAATGCCCCTTTTCTTTCTTTGTGATATTCTAATGTACAAAACAAATAAACCGAGTTAGAGTTCTGTTACATCTAGTGTGTGGTGTAATTCTTTCTCCCGGTCTACTGTAATGGTCTTTTAGTGGGTGTAAGACAGGCCAGCGTGGTTAGTGCAGGATATTTATTAATTTTTTTGATCAAAATCATGAAGGGGGTGAGTGAAACATTATATATAACCATGACTTATAATGTTTATCTTAAACAAGTATTGAATGTAATCTTTGAATTGACCATTATGAGATGCCCTTTATGAATCAGCAATTTTATATATGAGGCTCTATGATACGATAAGAACCAGGAACACCTGTTTTTAACAAAATTTTTATATGTAAATTTACACTATTTTTTTATTTTATTATAACAGCTGTATAGCAAAAGGCTGGGTATACACAAGACTATATTAAAGGGCATTTATAGTCCAATCCAGACAAAAAGTTAGTGTATGCTACCTTGTTCCCACCTTCCTCTGTTGCTCTTTATTGCACACGGTCTGATTTACTGCAGAGCTCTCTACTGCTCCCTCCCCTTCTGGTTATTCTCCGTGCATATAATCAGACTGTAAAACAAGCCACTCATTCGCATTAATCTTCATACACATCACTAACCTTTGTAAACAAAAAAAAAACCTTCAGATGTAAGCCTGTAGAGAGCAAGTGTCTCCGTTGTTCTGGAGACACTTGAAACATAAGGAGTGGGAGGGGGTGAGTTAGGAAGGACCCAAGTCCTGCATTATCACTGCAGGCCGATCTCCCTTGGACAGGCAATAAATTGGTGAAGGTTTGAGAGAAAGGGGACCCAGTGCTGCTCTCTCTTCTCCTTCCATTTACTTCTGTTTTTAGAAAGGAGTCCTTGGGAGACTTGCTGTAAAACTTGTGAAAGCCTACACACTACACCGGCATGCTATTAGGGGATTTAATTGACAGCACAAGCAGGAGTGGTGTGTTGAAGTCTTCACTTCTTTTAACTAGTATCTCAGGACAGAGGAGGATAATGAAGAAAATAAAGGTGCTCTGGGGGTTAGAGGGGGGATAACAGAACACATAGAAAGAAAGGGGGGGGAAATTACATTTTTCCCACTATAGATGCCCTATAAGGCACGATCAACCAACCCATTTGATATTTCAGCCCACAATGGCAGAACTTAGTTCTTAACGGACATGCCAGTAAATCTTGGATCACACATGAACCAATATTACCAACAGAATTTTAATATTCTACGGTGGAATAATTATAATTAACTAAGAGGAATGTTTAATGCCTTATTACAATCAAGAAACAAGTGTTTGCAATAGATGATTTACAACATGGCCAGGCTGGGTGGCCGCTCAGGGGCCGCTCTTAATGTCAGTGAAGAAATGGTCCTAAATTTATAAAGGCTTTCATTTTTATAAAAAATTCACATCTTAAAAATCATTTTCTTTTCCAGAAAAAGTAACTAACTGGCATAAAATTAGCATCATGATTACTACATTCTTTAAGTAAAACATATGTAATTTGAACAATAATGAAAGAAGTGTTTAGAGATTTGAAAGTAAATTGTCAGGGGGCAGAGTCTGACCAGAGATGTAGACAGAAGCACCAAAGAGTAGCTCCCGAGTGGCATTACCATCTAAAGCCATAAAAAAAGGACCATAACCACCCCAAATCCGCCACAAAAGAAGCCTTCACACCCGAGACTCCGAGGATGGGTCCAAAAAATAAAGGAAACCCGCCGAAAGGAGAATTAACTGACTTCTTTCCCAAAACAGATCTGCCACGAGGCTCACAAGATGGCGTTGACGCAGATCCTAAGGAGAGAAACAGATCCCCCTGCACTAAACAGGACCTGGAGGATCTTTATGCTAACCTACAAAAGGCTATTAAGACCTCGCAACAACATATCATAGACGAGGTAAAACAGGAAATAGCCAACCTGGGCGACCGTGTCTCCAACTTAGAGAACGCTACAGAACACCAATCCCAGCATGCTCAGCAGACAGACCAGGAGATCCGAGAGATCCGACAGGACATCTTCCTCCTCCAGGATCAACAAGAGGAAGTGGAGAACAGAGCGAGATGGGGGAACATTAGGATCAGAGGCGTCGATGAGAAGGTAACTGACATAGAAGCCTTCTTAAACCGACTGTACTCCCACCTATTGCCGAACGAGTCCCCCACAAGCTTCCTTATGGACAGAGCTCACAGGGCTTTAGGGCCCAAACCAAGAGAGGGTGACCCCCCAAGAGACATTGTTTGCAAACCCCATTATTTCCAAGTAAAGGAAAAAATCATGAAGGCAGCCAGAAACCTAGACAAGATAAAGTTCGAGGACCATCATATCTCACTATACCAAGATCTATCACCGGCAACCCTAGCTCGACACAGGGAGTTCAGACCATGATAGACGTTCTCTTAAAACGCAACATCAGGTATACATGGGGTTTTCCGTTTAAAATCACGGTAATGATCAACGGGCGCCCATTCTCTATTTCCCACCCGGATGAAGGGGAAGAACTCTTAAAACGTCTGGGCATTACGTACTCCAACACATCAAGCCCTACAAAACCAGCAAAGACATGGCGGGCCCTTTCAAGACTCCAAAACTCACCAAACACCCGAAGAGAGCAAAAGCCAGGCCTCTACCACTACCAGGCTCAGGGCAACCTGAACAGCAACTCTTAACAGACAAACTCTGGATCAATTCCTCTTTAATGCATAAGAAAACACTAAAAACATACCGCTCCTAGGATCCAACACGTAACCAATACCCCCACTTTGAATACTAGACTTTTGGCAAGGAAAAACCCCAGGGGGGGACCTTGGAACTCTCCTGCCACAATAAAAGTCCACACACCCCACAATACTATAAGACACAGACGAACAAAAGGTTCCTAATATAAGTATCCAAATGTTATATGATTGGTTTATGTAGTTAACCATCAGGGTTATTCAATAAAAGTTCTTATCGTTTAAAATGGTGCTAATTTTGCCCCAACCAATCAGATTTTAGCTTTCAAATGTAAAATAAGATCTGATAGGTTGGGGAAAAATTAGCACCATTTTAAACCTTTTATTGAATCTCCCTGCATGTTTTTAATAAGTTCAAGAGTTTGCTAATGTCTGAAAATATATGTACAAAAAGCGACTGTATTCCTACCTACACTAGCTTTCTTTTTAGCCTCCCCTAATATCCCCCCTCTATGGGGTAAATATAACAATTGATGCCTCCCAAAATATTTTAAGGGGACCACAGGCTTACTAGCAACAGCTACTACCTTAAAAGAGGCAAAAATCTAGTGCAGATACTTTTCATCTACAAAATAGAATACATTATATGGTTAAAAGCTACGAGGTTAACCGCTATCAAAGTTCTCTTTTTAACAGTGTTTAAAAAAAGGGGAATAGGAAACAACTCCCTGGAGGCTGTCCTGTCCTATCTCTATTTACCCACCCATATACTGCTATAAGTTCAAAAACGAGGCACAATGCGGATACTTAAAAGATTATAAGAATGTAATGCTGATTATAACTCACTAACTGTAGTAAAGTTGTTATACAGGACGATACTAAATATAAATATCTCCTATATAAGTCGGTGGAGAACTTACAGAAAAGGTGTAAATACAATACAGTATTATTTTGTTTTTCCCCAGGAGCGGCCTCACCTCTACTCTTATATACATCCCCCTCCCCCAAAAAAACAAAGCTCAAACAATAAAAACTCATAATCGAGGCAAATACTGGGCAGCACAAACAGATTGATTTAGAAAGAGCTTGAGGCCATAAGGTAAATGAAAATAATGTGGTGTATAAGTGACACCAGTTAAAAGAGATTGAAAGGTAAAGGGACACTCAGACAATCCCCACACGCACCATCTCATTCCACTTCAGCCCCAAATTAACATGAACCAAAGATGCCTCTCCAAAGAGGGCCTAACCTTAAACAGAGGCTTGTAAGCGAGACTAAATTTAAGAACCTGCAATAGAAACCAAATATATAAGAGAGTCTAAATGATGAGAACAGCTAAGCTCAGGACGGAGCTGGCGAAGGTGGAAAACTACCTAGCCTGATAGCTCTCCAGAAAATTAAGCTACTATATGTGGTAAAACTAAGCCTGGGGAAATAACAGCCCCACCGCACCTCCAGCAACACCAGAACACCAAACCCGAGGTGATTCCACAAAACAGATAGATAACCTTGTAAATATGTCCGCAAACCCTAAATAAACAAGCCTGGCAAGGAGGGGTGCCACCGGGAGCAACATAACAAAAAACTGTAATTTCTTGTTATAGATTTATATACTCTCTAAATATGCTCTCACCAAAGACAACACCTCTACAAAATTATATCACACAACGTAAAAGGCCTCAACACCCCGCAGAAACGCAAAATGGCGTTACAATACTACAAAAAAGCTAAACCCGATATTTTAATGTTCCAAGAAACCCAATTCAAAAAGGGAAGAGAACAACTCTTACAAAACCCACTACTAGTCCTCCTCTGTATCGGGCAAAGCAGGAGTGGCAATACTGCTCCACAAAGACTTGCCATGGGTGGAAGAATCCCACTATAGTGACCCCAAGGGACATTATATAATATTGAACTGTTTTATACAAAACTTTAAAATAATGATAATTTCAGTTTACGCTCCAAACAACAATCAAAAAACATTTTACCAAGAACTACTAAACAAAATCATAGTCTCCGCAGCAGGTCCCATAATTATGCTAGGGGATTTTAATGTAACGCTAAACATAAAATTAGACAAATTGAAAACACCCACACAAACGACAGGCATTTCCTCATGCAAACAATTATCAACATTACTTCAAACATGCAACTTATTAGACGCATGGAGAATATTCTACCCACAACAGCGCGAATACACATTTTTCTCATCGGCCCTCAACTCATTCTCCAGAATAGACTATTCTTTCATCTCCACCCTCCTCCTACCACAACTCCAGAAACCATACATCTCAGAGATATCATGGTTCTACCACGCCTATATTTCAGTACAATTCAGACATTCTAAAATCCAGACCCTCACCACACTGGAGACTAAACGAGGCAATATCATTACCGAACTCACACAAACAATTGAGAATTATTTCTCAGAAAATATATCATCAGATATATCCCTACCCACACTCTGGGCTGCTCATAAGTCAGTATTACGAGGGAAACTAATCCAATTAGCAGCTAGAGAGAAAAGACAACGCAACAACAAAATAAACTCACTCAAAAAATTAATAAAGACCCTACAGCAAAAAATAAGCAAATCCTTTTCAGAAGACCAACTTAAAGCACTTGATTCTTTAAAAAGCGAACTTGCTATTTTATTAAACACAAAAGCCGAAATGGCACTACGATTAAATAATATTTTTATGTCAAAGCTAACAAACCTGATACCTTTTTAGCACATAAACTAAATGACAAATTAACACAGAACAGATACCTCCCCCTAAGAGGCTCAACAGGCCAATTACACTATGACCCAAAGTACATCTCTAACAAATTTGCAGAATTTTATTAGAAACTATACAGTGGACACATGGTAGATAACACTAACACAACAGACACACATATCAACAACTTTCTTAAAGACATTCACTTGCCAATATTTTTGAATGAACAACAACATGCCCTACAAAAACCAATAACACATCTAGAAATCAAAGAAGTAATTTCCACTCTCCAAGCACAAAAATTCCCAGGCGCAGACGGCTTCACAAATATATATTATAGAAAATTTTATAAGCAACTCATACCTCATATAAGCAACGTAATCAATGATCTAGCCACAGGGAAAAATACACTCCCATCAGAAATGCTGGAGGCCCACATAGTGGTCATCTCTAAATCAGACAGGGACACAACCCAACCCAACCAGCAAACTATAGGCCAATATCCCTTATAAATACGGATCTAAAAATAATAGCAAAGGTATTAGCTAACCGACTTAAACAAATCATGCCCAGTATTATCCATTACGACCAGACAGGCTTTATCAAGGGCCGACAAACAGCCGACAATATAAGAAAGAAAGTCACAATTCTACAACACGCCAAAGATCACAATATTCCAATGCTAGATTTATCTTTAGATATAGAAAAAGCCTTCGATAGAATCGATTGGAGATAAATGGAAACATTTTTAAAAAATTTCAATTCCCTAGCAGCTATTTATCCATCCTCATGAACCTATATAATCGTCCCCAAGCAAAGGTAAGAAATATGGGATACCCCTCGATGCTGATACTAGTTAAAAATGGTACGAGAAAGGGATGTCCTCTCTCCCCAACTCCTGTTTGCCATGTGCATGGAGCCACTTGCAGCCAAAATTAGAAAAGCCCAAAATATTAAAGGAATCCAAACAGGCACGATACACTCAAAAATCTCGATGTTTGCTGATGATACCCTAATATACCTATCAAATCCAGAACAATCACTACTAACTCTCTACTCGACTATAACAGAATTTGGGAAAATATCAGGTTTTCAAGTAAACCACTCGAAATCAATAGCCTATCCCATTAACCTACCCGAGGACCTGAAACTAGAACTCCAAAAATATTTCCATTTAAAGTGGACCATGTCAACATTTAAATATTTAGGGGTACATCTATCCCATGATACAATCATTCTCTATAACTCCAACTATCCCCCAATGTTCACAAAATTAAACAAATTGTTAACACAATGGACCCCCTATAATTTATCGCTAATGGGAAGAATTAACACATTCAAGATGACCCTGCTCCCAAAGCTGTTATATTTATTTAGAACATTACCAATAAAACTCAAAAAACAAGACCTGAAACCCCTACAATCAAAAATCAAAACAAAAAACTATAAGGCAGCCAGAATGGCACAGATAACACAATGGATATCAGGTCAGGGCAAAACAGGATGGGTAGACATTGAACAAATATTTCTGACCCCGTCTCACCCTTCAACGATATTTTGGACCAAAAAGAAAGACAGACATTTCACACTACAACCACCACCTCAAATAATCCAGACAACACAAACTATGGGACGAGTGTAATCAACTACACAATTTAATCTAACTTTACTCTAAAGCAACCCCCCTCTTCTACACCCCTTATTTATCCACCCAATTCTCAAATACCCCGACACAATTCTGGACATCACTAGGGATAACAAGGATTCAAGATCTATGTAATACAGACGGTTCCCTAACTACATGGCAAGACACGAAATACAAGTGGAAGCTACTAGATAACCATTGGTTCACATATACCCGCCTGTATAAATACCTACATAACCACCTACAAAATTCGAAATACTGATAATGAATACAGACTCCCTACAGGGCCTTATATCAAATATCTACAAAATAATATCTCAGGAAGGCAAACCCATAAAAAATAAACAAGCGATCAGATGGGAAGAAAGACTGCAGATGGTAATAGATGAGGCCCAATGGCAGCAAATATACTTAAACTCCCACAAATGCACCGCGAATATCATAATTAAAGAAAAGTCCTATAAAATCTTATATGACTGGTACACAACACCGCTGTTCCTACATAAAATTAAAGCCACATTCCCACCCATGTGCTTTAGAAATTGTGGAGCCCCCATCAGATCAAGTACACTGTTGGTGGACCTGCATTGAAATCCAGGCCTTTTGGAAAGTATGTGAAAGTGTAATTACAGAGGGGATTGCCCAACCATTCCAATTATCTCCATTTACGGCCTTATTCAACCTAGGTTCAACCTAGGTTTTTATCCTCAAAATTCAAAACTGATTATATATAACTGCGCAGCGGCTAGATGCCTAATAGCCCACACGTGAAAATCCCCCCCACCGTCCAGAGAAGATCTAATTAAAAAAATATGGTGGATCTATTCAAACGAATACCTGGAAGCCACTCAGAAACACTTTAAAGGGCATGTCCACCCCCAAAACTATAATCCCCCCAACTACTGGCCCCACCATGTAGTGTAGTTTAATCCTTACCTCACATCCCAGCTCCATAGGGTTCTCCTGTAGTCCCCCCCCAAAGTCAAAAAAAATGCCCACCAGGAGGCTAGCAGAGTCTCCCGATTCCCTCCCCCTAGCGTGAAATCCATAAAAGATAAGATTCCCCCTGGGCTCTCAGCCCCAACCGCTATATTTTTATCTTTATAAAGCTCCCCAAACTCTTACTTACCTCTCCTCTTTCCTCCGTTGCACTGAATGACCGGCAGCCGCGTCCCTGATTGGCTGCTGCTCAGCCAATCACAGACGTGGCTGCCGGTCCCGCCCCTCTGCTTGCATTTTCTCGCAAGCAGAGGGCCGGGAGCGCGGCGGAGGAAAGAGGGGAGGTAAGTAGAGTTTGGGGGGCTTTTTAAAAAAAAAATATAGCGGTTGGGGCTGTGAGCCCATGGGGAATCTTATATTAAAAATTGCATTTTAGGGTGGACATGCCCTTTAAAAAACTGGACCAAGACGTGGTCTATATGGGAGCTTAGAATGACCTCCACAAAGAATTAGGAAATCAAGGAGAGGAGGTCGGGAGACCCGGATCGGGGAGACAGGCCGGAGGTAGGTGAACATACAGCTATTAATACTATATTTCACGTCTAGAGCTTAAGATTTATGATACAAAGATACTGTAATGAAGGGTCTACAAAGACAAGTTATGAACAATAATTAAGCTTAATTCTTTCGCCTATTTGTTGTTGTATACAATATTGAACCAATCCAACAGGAAAACTATATGTAATGATATAGCCCCAGATACTATTTTGGTTCTCTTTATTTTATGTAATCTAAAACTTCCCAGTTCTTTTTATTACAACTGTCATAAAGAAAATAGAGATTGAAATGATTTTATAAATGCTATGGAAAAGTGCTATATTAAGTGATGTTTCAATTGTCATATAAAAATTTATTAAACAAAAAAAAAAAAGAAAGTAAAATGTCAGACAATCCAGTTATTACAATAATGTAATAATGTAAACTGCATGCTTGGATTACCTTCCCAGCTGTTTTTGGTATTCAGATATCAAGTTTACTTCCTCCTCCAAGCCTATTAAAAATGAAAAATAAGTCTGATATTGCATTACTGATGATTACAACAAGACATGGCAGATATGATTTGTATTCTTACCTTTTTTCAAATCCATGTTTTCTTTTATGTCTACAGTATCTTCAGAGCTCATTTTTATGAATTAACCTAGGACATAATAATATATTCAATTGTGCCAAGTGATTTTAGTTATATTCTTTATGACATGTGAATAAAAAATTGGAAATTAATGACATGGCATTAATTATAGAACAAAGCATTTTATTTTTTATAAAAACTCTCTTTTGTCTATCCTACAGCCAATATTCATGAGCAGACAATAGTTAAAAATTCAGGATCTGGTGCTTCCCCCCCCAAACCTTACCTACTGCAGCACCAGAAGCCAACCTTAGTTTTTAAGTGTCATCTTCAGGAGTTGAACATGCTCCTGAGTCATCTGAAGATGATCAGCAAGGAGTGACCGGTATTAAGCTGCCCTGTGGCCCCCATGGTAGGGCATGTATAGCAGACTTAGTCCCCTTCCCATCCCAAAAATTTGCTTGTAGAAGTATCTTATGTTTGCACTACTTACCAGAAGAAGTTGCCTGCCGGCCAATTGGTGCCTCATGTGATATCACTGACCCCCCGCCTCCTTCTGGTCCAGTTGATCAGGAACCCGGCTGGGCTTAATCCCTGCATGAATCATTTTATTGTTTGAAAAATTATCCAGCAGGGTCAGCTTTGCCTGTAGTCTCTCATGGTAATCCCTCCCAAGAGTCTGAACCAGCATAGTAAAAAAATATATGACCTCTGCTATGTCTATTTTATCTGCCTATATTTGACAGGTCCTGCAATCCAAAAAAACTTGCTACAGGGAACAAAGAATACATTTGGAGGCAGTTTTCTCTCTCATTTGAGGAATCTACTAAGGAGGATGATGCTCTGTATGATGGGGAATGGAATTCAAGATTCCAGAACAGGAAACTCAGACAGCATTCTCACCGTTTGATGCATTTATCAAATCAGTCGTAAGTCCACTCCGGAGGATACTTCCAAATCATTAATATCTTGTTCTAAACTAACCACTTCCTCCTTTCCGTCATACAATTAGAACGCATTGTTCTTCAGGAACAGGCATCTCAAGAATGGAACTTTCAACAAACTCTTGTTTAACAAATGGGGTTTCCTATTTTGAAGACGGATGTTGAGTGATGGTCAGTCCCTCCTGTAGTTGACCATCCAGTGGCTCAGGAGGAGGTCTTAGCTGACCCTGTCACAAAAACACAGATGGTCTGCAAGTAAAAACACTGCTTAACTACTGATAAGGTGGGCCCTGTACCTAGCGTAACTGATAGAACACCTATCTAAACACAAGCTAAATATATATAAGTAATCAGGGGTGAAGGAATAGCAATATTAATCGGAATATTGCTTTTAATAAAAATGTCACAATAATAAAAGCTGCCAAACAACCTGTATAGTTCTACGCAATGGATATAACAAAGTAGCCACTTATATAGCACAACCAACCCAATATCATAGTAATCAATTTATACAAAATAGTAACTTATATAGTGCTACTAACCCAATATCATAGTAATCAATTTATACATGTTACTATTTTGTATAAATTGATTACTATGTTATTGGGTTGGTTGCACTATAAAAGTAGCTACTTTGTTATATCCATTACATAGTTCTATACAGGTTTTATGGCAGCTTTTATTGTTATTTTTTTCCGATTAATATTGCTATTTCTTCCTTCACCCCTGATTACTTATATATATTTAGCTTATTATCCAGGATCTCTCTGATGCAGCTCTTGATTCAAGTAGATTTTATGGCTTGGTTATCTTCCGCAGTCACTGCGGACAGAGGGTCCCTATGGCTCAAAGCTTGGGTTGCCGATCCAGCCTACAAATGGGCTCTTATTAATCTTGGTTTTAGGGACAGATTGCTTTTTGGACCTGAATTGGAAAAAAAATCATTGCTCAGGCGACCGTGGGAAAGAGTTATTTTCTTCACAAAATTCTTTCTAGGAGACTTCTTTAGGAGGTCTAGATGGGGCCAAAGAATAAAGGAGCTTTTTCGCCCTTCGGGCCAAACACAAGTCTGCATGACTATCCTCCCCCCCACCTTCATGGTAGGACATTTTTTCAGAAGGCGTATAACAATCCTTCCAGGGAAGAGCTTGGACATTGAAGGTCATATGCCAGGATTAGAGTGTTTGTCTACCTTAAAATGAGCCATTTTTTCTTTCCTTACAGGTGTCCCTAATGCTGCAAGGCTCTCCAGCTGGTTGTACAAACTCTTCTTCAATCCTGGGTGTTTGCCCCGGTTTAACCAGTCAAGAATTTTCAGGCTCCTATTACAACTTTTTTTGGTGCAACTATTAGGCAAAATTGTATCAGCAATAGATGTGTTACCCCACGGGATGTTCCATCTTTGTCCCCTGTTAAGTCACTGGGACAAGTCTCTAGAATCTCTAGACTATTCAGTTCATCTTCTTCACCTTGTCCACTGGTGGACCTCGGACGCTAACCTTCAGGTTTAAAAATCCCTTGTTTGTTGTTCCCAGACCAGAAAACGTCTAACGGGCTGGGGAGCGGACTACAGATCCTTAACAGTCCAGGAAATCCTCACTCCCATTCAACACTACAGGCTTTGTCTCATTGGAAGAATCTGTTTTCAGGCAAAAGTGTCCTCGTCCAGTCAGACAATACCACCACAGTGACATATCAACTATCAAGGAGGCACGCTGAGCGAGCTGGCCACGGCATATCAGATTCTGAATTATGCAGAAATGTCTCCAGGCCCTGACGGCAATTTACATTCCAGGAGTGATGAACGAGAACTTCCCCAGTAGGCATTCCCTGGATCCTGGACCCTTCTACTGGAATTGTTTGAGACTGTTGTTGGGGCAGACCAGTCATATACATCATGGTTTAATCGCAAGGTTCCTTTCATTATGTAAGGAAAAGGGAGAAAAAGACCGCCACGGCAGATTCTCTAGTGATGCCTTAGACCATCCAGCTACTCTTCCCCTAGCCTCTTAAAAAAATATAAAAAAGGAAAGGGGAGGGTATGGTCCTTAGTCCTCTTCTCAACACGAGTCGGGAACTAGACACTTCCGCTCCATCCACACAACAGCGTGGCAACTGAATCTTCCATGGGGGCCTCAGTGGATAAGATGTGCTGTGCAGCAACTTGGTTGCCATTCATACTTTGCAGGAAGCAGAGACTTATTTACTTCTGCCCACCATTATATATTTGGAACATCCCCTGCTGTGCCTGGTTCCCAGAGACTGAAAAACAAAATAGGATTTTGTTACTCACCGTAAAATCTCTCTGAAGAAGATGGAGGACACATGCACTGTCTTCCCACTAGTTAATGTCTCGTTTTGTCTGTTGCCTTTGTGTCTACTCTTCTTACTTTTGGGACAAAACTGAGACAGGCTTCCTGTGCTGCAGTAGGTAAGTTCCCTTTTCAGCAATATGCAAATAAGGAACAAAAAGACTTCTGGGTATTTACCATGTTTCCATGGAAGCTTTTGGGAAACATATCTTTAAAAAGACTAACTAACAAATTCTGCCGGACGGCCGGGGTACTTACAGGTTCGCTTTCAGGAGGAGACCTCGGACTGAAGGTTTATATGCAGAAGCAGATGAGACTGATGGAAATAGAATGCTGGATGTGCTGCTGGGAACTGGCAAGGTAAGGGTCTCTGCTGGATCTGGCAAGGTAAGGGTCTATGATGGATCTGCAAGGTAAGGGTCTCTGCTGGATCTGGCAAGGTAAGGGTCTCGCTGGATCTGGCAAGGTAAGGGGCTCTCGCTGGATCTGGCAAGGTAGGGTCTCTGCTGGATCTGGCAAGGTAAGGGTCTCTGTGGATCTGGCAAGGTAAGGGTCTCTGCTGGATTGGCAAGGTAAGGGTCTCTGCTGGATCTGGCAAGGTAAGGGTCTCTGCTGGATCTGGCAAGTAAGGGTCTCTGCTGGATCTGGCAAGGTAAGGGTTTGCTGGATCTGGCAAGGTAGGGTCTCTGCTGGATCTGGCAAGGTAAGGGTCTCTGCTGGATCTGGCAAGGTAAGGGTCTCTGCTGGATCTGGCAAGGTAAGGGCCTGAGGTCTCTGCTGGATCTGGCAAGGTAAGGGTCTCTGCTGGATCTGGCAAGGTAAGGGTCTCTCTGCTGGATCTGGCAAGGTAAGGGTCTTTGCTGGATCTGGCAAGGTAAGGGTCTCTGCTGGATTGGCAAGGTAAGGGTCTCTGCTGGATCTGGCAAGGTAAGGGTCTCTGCTGGATCTGGCAAGGTAAGGGTCTCTGGGATCTGGCAAGGTAAGGGTCTCTGCTGGATCTGGCAAGGTAAGGGTTCTGCTGGATTGGCAAGGTAAGGGTCTCTGCTGGATCTGGCAAGGTAAGGGTCTCTGCTGGTCTGGCAAGGTAAGGGTCTCTGCTGGATCTGGCAAGGTAAGGTCTCGCTGGATCTGGCAAGGTAGGGTCTCTGCTGGATCTGGCAAGGTAAGGGTCTCTGCTGGATCTGGCAAGGTAAGGGTCTCTGCTGGATCTGGCAAGGTAAGGGTCTCTGCTGGATCTGGCAAGGTAAGGGTCTCTGCTGGATCTGGCAAGGTAAGGGTCTCTGCTGGATCTGGCAAGGTAAGGGTCTCTGCTGGATCTGGCAAGGTAAGTAACACACAGGAACTGGCAAGGTAAGTGTCTCTGCAGGCAAGGTATTCGCTGGATACAGAAGAGGTGAGTAATAGAACCTGGGGTAGCAATAAGCTACAATGGGGTGCAGGGTCCAGAAGGATGCCGGCGTTTGAATTCTCGTGCCGCCCGGCACGTCGACTAATGCCGCCCACCAAGTGCAGAGCGGCGTGGGACCGGAGTGGCAGGTAAGTTCCTGACACTATTAAGTGTCTGCTCTTGGAGATTGGCTGCTTAACCCCTGCTGTGCCTGGGTCCCCCTTAAGGTTCGTACACATGCTCAATTTGTAAGCAAGGTACGACGTCCGAGCGCTACACACGACAAACCCCCGTTTCAGCTGAGAATCGTCCGTGGGTTTGCGTTCGGTCGGGGATCGTTCGATGATCCGCCTGGTGGATCAGCAAACGACCCCCGGCTGAACGCATACGCACGGACGATTGTCAGCTGAAACGGGCGTTCGTCGCGTGTAGCACTCGGACGTTGTTCCTCGCTTACAAATTGAGCATGTGTACGAACCTTTAGGCTGAAAGATGTTATGGCAAGTAACAAAATTCTCTTACAGCTGAAGGAACCCCCCTAACCAACCCTCGTAGACAACAATAGTAGATGTTATGGTTAATATGTACCATCATCTACATATTAAAGGAACAATGCAGTAAAAGTTTGCCTGTGCTATTAATCTGAAACAACCAATCTGATGATAGCTTTTATAGTGGGATAGCTTTTGCTAGTGGAAATAGATAATTGCATTTTAACATTTCTGTAATAAGCATTCTCACAAAATTGTACTAATTTTGACCCAGTAAGATCTTAGTGTTTAAGGGCAAATCCACCCTCCAAAAAGTGTTTTATATTTCATTGCCAACCCCCCAAAACCAGGGGCGTGTTTAGGGGGGGATTCCTGGTGCCTGGAATCCCCCCTTTCTGTTTCATCAGTGCAGTCTGCTGTTCTACCTCTCCTGGTGTCCATAGACTGTTACATTGTCAATTGAGCTGTGAGTGAGAAGCAGCATTTGTATGTTTCAAAATACAGTCTGGGTTTATACACATTAATTACTGTACCTTACTGCACTGTGATGGAGCTTAGTGAGCAGGAATAGGTACATTAAGAGATAGTCAACATTGGATTATAATTATATATATATATATATATATAATACATAAGTGGGATATTTTATAATGGGAGCTGCAGTGGTATATATCCTTATAAAAATCACTCAGCTATCTCACTAAGTGACTCATTTCTTATATTTCTTATATCCCACTACTCCGCCAATTCCAGTGTTCATGCCTGGACAATGATTTTTTGCAGTGTTTAACTTCACTTACAGAACCTGCTGGAGCTGCTTCCTGTCACTTCATAACCAATGTCTCTCTCCTCCTCCACAAAGATTTGTTTAACCATATAGATGCTGGGCTGGGATGTTCCTTTCTACTGGGTTTAAGTTACAGAATGTAGCTTGGGGGATTTAAGGTGGAAATAGGGACAAGGCTAGAATTTAAAATGTGAATGGGGTGAAGGAATCAGATACCTTGGAGTTGCCTGTCCTGTATAAAAGCACTCGGCCTACGGCCTCGTGCTTCTATATGGTCAGGGAACTCCTCTGTGGCGTAATATCCTTATATTACACTGTAATGGGCGCATTATCCCTTATATAATCATCCAACGACACTGCACTCAATGCATATCAGAATATTTATTAACTAGTACAACATGTACAAAATTTTTTTTATTTGTCATCTGATGAAGGGGACTCCTGTTTCCCCGAAACGTTGTGAATTTAATTAGTTAATAAACATTCTAATATATGCATTGAGTGCAGTGTTGTTGGACAATTGTTTGTATGGGACAATCCAGCCAGGTCCCCTTACGCTGTGATTTGTCCATGTAAATTGCTATACATAACTGTACAAAAGGTGAAACAAAGACATAGATCATCTATAAGATGTGGACTTTACCTCACTTTACCTGTACCTACACATTACCGTATATACTCTAATATAAGTCGAATTTTTCAGGCTTTAAAGTTAGTTTAAAAAAACTAACCTTGACTTATACTCAGGTAAGTCCTAATTTAGATCCAAATTCTGCAATTGTGGATAGTAACCAGTAGGTGGCGCTACTGCATAGAAAGTTACAGGAGCTGTTCTGCCTTTACAATCCTTCCTGCAGTCTGGCTGCTGGACTCAATCAGCACTTTCACTGTTCATCTGATGGGTCTCCTCAGTTTGGGGCAAAAACAGCTGCTTGTACAGTGCAAATGACAGCTTGAAACTATTGGGATCAGAGAGTCCTTTACTATATGGGGGTCAGAGGGCCCTTTACTATATGGGGTCAGAGTTCCCTTTACTATATGGGGGCCAGAGGGCCCTTTACTATATCGGTTCAGAGGGCCCTTTACTATATGGGGTTCAGGAGAATTGTAAATGATGGTAAGCTTAATTAAAAGTTTACTGAACATTGCCACTCCACATGTATAGAAACTAAAACTCCCAGCAACAAAGCATGCTGTGAGTTGTAGTTTCCAAACATCTGGAGTGCCAAGGAATTGGAGGTTACTGGTACTGGATTTGGCTATTACTGTATGGGATTCATGTATGGGAATTCTGCTGTCCATATAAGGGCAACTAATTTCTATATACTCGGCTTATACTCGAGTCAATCAGTTTGTACAAATTTTTCAGGTAAAAATAGGTACCTCGACTTATACTCGAGTATATATGGTATGCTGATTATGGGCATGATGCTAATGATATAAAATTCCTTGTTTTAGAACAGGTATATAAACCACCAAGAGTTGGAAACAGGGAAAGATTGCTGAGACAGCGTGAAGTTTTTTTGGATACATAAATTAGATACATTGTGGCCCAGGGGTCTTAAAGGGGAACTGTGGTCCAAAAATTGAGGTAAATTGATAGGAATTGCTCCCCTGGGAATTTTTGCAATTTCCATTGTTTATTTTACATAGTTTTGAAGATATTTACATTTTTGTGTGTGATATGGCAGCAGCATCACCAGGTCCCCTGCACTTCCTGCTTCCTGCTCTGAAACTGTCAGTCTCCCTTTGCAGCCCCCCTGGTCCCTCCCACTCATGGACCCCATTGTCACCCCAGTTGCAGGCCCCCCATGGCCCATTATCTTACAGCCCCATGTGGACCCGCCCACTCGTGGGTATCTAAGCCCTGCCCACTCGCGGGTGTTGTGGGTTACTCAGACCCCCCTTACCTTCTCTGTCAGGACTTCACACAGCAGAGAGGAGGAGGAACTTCCTGTCTCCCTCACACCCTCTTTTAAAGGGGAACTGTGGTCTCCAAACAAGTTAAGTTTAAATGAAAGGCCAGTTTCCTACATTTAAAATGAGCCATCAACCACCTCTCTACGTGCTCCACAGCCCAAGATATAAAGAAATGACTGACCAGAAAGTTAATGGGTGGGAGGCTTACGTGACATTCCTAAGGCTTCTCCTGCACAGTGCCGCCGGTGAGCACAGCCTCAGACTCCCTCAGTGTGTGAGGGAGACAGGAAGTCCCTCCTCCTCTCTGCTGTGTGAAGGACCTGCAGCTGCAGAGAAGGTAAGGGAATCTACAGCCCTTCTCTCTCACTATGTGAAAACAGCCTTTTTAGGCTTTTTCAGGCAGAGTCCTTACTCTGCCTGAAAAGGCTGTTTCCACAGAGTTGAGGGGGGGGGGTCAGAGTGTCCCACAGCACCTGTAAGCGGGTCGGGCTTAGGCACCCGTGACACACTGACACACTGTGCCCCATACACCTGGACCCCCATAGCCAACACCATCTGCTTTCCTGTGCCCCACACACCTGAACCCCCATAGCCAACACCATCTGCTTCCCTGCAACCCACACACCTGAACCCCCATAGCCAAAAACATCTGCTTCCCTGCGCCCCACACACCTGAACCCCCATAGCCAACACCATCTGCATCCCTGCACCCCACACCTGAACCCCCATAGCCAACACCATCTGCTTCCCTGTGCCCCACACACCTGAACGCCCATAGCCATCACCATCTGCTTCCCTGCGCCCCACACACCTGAACCCCCATAGCCAACACCATCTGTTTCCCTGCGCCCCTCACACCTGAACCCCCATAGCCAATACCATCTGCTTCCCTACACCCCACACACCTGAACCCCCCATAGCCAACACCATCTGCTTCCCTGCGCCCCACACACCTGAACCCCCATAGCCATCACCATCTGCTTCCCTGCGCCCCACACACCTGAACCCCCATAGCCAACGCCATCTGCTTCCCACACACCTGAACCCCTATAGCCATCACCATCTGCTTCCCTACACTCCACACACCTGAACCCCCCATAGCCAACACCATCTGCTTCCCTGCGCCCCACACACCTGAACCCACACATCAACCACCATGTGCTTTCCTGCACCCCACACCTGAACCCTCACAGCCAACACCATGTGCCCCACACTCAAGAACCCCCAAAACCAATAAATATCCCCACACACTCCACATACACCAACCACATGCTTCCCTGCTAAGTTTCCAAATATTCCAAAAGTCACACAGCAAAAAAGAAAATATTACACCATTTTTTAAAAGTTGAGTCCAGCCTGGCCCAAATTGGTTTTGGGCATGGAACTTGGCATCAAAGTCTGCAAAATAGCCATTTTAGCCATCTGAATAAGAAACTGGTGTATTGCAATAGGTAAACCAATTTGGGCCAGGCTGGACTCAACTGAATTATGTGCCAGGGGTATGTACGTGTCTGTCTGCGGTGTTTTTTTAGTGGCCCAAAGCGGTTTACCTATTGCAATACACCAGTTTCTTTTTCAAATCCGAATAAGAAACCAACTTGAGCCTGTGAATAAGAAACTAACTGAATAAGAAACCAACTTCAGCTTCGTACACACACACATTCTGCATTAAATATATGAAAATATACCTGCATTTCACTCATGAAATCACAGAGGTTGTCCCTGAAACTCCTTCTGCTGCTGTACAACAGCTGAACTGCTGATTCTCCACCCCTTCATGTGACTGACCACATGTCTAGGGAATCTCCGCCCCTCCTTTAGCCCACTTGAAACTAGCTTTCACCGTTCCAAATGGCTTCTGTTTTAGCTGCTAAAAAGGCTCTGAGGGACCAATTAAAGCAGCGGCTTGTGGCCTTGAACGAGACCGAGAAACGTCGTCAGTCCTTGGATGTAACCAGGAAGGTGGGAAGAGTTGTGTCTCTATTTAGTTACAATGACCCTCGGTAGATCGTATAACGTGGACCATGGTAGTAAACCAGGGTAGCATGCTGTGTGTGTGATAACATTCTGTGTGTGTGATAACATTCTGTGTGTGTGTGATAACAACATGCTGTGTGTGTGTGATAAAAACATGCTGTGTGTGTGTGTGTGATAACAACATGCTGTGTGTGTGTGTGATAACAACATGCTGTGTGTGTGTGTGATATCAACATGCTGTGTGTGTGTGTGATAACAACATGCTGTGTGTGTGCGATAACAACATGCTGTGTGTGTGCGATAACAACATGCTGTGTGGTGTGTGTGATAACAACATGCTGTGTGTGTGTGTGTGTGATAACAACATGCTGTGTGATAACAACATGCTGTGTGATAACAACATGCTGTGTGTGTGTGTGTGATAACAACATGCTGTGTGTGCGTGATAACATGCTGTGTGTGTGTGATAACAACATGCTGTGTGTGCGTGATAACATGCTGTGTGTTTGTGCGTGATAACATGCTGTGTGTGTGTGATAACAACATGCTGTGTGTGTGTGTGTGTGATAACAACATGCTGTGTTTGTGTGTGTGTGTGTGATAACAACATGCTGTGAGTGTGTGATAACAACATGCTGTGAGTGTGTGATAACAACATGCTGTGTGAGTGTGATAACAACATGCTGTGTGTGTGTGTGATAACAACATGCTGTGTGTGTGTGTGTGTGTGGATAACAACATGCTGTGTGTGTGTGTGTGTGGTGTGTGTGTGTGTGATAACAACATGTGTGTGTGCGCGCGATAACAACATGCTGTTGTGTGTGCGCGCGATAACAACATGCTGTGTGTGCGCGCGATAACAACATGCTGTGTGTGCGCGCGATAACAACATGCTGTGTGTGTGCGCCGATAACACATGCTGTGGTGATGTGCGCGGAACAACAGCTGGGTTGTGTGTGCGCGATAACAACATGCTGTGTGTGTGTGTGCGCGATAACAACATGCTGTGTGTGGTGTGCGCGGATAACAACATGCTGTGTGTGTGTGTGCGCGATAACAACATGCTGTGTGTGTGTGCGCGATAACAACATGCTGGTGTGCCTGGTGTGTGTGTGTAAACACAATGTGGGTGTTTTTGGTGTGGTGTGTGATAACAACATGCTGGGTGTGTGTGTGTGTGATAACAAATGCTGGTGTGTGTGTGTGTGTGGGATAACAACATGCTGGGTGTGTGTGTGTGGGGGATACAACATGCGGTGTGTGTGTGTGATAACATGCTGTGTGTGTGTGTGATAACATGCTGTGTGTGTGTGATAACTGCTGTGTGTGTGTGTGTGTGTGTGATAACATGCTGTGTTTGTGCGTGATAACATGCTGTGTGTTTGTGCGTGATAACATGCTGTGTGTGTGTGATAACAACATGCTGTGTGTGTGTGTGTGATAACAACATGCTGGTGTGTGTGTGTGTGTGATAACACATGCTGTGTGTGTGTGATAACAACATGCTGTGGTAGTGTGTGATAACAACATGCTGTGAGTGTTGTGTGATAACAACATGCTGTGTGTGTGATAACAACATGCTGTGTGTGTGTGTGTGCTGTGTGATAACAACATGCTGTGGGTGGTGTGTGTGTGTGATAACAACATGTGTGTGTGTGTGATAACATACATGGTGTGTGGTGGTGTTGTGTTGTATAACACCATGTGTGTAAAGTGTGTGTGTGATAAACGAACATGCGTGTGTGTGTGTGTGTGTGTGTGTGTGTGTGATCAACATGGTGTGTGTGATAACAACATGCTGGGTGTGTGTGTGTGTGTGATAAACAAAATTTTTTTTTATGTCGTGTTAAATATAGAATAGCTATGCAGCGGGGATATATTTTTGAAGGGTAAAATAGTGTGTGTGGCATATTCACAACTATGGCCTAGGGTATAATGCTGTGCTGTGTCATGTGAGATTAAGCAACTATGATAGAACACATGGTTGTGAGTGTAACTATTGTGATGATAGTTGCTGATAATTACTATTGACTTTTTGTGTCGTTAGGTAGACTGACAACATTGCTGTTGGTTGTTGGTGTGTGATACACAAACATGCTGGGTGTGTGGTGTCGTATAACAAACATGCTGGGTGTGTGTTGTGTGTGATAAACAACATTGTGGGCTGTGTGCTGTGGATGTGTGTGATAATACAGCTGTGTGTGTGTGATAACAACATGCTGGGTGTGTGTGTGTGATAACAAATGAACATGCCATGGGTGATGCCTCACAGTATATTGTAAAGGGCTAAGTACTTCGTATATCGGATAGACAGGCTGTAAATGGTTGCTGGCTTTTGTTGTGTGTGATAACAACATGCCTGTGGATGGATTAATGTAGTCCTCTAGTAGTGTGTGATAACAAATGCTGGGTGTGGTACTTGATGTGTCAAAATGAAGAATAACAGACATGCTGGGTATCTAAAGAGAACTATTTGTGTCTCGCAAACAAGTGTGAGTGTTAAATTAAAAGGCTGTGATAACAAACATTGCTGGGTGTGGTGTGGTGTGATAACATACCCCCATTTGCTGGGTGTGTTGTGTGTGTGTGTAACAACATGCTGGTGTAGTGGTTGTGGTGGGGTTGTTGAGGGTGGATGACGACAACACCACATGCTGGGAATACCGATGCGTGTGGGTGATAGTGAGTACTTGAGCAGATCATGCTGGGTGTGTGTGTGTGTGGATGTTGGTGTGTGATTACAACACACAGCTGGGTGTGTGTGTTGTGTCATGTGTGTGTGTGTGTGTGTGGATAACAACCTACATGCTGGTGTGTGTGAGTGTGTGTGTGATAAACAACTGGGTGTGTGGGTGGTGATAACACACATGCTGGGTGGTGTGGTGTGTGTGTGATAACAACACTGCTAGGGTGTGTGTGGTGTGATAACACCTGGTGGTGTGTGTGTGTTGTGTGGATAACAACATGCTGTGTGGTGTGTGTGGATATTTGATAAAATGCGTGTGGGTGGTGTGTGTGTGTGCGTGATAACAACATGTGGTGTGTGTGTGTGTGTGTGATAACAACATGCTGTGTGTGTGTGATAACAACATGCTGGGTGTCTGGTGTGTGTGTGTGTGTGTGTGTGTGATAACAACATGCTGTGTGATGTGAATCTTGGTGATCCATGTGTTTGCAAACTATGAACTACTAACGAAAGGCATGCTGGTAGTTGTATTTTCCAAACGACTGTACAGCCAAGGTTCGAGATCTCTGCCATGTGGATTCTGTGGGGAATTAACTTTGACCTTAGAACAATTATTATAAATACTTAGGACTGGAAGGAAACTGCCTAGGAACTCCACCACAATCCACCTACCACATAAATAGGTTGCCGACTGAGAGGAGGGGGCGGGGCTTACCAGAGCAGCACTGTGTAAGTATAACAGTGTAAATGCAAACAGCCCAGGGCAGAGGACCTAGTGATTTAGGCACTCACCCTTGGTAGAAAGCATGGATATAAGAAGAGGAGCGAATAGAAGGTAAGTATAATTGTCCTTTAATGGCAGATTAACAAACGACCCCTGACCAAATGTATACACATGCGGGATTAGAACTCTTCACACTAGATCTTGTGCTGGTTCCAGGACTTGGATTTGATAAAGAGGGTCATCGCTTGGGAAGGGGGAAAGGTTATTATCATACGTTTTTGCAGCGCTACAGAAATCAGCTTGATGGAACTCCATACACCATTGCCTTGGCATTTCAGGGGCATCCTTGGCATTTTGCTGGGGGGGTTGGAATAATTAATCTTTAGTCTTTCTGGACTTAAAAAATGTGTAATTTTTTAATTAATAAACTATTTTAAACACTGAAAGCCCAAGGTCTTCCATAGCTTATCATTACCATATTTATTTTTTCTTTCCATGGAATGTCTTACAGTTACTGTCACATAAAAAGTATCAGGCTTCTCAGCGTGTTGCTGTCTTTATAAACATGCCAGATGAGATCCAGACAAGGGACATTGTCCATGATATTTTTCAACAAGGAAAAGCATGTTTTATTCCACGTTACAGACGTCAGAGTAATCATATGGACATGGTGAGGCTGGGTTCAACTGAAGAAATCAACCAACTTCCATTAACCTCATGGAATATTCGCCAGCCTGCAGAGGGAGACGGCAGAGAGGAGGCTTTGTCTTCTGGTAAGAGGAGACAGGGAAATTAGCTTCCGGGTTTTTTCTAAAAACCATTAATTACAAAATGCATATGATAGTCAGCATGTTTATAATCTGCCAATTAAAGGGAAATTTTTCTGAACAAACTCATTGTCAAGTACACATTCTTACATTTATATTGATATGTAGAATTAATAATTGGACCCTGAACATTAAAAGTAAATCATTACTTAAATGATCATCTTTTTAGCAGGTAAATTACAGATGTTAAGCATAGTGATATCCTTGTTTCCTAAGCATTCCAATTATCAAAATATAAGTTTGTATAGTTGCAAGTTCTTTGTGCAGCCAAGTGTAAACAAATCCCCTGAGCTCCATCTACGTACATCCCATGTATACTGAATTGAATGTGGTGCATCAATCATCAGTCACTTTAACAGATTCAGCTCCGCCACCACCCCCCTCTGCTACCACCCCCCTCTGCTAATAAGTGAACAAACTTCAACTTTTCTTACATTAAAGGACAACTCCACCCTGATAAGAACATCTTTTAGAAAGAATGACCTCTTTAAAATATATTGATATATCATAGTTTGTCCTATGAATTCATTACTGTATGCCTGCTATGCTTCTGGATGCCTCATGGAAACTGAGCAATTTAGAAACCTGTACTGAGCCTGGGCATGCTCAGAAGTGGCAGACGGGATTAACATTCAGTCATTGGCTGTGATGTCAACTGTCAAATCCATAACTGACAGTTACTAACTGGAATACCAGGAAGGGGAAACAGGACATTGTGCAGGATTTCAGGTTAGACTTATATATTTCAGGTTTCAAACTATTACCGTTTAGGGTTTTGGGGGTGATTTACCTGTATGTAACTGGCTGGACTTGCCCTTTAAGATTTCCCCCCCTGATTTATAGGGCTTTTTCTCTTCACCAAGTGCATAAATTGGTAAAAGATCCTCCGTGTATAAAAAGCAGGCTATGTGACATCTCTGCTTGATTTTAAATTAATATAAAATTATGGAAAATAATCTTTTTCAGAAATGTTACATAATATGTTTCTGCAAAAATTACATGTGACTCTTTACTGCACATTTTTTCATGGCCAGCCTAGTCTTAAAGGGCATGTACACCCCACCACTAAAATCCATACATAGCCTTCCTCACCACCCAGGTGCTGAGATCCGCTATACTTCCCTGTGGTCCCTGAAACTCCTTATAGCTCTCTGCAACAATCTCTTCCCCTGGTGCCTGCTTCCTTCTGGGTTGCAGCCATCAAGTCATGGCCGTGTTTTGTCCAATGACTTATGGATGCAAGGATACTCCTCTGCTGCTCCGTAAGCTCTGTAAGAACTCTTTAAGGCAAGCCAGCGATAGTGGGCCATAGTATGTATGGGCTTCAGGGACTACAGGGAGGAAGTATATCTTGGGGTTGTGTAAGATTTTAGTTGTGGGGGTGGGTATGGACTTTAAAGTTCAGTATTGTCAGATCATTCATGGAAAGTAAAATTAATTATGACAGTATGTTCCCTTGTATAGTGAGATGGAGACAGATGTCTTGCTATTGCACACTTTCTTAATTCCAACACATTTATTAAAACTGTATTTCATTATTTCCATGAAAATACCGTGTCGTGTGGATTGGCTGAATTTATCAGTTTTTTTATCCATACTGATTGTTTTTTAAGCATGTTGGGGTTTTTAAACATTCTTTGTAAATAACTTCGCATTGTGCTGGAATGCCTTACCTATATACTAGTTAGAACTCTTAACACTTATATTGTTTCCCTTGCAGGGGGACTAGATCTTGTGCTGGTTCCAGGACTTGGATTTGATAAAGAGGGTCATCGCTTGGGAAGGGGGAAAGGTTATTATGATACGTTTTTGCAGCGCTACAGAAATCAGCTTGGTGGAACTCCATACACCATTGCCTTGGCATTTCAAGAGCAGCTTTGTGAATCCATCCCTGTAAATGAAAACGATATTGAAATTGATGAGATTCTTCTTGCTGGAGAGTCAGACGTGATTAGTCATTGACTTGGGAAAAAACTTTTATTACTGGAAAATTATTTTTATATATTTATTTTAAATATAGACACAATTCAACCTTAATACTTTTTTTCTGTTCTACTGTTTTTATTATGCTCCAGCCTGATGGAAAATTCATTAAAGTTTTTTTAGGCCATATTCTGGGCCAACAGACCAATATTTCGATTGGTCGGCCCAAAATATCTCTGGTCGATAAATCACAGCAGACCTTTACCAGTGATATTTCAGCCCAACAAAACTTTCAATATTGCCCAATGCTCTGTCTGGCAGAAATATTTGCTTGTGTGTGCCTAGCCTAAGAAGTGTAAAAGTTTGACTGCTATTAATTTATAACAACCATTCAGATGATTCTTTGCTGGGATACAAATTGGTTGCAAAACCCCCAGTAGTGAGACATTTTCTTGAATCTACACAAAGGGGTGTGAATTTTTGGCAGATACAGGGTATGGAAACTATCCCCCCTTGAGCGGGGGGGGGGGGGATACTCTGGAATATTTAAACAAACAGGAGGCTTATTGGATATTAAATTTAGAAACCAAGGCTTCCAAGGGATTTAATTCAAGATGGGTTTTTCACTTTTATATAAAGTAAGCAATAGTGATTGGACTAATATATCCAGGATAACAATGAAAAGAAGAAATGAAAATAAGTCGCCATTAGTCAGACGTGCATTGTATGTACACTGTAATCTCACTACTTTATTTTAATAAAGCAATTACAATCTTAAGTTTTTTTAATGCTAATTTAACTGGACCAGAATCTCCTTAACCTATTGGTGATGTGGGCAAATATACTTATTATTAAAGTCACAGGAGAGGAGTTTTCTGGGACCATGTTGCACATACTATAGGAGATAAAGTACCTGAAAGCAACCATCCAATTAAAAGTGTACTGCAACCAAAACAAAGAGGTGGATTATGAGAGCTAATCCCTAGTATTTACAGGTTAGGTTCATTAATAAACCAAATGCCACGGTAAAGGGAGGGGTGAGACACAGCTTGTTGCATCTTTGTGAATGTGGGAACATGTCTTTTTTGCATTTAGCTATGTTCCTTATTTACATTTAAATAAAGGGGAGTTCTAATGCTTTATACTCTCCCTATATTATGTCCTTTGTGACGTCTATTCATAGATGCTTCACACTTGCAAAACCAGAGGTCTACTGAAGATTTCTCAATAAAGCCGAAGCAGGTCTGTAGCTTGCTGTCTGGTTTTGCATTTAGCTTGTGAAAATCTGTTAAAGCCTCTTAGAAGGTGTGGGCAGCACGGTGGCTCAGTGTTTAGCACTGATGCCTTGCTGCACTAAAGTCCTAAATTCAAATCCACCTTTGGACACATCTGCAAGGAGTTTGTATGTTCTCCCCGTGCTTGCGTGGGTTTCCTCCGGGCACTATGGTTTTCCCCAAAGACATACTGATAGGTTGTATGTGTCAAATACATGTGTCAGAGACATGAACAGCAGTTAGTCCCAAATAGAGCCAACATACACACCATCAGATAAAATAGGGTGGTATTGTTTTATCCTACAGTATGCGACTCCCAAAGGCTTTTCCAGGATGTATGTAAATACAGGAAGACAGCATAACCTATGGAACACACGTTTTTATTTAAAACTCCTGTCATGGTACAGCATTATTCTGTAAAAAGAACAAAATAAAAAAACAAAAAAAAAAAAATGCAAACAAGACAAATGTTGCCACACTGGTTTGCTTCTTCATCTAAATCTCTAAGGATACTGATACTGGCCCTTACTTCCTAAATTATTTACAAGGGTTTCCATCTTTTTGTTTTTGCCAATTACTTATACACCTGCCCAGTGTATTCTGCATGATATAGTGTAGGTAAGCTAAGCTTAAAAGTTTTTATGCACAGGGCCAATATTCGGTTGTCTGACACTTGGAAATAAAAGTGGTACTGACGAAATTTAATTCCAACTGTGCAATCCATTAAAAACTGCTGGAGCAATGCACTCCAGCAACCCTGTAATCAGGTGCTTTAAATATGGTCAGGTTCCCTATACATATGTTGGCTATTTAAAGGGCAAGTCCAGCCCCAAAATGAAAACTTACATACAGGTAAATCACCGCCCAAAACCCTAAACGGTAATAGTTTGAAATCTGAAATATATAAGTCTAACCTGAAATCCTGCACAATGTCCTGGTGCCCCTGATTCTGCTTCCCGGTTCTTTCAGTTAGTAACTGTCAGTTATGGATTTGACAGTTGACATCACAGCCAATGACTGAATGTTAACCCCCTGTCTGTCTCTTCTGAGCATGCCCAGGCTCAGTAAATGCTCAGTACAGGTTACTAAATTGCTCAGTTTCCATGAGGCATCCAGAAGCATAGGAGACATACAGTAATGAATTCATAGGACAAACTATGATATATCAACATATTTTAAAGAGGCCATTCTTTCTAAAATATGTTCTTATGAGGGTGGAGTTGTCCTTTAAGGGTGCCAGTCACATCACTCAAGCCACTGGAGGAAGGAAAGAATAAACCTCTCTTGTCCATAGCTTCTGGCAGGATGTACTTAGCGTACAGGAGATACAGGAATTGTTTTGAAGGTAACCCTAACTTGTTTGGAAACCACACTTAAACAAAAGAGCACTGAATTACATATTAATGCACATTACTGTTCCAGAAGAATAAAACATAATATTTACAATATGTTAATGAAACATAGAAATTCTTTCCCTTCCTATTTGTGTAAAGAGTAAAAAAAATACACATGCACATTACCATTTCAAATATATTTAATTATATATTATTCCTCCTATACATTCATCCTGTCCTGAAATATTCCCTAAACTTTCAGCAGGATCACCTTTTAGAATCTTGTAGGGCCATACAGTCTGCAGTTTTTAAAGTCCACGCCCTGCCTTAACCGGTGAAACTTGGTTAAGGTGTGGTGACAGACATTGATTCCTGCTATCTTTAAGGTATAACAGAATACATGCTTATAATATAGAAATACAATGCATATTCATTAAACATTCACTTTATATATAGAACCCCATGGGGCTCTGTGAAAACTGACTTTTCAAACATCTGCAAAATGTTCAAGGGCAAAGGTTTGATATCTGAGTTTTCCATTGAGTAGGTAAAAATTTGGTTTGTTATGTGACCAATCAGCTTGATTAAACTGAATTCTTCAACCAATGAAATGCTCACATCACCTTTATTAAGTAAAACTAGCTCGGTTTCAATGAGTAAAATTGGCACTTACACTTTTCCCATTTAAATGTGCATTCCCAGTCTGGCCTGTTGTTAAATTCTCATTTAAGATTAAGTTCATATCTATTATTATTATTAGTATTAGTATTAAACAATGGGGTTTCTCTGATAAAATGGCACAGTGTGAAAGCATAGCTGAGTGCTGCACCCAGAGTTTATGTACATGCACGTCTCTAAAGATAGTGCCTACAATTTACTAACTTGCTAGTGTCACAGGAAGTACTTTTTAGCTGCTAAATTTCAGTTAGGCCACGCTATTTCAGATAGTAACATGCGTGAAAAGCGAAATTACAATGTATCGCATTTCACGTGTATTAACCTCCGTGCCATAATTCCACTGCTATTCATTATCGGATCGCATCAATTCACAAGAAAAATTGTGATCACGTGATTTAAAAACAGATCGCTAAGCACACTGCCACCCACATTGTGATATGCTGGCATGCAATTCTCACGCTCTATTGAATTACAAAATGCTTGAGAATTGCGCTAGTGTAACCTAGCCCTAAAGGTTCGTACACACATACGATTTTGCAGCAGACCTCTGACCCCCGACCACGACACGTGTGAATGGGCAATGGGTATGCGTTCAGACGAGGGAACCCCTGATCGACCGCATACACACGCACAACTATTGGCTGAAACGCCCATTCGTCGTGATTGGGGGTCGGAGGTCTGCTGCAAAATCGTACGTGTATACAAACCTTTAGTTATCTGACAATTAGCTTTCTTTCAGCTCTCTGCAGTGTATGATCTTTGACACTGTAGATCATCTACAGGCTTTGCACTTAATTCACTTCCAATGTAACAGGCTCCCCTAAATAGTACTGCACAGTGGATAAAAGCTCCATGGCACCCCAGTGAATTTTCAGCAAAACTTTTGAATTGGCAGTACCAATAAAACATATGGATTTCCTTGCCACATGTACAACATTAAGTAGCTGTAAAGTTTTTATGTAAGTGGTAACCATTAGGTGCTGCATCCTGGATTAACTTAATCTCCAGAGAAAAAGGACTCTTACACTTTTATGACTTACATCAATTACATACTTGATAAATAACTGAGGTATATGAACTTAGCAAAACAGGTTTCCTTTTATGAACTTCTGTAGAGGTACGAGACGACTGTTGTGAGGTGTATATATGATTTGCAGCAGAACCACTGTATAATTAAACAAGTCTGTCTTTAGAACAGGGCGGGGATAGGATCCATTCTGCACCACAGTTTCAAGACCAAGATAGATAAGACAATCTTCTTACAAAAATCATTGTCTTAACATGAAAGAATTTACATTGGAACTTGGACAATCCATAGCCCACGATTCTCACCATCCCAGTTATATAGTTCAATAACAACTGGTGGATCCTTACTGAATTACCAGGGCCCCACCTTGTCTAACCCCAATATTGAGTAGAAAGAAAAAAAATAATGTAGCATCTTGTGTAAGACCTCCTTATAATCATAAATGCAGATTCTATATTCATATTAATATAAATAATTTTTAACAGTTGTCAAAAAGTTCTAGAGGCCCACATATTCCTCTAGAACGATTTTCTGAAAAATAACATTTACCAATAAATATGTTATGAAACTAGAATTATTGTGTATGTATTGCACAAAAAAAGGCACAAAATATGGAATGGTATTGTATTGCTTTCTGAAGATGTGACATCATCTCTTTGGCTGATTATTACAAGTCCATACATAACTTCCTAATACACACAATTAGCACAGATTTGTGCATTCTCTCTCCTTTTCATCCACAATGCCCACTCCTTGGTAATGATCTTTTATTATCCAATATGAGAAAGCAATGCACTTTCTGTGACTGAAGAGTAATGTTATGTGGAGCAAATGGAAAGTTCCAAAGGAAGTTTTCAGTTAGGGTTACAGGAATCCTATTTCTCTGACTATAAAATGGAGATAACATGCAAGGTCAAAATACATGGTATTTGCCATTATACCCCAACTTCAGTCATTTCTGTTTACCTCAGGGATTTCCAGCCTGCTGTCTCTCAGCTGTTATTGAATACTACACATGGTACTACAATGGTAGAGGCTGGAGTTAGCAGCAGGCAGGCTAAATTGGCTGTACTAGCCTTTCTACAGCATTGTCTGGTACCCCCTAATTTCATATTCTGTATTCATGGTAATAAAATTTTCTCTATTTTTCAGAATAATTCATAGTGCTGGCAGGATTCATCTCTAGTATGAGGTCTGAAAAGGAAGTAGTAGTCGCAATGGCCAGAAATGTAGAGCAGAAGGAATAGACTAGGAGTACAGTACACGTTGATCTTCTCTGTATGGGGGAGCATTAAGCACACTCCAGTGATTCATTAGCAAATGCTGGCAGGAACCTCACAGTATGTCCAACCGAGTGTGTGTTGTACTGTAAAATTGCATTAGTGCCATCACAAATTTCATGGTCAAGTAATGGCTTTGTGGTCACGGATGCTCTAGCACATTTGCCTGACACCATAAACAGAATGCAGGCAAATTGAGAGCCATTTTAAATTAAATTAAGACTTCATTGTGCAGATAGGTACGACAATCACCAGAATGACAGTACAGGCTGCTGCAGCAATGAGAGCAGCCATTTTGCAGACCTTAGCACGACGAAACTCAGCTTCTTTTCTCTTTATAAGAGAGTCATAGCCTGGGGTGTAGATATCTTCCATCCAGAACTCCAAGTTATTGGGATTTAGTGACTCCTGTGCCTGTAAAATCAGACAGCACAGGCATCATTAGTAAATTAGCAGTTTGCTAAAACTAAATATAGATAAGTAAAAATTAAATGACAGTCATTCCCGCTGTGTCACAATACACAATTACAATTAAAGTGTATGGAAAGCAAACCTCTTGTGTCCTCTAATTCATACATGGGGAATTGCTCAAAAAATGTTTACATTAGATTTAGGTTATATTTGTGTTCTTTAAAATGTTGCAATCTCATAAATGTTTTGACTGGAAGCAGTTCTCAGTGTAACTGGAAATCTTGTTACAGAAATGGAGCACATTACAGTATTGTATTATCTTTCTCATACAGTCTTAGATGTACTGTATGAATTCACCCATTAGAATGCCATGTAATATTAGTTTCCCATGACAAACTCTGGCACTATAAAAAAAAATAGTCCGAAAGACAAGCTTCGAAATTTTAATAATAACTAGAATCCAACAACTGACCACAGCTGGAAATAATGCACCTTATTATTGTAGGGATTTAATTTACCGGACCAGAGGAACAGTAAATATTCCCATTCTATCAAGGGTCTTTGTGTTCTGGGCAGCTGCTGATATTTCATACTTAAAATAAGAGTCAGAACAAAAACTGAAAGATAATGTTAGACAGCATGAGGCATCTATTTTTAACTCTTGGTAATAAAATGCTCCGCAAAGTTTATTAATCTGGAAGTTAAGGGGCTTTATCGCTAGTGTATGTACCTAGCTTTAGGTGTAATTTAGCTTTAGGTGTCTCTTTAATAAATGCCATGTCACATGTTGTGCATTTAATTTATCAAATAAAAAAAAAACATTTAATTTATTAAATAAAAAAAACATTGCTGCATATCTAATATTATCCAAATAATATAATAGCAACAAAGTCAAAGTTTGAAACCACATCTGACAGTTTTTTTAAGATGGAGCATAGATGGAGCATAGGGCCTCTGCACTGACAGACAATCTATTTCCTGATCACAACTGTCAGCCAATGTGGTGTGACATCACATCACGCCTTAACCGATAGCGGCAACCAGGAAGTAGAGCGGCTGTCAACTGTAGAGCAGAGGAGGAAAGGAGAGGAACCAGCTTAGGTAAGTTACTTCAGGGGCACCTTTGGCAGGGATGGATAATGCGAAACCTAGTTTTGGGGGGTGGTGAACATTTCTATGCAAAGTTTATTTTAGGCTGGAGATGCCCTTTAAGTCTTATTCCATATACATTAAGTAAAAACCCACATTTTCCCTTCCAGTTTGACCCTGGAAAATTTGTATGTAGTTAGTGACACAGTAAAACCATTGGGACCATTTAGATTGCTTTGACCAATTTGGGCAGATTATCCCAGAGTGTATGCATTTAATTTTTACTTTCAATTGTGTTAAAGCACATCTATTGATCAAAATCAAGAAACTGTTTGCAGTCAGCCCTATCCAACACCTTGTTAACTGTAAAATGCCATAAGTTAACAAGGTGCTGTATAGGGCTGACTGCAATTCAGTAATCTATTCAATCAGACATGTCTCCGTCTATCCATCAATATTATGTGTGCAATTTACTTCTTGCCTTAGTGATCAGGGACTGTGTAATTCCTAATGTAAATGTAAAATGGAATAGCATTGATCTCAGGAGTATTGTGCATATGTTATGCATATCAGACATTTATGAGGAAGAGGGGGAGAGAATGAGCATTGAGGCAAATCAATGTGATGGTGGAAAAACATCATTAACATATCTCTGATCAGGAACTTATAGGTTCCAAGGATTTAAACTATTTCAAATAAAAAATACATAAACCAATACCTTAGCGATTAACTAAGGAGTATTAAAACCTCATTCTGGTTTGAACTCACTTAACCATGAAATATGTTATCTTTACCCTACAAACATCAGTAACTACAAAATAGCTGAGGAAAAATGAAGTCTGTTGTTTTTTTAAACACCCCAACCTTAGCATGCACTGAATACAGGTTCTATTTTCACAACCACAGAGGTATGTTCAATTTCAAAGGGTAGCATGAGCTATTGGCAACAAAACATTCTTACCTCTCTATTTGGAATTAATACTTTTTATGCTACCTAGCTTTTTTGGCTTTGAAATTAGATAAAGGCTGGATCACTTATGGAATCAGGCATTTCAGACCTCTAGTCTACATGATAAACATGGGAAATACTGGCACTATTGTGCATTCAGTAGGCGAGCAAGGTGCTGATGATTGGTGTAAATAGATGTTGCTTGCATTTTTATCATAAGGTCAACTGCTTACCTGCAGATCAAGTGCTGTTAACCTCCCTTTCTCTGCTGAGTTGTGTGCATATTCCTCTATGGTCCAGGAAGGCTGGGTCCGTTTTATCTCTGCCATCTCTGTTAGGCGCATATCTGTATAAACAGGGTTACTTTTCATGTGCGACTTTAGAGATGCTGGGTATGGATGGGGGCTGAACACCTGCTCCACCATAAATGTCTCCTTATGGGATTTGGGCATTCGATGCAGATGAGGTATTTCATGTTGGCGATCCACCTGCAGAGTTCAACCATAAAGTAAAATCTATTGCAGGACAGAATGCATATTATAAACACAGTGCCTCATCATAACATGGAATTAAAACATAGTACTCTACCTTTAAAGTTGGTCAACAATCCCCTTCTGCTTTAGTGAGGCTACAGTTACAGTGTTCGGTCCTGAATACATGAGAGAAACCTAGTGGACTTCAAGTCTCCTTTTGGAAGGAAGCTATTCACATGCTCAGTAGCAGTGGACTTCCCTTGGTGCTTGCTACTTTATATAATGGGGAACATATCAACCTTTTTCCCACATTTGTAAAGGATTTAGCACTACAAGTCTGATTAATAGAGATTATTTCTCTCTCACATGTTAAAAACAATCCTTATTATTAAAGGACAACTCCACCCTCATAAGAACATCTTTTAGAAAGAATGGCCTCTTTAAAATATGTTGATATATCATAGTTTGGCCAATGAATTCATTACTGTATGCCTGCTATGCTTCTGGATGCCTCATGGAAACTGAGCAATTTAGAAACCTGTACTGAGCCTGTACTGAGCCTGTGCATGCTCTGAAGAGGAAGATAGGGAATTAACATTTAGTCATTGGCTGTGATGTCAACTATCAAATCCATAACTGACAGTTACTAACTGTAAGAACCAGGAAGCAGAAACAGGGGCAACAGGACATTGTGCAGGATTTCAGGTTAGACTTGTATATTTCAGATTTCAAACTATTACCATTTAGGGTTTTGGAAGGTGATTTATCTGTATGTAAGTTTTCATTTTTGGGCTGGACTTGCCCTTTAATACTTTATGAGCTGATATAGTTACAGAGATGGCAGCTCGGGCAATCGTTGTCATTGGCTGTGATCTCTCCTCCCCTTTCTACCCAGAAGGACCTGGTAAGAAAGAAAAGGGTCTGACAGAGTTCCTGCTAAATGTCTCTGTTCCTGAATGCTGGGGATCAAGGTAAGTATTGTGATCTTAGGGTTTGGGGGGATCTTGGTTCTATGAGTCAAATTTATTGTAGAGGGTGGACATGCCCTTAAGAAGACTGTATTATCTAGTTTAAACATTATCTAACAAATAAATATAATGCAGCAATTTGATAGATTTCCTTGTTTCCTAAGTCAATAACCACCAACAGAAAACTATCAGGCATGTGCAATTTCCTGTGTTTAATTGCATTCCTTGCAGCTGGGAATTTACATCTGTAGAGAGCATATAGTACATCCCTTTCCTAGAACAATGGATTGCCCCAATATGAACAGGGAAGTATTAATACATGTTCCCTTACCATAGGATAGAAACTGAGGATGCACAATTGGGGGGTGCTGGGGAACCCCAGTAACCTGAGCCTGGGTACAAATGGGAAGATTTTTTTTGATTGGGCCAAAAAAATCTGTTCCGGAACGGATGATCGGACGTGTCGGTAAATTACGGCCAATCGTACAGTTCCCTTTGGTACCGCATGATTGGTTGCACGGACTGTCAGCCACAGCCACTATTGCCGCGACAGACATTGTCCTGGCCGAGTGCTCGCTCATATTGAGTACTCGGTCGGGACAAATAGTCCCTTCGTATGTACCCACCCTTATGCTGTGAGTGGCTGTTTCTCCAGCTTTGTGTTAGCTTCAGTGGTAACAACTAGAAAAGGAAGGCAGAAGTTAATATAACATTTTAGAAAAATATCCATTTAATTTTCCTTTAAACTTTATGGTGGGAGTAGTCTTTAAAAAGTGCGTGTCTTTGTAAAGCAAGCATACTGTAACATGGCCACTGTATGGTCTTTGTCTCATGAAAGTGCCACTAGTATAAAATATTGGCAAATATAGCACACACACACACAGTGGCTTTATCTTTGGTGCACTGCTTTCAAAAGAAGTAAGGTGAATTAAAGGTATCCAGAGGTGACCTGACAGGCAGTACAAATCTAACTGCTATACAGATCAGACAGAAATATATTAACATTGTGAAATATTCCCTGTGAATAAGAAGTGATGAAAAAGGAGCAAAGAAAATGCTTGGTTTGTGTTTGTCCTTGTTTTAATATTTTATAAGAGGGATTTGTACATGTCTGTAAATGAATTATTACCTGCAATATCCCGTTTGCCACTGTAAATTGACTTCTAATGTAACACATAAACACATAAAAACTAATGGGGCAGCTTTATAGGCTAGTATATGTAGCGAACGCAGCCTACAATCTGTACTTTTATATGAAGCTTGAAAAGACGCTTCATACCAATTGTTTCAAGTTAATGTGCATTTCATATCCTTTCACTGTAAGGTAAATGAGACAACTCTGTAAAGGAAGATAATAACAAGCGCTAACATGCTGGTTCTTTCACAATATAACAGAAGTGAAAGTTAAAAATATATAACCTACCCCTGTAGTGGATTTCTATGGGAGGAACTGTAAGATTATAGCCTTATAATCTTACAGTTCCAGGAGGAGAAGGAAACCAGAAGCCACAAAGGGGTAGCTTATAATAAATAATGCACCCCCAACTGTAAATTAAAGGGATATTAGAAGTCACCTTGGAGTTCCGCGCCCTGTATAAAAGGTACTCGGCCTGCGGCCTTGTTCTTTTATATGGTCACGGAACTCCTCTGTGACTTCTAATATCCTTATAATTTACAGTTAGGGGTGCATTATCCAATATATAATGCAGCTATGGGGGTATAATGTATCCATATACCCATGTAGTATCAAGCTTTTAAACAGACATTTCAGTATGAGGGCACAAAGAACATAGGGGGCGATGCAATATTGGGTGCTAAATGCCCAGGTCAGTGTAAACTCCATGCTAGCCGATGTATTATTATTTAGGTTATTATTAGGTTAGTGTGGGTTTTACACTGAGTCAGGTGCCTGCGCCATTTCCAAAAATATTCACAAATAGCAATAGTAGTGGGTGCAAAACCTTCTACGTTAAGTTGTGAGCTATTATGTAGCATGGAGGTGTAAGTCAGTGCAGGGACCTTGGGCAGGTAAGCTGCATTGGCTTATTATATTTCATCTCCCCCAAAATTTCCTAAAGTTAGTGCAGTAAAATGTATAACCACAAGGGGTGCAGTATCAATGTTATTTTCAAAATATTTCTCTACCATGGTAAGGTATAAGTGTACAAAACCTATAACCTTGAGTAAAATGGATGATTACCCTTGGCTATTTGGTATCTGAAACTCATTGTATTTAAATGTACGTTTACTCTTTTTTTTTTTTAAGTTTTCATCCAAATTTAAAAATGAACAACAATCATGCAGGCATATAGAGTAGCAGTGTATATGGCAAAATGAACCGTAATACAGCATTGTCAGCCACTTCTAGCGTGAAATAGGCTCAAAGTGACCTGTGATTTACTGGAGAAAGAAGGGCTTATGTGGCGTGTGGAAGCATAATCAGGAATAAAATCCATTTAAAGAATGTGTATTTGGTCCAGTTAGTCTATGCCATTGTAGTCGGGTATGAAATATTGACTATATAACTTGTAGACAGTTTTATGGCATTGAAACCTGAAACCTTGTATATTTATATGTATATTTATACGTCTATGCCATTTATAGTCTGTTAGTAGATTTAGGTCATAAAGAGCCTTTCATTAAAGGCCAATACATACACAAACCAGGAAGAGAATTGTGCATTCACATCACTCTGTGGGCTTTAAATGACATAAAGCTCAGCCATTAAACTTAACAACTATGCATCAGTTATATTTCTTGGGAAAAATCCACCTAATTTTTAAATAAATAAAAACATAAGAACATGAAAAACAAGTTTCATTATTATAAATTACTAGATTAACTTGCCTGTTTCTGTTTGTTTTCGATAAAATAAATATTTTGCACTAAATTAATGTACTTAAAGGGAAACTATAGAGAGACATTAAGAGAGCTAAATTTCAGACTCACAGCAGCTCAATCCAGTAAAGGTACATGGTTTTAAAGGTGTCCCCATGGGCACTGACATTTTTACAGGTTTCGCACATGCTCAATAGCACAAGATTTATGTAATTGTTTAAAGGGACACTATACTGAAAAAATGACTTTGCTTCATTTTAATCTATAATTGAATACATGTAGCACTTACTCTGATTTGCATGTGTTGCTGCATGCCTTCAATCCAGCACACATTTTGTTTAGGAGCAGTATCCCCTCTCCCTCTTTTAAACACTTCCATCCGACCTGACTTTTCCCCCGCAAACCAACTGTCAAGCCTGCACCCAGCATACAGTATTCCAACTGTCAAATCTCTGTCACCATTCCAGCTACAGTAAAACTACTCACAGAAAAAAAAGATTTTAAAAGCAAGGAACTTGATTGACAGCTGAAATATAAGAAGTTTTAGATTGGATATCTAAAGAAACAAGGGGCAGGTCAACAAAGAAAATGATACAGTGGTGGTTGGGAAGAATTATAGTTTCCAGTTATGATCAATTTAAAATAACCTATTTTTCGTTATAGATGCCCTTTAATAAGGGACTGAGGCAAAATAACAAATTAATAACTTCAAAGTTGTTCTTTGCCTTGTTCCTTTTTTCCTGTCATTTGTAAATAGTAGATTTTATCACTTTTTCCAGTCTAGCTTCAACATATAGCAAGGACAGGGGCATTTCTTGACCTTTTGTCACCTAAAACATATATTTAAAGCTGCCCCCTTGTAGGATCTGGGCACTTGCTGCATATTGCCCATTTAAGGCAGCTAGGGGCAATTGGGGGACAGCATTCAAGTGCCCCCCTAACCTCCTCGATCCTCCATTGGTTTGGTCCACATCTGATGGGGGGATCGGGAGCTAGCAGCCCTAGAAGTCGTGAACGCTTAGTGGAAGCCCCTGTGACGTCACAGAACTTCCTACTTCAGCGGGATCTTCCCTTAGTTCTGCCCCTGGTGGTCTAGATCCATTCAGATCGCAGTGCAGTACCTGATAGAGCAAGCAGTCAGTGTGACTGTTTGCTATACTATTTGTGAATGGAGCTCAGAGTTCCTTTAACAGATAGGATTTTTTTGCTAAGTCTTTGCTACTAAGCAAAAAAAAAAAACAGGGGCAGAGATCAATATTAGGTGATCATTTCTGATCCCCTAATTATTGAAATTATTATGAAAAATCACTTCCTGGAAGTTGCTTCCTGAAAAGTGATTTTTCCGATCTGATTTTGACTTGGAAAGCGGGCATTAATGTCCATTTCCAAGTTTGTTATCATTCCCTAAGATGATCTGATGTTTATCTATGGGAATGATAAAAATTAAAATAAAATGCACATACAAAAAAATCTTAAAGTGATACACACCGTATTATCTATTATGCGGCCCTCAAATGTGGTCAGTGGCCACACATGAGGCCCTTGGGGTTAAATGGGTTGAGCTCCCCTTGCCCTAGGTGATTGAAAAACTCTCAGGGTGATTCAATAAAAGTTCCTATCATTAAAAAATGTGCTAATTTTGCCCCAACCAATAAGATCTAAGCTTTCAAATGTTAAATAACATCTGATTGGTTGGGTCAAAATTAGCACCATTTTTAACTATAAGAACGTTTATTGAATCTCCCAGCGTGTCTTTCAGGGAAACAATGAAAGTCACAACATTTAGTGTGTTAACACATTAAAATAAAAGCATAAAATACAGTAGAATTTCATTGAATGTTTGTTTTTGCAAGTTCTACTTATGGTGAGTTCTCTGAAGGCAAAACGCACCTCCAATTAGTCACTTTCAGGGCAATGTTATATGGCCAAGAACTGCCCCAGATCCTGCAATGCAATAATCAATCTAGAGATTTACTGCATTGCTGGATCACATTCAGATTAGAAACACCGGCTTGCACCTCCATTCAAAAGGCCTTAAGTTCCATGCTACAAGTTTTGGAAATGACGCAGGCACCATAAAATCACGCTAACCCAAAAATACATCGGGTAGCTTGGGTTTTACACGGGTTTGACCGATTATTGGCCATTAATTCATCGCCCCCTTTATATCTGAAAAAGTAGTGTTAGTGGTGTATCTTACCTGATCCACTGTATTTAAAATACAGACTGGGCTTTTCTAAGCAATAATGGTTTACATGAGCTATCACCCTGGTAATTACCATAGCATACAATGGGAAACAACTAGTAGGAATTGCATGTGCCATTTTAAAGTAGTAAGACATCATTTCTACACAATGGGAGTTATTAAAGGTGAACATTCTAATTTAGATAGTATACTGGCGAATCTCTGGCAGTTGCTCTGTTTATAACTCATTTTGCAATGACACAGCAGGAACACTTGTTAATAACATTAGTGGGAAATATACTACAGCATATATAAATCTATGTGTAGACAATGTGGTCACTCATTTTAAATACCTCTTTAGATTTTCGGAGCCATTCCCTGCTGCTTTGACCTCCCTTTTCTTTCTTTTCTTCTTCTGAGATGCTAGCTTGTTTTGGGAACCCCCAGGATCTGCATTCATGTGGGTTGCTACCTATTTTAGGTTCACTTGAAGATATTTCTTCACTCAAGGAGCGAACTGAACGCTGATTAAAGAGATTCTTTTTCAAGGCTTTGACTCGAAGGCTTTCACTGGTATGTTTGACATCAGAACAACAGCACTCAGACTTGCTCTCTACAGTCCCTTTGCGGGACGTATTTTGATCATGAAATGAGCTTGGCAAGTCTCTTGTGCTGTTAATGGCATCACTACTGTGAGGCTGACACTCAGCTTCCCCTTTTACTTTCTCTGGGGGCTGCTGCATTCTCTCATCCAGCTTATTGAGTTTGGCTAACACTTGGGATACTTCATCACGCACACCAGAAAGGGACTCCAACTTCCTTTCAATTTCACCAATCCTCCTAACTAGTTTTCTGACACTGCACTTTAGCTCCTCTTCCTCTCCGGTCTCACCCCGAGGGCCCTTAGTTGGTTTACAGCTTATTCTGTTTGGACCATGTTCAGGTGAACTTTCAGGTTCCACTCTAGGGGTCTGAACCAAGGAGCCATTGCTGTTATAGCAAGAGGACTGAGGAATTCCTGAAGAATCACAAATACTCATATCATCTAGGAAGCGAAATATGTCACTTATATCATCACTAATAATCTCAGAATCTGCCTCGGACTGGTTACGAGCCCTTCCTTCTATATATCGTCCACAGCTAGATGAAACAGTCTCCTTTACTTTTTTTGTATCCGATTGCTCAGTCTGTGTACCAACACTTTCTGTTTTCTCTATGCTGAATTGACACGAAGGAAGTTTTGTGTTTTTTTCTCTAAATCTTCTAACTGATTCCTGTTTTTCCACATCTTGCGGTTCACAGAATTTTTTCCCATTAGACTTAAGCCCGAGCTCAGGTAAGAAAGAATGATGCCGCTCTGGGACAGACACAAAGCTTCCGCTCTGTACCAATGCAGTGCTGGGGTAACACAAGTTTTCCTCTTTTCGGCTAAAAAAGGAACGTTCAAAATCTGGCACCTCTTCATTGTTTAGGCTCCAGCTCTTCACTGGTTTTGCTATAAGTTGTTTTGGTTTGTTTGAAATTCTTTTCAAGTCTTGTGATCCAGACCCTGTTGTAGGACCAAAGTAAGTGGATGCCTGAAGATCATCCAAGCTCTCATGTTTTGCCCTACGGAAGTCCTCTGACGAAGAATAAACAGTGTTCAAATAGTGGGAACTGTAGGGCATCTCAAAACTGTGATTAAAGAAAACAGTCTTTGGACTTGTTTTACCCTCATTCTTTTTCATTGAAACATTTGGAGAGGTTCTAGGCATATTGTGGAAATCATCCTTAAAAACATTTCTTCTTTGTCCACTTGAAGATGAAAGTCGAAATGGTTCCTCATTTGGTGTGGGTGGCAGTGATTCTGGCTCAGACAACGGCTGACTGGGAAAATAAGTACTTTGCATTTCACAAGACTGAGGATTTACCAATGGATAAGAATCTAATGCTTGTAACCTGTCCAAGGAACCCGCTCTAACATTACCCTCTTTTTTAACACCAAGTAGGAAGTTCGGCTCTGGAAGGAAAGTATGACAACCTTCTCTTTCTTCTTTGTGGCAGCTGGAGGACCTAGTTATCGAATAGCTCCGACTTGTATTCTGAGTTTCTTTGTGAGGAGCTAAGTCTGTCCCACTGTAACCATCAGTATCTGATTCCATTGCCTCCTTTTGCTTAGATTGCTGCTGCATGGGAAGTTTTTCTTTGGCAACTCCATCATTCATCTGTATCAAATTAAATATTGTGACTATATCAGCAGCAGCAATTATTTTCTTGGACTGTTGATTTTCTGCAGCATTTCGCATCTTGTCTCGAAACAAACTCGCAGGAAAGCTGGGATCTTGGCAGGCTGTGTAGTACAGAAGGCTTCGTAACTTGGCTAATTCAGGAAGGTCATAGCGGGTGCACAAAGATTTACAGAGATCTTGATAGGAGACAGAATTTTGCTTAGAATCTAAATCTTCTAAAATTTTAACAAGCAGGAAAGAAGAATCCTGAGCTTCACCCATGATGTCAGTAGATTACAGCACCTAGGGAGAAGAGAATAGTGACTTTAGGTTAACCTTGGTTTCAATTCTTAAAGGTTTTATGGGCTCACATTGTGTATCAGATAACTCATAATTCTTAAAGGGCAAGTTCAACCCCCAATCTAAGATTTGTACTTAACCTAATAACTACTGAAACCTAGACCTTGCATGGTCCAAAACTATGTGCAAGGCTTCTAAATGTACCCTAGTTCCCTTGTCTTCTGCTGCTGTTCCATGTCTTTTCCGTGCAGGGGGCCGGACCAGAAAAGGCACCAGTAACAGCAGAAGACACCTGTGGGAACTTGGGCTGGTAAGTATATTTAGAAGCCTCACACATGGTTTTAAACTATGCATGGGGTACGTTTGGGGAGGATAATGAGGTTAAGTACAAATTTTAGTTTTAGGGTCAGACTTGCCCTTTAATAATAATTTATCACTTTACACCCACAAACTCACACAAATATTTAAAGTCAAGTGATAGAATATGCCTTTTTTATTTTAGATTTTCTGTCTTTCCTTCCCCGAAACCAATAAGTAAATTTATGCAGTAATCAATCTTCCTACAAGGTTAACAAGGCATAGTTTAATTAACCGTGTTCTGAGTAACGTGGAGAGTATTAATTAAAATGGCTTCATTTAGAAATCGTGTTCTAACATGGCTATTTATTGTAGTGCAAGAAGATAAGCACATTTGTCAAAAAGTGAGCAAGCCGTCAAAACGACTCCCACCAAACATGCTCACTAACTATAGGTGAAAAAAGAATAAAAACATTTATTTAAACATAGGTTCAACAATACTGGTGCAAACAAACTATATAAAAACAATTCATATATACAGATTAGTTTATCATTACGTTGTTTCACTGGTGCCTGTCACACAGGACATTCCTGCTTATACCTTTATAGCTGGTCCTCTCACTTCATATACAGATGATTGATGGTAGGATTTATCAGGGGCATAACTACAGTAGAGCAGGGGGAACTTCCGCAGGGGGGGCCATCTTCTTATTTTTCAATGACAGATATAGCCTCCTCCAAGAAAACCATTGTGGATAAAGCAGGGATAGGGGCCCCATCATAGTTTTGATGGGGGGCCCAGTGATTCCTAGTTACGCTACTGGGATTTATTCAGAGCAGGATTATCCACAAGGCAACCAATTTTATAGTCTATACCAGGGATCCTCAAACTACATCTCTCCAAATTAACATTTGCACCTCCTCAGTTTTACTATAGAGCAATTTTGGTGTTTATACCTTATACACTTCCCTGTCATACATATGTGTTTTAAAGTGAGCAAGCCGTGTGTGTTATCAGGAGACAGTGAGCAATGAATGGGCAAGCTCACAACCAAAATGAGGAAAAAGAGAAATGGCAGTAAAAATACCAACACTTCGGGGGTGATGGTATATATTTTTCTGGCATAACTTACCTGACTACGATCCTGTAATGCTGTATATCTCATTCAGGAAAGCCACGCAGTTTAACGCCTCTATAGAAAAGGTGTTAACGTAAAATGTTAACGTAAAATTTAACTTTACCTTTTCTGCATTGGCTGCGCAGCGCCCCCTTTATCTCTGACTTAACAACCCTACAATCGATCATGTTAAAGGAGAACTAAAGTCTCCAGACAACATTGTCCCAATAGACAGAGCACATTCACAAACATACAACAAGCTGTGTCTCACCTCTTCCCTTGGGTGATTTATAAAAACAACCCATGAGTACTAGGGGTCAGGTCCCACAATCCACCTTAGCTGGGTAAACCCCTAGCTAAATGTCTCCATACAGGCACATGCTCTGTAGTGCTCAACAGATAAAAACATGGAAGTTGCAGCATTGCTTCCTAGAAGCTGACAGTCAATCACATTACAGCACAGAGATCCTCCCTCTCCCTGACACAGAACAGGGATTTTAGTTTTTTATTTTCCAACACATTCAATGCTCCTGTCCTAACAATGATATAATCCTTTACTTTTCATACAAAAAGAAAAGTAATCTTTGCAGTGTATTTCATAGATAGCATGGATGTAAGAAACAGAATACTAACATTTCAGCAAAAAAAAAAAAAAAAAGTAAGTCTGGGGAACAGAACCTGCAACTTGTACATTTACTCTGTCTTGCTAAAAGCAGAGCTCTTACCTCTACGCTAACAGTGATAGTAAATAGAGCAATAGTACATGTAGAATCTTTTACCATGAATATAATGGAAACAAAAAATAAAGGTAACTCTGGGGATTTGAGGATTCAAACTTGCAACCTTCTGAACTGTGTGTATCTAAAACTGGCATCTTACAATGTGAGCCACCAGGGAATAAGCTGAAATTTTAGGTACATTTAGAAGCTTTATCTTTTGCATGGAATATAATAGAAACCAAAAAAAGTAAGACTGGGGTATTGAACTTGTGACCTTCTGAACTATGTATATTCAAACCTGGTGCCTTACCCAGTGCACCAACACTGAATATGCAGATAATCCAGCTAGATTTGGAGGCTTTATCTTTGCAACTCACACTGACTGGAAAATAAATTGCAGGGTAGCAAGCAGCTTTCAAAGTCATATCAGGGATTCCATATTGGTGTATAGAAAACACACTGTGCATAAAGAGAGTGAATACTGGGGTCAGGGGGCGTGGTTCTTTGATGACTTCATGGGCTGTGGTTTGTACTGGCAACAACATGGAAACCTTATTTACAGAATCTATTTCTCACATGTACTAAATGCAACTTACTAGAGACGAATCTTACAATGTATAGGTGTTATGGGGAGAAAAACTTTCACATTAGGTTTTTAAAAAATTAAGTTTAGTTCTCCTTTAAAGGCTATCTCCTACCCTAAATTAAACTTTTTATCATGTGAAGTCCACCCCATCCCACCCCCAACTGCCGAGATGGAAAAGCCACAGAATGTTACTTACAGACCTTGGAACCCACAGCCCTCTGTTCCCGGGTCTGTGCAGCCAATCACAGATGCGGCTGTTGGCTTTTCAGAGCACCAGGGGGACGAAGGTCTGTAAGTAACTTTCTGTGGCATTTCATGCAAAACTAACTCGGCAATTGTGGATGTGATGGGTTGGTAAAAAGTTTAATTCAGGGGTGGAGATGCCCTTTAGCATGATTGATTGTAGGGTTGTTAAGTCAGAGATGAAGGGGTGCTGCGCAGCCAATGCAGGAAAGGTTAACTTTAGTTTTGTGCACATAGTAAAATGGTTTTAATGCTAGGGGATGTGGCAGAGATCCGGAGGGAGGGGAAAGGGTTCCCCTGCGTATGTCACTGTCCTTATTGAGGTTAAGGAAGCAGCAGGGACCGGATGAATCACTGACAGCTCCTACTCTTCACTTTTTTCGAATTTGGACAGGCACTGCAGGAGAACCATTTGGAGCAGAGATGAACACTACACAGTGGGACTAGTATGGAGTTAAATTTTAGCTTTGGGGTGGACATGTCCTTTAAATAAAATGTGTTTGTTGCCTTTACCTTATCCATTCTACAAATTTGTAAACTATTTGCTTTCTTGGTGCCTGTTGAACTGAAGTATACTATTTATCCATCTATTGGATGACTTTAATTCTGTGAGATGTGGGTGTGAAGATAAATGAGAGTAGCTTGGTAGAAGCCATGAAGAATAAGAGAATAATCACTGACAAATATAGCACAGTATCTCTCCTTCCTGTTACACTGTTTTTCAGTTAAAGGGGAAATTCAACTCTCTAGGATTTTTTAATGAACCACATGGGTATTATTGGCACACAAATGTTTATTTATCTGACTATATTTATTTATATACAGAAATCTCCGATAACAGTGCCTAGAGTAGGCAAATTGTGATTAAACCAATTTCAATGTATTATCTTATTAGCCTTTGTTTTTTTCGACTAGGAAAGTAAAGCTGGGTACACACAGTACTAATCTGTAAGATTCTGTCTGTCAGAGATAAAAGGCGCTTACATGGGGATATAATCAGTGTATAAATGTGTGATTCCCAAACCACGGCCTGGCCATATTTTCCACGGCCCGCACGGAGCCATGAGTGGGCGTGGAAAGCCCGCTCGCCATGCTCAGTGCCGCTAGTGCGGCCCCCAGTGTCGGCTGGGTTGGGCCCCCCTTGGTATAAATACATTAATGGGCCATACAATAAATTATCTAGGCCATCATTCACCAATAGAACATTTCAAAGGACATGTGGACATCCCTTAAAACTGGAAGAAAAAAATTTTAGGTTCGGAAAGGTTTGTTTTTTTTTTAGGACTGTAAAACTATGAAACTGTCTTCCATTGGACCTGGTGATTGCAGGTTCATAAGATAGTTTTTAAAAAAAAGCCGGATCAGTTTCTAAAAATAAAGAGTGTTGCATGTTACTGGTATTGATACATAAAGTTGATCCAGGGATATTTCCAAATGCCACTTCAAGAAAGAATTTTATCATCCTTATACTTTTTTTTTGATCAACTGTTAGGCAGGAAATGTGGGTATTGCGGAGCAGGATGGTCAAAATGGACGTATGTCTTTATTCAACCTCAAATATTATATAAGGGATAATATGCTACCTACAGTGTAATATAAGGAGATTACGCCACTGAGGAGTTCTCTGACCATATAGAAGCATGAAGGCGTTAGGCCGAGTGCTTTAGAGGTTAGGGAACTCTGAGGTGAAGTAATATCCGTATATCATTCTGTAGGTAGCGTATTATTCCATATAATACATAAGGTTTAAAAAAAAAAGAAAAATCCAGCACAGGCACTCTGTCTCCCCCCTCCCTCTCTCCCCCCTCCCTGTCTCTCCCTCCCTGTATTACTGATGTGATAAGAAGCTTGTTTTTGTGCATAGGAATGCGCTCGCTCCTCCTTATCAGCACAGTAATTTAGTCAGTCAGTACAAAAACAGGCTTGTTATCTACATTACTAAAGCTAGTTACACACCTAGCGATTTTTCCTCCTGACCGACCGTTCGATACTTTCATGGGAGCATTCGGATGCGATAATTTCGGTCCGATCGACCGATACACTGAACTATCGGTCGATCGGACCGAAATATCTCATTGTGTGTACCCAGCTTAATACAGGCAGGGAGATAGAAATGGGGGAGGGGCAGTGGAATACAGGATGTCACTTAGTGACATCACTGAGTGACTGATTATATAAGTTCTCACCACTGCACCTCCCCATTGAAATGAGCATTCTCTTTATATAAAGTATAGGGAGATTGTTTGTGACTGCCACACACCAAACTATAAACGCGCCAAACTATCGCGGACAACTCCCTATACTACAGTACAGGGAGCAAAGGTTTGCCAAACACAATGCTGAACGTTCAGCTGGGATAGTGTGTTACATTATGTAATGCTTTTTAAAATAAATACATTTTACTGTAGGCTTTTTTTTCAATTTCTACTGGCACTATGTTGCTTTTCAATGAACAGTAATAGAGAGCTTCAGCACTTTTTCAACCAAAAGGGCACCTTGAATTCTGATGGACTAGAAAGCATTTTTCTGCCTATATATTACTGGTACTGGTATTACAATAACATCAAAATGTTCATTGCGATTAGATTTAAGTGAGATGTACTGACAAATTTTGCTTAGATCCGAACATAAAGAATTAATTGGAAACTCCAGAATATCTAGGGGTGTTATACATCACTGACCTATATTTCTATCCATTGAATTCTATTTGATCCTAATAACTTTCTTCATCAGTCATAATTTATTTTAAATCATTTAATACCCTTCCTCCACTCCCAAAATATCACAGCCTACTTTGCTGCACCATAATCATTTTTTGGACCTTTCTTCTCTAGTTCAGGATAGCTGCCAACCTAATCTCTTTAAAAAAAATGATTCAATTTATAAAGTCTTGCTGGGTTCTCACTTATATTACATGTATTAGTTTCTAGTTATATTAGTTTCTTTTTACACAGTATGCTTTTTATTTTTCTTTATATTTAAGACTAATTTCATTTTCATTGGGAAAACCAGGCAGTATAAAACTTGTCAGCAAATAATTATATTTTCAGCTTCATTGATGCAATAAAACTTACAAATAGAGTTTTGGATTAAAATTTTTTTGTTATACTCTCAACTGTAATGAAACATTTTGTACATGAGAAATACTAATGCATGTGAGGAACATTCCAAGGAAGTTTGCACCCTGGGAAGAAGGTTAACAGCTGAGCATATCACAAAGGGTATGAAATAAGAGCAGAATTATCCACAGGGCAACCTAGGCACCTGCCTTGGGCCCAGTAAACATCAGGGCCCCAGCTTCAGTATTACAGCTAATACAAGTATATAATACAAAGTTTACCCAAATAACATCCCTGTCTACGGGACAATTTTATCGTAATCTATCCTATATAATAAAAGCCTAACTGCTGACTATGTGCTGACTATGTGCTGACTATGTGCTGCCGTGCGTGTCTGTGTCACTGAAGTTCCTATGGACTCACCACTAGAGGGAGATTCCCTGCAGTTTCAATTGATTCACCATTACAGGGAGAAGAAACACACACGGCGGCATGGAGACCAACAGTAGATAAGCAGATACAGTAGAGGGGGGGAGGACTAGGGGGGTGACTCTGGGACTGGGGGGACTCTGGGACAGAGGGGGAGTCTTGGACAGAAGTGCTCTGGGACAGGGGGGGTGTCTGGGACAGAGGGGGATTTGCCTTTTGGGACAGAGGGTGGGGGACTCTGGCCTTGGGACACTGAGGGGGGTCTCTAGGCTTAATGTCTAGTCTCTGTATAAAATAAATAAATTGTTTTTGCAACAATGAAGGCAATATGTAGAATACCTTGGCATGTGTAAAAAAATGTAAATAATTATTTTTTTCACGGAACTTTCCCTTTAACACCTCCAGACAGCTCTCCCTTTCTGCAAATCCCAGACATAGAAAATTAAAATGACAGTGATATGTTCAGGAATTATAGTCAGTATTGGATTCCTAATGCTCCAAAGCCGTGCAGGTAGTTAAATGCTGTTAATCTCACCAAAGATCGGATACATTTGCTTTCCTTTTATTTTTTGTGTATTGTCTATGTGTGTTTATGTGTGTGTGTGTGGGGGGGGGGGGGTATCTGCAGTAGATGGTACTAAACAATGATTGGAGAGAGGTTTTGCTATGTTTATATTTTTATACCTTCTGTCTGCCAGAGCAAATGACAGGCTGTTCATAATCACTTTTTATTTCCTATATGGCTGCGTAACATCTGTCAGTACTCACTAGGTATATAGTAAACACAAGATATCATTTTTATTATAACGAGTTTGTTTCTGCACTGCTACTAGCCTACTACAATATTAGTAATGTAAACCATTCTTTAAAAAATTGTATAAATATTTATTTTTTTGTGTTTGTTTCATTCAAGTCTCAATTAAAGGTACCTACTTTTGTGTTCCAGATATAAATATTACAAGTAGCGTTTCCCTAATGGTGTTATTTCTTGACTTTTATAATACAAACTAATTTACAAAATACTAAACCTAACTTATGTGTCTTTCCACTACCAAACTTCCACCTCTTCAATCCATTCTTAATACGATAGCCAGAAATCAATTTCACTTTATCTTCCTTACTTTTCAGGGATAAAATTAATAGCTAATTTCTCAGTGTTGATTAAGCTCTGTCTAGATCCACTCAATTAAATTGATAATGAGCTGAACCAATAGACCACCAAAAGGTTTTCTTAGAATGACAGAGTGAACATTTTAAAGTATGAATGTTCTGCTAAAAATCCATTAGGATTTTTTTTGATTCATCCCCACATGAATACATAATCAGTCATATGCAGTGCACCCTGTAGTCCATCAATAAAACTGTTACTTTAAGCCAAGCTGTTAGTTATAGGTTATAGATGTCACAATGTGCCAGTGTCTATAGTTAACACTCTACTTGTCAGCTTTTTGTGACTCTCAGAAATGATGCTGGCTAAGATAAAATGAAAAAGATCACATTTGCCACATATTGGACATGATAGGACTTACTGAAAATAGCTGAACGTATAGCAACAAAAAGACAAAAAACAGCCTATGAAATCTCACCAATGTGAGAGCTAAGTAAAACATTCATGGCTAGACACAGTTAAAAAAAAAAAGAAAGCTTTTCTCCCCAGAACACCTAGAAGTTACATTTAGTACATGTGAGTAATAGATTCTGTAACTAAGAAGGCTTCCATGCTGTTGCCCGTACAACCCACAGTCCATGTAGGCTTCAAAGAGCCACATACCCTGACATCTGTATTCACTGTCTCTAGGCACAGAGTTTCTAGATTCTGTTGGTAGCAAAAGATAGTTTCTAAATGTACCTGTGATGTTGAGGTATCTCATGTGGTGCAACATATAAATGCCATGTTTTATGAACACAAAAAAACACACAGACCATAAGGTTACAGGTTCAATTGCCCAGGCTTTTTGTTTCCATTATGTTCCTAGCAAAAGATAAAGAGTTTACATGAACTTACATTCCACCTAGTAGCTCTTGTGGGATAGTGGTACAAAGGTTGCAGGTTCAATTGCCCAGACTTGTTAAATACAGGAGCATTTTAATGTGTTTACACAAAAACTGCTGAGTTGTAACATAATTGGCTGTCAGCTTCCAGGAAGTAAGGCTGCAGCTTCCTGTAAATTGTACTGCGTACTGGGTGTGCCCAGCTAAGGTGGATTACGCGAGCTGACCCTTAGTACCCACATGTTAATTTCATAAATCACGCAGCAGCCACAGCAAAAGGAGAGGCAAGACACAGCATTTTATATCTTTGTGAATAACCTTTTTTTCTATTGTTGTCTGGAGATTTTAGTTCCCCATTAACACAGATATCTGACAAAGGCTCAGTATTCATTCAATTTCAGTAATATTCAGTAATATTACTACCAGATTATTTTCAAGATGATATGTGTCCTTCTATAATGATAAATCTTTTTCTTGTAGATTACATAGATGTCCCCTGGGACTTTTGAACTCCTATTTTAAGATTTTACCCTTATCCATCTCTTCTAGATGGATGTCAGAGAAGCAATTAGGACTGTAACAGCCATGGATATCATTAACATGGCCTCGGGCCTAGTCCTATATTGTATTCCATCATCAGTTTCTAAATATAAAAAAATATTTTAAATTGTTAACACAGGAAACACAAACTGAACAATTCCTAAATCGGTGGATGAATACGTAATCCAGGAGCCTTCAGATATGTGAAAAGGCAAAAGTTGAACCCATCAGGGGTATCTAAACCTATTGAAAAATTAAATTCAAAAAGTTGTTTGAATGAACACGTTTAGTTCAAATGGCTTAGGTGTGAACAGAGTCTTTTGCTGCCCTTGGATTAGACAAGGTGGGATTTTGATGTATCATGCTAAAAGCTGCTAATTCTCCCTGAAATTATTTTGACTTCTAATTAAACAACTAAACTTTAAAGAGACCTTAGCTCCAAATAAGCTGAAAATTAAATTTGGACAGGCACTGCAGGAGAACCATTTGGAGCAGAGATGTAAGGTAAGGATTTTTTAAACTACAAAGTGGGGCCAGTAGTGGGTTAAATTTTAGTTTGGGGGGTGGACATGCCCCATTAAAGATATTATGATAAGATATTATAAAAAGTGATAAGTTAGAAAAGCGCAACATCACAGAGAATCCACACATTTTGTAGGCACTTGTTCTTTAAGGCTATAAATGATGACTGCAGATAGCATTCTTTCATATTCAAATAAGGATCCAGAAAACAGTGATCACAAAACGGTTTATTCTAAATGCTCCACGATAAACAAAATGCTTTAGAATCATCTGAAAGTCTTAATTTTAGAGTAGCTAATTTTATGCATTATCAAAGCAGGCTGATTGGGAAAAACAGTTCAAAGTGAAAAACACAAAAGAGAAAATGGGCTGTCGGCAAAATGCTCCTGAATAAATTTATTCAGAATTATAGAGCAATGGGTTGCACTTGTGAGAACAAGTTACTGATTAAACTGAAAGCAAAGTCAGCAAAGAAAAAATTGGTCTTTAAAATATTAAAGGAGAAATAAACAATAATAATAACTTAAGTTCATTTGTTTCCCCCTGTAATGTAGATTAAATTGCTGTGTTTGTAACATTAATTAAGCTAATGCATACCTTTTATTATTTTGCAGTGATTTAGCACAATTATGAGAGGTAAGAGGCTCCATGAAACTGGAAAAAACCTTCGGTAATTCTTGGAGAATGCACGGGGAGTGAAACAAGGTGGGTCAATGGCCCTACTTTTTTCCTGGTTACGACCAGTAAGTTTGAAAGAACATATATTGGTAAGTCCTGCAGATCGGGAAGTAGGATTTGGAGATCCTACTTCCCATAAATTGTACTATTTTAGTGCAAAATAATAATAATTAAAAAAAATGTATTCCACATTTTAATGCCCTTGAAGTTGCCTTTCCCATTCTCCTCTGCAGCTGGCAACATAATCCCTATTTAAGTCTATGGGGATGGTGTCAAATGAAGATATATACTTGGCATGAAGGTAATATCAGCTACAGAAGAACACTGGAATAAGAAGATAAGAAGCATCTGCCATTGCATACACAAACAAATGCTTATTCCTCTTTAAAACAGTAAAATATTAAAAAATATTTATCTGGCGTAATTAATAGAATTGAAATATAATGTGTGAAAACTTCCACTACATTATTTATGTTTACATTCTATGACTTTATAATTTATGAGTAACTAGCAAACCAAATCCACCGCCGCGATTAGCCACTTCAGCTGACAAATATTTATCATGTGTACAGGCCTTACAGTCTTATTTATCTTATTCTTCTTACTGATCTGCTCTCTGGTCCTGACACTCCACACCTGTAGTAAGTATGTAGTCATTTAGGTGCATGGTCTAATTTCTTGAGGTTTGCAAGCTAGACATTTGAAATGTCTATAAAACCTCTAAATGGCAGCTTTAGGCTGGTTCTTGGACACCTCACGTGAACCACTGGAAAAGGAGTCTAGCTGCCACTTACATCCCTCAGTAACTTAGGAATACAATGTGGCCTCAAATTTTCTTAGCTGGCCAACCTAAACGGAACAAAAGGGAATGTCCACCCCTCTTTTCAAAAAGACATATATTGTAGATAACCCCCCAAAACCTAAAGTTCGCTTTAGTCAAAAGCTAGAAATCGGCTCCCAGCCTGAGCTATTATACTTATATGCTCCTCCTCGCTCCACCGCCGCGGCTCTGCACTTCCGGGTAAGGCAGTCAGTGATCGGCCGTGACAGTAACGTCACGGCCAATCACTGACTGCCATTCCCGGACCAGTCTCCACTGCGGCTGCTCGGGAACACAAAAAGAACAGAGCAGCTACAGTGGAGACTGAGAGAAGAACCCAGAAGTGGCGGTGGAGTGAGGAGCTTGTAAGTATAATAACTCAGGCTGAGAGCCGATTTCTAGCTTTTGACTAAAACGAACTTTAGGTTTTGGGGGGTAACAAATCAACATTTCCGAATAGACGAGCACATGTGCTCTCCCTTTGCTGTAGCTGTTGGTTTATTTATTTAATTATAAAAATTGTGAGCAATATAATGGGAGTCAGCTCTCATAATTCATCTCTCTGTTTTTGCTGAGAGTCTAACAGGGAGATTCAATAAAAGTTCTTATTGTTAAAAAAAGGTGCTATTTTTTTCCCCAATCAGATATTATTTAACATTTGAAAGCCAACATCTGATTGGTTTCGGGCAAAATTAGCCCCATTTTAAAAGATAAGAACTTTTATCAAATATTGTTGTTAGGGTATGCTGGACTCTTCTGAACATGCTCTTTACTACACCAAAGCAAGGAAGCTAAAACAGGCCCTGCCCCCTAGAAACTGACAGATCTCTGAAACGTAACGTAATCTTACGTTTCAGAGATCCAGCATCTCTCCGAAACAGATCATGTTATAGCTTAGAGATCCTGCCTCTCTCAGACAAAGATTATATACAGCTCAGAGATCCTGCCTCTGTCATACACAGATTATTAACAGCTCACAGATCCTGCCTCTTTCAGATGAAAATTACTTACAGTTTATATCTTATCTCTCTCAGACACAGATTATTTTACAGCACTGAGTTCCTACCTCTCTGAAACAAATCATTTTACAGCACAGAGAAAATTCCTTTACTCTTCAAAAAGTTTAGCATAAATGGCCAAAAGAAAATTAAAATGTCATAACTCTGGGGATTTGAACCTGTAACCTCGTGGATTCTGTTGTTCCTAAAGAAGGACATTAGTTCACTAACCCACCAGAACTAACACATAAATAATAGGTAGATTTAGAAACTTTATCTTGGAAGCACCCCAAAATTAACTTTTTTCTGTAGTGTAGGGACCATGTTTAAATGTTAAAAAAGTGCCCAGAAACTTATTTACCAAGCTTCATTCCCTCGTCCTCTGCCTCTAATGCCACTTCTGGGTACGGAGTAGTATTAGGGGCCGCTAATGACAGTCAGCTAATGGCTGCCAGCTATTGAGTTATCTGGGGGAACAAGTTTGGTAAGTTGTTTCTATGCACTTTTTAACATTTAAACATGGTGGTTAGGGTTGGGAGGGGGGTCCCTACACTTCAGAAAAAGTTGATTGTGGACACTATAACTGCAGAGACAAGGGATTTGAGAGGGTGGGAAGGAGGGGGGGGAAGACTTCCCTGTGCATGCCAGAGTTCTCCAGGAGGATAGGTAGGGGGCAGAAACTTTTTTAAACACAGGAAGGCTCCTACTCTTCAGTTTCCTGAACTTTGACTAGACACTATGGGAAAACCTTAAGGAGCAGAGGAGAAATGTAAGGATTTTTAACACCACACAGTGGAGCCAGCAGTGGGTTAATTTTAGTTTTGGGGTTAATTTTAGTTTTGGGGTTGGACATGCCCTTTAAAGCAGCTGACTATTTAGTATTGTTCCTGGTAAGACGTCTGCAATTACAAATCTTTTTTTTGTGCCATTCTGGCTGGAAAATAAACTAGAAGGTAAAGCAGCTTTGAATGTCTTATCAGGGGCTCCCATGGTGTGACCAAATCCAAATAGGATTTATCTGACATTCCCAAACAAACAGGCTGCTTGGCATGTTCTGTATTATGGGAAGGGGGGATCAAGTGGGAGACCTCTCGTAGCACTGTTGCTCTCAACATTGTTTAGTGATCCGGCAGTATGGATCATTTAACAATATTGGCAGATGCCGCGACACACGCTAGACTGGTTTTCAGCAATTATCTACTGTGTGAACAGGGCTTTCGATACTATAAAAAATGTTTTACTTTTTTATACTGAATGGTATTTAGGTAGATCTTTTACAGTTATGTATTATAGATATAGTGAAGAAAACAGCTAAATCACAAGCAGGAGCCATACATCACTTTGCAATTGCACAGCACAACTCATGCATCTTCTTGCAATCTTTAAAAACATAATTACAGCTACTTTCTACACCCCTCCTGAGACTAAACAAAGGTCATTTCACTGTCTGTTTTTGTATTTGCCTTGTTGTTAAAAAAGGAAAATGAAGACTATAGATAAAAGAAGTGATTTCTTTGCAAAATACAATGTTAGCACTTTTCAAGGTAAGGTGCACAGTAGTTTAAAAACAATTAACTTAGCGTTTAAAGGGCATGTCCATCCCTTAACTTTTTTAGTTACTGATTAATTGCTCGCAGAAAAATAATTTTGGCTACATGTATCATTAAATGCTTCTAACCTTACTTACGCGGCACAATCCCTTGCCATGGCTCCGCTGCTATTTCACTTTAGTTTTAGTGCATGCAGTGAAGTTTCACATAGGCTTGCCAATGATTTTACATTCAAGTTGATTTGGCTTCATTAATCATCTGAATGGCCATTTTGGTCATTTCATTTGTGCAATTTGCAAACTAATCAGAGAGATCAATTTAAACTGACTGATAAAAAAAAACACTATCAGAGTACACAGCATTTCCTGGTTTCTTCCAATCAAAATTTTGTTGGGCTTTTCAGAGCGACTCTCACTTGATCAGCTTAGATCAGAGTCCTGCGGGCAACCGTAAAATCCTTACCCGCATCTGAAATTAAACAGACACGCAACCCGCAAAACCGTAACCCGCATCCAACCCGCTTTGCTGGTGGATTCAATAGTTGCATCTGACCTACAAGTTGCCAGACCCGCAACCAAATGGGCACCAGAAATTTAACAGACCTGCAAGCAGACCCGCAACTGCTATGTGATCCGATCTTTACCTGCAGCACCATGCACCCAAAATTTAGCAGACCTGCAACCCGCCCCCGCTGTCATGACCAGCACCCACAACTTTCTAATCAACCCTGACCCACAACCCATTCAAACTCACTTTTTGACCCACACCCAGCAAATTTGGTAAACCATAGTTACCCGACCCAGGACTTCAGGTCAGATCTCATCCTCAATTAACTTAGGCCATGGTTGCCTTACCCATTTGATCTCAAGGACTTCATGTGAGGCCTTGACCATCTTTGGGGCCACCCAATAGATTTATAGGTCTATATAGGTTATAATTAAAACATGCAGCAGACTGAATCACAGATTGTCTCCAATTACAAACCGACTGCAATTACCCTGCATTTATTTATTGTGACTTATTGTGACAATGAATGTAGTTAACTTCAATTGGATTACAAAAAGTGCAGCCCTAAAAATTACATTACTACTCAAGGGCTGACTGTAACACTGGGTGATCTGTGAACTGGAGGGCTTACTGTAACATTGAGTGATATTAACATTGATAGGGTGGGATGCCGTAAATAAATTACAACCATGTGAGCCTGCCTCTGTCCTGAGTGGTGGTTTTTGCCCTGTGTGTCTCTTCTGAAGTTCAGCAACTGTGCAGCTCAGACCACCTCAGAGCTTCTCTAAGATATGAATCACTGCCTCTGTATAGGTTTGTCACTCTATCCTAACTAATTGGCTAGCGGAATTGGGCCATTCGTGCTGATCTCTGATGCAATGTGCCTTGTTATTTGGTAGCTGCATAACATATATATATATATATATATATATATACTTGCAATAGCACACCCTCTCCATAGACTCCCCCCCCGGGGGAAGATACAAAACAGCAAACTCGGAGCACACGTGGGATTTTTCAACAAATGGTCCTTTTTATTTTAACAAGTGCAATCAAGTTTCATCCATTTCCTGACGACGGCAATCCAATATGGCCAAAACGCATTGATTGCACTTGTTAAAATAAAACGGACTGTTTGTTGAAAAATCCCACGTGTGCTCCGAGTTTATATATATATATATATATATATATATATATATATATATATATATATAGGGGGCAATAATAAAATTAGTCTGAAGGTCCTGAAAAAAACCCAAGCAATCGCATCATATTAAATGAACAAACACACATATACCCCCCTTACCTATACTACCTGCCAGCTAGAATATTAGAATATAGAAGGTCTATGTGGAATAAACCTGCAGGTCTGAGAACTGACCCAGTGACCCAGGCAATCTAAACAGCACCTTTGGGCAATCAATAGCAGCCCATACATATATCTGATTTTGCTTTCCTGACCGAGTGCTCCTACGACATTAAACCGATCCTGCCAAAACCTGTCGGTCGCATAGAAGAATGGGAAAGGCGGTTCTGGCAGGAATGATGTAATATCACAGGAGTGCTTGGTTGGATAAGTAAAATCGGATATATGTATAGCCATCTTAAATCCTATACAATATCCTGATTAACATGCAAGGTTCATACTTATTAGTAATTAACACAAGTTCCAGATTTACAGTCACTATGGGGTTAGGTAGCACAAAATACTGATTGAATATACATGTTAGGGAGAGGTGTGGATAGAGGAGCTAAAAGCTCCCCACAGAGTATAAAATGAAACAGAGCCTTCTTATAACAGAAGGTACCTCATAGAATCATGTTATTATAAGAGCATTGCCCTAATAATCTAACATATAAACACGTATTTCTCATTTAAAGAAATGGGTGGGGACATGCAAAGTATCTGATTTATAGCATGTGGCAAAGGCGTGTCTAGATATAATACAGCCTAATGGTATAGAGCAGGCGTGTTTAACTTGTGACCTCTCACGTGTTTGAAAACCACAATTCCCAGCATTCTCTGTTTGCAGTAAGTTTTTTTTAATATCCTGTAGCTAAGGCATCTGTCAGCCTAAGCTTGTGACCTTTCACATGTTTGAAAACTAGAAATCCCAATATTCTCTGTTTTGCAGTTAGTTTCTTCTTAATGAACTTTTCACATGTTTAAAAACTACAACTCCCAGCATTGCCTGGCTGCACAGAATTCTGGAAAATATATATCCTGGAATAAAGACAATTTCCTGACTTACAGACATTAAAAGCCCATGGTTATGCTTTAGCGCTTCCTACCAAGGGTTTGAACATGCAAGTGATTCATCTGCCCTTCCCTTACATCCATAGCTATTAGACTATTGGATTAGGGAAGCATTATATGGGTCGATCAGTTGGTGCAACGTTAAGGCTCGCTTTGCGGTGGCAGCGCGAGTACCGGAAGAGGCACTTGTGCGGCCATTGCAAAGTAATTTACCAGAGGTTGCGTGTCTCTTTACACGTGAGTATTTAATGCCAGCTATTAGCCGTGTATCTACAGAATGGCCATTTCGGCCGATAAAGTGTCCATACATGGTACGATTATCGGCCGTTGGTACACATCGTGCATCATGGGTTGGCACCCGCGATCTATGTATGCATGTTGTAGTGCATGAAGTGAATGTCTACATCTGCTTTATTATCATTTATATTCTTTGCATTCGTTAATAAATTGTCTTGTTCATTTATCCCTGGCTTGGTCACTCAGTTTTTCCCCATTAGTGACATTTCCTGCACTATTGCACATCTTGTGCATTGCCCATGTTCATTCAGGTGCAATGCATAAGTGCAATCCTAACATTTATACTAACTATGGGGTTAGGACTTGGAAACACAGGATACTAATTAGCTTGACAAGTTAGTGAGGGGTTTGGATAAAGGGGCTAAAAGCTCCCCACAGAGTATAAAATGAAGTAGAGCCTTCTGATAACAGAAGGTACCTCACAGCTTCACAGTTATTATTATATCAATAGTGGAAGAAAAGAGAAAACTGTCAATTTCTCTAAGAATGCTGGGTAGTTTAAGAAACATGCAAAGTCTTTTAATCATTTAAAGACATCACTTGCTGTCTAGCAAGCAGAAACTGGATTCTCTAATTACTTTCTATGGAGAGGGAAGGGGGGAGTAAATGTGAGAGACTGAAGATTTTTCTAATTGGCTAAGACTGTCACATGTTTTACAAACAATACACAACTGGGTGTAATACAGGAACTTCCTTACATTTCCTGTCTTGTCATGTACAGTGCCTAAGAGAATTTTCTGATTTGCTAACAGTGTAAGATCAAAACCTCTCATTGGATGTTAGTAAAATTCCACTTCCTTTTAGTGTCTACAAGGAGACCCTGTAGAAATCCTAGAGGTGTGGCTTAACCTATCATTTTGAGTTTTACTCAAATACTTTATTAATTGTATATCATTTGTTTTGTAATTAAGTAGTAGGCAGTAGTACTATACTTTGTATAGTGTCATTTGTTATGGTGATTTTAATTAAATAGTGATAATTACACACATACGTATAAATCTTTCCTATGTGTAATAGTGTTGTATACCCCCAACTAGTTAGTTGCTCCTAAAAACTCAATGCAATATCCATAAAAATACAAATTTATTTATATAATATAAGTGATATATAATATTATATTATTATGGATTTATATTAATTTATTTATATAATATAAGTGATATATAATATTATATTATTATGGATTTATATTCATACATTACATACAGGGTAATATATATTATAAGTACACAGTGAATTACGTACAGCAATCCTGTGATAGAATAGGAGGACCCTGCCCAAAGAGCTTACAGTCTAGAGAAAATGGGGGTGAGACATAAGGTGATAGATAATAATTAACCATAGATACAAAAGCAAATAAATGAAGATACACTGTATACTGATTATCATAGGATATGACAGGCTGTCTACATAACATCCAAACAACATTACTGACCTTGTGACACAACTGAAAGGCTGGTCAACTCTGTAGCAATGAAAAACCCAATCAGTCATAACTGTTTGCATTAGGCAACAATATTTATGCAGATTGGGTCTAAATATTGGCAGTTATTTTCCGACAGATGTCAGTTGATATTTGTTAAAAACGAGTAAGTAATTTAATAAAGTTTGGTCATAAATATCTGTAAATTTCAGACTTCAATGGGCTGCTGTCAGATGCGGCTCTTTTTTTTTTCTGACTATCAAACTTACAATCAGTTTATTGTCGGTCTGAAACAGGAATTTGTACCAAACATTATACCTCTGGGCAGAGAACTGCCAATGAAATTATTAGTACCGTATAAACTTGAGTATAAACAGTCCCGAGTATAAACCGAGGTACCTATTTTTAGCTGAAAATACTAATAAAAGTGATTGACTCGAGTATAAACCGAGGGTAGAAATTGACCACTATTGCCTTCTGATTCTGTATAGTCAGTTTATTTCTTTGTACCTCTCTACAAAACAGTACTGACAAAAATAATTATTGACAGGAGTGGGACTGGATATATAATTTAACCCTCTATGTAAGGGATTTACTAGTATACTGTAATGGGTGCAGAATCTATAGTCATTCTACTTTGATTGTGTTAGTGTTTCACCTTTCTGGGACCTATAGAACTTGTACAGCCTCTGGCCAAAGGAATCCACTGTACAGAGGCATCGAAAACAAACACCAACTATAGAATGGCAAGCTACATTCTGCACTGCTGTGACAGAGATCCAAAGCCCCTTGACTGTTTGCATTATGGTGCTAATGAATATTAACCAAAGATGAGCTGTCTACAAACTGAATACCGGTACCTTCAGAAGAGACAACTTTCCTCTCTCCACTAGATGCTTCACCACCCCCTGAGCAAGTAAGGTCATCCTTCTGTGGACATCCTTCTTAGCTTACTTTAGAAATCCGGCAGCTGCTCGCTCGCTCCCTGTACGCTCGCGCTGGCTGATGTCATTACCCGGCGCCGGGCAGTGACGTCAGACGGCGCGTCAGTACACGGAGCAAGCAAGCGGCTGCCGGATTTCTAATGTAAGTTACTGGCTCGAGTATAAACCGAGGTCAGGTTTTCAGGCTGATTTTACAGCCTGAAAATCTCGGATTATACTCGAGTATATACAGTAAATAGCAGTTAACACATTTCATTGCAACCTCCCTGCCAGCAACCAATGAATTATTTTGTGTCTAGATTTCACTAGAGATTCAATCTCGTAATTGGTACCAAATTTAAACAAAAACCAAGTTCACTATCTCAGCTTATGTACAGTATGTATATTAATATATGATGTATATACCTGATCCGAGAATTATAGGTCTGCATGCTGACATCCTTGAGTTTTACAGCATGTTAACATGGCTATTTAATATTCCTTGCAGTTTCTGCCCTTGAAGATATTTTTTTATTGTGTGAAAGAAGCAAGAATCCAAGCTTCAATGAAGAAGTCTTACACTGTACTGAGGCAGTTTAAAATCACAATGCAGGCTCTGGTGTTAATATGTGTACCATGGTGTCAGTGAAGACTGATAAACTCCATTGCAATGAATTTGTAATTGTTACAAATGCCTTGTTTCTGCTCACACTGCCTTTCATTAAGCCAAATATGATCTACTATTGATACCATATTTATCCTATCCCATGTTGATTTTAAAAATCAACATGGGATAATTTCTTTAATTTCCTAAATATTTGTATGTATAAGATGTTAGGCTTTTTACGTTGCTTGTGAATCCCACATACATTTGCATGTATAACAGGGCAGTGAGACAGAAAACACAAAGATTTATATGTCTACTATCTGGTCCCACTGGAAAACCTTGTAGCTTTTAGTATCTGCATACTGATTCACTACCTCTGTGCAGATCTTTCAGGTCAAGACATTCAAATGCAGTTCCTAGAATTGACAGTGTAACAGGATAAGGTGATGGTATGCAGTGATAAAAGAAAAAAGATAAAAGAAGCTCTACTCCAGGCTCAGGTCAGGGATAAAATCTTGGGCCTGATCATGCTTGGTACCGATTTTTAGTTCTCAGCAGAATAGCACATTGCACTATGAAGTTGTCAATGATCGATGGTTTCCTTCTAAACAGTGTCTTTCTCTGCATATATGTCCTTCTATCCTGAATCAGACCAAATAGAGAGGTAGTAATGGGTTTAAGGACAATTCCACCGTCATAACATCTTTTAGAAAGAACGGCCTTTTTAAAATATCTTGATATATCATACTTTGTCCTATGAATTAATTACTGTATGCCTGCTATGCTTCTGGATGCCTCATGAAAACTGAGCAATTTGGAAACCTGTTCTGAGCCTGTACTGAGCCTGGGCATGCTCAGAAGAGGCGAACAGGGGATTAACATTTAGTCGTTGGTTGTGATGTCAACTGTCAAATCCATAACTGACAGTTGCTAACTGGAAGAACCAGGAAGAAGAAACAGGGGAAGCAGGATTTCAGGTTAGACTTATATTTCACATTTCAAACTATTACCGTTTAGTGTTTGGGGAGGGGGGTTTACCTGTAGGTAAGTTTTCATTTGAGGGCTGAATTTGTCCTATAATTATTCTCTCTCTGTGTGCAATTAATGTTTTATAGTAAAGGGTTCCATTAAGCTGCAGAGTTTCTAGACAAAGACATATATTCTGTATGGAAAGAGAGTACAGTACTGCAGTGCTTTTATTGCATTACTACATTATAAACTGTATACAGCAGCTACAATGAAATGCAAATAAATTAATTTTAGCTTTGTTTCCAGATTTTTAAAAAATATATTTATTTTAAGTATTTCCAAATTACTTCTCTAACTTTATAACTCTACCATGCAAAGTGCCTGCTGTACTGTACATGGTATAGAGTATCAATTGCTTAAAGGGTAACTGTAAATTTACAGGAATTGCTTTCCTGAGTATTTTTGCAATTTTCTTTCATTATTTTGTTTTACATAGTTTTGAAGATATTTACATTTTTAGGCATGACATGCTAGCAGCATCACCAGATCCCCTGCACTTCCTGCTTCCTGCTCTGAAACCATGTGACAGTCCCTTTTTTCTGTATCTTCTCCTCCTTGTGGACCTCCATGGCCCCTTCCCTTGCAGTCCCCTTGAAACCCCCTGTGGCCCTTCCCACTCCTCCCCCAGTCACATCCACTGAGCATGTGCCAACTGCAGATTAGAAGGAGGAACTAGTATTTGACCACAGATTCAGAACCTCCCAGACCCTCACTTTCTAATCAGTGATTTATTCATATCATTCCTTCGTGGCTCATTTTAAGGGTAGGAAACTGTCCTTTCATTTAAAATCAACTTGTTTGGAGACCACAGTTCCCCTTTAACACTATTCCTTCTAAGCTTGTGCAAGCAATCACAACTGAATATAAAAATGGCTGGATATAGTGCACAAAATGTAATTTTTCATGCATCATTGACATCTGCAAGCCATGCAGCAAAAGCTGTCCACAATCACCTCCAATGAGCTATTTGTATTTCTCACAATTGATTTGCTCTTCAAGGTGCTCTCAGCACTTTCCTATTTAGCTGCACAATTCAAAACAGTAACTATTAATTTCCTGAGTCCTTTCTGCTTAATATTATGACTACTTGAATTATTACAACAAATAAGATTATTTTTACAAGTGAGACTAGAGAAAGTGCAGCGTTTTCTGCCAAAGTTTTGCTTGTTTTATACAGCAATCCAAGAACCAAACGTAAGGATGAGTGCAGCAACCGGACCAGAACTTACACGATAGATAAAACGTAACTTTTATTAATACATATATACAGGCATCACATTAGACATTAAGACCGCCTGACGCGTTTCATGCTCTCTCTAGCACTTCATCAGAGGCGTGGCTTGTTAACACGTGAACGGTCTTTAAATAGGTAGTACACCTGGGTGGAGGCTCGTTCCATTAAAGAGACACAACCTAATTGTGGCCAACACTCAGGTAATATGTGCAACAGTAACAACAATGCCCTCTATCCCACAGATAAAAAAGTTTTATATATATATATATATAACCAACCCAAAACCGTATCACCCAATATATAGTTAAAAACTTAAAGTCCAAAGGTAAATATCTGTATTTATCAGTAACTTCAGTTGAATATGGATAAACAAGAGGGATCTAGCAGGTAAGTACAAGAGGGTCATAATCAAGATCTATCTATAGATAATGAAAACTCTACAAAAATATTATTATTACAAACCACATGGAAGGATTTACCCAGAGTTTGCAAAAGGGTATATAAATAGCTAAATGGATATCAAATAACAGTAAAAATAGTTCAATATATGGATACATTTAAAATGATAAAGAAGGATTATTAAACAATCCACATCAAGTGCAAAGCAGAACTACAGATCTACAAAGCCTGTAACGTCAAAGACAAAGTTAAGTCCATTAGGTATTCTAGTCCCCATTTTAAAGATCATTTTTGTTTCTGCCCTTCTAAGTGAGGCTGTGTGATCACCGCCTCGATAATTAATTTGAACCCTCTGTATACCTTGGCAGCTCATCTGGGCTACATTACCATTATTACAGATCGAAAAATGGCGTGCTACAGGGCTAGAAGGATCTCTAGCAGCTACCTGCCTAATGTGTTCATGAAGTCAGCATCGCAGAGGTCTGGTTGTACTACCCACATATTGTATTGAATATGTATTACAAGTAATCAAGTAAACAACAAATTTGGTGTTACAATTAATGTATTTCCGAGTAAGAAAAACTTGGCCACTATGGGTACTTCTGAAGTTGGTTCCAGTATTTAAGAACCTACACCAAAGCAGGATTATCCACAAGGCAACCCTAGGCACCTGCCTAGGGCCCATGAAATTTCTGGGGGCCCAGCTTCAAAAGCAGTATAGTCTATAAAATATATGTAGCAAAAAAGGGGGCCCTAAATGATGGCCCTGACTAGGGCCCCATATGATCATAATCCATTTCTGACCTACACACTTGGCACCTTCAACATTTAAAGGTGCCCTTATGACACAACCAAGACATAGGGGCATATTTATAAAGGGCCGAAAATAGCACCGAAAAATTACCGCTGCACATCGTGGCTGCAAAAATAGCAATATCGCCATATTTATAACAGCGAGCGCCATCGCCGCGATATGTATCTCGGCCGCGATGTCCGGCGGTAATTTTAAGTCCCTTCCCGGTGAAGTACAATATCGCCGGGAAGGGACTTAAAATCCTCTGCTTTAGGGGCGGGGCACATCGCAGGAGGCAAGGGCGAGTTGGGCGATTGCACCCCTTCGCAGCGGCGACCACACACGGCGAGGTGGGCGTACCTCCCATGGCAGGTGCAACCAACCACCACGGGAGGCGAGATGCCAGGGGGCATCTCGCCCATTTTAAGATGGCGAAGTAATACGGCCGAGATTTGCAATGCGTAACAGTTACCGCCGCTTTATAAATAGAAGCGGCGGTAACTGTTCAGATAGGTGCAAAAAGTTTTTTCGCGGCCGTTTTATATTTATAAATCGCGGAAAACAAGATTTTTGCGAAAATTATGGGAATAACGGCTGCGAAAAGTTAACAAACCTTTAGAAATATGCCCCATAGTCTTGGATTCACTTCGAAAAACACTTGGTGCCAGGAGATTCCCCAAAGTAGGGGACCTCCTGGGAATAAATTTACATTCCACTTGAAATATTTTAATGTGTTTTTTAATAATCTTTTTAATTTGGTTAAACTGCGGGCTATATCTAGTAGAAAAAGTAAGTGGCCATTCCTTTGATTCTACAGGGGTGTCATTAGTCCTCCTAGGAATTTTGGCCAGTAAAGTGGTTCTCGATAAGCTGGAAGCTCAGGACATAGCTGTATTAACATCTCCAAGCTTGTTATACAGCAACATTGTTATTCTGGTGGGGGGGGGGGGGGGGGGGGCTGGCCTTTTTTTTTTTTTTGTCTAATGTTTTTTTTTTAAAAAAAATTTTTAGAACATTTAAAAAACCAAAAAGGTGCAGAATTACTGATAACGCTGGTAAATGAACTGGAGGGCTTGATAATGCTGGGTAAAGAACTGGAGGGCTGACTTTGGTGGGTAATGAACTGGAAAGTTTGATAACACTGGGAAATGAACTGGAGGGCTTGATAACACTGGTAAATGAACTAGTGGGCTTGATAACGCTGGTAAATGAACTGGAGGGCTTGATAATGCTGGGAAATGAACTGGAGATCTTGATAACACTGGGAAATGAACTGGAGAGCTTGATAACGCTGGTAAATGAACTGGAGGGCTTGATAACACTGAGAAATGAACTGGAGGGCTTGATAACACTGGGAAATTAACTGGGGGGCTCAATAACACTGGGATATGAACTTCGGGGCTTGATAATGCTGGGAAATGAACTGGAGGGATTACTATGTGAAAGAAACCAGAGGAGAACATGTTGTGCCTGTTACTGAAAACCCCAGATGGATGTTGCAGTGAGTGTAAAACGGCACCACTCACTGACCCCCTGCAACCCTCACTGACCCCTGTACCCCTCACTGACCCCCTGGACCCCTCACTAACCCTCTGTACCCCTTACTGGTAAACTAACTGCAATGTCCATCTTGGGTTTGTTTGCAGTAATAGGCCCTTCATTGAGGGAAGGGTTAATAAGTTCCTGTTACCGAAAACAAACCCAGATGGACATTGCAGTATTACAATACAGACAGCGGGAAAGGACCCCAAAAATGGGACAGTCCCGCCGAAAACGGGACAGTTGGGAGCTATGGTTATGACCCCCATACACGCACCGTATGGTATCGGCATATCCTGATCTTCGGTTCCTGTATGGCCTATCCTATGATCGTTGTATTAATTTTTTTTGATTTATTTTACGATCCGCAGAATGTACAATCAGGATTGGCTGGTCTATGGGCCCCTTAAATTTGCAGTTATGTACCAATTACCATACAATACTTAATACACATATGCATTTCCTCTCACCAAATGTACCTTAAAGGGCATGTCAACCCCCAAAACTATAATTCCCCCCACTACTGGCCCCACTGTGTAGTGAATAAAAATCCTTACCTTACATCCCAGCTCCAAATGGTTCTCCCGTAATCCCCCCCAAAGTAAAAAAAAACTGGCCACCATGAGGATAGCAGAGTCCATATAGGACTCTGCCTCCTGTCCCCCGGGGAGAATTGTAGCATGCGCAGTTCAGCCCTCCCCCCCTACCTCTCCCTACTATTTTGGTCTCCCTCCCCCTAGCTCCAAACCCCATTGCTACATGATAGGGCTCCTTCCCCCAGCCCCAACCGCATTACTAGATTTTCCACAGACTCCCCCGATAGTTACTTACCGTACCTCTTTCCCCCGGTGTTCTGAACTGCTGGCAGCCGTGTCCGTGATTGGCTGCCTCTCAGCCAATCAGGGACACGGCTGCCAGTCCCCAACGGAGAATCTCAGTAAATTGCCCCCCACATCCCCCTGGAACCACCAGCACATCCCCTCTGGCACCACCAGCACATTCTTTCTGGCACCACCAGCACATCCTTTCTGGCACCATCAGCACATCCCCCTGGCACCACCAGCACACCCCAACTGGCACTACTAGCCCATTCCCAACTAGCACCTCCAGCACATCCTCCCTGGCACCTCCAACACATCCCCTCTGGCACTACCAGCACATCCCCAACTGGTACCACCAGCACATCCCCGACTGGCACCACCAGCACATCCCCGACTGGCACCACCAGCACATCCCCAACTGGCACACCAGCACACCCCCAACTGGCGCCACCAGCACACCCCCAACTGGTGGTGCCAGAGGGAATGATCCCCAACTGGCATCACCAGCACACCTGCTGGTGGTGCCAGGGGTGTGTGGTGGTGGTGCCAGGGTGTGTGGTGATGGTGCCAGGGGTGTGTGCTGGTGGTGCCAGAGGTAATGATACCCTCTGGCACCACCAGCACATCCCCCTCCCTGAAGTCCCCCTGGGCCCTGGCCCATACAAATTTTTTATAAAATTAAACATCATATATAGGTACCGGTGTGAGCCTGAGGCTGTGGCTGATAGGTTGGCACTTCACTTGAAAGGTTAGTCCAAGCCGATGCTTTCCGCCTCCTCTCCTGTGCGGTTCGCGGATCCAGGCAGCGGGGAAATTGTATGCACGTCGCAGGCCCCATGTGACCACACACGCAGGTGCACAGCATAGCTATGCGCTGATTAGAAGTCAGGGCCGAGCCCCCCACCGGACTTAGGTGAAATTTAAAGGTAAATGCTGGAATTTTCAGAAAAAGATACTGGGGCCCATGGACGGCTTCCGGCAGGCCCCCCTGGCAGACGGGCCCAGGCACTTGCCTCGGGTGCCTTGTCCATAATCCGGCCCTGGTACTGGCAACAAATGGAAGCCTTCTTATTTCCAGAATCTATTTCTCACATGTACTAGAGAAGAATCTTACAATGAATAGGTGTTCTGGGGAGAAAAACTTTCACATTAAAAATGTAGGTTTAGTTCTCCTTTAAAATACACCGCGGACTCATGAGCAGGTATCCATCATCTTTACCCGGTCTCCTTCTTGTGCACGGCAGTGCAGAAAGTACACCAACGCATAAAGTCCAATGTCCGCTGTTGCCCACTATGTCCTCAGCACTTCCATCGTCCGTACTCAAACTGGGAACAATAAAGCCAAACCACCATGAGTGCATAAACCGACGCATGTTTCATCCGTGAACCAGGACTTCCTCAGGGTCTCAGGAGATACCACTCCCTTGAATGTGTGTACTTTTAAAGGGCATGTCCCCCTCAAAATGACATTTGATATTCTGATAGAGAAGCCCCCAGAGCCTTAAGATTGTTATACTCCCATCAGGCAATTTGCTGAGAGCAGGGAAAGCTCAGAGCTTTCACACATGCTCAGGTGAGCTTTCCTCTGCTCTTAATGGACAAGCCTCCAGATAACTCATTAGTCATTGGCCGTGACATCATCCATAATGGCTGTGACTCTGGTTTAACCAGGAAGTACGGTAAAGGGGGTTTGCTAGAATCTAATCCAATGATTAGGCTAAACAATTAGCTTTGTTTGCAGTTTTGGGCAGTGTGAGTATAACGATCTTAGGGTTTTAAGGGCTTCTCTATCAGAATATCCAATGACATTTTGGGGGGTGGCCATGCCCTTTAACTGGATTTGATTAAAGGACAACTAAAGCCTCAGAACAACACTGAATTAGAAGGTAGATCTCCTTGTTATAAAAGCAGAAATCAGTGTCTCACCTCTCATTTTAATATTATTGTTGAGAAATTTAACTTTCTAACATGAGGTTTGTGTTTTATTTCCCAGTGTTCCAGTATCACACAGTGTCGTCACTGACCATTATGATCTTTACACATGCTCAGTCCTAAGATACTGCAGGAACTTGTTGGTCACACCCACTAGTAGACTGTAGCCAACCCTTTTACAGGACAGAATAGGCAAAGGAGCATGTGACTGAGATCAGGGGTGTGGCCAGTCACTGTACATACACACAGTTATTTCACCCAGTTCTTCAAGTGGTTACATTTACTTTAATGCTATTTACTGTATTGCTATTTTACAGTTTATTGGTGTTTTTAGAGGGGATATGTTCAGATTCTGGAGTGTAAAAATGTGGGTTTAGTTCTCCTTTAAGTAACAGTCATTGCCACCATATAGTTTTTTTCCAGTAAATGCTTAGGCTGCCTTGTATGTTGGTGCAATTTTTAGTCATGCTTCCATTGTCACATGCTCTCTTTACAATACTGGTCTGTGTATTGGCTAGAGATTTCTAGTAGGCAGTGATAACGTTGTTTAGAACTAGCATGTGTGAGAAACAAAACAATCATTGTCTAATCTGTGAGAGACTGGAATGATAGAAAATGAAATTTGAGGCACAGATTGCCAAAAGTTGTCTTTTTACTCAAAAGTCTAAAGAATGTATGTGTTTTTAAAATAAATAATACCTTTGTTCCATTGCATTTTTAGATTTTATTTGCTCTTTTAAAAACATTTTAATATATTTCGTAGCAGACAAGTAAAGTCTGAGAACCATACGTCACTGGCCAATTACGCTTTAAAAAATAGCTTCAGGAATATCTAGGGAACCAGAATGAGATGACAGGCTAGATAAAACGTCTCCCATTAACACCTGCTAGCCTTTGCTGTAGAATACATTTGTATTGTTGCTGCAGATGTCCTATTGCTTTAACTATTGCTATCAGAACATTTATTATTTTTATTCCCTAGCTGTCTTTTTCATTATCTCTACAAAAATATCTTTTAATGCCAATGGCCTTGTGCAATATATATCTTTTAATAAGACTGAACCAGCTAGCACAATACTGAAAGGTGCCCTAGACAGACAGTAAAAAAATCAGTAGACAAAGCCAATGTGACCTCAAGATACAATACATTTATTCTCGTGAATTAATCACATTATGAATTAGGGTTAGCAATTCTTTCTACAGGCCTTTAGGAGGTGGGTATTCCCTTAAAAAAATATTCTTTTATCGAATGGCAAAACCCAAGGCAAGAGGTGCCACAGCCCATTGGAAACAAGCCCTTAGTAACCAGTTAAATACAAATGCAATAAGAGGTTTTAACCAGACATGCCCTTTAACACTGTATCACTAACATTTTGACACAACCAATCATGTGGCCTGCTGTAGACTATACTGTGATTGTCTAAAATTTAACAACATGTTCAATATTAGTCAATGTTCAATATTTTGTCCCAACCAAATGTAATACTGGACAGGGCTGTTGATTGTGCTGAAATAACAACCTATGTGTACCTGTCCAAGTATATTAAAATTAACTTTTTAATTATTTTTTTTTGAAATAATTAACAACTATACTAGTAAAACCCCTCCAAAATCAACCCTTTCCTCTAAAAGAACCCAGGATGAGGACCTAAAAAGTCTAGCTCCTAGTGCCAGTCTTGGCCTGCCCCCTGCATGTTACCAACGTGAAGGTGCGCTGTGTCCCTTTGGACAGTCTGTGAGGACTCTTAGACTTCTACAACAAGGTAGCACTGGCAGACGTTCTTTGGGCAAACTAAAGGAAATTTAGGGGTGGATACCTAGCATATTAGTTCCTCATCCTGGCTACTATTTAAGGGCATGTACACTGTAAAAAGAACTTTGTATTACTGGATAGCTGTGGCTTTAAATATATTTTTTTTTTTTCTATTAACCTCCCATACTTTACCTTTAGTGCTTGAATCTTGCTGGCTTCCTCCTCCACTCTATTAGTGTTTTTTAAGACTGCCTCCACAAGATTCTCCAAATCTCCAACATACCCTTTACCAGATATTAGCATGGCTGTTTGAAGAGCATGCGAGCTACATGACGTCAATGTGCGCGGTAACATTGCCGCGAGCATGCGCCCCTGTGAAGTAATTGCACCGTGCTGTCTTGGGCGCGATGCGATGATGTTACGGGGGCGCATGCCTGAGGAAACATCGCTGTGACGTGTATTGTCGTCTTCAAACAGCCACAATATTGGGTTTAGAGTGGAGGAGGAAGCCAGCAACATTCAAGCATAAAAGTTGGGTATAGGAGGGTAATAGAACAAAAAAAACCCAACACTTTTATATTTAAAGCCCCAATAAATACATGAAAACGAATCCAAATAAAATTAAATTAATTAAAACCTTAAAGGACAACTAGACAGCACATAACATTTCCAGCTGCCTGTATTAAAGGGCATGTCCACCCCCAAAACTATAATCCCCCCACTAATGGTCCCACCATGTAGTATAATAAAATCCTTACCTTACATCCCAGCTCCATATGGTTCTCCTTTAGTCCCCCCCCCAAAGTCCCAAAAACTGCCCACCAGGAGGATAGCAGAGTGCATATAGGACTCTGCCTCCTATCTGGCCTCCGGGATAAGTTGGCATGCGTACTGCAGCCCTTCTTCCCCCCTCCCCCTCCCGTTTTGTGATCCCTCCCCCTACCATTAAACCCCTTGCCCATATAAAAATACTTGCCCAACCGCAAAAAATAATTTTAAGAAAGTCCCCAGAACTCTTCTTACCTTCCCTCTTTTCTCCGGCAATCTGAGAAGCCGGCAGCCGCGTCCGTGATTGCTGCCTCTCACCCAATCACGGACGCGGCTGCCGGTCCGCCCTCCAGCTTGCAGTGTCTTGCAAGCAGAAGGTCGGGCGTCGGAGGAGAGAGGGAAGGTAAGTAAAGATCTGGGCACTTTCTTAAAACTATTTTATAGCGGTTGGGGCTGGGGGAAGATATTCTATTATATGGGAAAATTTGTTTATAAGGGTGGACATGCCCTTTAAAGAAGCCTGGCAGAAGCAGTTTTCTTTGTGCTGCTGATCCTCATAGAAATTATAGTGGGAGGTCCCTGACCCAGGTACTTTCTCCAGGTTCTTACACCAACAGGCCAAGTCTGCCTGGTTTAGCCCTTATACAACCAGTAGACGCCTTAGAATACCAATCATATACCAAATAACCAATGGAGACCAGGTGGTAGGTCTATTTTATTCAAAGAACATTGAGTTGATACACTGCCTTAACCTGGGAAGTGAACCTTCCTAATTTAGATCCGAATTCTGCAATTGTGGATAGTAACCAGTATTTGGTGTTGTGTGAAACTCCCAGCAACAAAGCATGTAGTTTCAAAACATCTGGAGTGCCAAGGAATTGGGGGTTACTGGTACTGGATTTGGCTATTCCTGTATGGGATTCATGTATGGGAATTCTGCTGTCCATTTAAAGGGCAACTAAAGCCTCAAAACAATACAGAATCAGAAGGCAGTTGTGGTCAAAATTTCAACCCTCGACTTACACTCGAGTCAATCAGTTTTTATGAATTTTTCAGGTAAAAATAGGCACCTCGACTTATACTCGGATCGACTTATAATCGAATATATACGGTATTTTGTTTGTTGGAAAATCTAAAAAAAAAAAGTACACACATATATATGTTAGATCATTGGATTGGATTGCTGAAATATTGATGAGTTGTTTTGTGAATCCCAGCTGCTCCTACAAAAAAATGGGTCTGGGCAATCAATTAGACAAAAATATTGGTTTTTGTGTACCAGGCTTTAGAAGAAATGTTAACCAATACTTTGCAAGCATATTGGTTTGTACTGATCCCTACTTTTTCCTTATAAGTTCATCAGTTCATCCTTATAAGATGAACTGATGTATCATTTATCATATTTCCCTGTACAGTGAACCCCTCTAGTAATATATTGTAAACATTTTACTGCTGGGAATAAAACCCTAATATTAAATGCGTTCATTTCTCAAGTACTTCTGCTATAATCTGAGCAGGTTGGCTTAATACTGAGCCTCAAATAAAATGTGAAAAAGAACAAATTTGAATAAGAAAATATCAATAATTAGCACAGTTGTAAATGTATTCTAGTTTTTTTCATCATACAATCCCAGAACTAGTTATTGTTTTTAATCTAAGGCTCATGTCACATGTAGCAATGTTTTGTGAAAACACAAAATACAACACATTCGATTGGCTCTGAGTGCACATTTAATAAAGCCCCAAACATTATCAAACATTTTATTCAGCTTAAAACACTAACAGGGAGATTCAATAAAAGTTCTTATCATTTAAAATGGTGCTAATTTTGCCCCAACCAATCAGATATTATTCAACATTTGAAAGCTATCATCTGATTGGCTGGGGCAAAATTAGCACCATTTTTAGCGATAAGAACATTTATTGAATAACCCTTTAACTACATTTTTTCCTCCCCCCCAAAAAAACCCTACCCTAATAGTACCTATGGTGAGGATATAAACTGCTAAGTCCTCACTATTGTATTTACCAGTCCTTCAAAGTCCCGCTTGCAGTGCCAGTCTGGCCCCGTCTCCTCACAAAGTCCTACATTTAGTCAATGGAAAGACACACTCTGCGAGAAGTTCGTATTCCCCTTGACCAGTCCAGGAACGGTCCCGGGCTGTGACAGGGGAGGTTTCAAGCTGGCACCACAAGACTACTTTATTTTAGAGCAATAGAATGGGGAATCAAGGATAGCCCCGGGTACTATTTGAGGAGGGGGGTTTATTTGAGGAACTATATTTGCCCTTTTTTGTATTCATCTTGAAAAAGAAATACAAAGAAAACAATTCAACAATATTTTTAGAAGGGATGTATCTGCTCAGTATTAACCAGTGTTAAAGTTATTGCTTACCTAAATATCAGTAATAAGCTCTAGGCTGACTGACATTACAAAATTCAAAAGGACAAGCTTTCTGGATGGAGTCTCTTCTACTTGAGAAAGAGAATTCTCATGCAGAATATTCCCTTTGATGTGTGAGTAGTTACATTATAGCCGTTCATTTCTGGGTAATTAAAATCTTCCATGGTTAAGCTTTTATTTAGTACCATAACCTTTTTCATTTGTATTAAAAACTGAGAATCCTTTTCTTTTGTCTTAGAAAAACTATAATGTGTTTGCTTTTTTACTTTAACCAGCAATTAATAAATCTTTTATACTACAAAGTCATGTTTAACATCCAAGAGTTTTACATGATTTACCTTATCTGTCTTAAAAACGTATGACCTTCACAAATAGCTTGACTATTTTTCATTAACACTACTTTTCTATAGGTCATCAAATACAATTAGTTCAAGCTCTTCTATTTTCCCTGTTCCATTATTTTTAAATTAAAATAAGCTTACATCTATTAAAAAAAGGGTTTGAATAAAATCTTGGCTCCATTTAGTCCAATATTTTGCATGTCCTCTGAAATAACTGGTTAACAATGCACCAATTTTTAAAAGTTGTTACTACAGTGGCTGCGCTACACTGGGGCACAGATGCAGTGCCCCCCCAAGTGCCCCACTTCCAAACTGTACCGCCGGTACCTGATTCCCAATATATTTCCTGGCCGGGCAGTGTAAATTCTAAATTAAGTTTCTTTTTTTTTTAAAAAAAAGCTTTTTTGCTTAAAAAAACAAAAAAACTTTATTTAAAACTTAGTTAACAATGTCTAGAAGTACAGGATGTGGTACTTGCGGTGGGAGGAGATGGCAGGTTCTATTTGAAGGAAGCCATCCATCCAGCTCCTCATCCAGATAGCAGCAGTAAAAGGGGTAAGGGGAACTAGTTGTTTAATGGTGCCAGGTCCATTCGTGTCTGTCAGGCTGATATAATGTGGAGCATTAGGGAATATGGAACTTGGAAGTGATTTCATTTGTGGCTCTCCAGCCCCTGAACAATGACACTTAACTACACATACTACTGGGAGATGTTGGAGCTGAAGCTGAGAAGTTTAGGTTTAATGGTTGAATGGATCTTGCTATTCTGGGCATATATGTAATCTCAAATTGAAAGATATATACAAAAACATGGTAATATATATATATAGAAATGGGATAGTATACATCCACGCAGAGTGCAACTAGAGACCAAATTAATTCAATGCATACAAAAAATAGAAGCCTAGTGCACATCCAATTAATTTGCTTATATTTTAATTTACCATTGTATTGCGACTTAAAAAAGCCTGCCCTTCTCTCTGGATAAATTAAAGCAATTAGTTCAATAACTTGGCCAAATTATTTTAAGCCCAGCAACCACTTCACAATTTGCTTTATTCTGCTGGGACCCAGCAAAGTTATTGAACTAATTGCTTTAATTTATCCAGAGAGAAGGGCAGGCTTTTTAAGTCGCAATACAATGGTAAGTAAAATATAAGCAAATTAATTGGATGTGCACTAGGCTTCTATTTTTTGTATGTACAAAAACATGGCAGGCTGATGGCCCATGTGGCTCTTGCTTTATTGTGACAGTGTACAGTGACAGCAACAATGGCAGGTTTTGTAAGTTGTGTTTTTTTGATGATTCTCCTTTACAGCAATGTATTACATAGGTTATATACAGAGAGTTTTGTATTTGCCAAGAATTTGCAAAAGAAAAAGGAACACCAGTTATAATGGAATTATCTCCAGCAGGGGTTGGATAGATAGATAAATAATCTGTCTGTCTGTCTGTCTATCTATCTAATAATAAGATATATTATCTGTCTATCTTAATTATAATATATCTATCATTTATCTATCTCCATTCCATCTCTCTCTCTATTTATCTATCTCATAATAAGATATATTACATGTCTATCTTAATTATAATCTATCTATCTATGTCTATCTATCTATCTATCTAAGTAAAATGCAGAGCACTCACAGGACTTGCAAATATTCTTTTATTACATGTGGCAACAAACAGGTCGACGTTTCGGTCTTTGTCTCAGACCTTTCAAGCTCTGAGACAAAGACCGAAACGTCGCTACCTGTTTGTTGCACATATAATTTGAAAGATTTTGCACAAGTCCTGTGAGTGCTCTGCATTTTACTATATGGTTAGATATTCAGAGAATCTAAAGCAGCACCCGGGCACAGTATCACCTGAAGGTAGAGTGCACACTACTCTTATATTGGTTATCTATCATATATCTATCATCTATCTACTTTATTATCTCATCTAATAAGATAGATAGATGAATAGATATGGAGATAGATAGAATAATAAATATCTCTATCTTATTATAATCTATCTACCTCCATATCTATCTGTCTATATTATTTTCTGCCTATTTATTTGAGAGATAAGATGGATGGATGGATACATATGGAGGTAGATAATCTATCTCTGGACCTATCTTATTATCTATCATTATTATCAGACAGACAGATAGATAGAAAGACAGACTGAGATAGAAAGACGGATATAGATAGATGGACAGATGTACCCAGGCAATGCTCTTCAACTATTCTTGTAGTTAATTCTATAAACTTAAAATTCTTAGTTAAAGGGTATCTCCACTCGTTTTTCTAAGTTTTGTGAATCCAGTTCTATTGAAGAACGGGAGGTAAAGGAGCTGTGCCTTACCTTCCGTTCTTCAATAGAACACACAGGAGCCAGGAGAGAAGGTAAGAAACTTACCTGCTCGCTCGCTCCCCCGGCGCGTAGTCTGACAGGTCCCGACGGACCTAGTCTTCTATGTGCATGCGCGATCTATGCGCATAGAAGACAAGGTCCATCGGGACCTTGCGCCGGGGGAGCGAGCGAGCGGGTAAGTTTCTTACCTTGTCTCCTTGCTCCTGTGTGTTCTATTGAAGAACGGAAGGTAAGGCACAGCTCCTTTACCTCCCGTTCTTCAATAGAACTGGATTCACAAAACTTAGAAAAATGAGTGGAGATACCCTTTAAAAACACAAACAGTTTAACCATAAGGTGTGTAATAGTTGTTTTGTACACCTTACATTATACTGACATAGATTATTGGTGTTTTTTTTAATGTGCCCCATTTGTTAGCCTTTGTGCCCACGTTGTGCCCCCGGAAAACTCTGGAGCCGCCACTGGTTGTTACCACTTATTTTTCAGAAACAAATGCCCCCGATATCTCATTTAAAGAACTTATTCCCACTTCCCTCTTTTTTTAAAACTCAGCTCCGGCTGCCACTCTTCATGTAACACCAATATTACAATATTTTCAAAATAATACTTCAAGGACTACTACTGCCTGAAATGAAAATGGCACACGAGTGTTTTGGTGATTCCCATCACATAAGAGACCACAGCTCGCTATGACAAAAACCTTTAGAATACATAACATTTGATTTAATTAAAATAATGGCACCATGTCCTATCAGTTTGTCAGCATTTTTCCCATTTAGTATATCCCATTCTTCTGGCCCAATCTATATTTAAGTCAGGCCCTATAGCCACATCTGGTCAGCTGGAAGACATCTGAATTACAGAAGAAAAGTAGAACAAGGAATAATGCTGGTGATAAATATATAAAAGATATAGCATAGCATTCTTAAATATTTTAGTGTAGCATTTCAATCCCATTTAAATGGGGGAATGACCTGACATTTGTATGCCTCCTTTTTTACCCCACCAGACATATTTTCCACTAAAACCTCTAAACCACAATACTTTTAAAGGACAACAATAGTGTCCTAAACAAACACCTCCCTTTAAAACTACCTAGGGTGAGGACCTAAACTGCTTGGTCCTTAACCTTGGGTTCTGCACCTAACTCCTGTACTTACCTGTTGAAATCCGATCGCATATGTGCTGTACTCTGTCTCCCCCTCTTTGCCCGGGCTTTACTCATAGGAGGACATTTGTATTCCTATTGGTCAGCTCGAGGCACAGAGGGAAGAAGTAAAGAAGATTGCGATGGCGATCTCAACTTCAACAGGTAAGTGGAGGAGTTAGATTAGAAGCTGAACCCTGGATAGTTTCAAAGGGACAATAAAGAGGATCAGGACCACTATACTGGTATGCAGCCCAATGTTCTGGCTACCAGTCACTCTTGTCCTTTATCTGCATTTCTTAGGTTGGCATTTGTCATGACAATGGCTGGCTGCTGCTAATCAGAAGAACTGGGAGGCAGCTAGACAAAGTGCAAGAACATTTGGCAGCATATTAGGTAAGTGGTAAAGAAAGGAGCTTTTAAACTTTTGTGGTTTGGAAGGGATTTATGCTTTATACAAATTTAAGCTTGGGCGTGGACATGCCCTTAAAAGGGTATCTCCACCCTCTAAAGCAAAAATTTAGGGAGAGGTAGGAAATCCCCCCAAGCCTAGACCTCACTAGGTTTAAAACCTCCAAAAGAGCTCCTAAAGGTACTTATCAGCCTTCATTCCCTTGTTCCTGGCCCCTTCTGTGCATAGAACAGGAGAAGGGGCCAGAGTAGCAGCTGTGTCTGTAATGGCTGAAATTTTAACTGTGGTTCTTCTTTATTCTCAAATACCTTCAACTAAATGTGCCCTTGCCCCTTGATGCCAATTTAGTGCCTTGGCCCCTGACAAAAATATGTCCAGCAGTTCTGTTTCATATGCAGTGGCTTCCAGTCTTAAACAAATTCTAATAGCTTTCTGATGCCACATTTCTGATCACATCTGTAGCAGAATTACATGTAATCTTAGATTTCAAGAACAAGAACAAGATTTCAAGAACAAACTGATTTTCTTGTTTATGTTTCCATCCATGCTGGATCCATGGGCAGATATCAATAAATAACAAAAAAAATAACACACAGATCATTTGTACTTTTGCCATTCAACAGAAACTACTGCAGATAGCAACATTTGAGTTTCTAATTAATTTTAAACATATTTACATTTTAGCAAGCAATAACAGCATTAACAAACTGAGTTGTGTGAACAGGACCTGCATGATCTCCCACAAACAATTTTTTGCTGTATTTTACATTAAACAGAACAGAAATGCTATTATACAAGTAGCACATACTAAATACACACTGTGTACACACAAACATCTACTAATCTAAATTGCCTCTGTTTGTATGGACAAAAAGATAACACATGCTATAAACTCAGAAATTACATTTATTTGTATAAACAAACTCCTACATAGTATAATTCTCCTGGTATTACCCACGCTCCTTTTTTTCAACACATGCAAAAATGCATCTAATGTCAACTAAAGTTTTTTCTTATATCAGTCTATTGATATTGTTTCAGGTTTGTCTTGTGCTCTACTGCGATTTTCCCTGCCTGTACTGTCATTCTCATTAGATTTCTTCAAACCTTCTAAAGGCATTCCAGAATTCATTCTCCTCCACTTACCAATAGTGCAGGACTGGACACAGGCTCAAAGTGCAGAATGAAATATAGTTGGAGAATGATGGAGAGATTGTTGTTTTGTTGATAAGGAGTCTTTGTTTCTTGGAATATAAAATAAGTGTTTAATACCTGCTCCCCTATGTGTTGTGGACTGCACTATTTGTATAAGGGAAAAATGTATATTTATTAAAATGTCTATGTGCAGGTGTCTTTGTGAGTGTGGCAATGCGTACCCTACATTATGGGAGCACTTTTCATGATGTGCTTTTAATTAGTAAGGTACTTATAGGAATTTTCTGGTAATGTGTCAGTAGCAAACTGTGAGTGCAGCTTTGTTTCCCTATCTGAGCCAACATAAACACCACCTATATTTACCCAGAACCCTCTCTACTGCAGTAAATAGAACCACAAGGAAACTACACCATTGCCCTATGTATTTGTATAATATGTGTCAATTGTATAATACTATGTGTTACCCTATATAGTTCAATAAATATCCATGGAACATATGGTGGGATAAAAACCCTATGAATTACAGAGCCCTTGGAATGTGTAACCCTCTAGCCATTAGTAATGTTACAGTATCACAGCTTTCTATCTGGTCATATAGACTGTCAGAGACCCGTTACAGTGTGTTACTGTATAAACGATATAACAACAAAAAATAGAACCCAGGTTATATTATATACATTTAACAGGGTGAAACCAGTTTGGCTAATCCCAGCCAGGTAGTGGGTGGTTAGTTGTTTTTTTGTGTGTTGTCTAGTGAAGCCCCCAGTGTGTGTGTCAGTGTTCATATCCAGTGTGTGTGTGTCAGTGTTCCTATCCAGTGTGTGTGTGTGTCAGTGTTTCCTATCCAGTGTGTGTGTGTCAGTGTTCCTATCCAATGTGTGTGTCAGTGTTCCTATCCAGTGTGTGTGTCAGTGTTCCTTACAGTGTTTGTGTGTCAGTGTTTCCTATCCAGTGTGGTGTGTCAGTGTTCCTATCCAGTGTGTGTGTCAGTGTTCCTTCAGTGTGTGTCAGTGTCCTTAGTGTGTGTGTCAGTGTTCTATCCAGTGTGTGTCAGTGTTCCTATACAGTGTGTGTCAGTGTTCCTATCCAGTGTGTGTGTCAGTGTTCCTATCCAGTGTGTGTGTCAGTGTTCCTGTCCAGTGTGTGTCAGTGTTCCTGTCCAGTGTGTGTGTCAGTGTTCCTATCCAGTGTTGGGTGTCAGTGTCCTATCAGTGTTGGTCAGGTTTACTATCCCGTGTTGTGTCAGTGTTCTATCCAGTTGTGGTCAGTGTTCCTATCAGTGTGTTGTCAGGGTGTCCTATCCAGTGAGGTGTGTCCGTGTTCCTAACAGTGTGTGTCAGTGTTCCTATACAGTGTGTGTCAGTGTTTCCTATACAGTGTGTGTCAGTGTTCCTATACAGTGTGTGTCAGTGTTCCTATCCAGTGTGTGTCAGTGTTTCTATCCAGTGTGTGTGTCAGTGTTCCTATCCAGTGTGTGTCAGTGTTCCTATACAGTGTGTGTCAGTGTTCCTATCCAGTGTGTGTTGTCGTGTTCTATCCAGTGTGTGTCAGTGTTCCTATCCAGTGTGTGTGTCAGTGTTCCTATCCAGTGTTGTGTCAGCGTTCCTATCCAGTGTTGTGTCAGTGTTCCTATCCAGTGTGTGTCAGTGTTCCTATCCAGTGTGTGTTTCAGTGTTCCTATCAAGTGCTGTTATTCTCCTCTCGGTTAAGGACGAGCATCCCGGGCACAGCGGTATTTCTTCTTCATGTCCTCAGCCGCAGAAGCCCAGATCCCCCCCCCCTCAGTGTCCCTCAGGCACCGCAGACAGCGAGTTCAGCCCAGGCAGGTTGTGTTACCAGTCACCTCTGCAGCGCCGTTTCCTCTCAGTCAGTCTCACTAACACGGCCCCGCCCCCGGTCCGTTCCATCTCCACATTACTTTCATCTCTATCCTGATTTGTTGTTTTCATCTTTCTCGCTCAGGGTTTTCGGTGCACCCCCCCCCCCAATTTATATTTCGTCCCGGTATGGATTAGTCCATATAGCAGCACATCCTGGTGGTGGACACTGGTCTAGTAGTTGCTTGCCGGAGCCTCCCATTGCCTTCGTGGGGGAGGAGGATTAGCTTATTCCCACAGGAGATGGATTGCTACTGCCATGCACCTGTGCCATGTGTCTGGATGCAGTGCACACAGTGACATTTATTGGAACCCTGTATGTAATGCCATCAATAATCTGTGGGAGAGACAGGGCAATGCTGACATTGAGAATATTACATCTTAATCTCCCACCACTATGTTACTCCCTTGTCAAATTCAACTACAATTCTCAGCATTCCTTCTGAAATCTATCATGAGGACCACCTAAAAATTCAGGGCACCATCTCAATATACTTTATTCCATACTGTAAAATTCCAGACCCCTCACCAGTCCTTAAAGCAATGGCTGTCCAGGCCTCAGGTAAGTGAGAATATAACTTCTCCCATCTCCATGGCAGCTCTGCTCAAATCCATCATCTAAACCTCTCTATAAAAGGATGCTGGGTATGAAAATAGCTGACTTCTTTCTGGCTCCTCCCACAGTCATTGTCACTGACAATTCTCCCACTCATGTTGAAGAACATGCTTACAAAGTAGGGGAGGAGCTTGAAAACTGTCAGATACTGCACAAGTATAATTCTCCTTTAAATGTTTAGCCTTTCCCCACCCTATGAGCTAAAAACCCAAGTACACCCTATGAGCTAAAAAACCAAGGAACGTCATGTTTTCTTCCCTATAATCCTCGTCCCCAACTGCAGGATTGTCAGAGTAGTTTATGGTTTTTCTTTTACGCCTCTGGATGCCACAGACGTGACTTGACTTGTTTATTCAATTAAGCCTACCGTGCAACAGGCTAACAGCCATCCATACAAATGGAGCCACAAGAAATAAATTAATCAAACTAAGCCTACAGTGTAGAGCTGTTAGCTTTCTCCCACACTGTCTCATTAAGGCAAAAAGCAGCAAACCCAACTTGGACTGGTCCACGAAGGGGATTAATGGGGCAGTAACATTAAAACACAAGTCGCTGCTACAAATTTGTGCAGATTGGTTACGCTTGAGATAATGATCTACAATGTTTGATGCGCTGCTTAAAGGACTGTTACAACCTGACAAAGAATAAGACTAGGAAGAATTACCTTATTTACAGGGCAAGATCTATTGTCTCAAAGTCACTGCAGTCCTGTGAATATCTGTTGTTTTTAAAGTTATCCTGTAAGTGAAAGTCCCTTTTCCATGCATTCATTTTGAGATCTTGTCTGCTCTCTCCCTTTTGTAGAAACACACCACACAAACCTTTTATATGTGTGCAAAAAAAAAATCTGGATGTTGTAGCCTTGGTTCTGATAGATTTAGGGAGTTCATACGCATGGCTATCTTGATTATCTTACCATAATTGGATTGAGAAAATGAGTCCTTTGGCAATGTCTTAAACTAGGAACACACTATACAATCTTTCCTCCTGACCGATCGTTCAAGGCTTTTAACCGGTCGGCCAGGAGGAAGGACTGTCAGTTGCAGCAAAAGTAGCCGCATCCGACAGTTAAGCTCGACTGATCGTGTGGTCCATAGAGGACTGCACGATCGGTTGTGATTTTCCGACCGTCTGATCGTTTGTTCGTCCGATTTGGACAAACAAACAGTCGGTGATCGGTCGCGCCCGCAAAAAGCCGCCATACAATAATTCGGCCCGACTGACTGAAACACTGAAATGTCGGTCGGTTGGGCCGAATAATTGCATCGTGTGTAGCTAGCTTTAAGGACATCACCTCCTTGTAATTGGGCCATTGAGTGGCAATGATTCTCTAGCTTTAGGGGGCTCTGTTTTGAAGCGTGTTGGATTTTTACCTTGTCTTTTGTAAACATACATTATTCCGTGTTTAGTTCTCATTTAAACATCTTATTTAATGTAGTAACATGATATCAAGGTACAAACTTTTTTTTTTTTGAAGTTACAAACAGATTTTAGTCTATCATATGTGGGCAAGAACAGATGTGTATGAGGTCTGTGTTTAGCCTGAAACAGCATGGGGAGGGGCTAGAATTCCCTGAATTGAAAGCACTACCTGCAGAATCTTATGTCACTTGGGCTGGGAAATGGCCATATCTTGGCACAGAGTGCAGAATACAGTATGCAGACAGCTGGCAAGGACACTTATGGTCTATTTACCTAAGCAAATTAAACCTTTCTTTTCTAAACCAAAGCGCCACATACAGCTCATGTCTGTAGCACTGCTGTAAGCATTAAGCAAGTCTCCTAATTAAATTTCTATGAAACTACTAGCAATCCTGCTGCTTCATGGTTAAATGTTGGGGGTTTTTTTGTTTTTTTTAAATGCTATTTATTTAAACTGTGATCTGATCATGGATGCCACCCCTTCTATTCTACCAGCCTCCAGCATAGCAGGAAATACCATCCTTGCTTTCTGTGGCAGTAGTCCATTAGATTGCTATGATGATTTATTGTTATTGCTATGTACACAATAGTGTAGAAGAGACTGGATAACATTCACAATTAAATCTTTTTAAAGGGCATGTCCACCCCCAAAACTATAATCCCCCCCACTACTGGCCCCATTGTGTAGTGTAATTTAATCCTTATCTCACATCCCAGCTCCATAAGGTTCTCCTGTAGTCCCCCCCCAAAGTCCCAAAAACTGCCCACCAGGAGGATAGCAGAGTTCATATAGGACTCTGCCTCCTACCTGGCCTCCGGGAAAAATTTGGCATGCGTACTGCAGCCCTTCTCCCCCTCCCTCTCCCTCCCTCTCCAGATTCCCTCCCCCTAGTATAAAATCTTTTAGATATATGATTCGCCCTGTCCCCCCAGCCCCAACCGCTCCATTTTTATTCTTAGAAAGTGCCCCACACTTTACTTACCTTCCCTCTTTCCCGCGCCGCAATGAACTCCCGGAAGCCGCGTCCGTGATTGGCTGCCGCTCAGCCAATCACAGACGCGACTGTCGGTCCCGCCCCTCTGCTTGCATTTTCTCGCAAGCAGAGGGCCGGCATCGCGGCGGAGGAAAGAGGGGAGGTAAGTAAAGTTTGGGGCACTTTCTAAGAATATAAATAGAGCGGTTGGGGCTGGGGGGACAGGGGGAATCATATATTAAAAAACGATTTTAAGGGTGGACATACCCTTTAAACAAATTCTGCTCTTTCAATGATTTAAAGTCTTGGCCAAAAGTTTTGTCATTGACACAAATCTTGTGTTTTGCAAAAATTGTGGCTTCACTTTTTGCGGTAGCAATTCACATTGTTTCAGATTATTGTGCAGAATGATCAGATAAAAAATTACCATGCAAAGCCTTAATCTTAAGGTTTATACACACACGCTATCGTGGGGTGCTGACCCACGACACACGGTGTGTGTACGAACGGATGTTTGTTCGAAGATCCACCCGGCTGGTAGGGCAACAATCCCCGACCAAACGGCTGTTTTGCCCGGTAAAGTCCCCATACATGGCACAATTATTGGCCAAAATGCCCGTCATTACACATTGTGCGTCGTGGGTCAGCACTCGCGATCACACGTGTGTACAAACCTTTAATGAGAACCTGTGATCAATTCTCAAAGTGTGGACAAGCTTTTTAAATAGCACATCTTCCCACTGGACATTTTACAGACAGTCTGAAAGGTGGAGTTAGACCAGACCGGACCAGTATAACAAGAGACAAAGTGTATACCCAGGGATGGAGAATTATTGGTTCAGGTCCCCACCCTGGGTACTTCTAAGGTATAATTGTCTATAACTCACACTTGTAAACAAAATATACAAATATCACTGTACTAACTTAAAATTTCTTTTATGCTTGTCCTCCCCTACTATTCCTAACCTTCATGGGCAAAAAGCTTACATGATACATAATGCTATTTTATGTTTGGAATATCTATATATACTAATTCAGGGATGTTTGACTGCAGAATGCTTAGAGTTGTAGTTTTCAAACATCTGCAGTGCCGTAGGTCCCTGTACTAATCAGTAGCAATGGAAAACCCCACTTTAGGGTTTAGGGTTGAAAAAAAAAGTTTGGGCATTTAGTTTTATTGAAGAACTGGGGGAGCTGTGATTTACCTTCCGTTCTTCAATAAAACCTGCAGGAGCTGGAAGAGAAGGTAAGCTACCGTTACTTACCCGCTCAATCGCTCCTCCGCATTAGAAGATTTTCAATGACACAGGGCTGTCTAAGTTGTTTGTTAACTTAGTTTTATTTACTGGCAATCTTGCTGTAAACCTATTTCTGTCCTTGCTTCATGACTATTCTCCAAGGAGTTAACTTACTTTCCAGTTCCTATACAAACCCAGACGTTGTATGTAACCAGGTCAGATTATTTTGCTTTTAATGTGTGCTCAGTGACATGACAAAGATCCAAATGCAGGGCACACGTTTCCCTAGAGAGCATTACAGTCACGGAATCTTGTAGGTCTGGCTATGCTGTTTTCTTGCATCCAGAAATGTGCATTTGTATTACTGTATGAGTTTAGTGTGTATTGGGCCCTTTTTATGAAGCATCATTGTGCAATTAAACATTAATTTGGATTTCTGATGTTGATAAGTTCAAATTGTTTTATAGAGGGCTGGGATTTGAAGGACTATATAGAAGATCCAAGTACAGATATCATAGAGTATAGTAGCAATAATGGTATAAAAGATTCAAGTGCATTTTGGTTAACCGAGGATATGGTACAGAAAGAACTAAAGAAGGTTAATATTAATAAATCTCCTGGACCGGATAAAATACATCCTCGGGTACTTAAGGATCTAAGTTCAGTTTTATCTAGGCCATTGTTTCTTATTTTTGCTGATTCTCTCATGTCCGGTGGTGTGCCTCTGGATTGGAAAAAGGCTGATGTTATTCCAATATTCAAAAAGGGTAGTCGTTCACAGCCGGGTAATTACAGGCCTGTAAGTTTAACTTCAGTGGTGGGGAAGATCCTGGAAAGTTTAATAAGGGAACATGTTCTAGAGTATGTTTCAAGGACTGACATTATAAGTAGTAACCAGCATGGATTTAGGAGGAATAGATATTGTCAAACTAACTTGCTTGGCTTTTATGAGGAAGTAAGTAGAAATTTAGACTCTGGCATAGCAGTAGATGTAGTTTACTTGGATTTTGCAAAGGCTTTTGATACAGTCCCCCATAGGCGACTAATGAATAAGCTAAGGTCTGTTGGTCTGGGGAGTCACATTTGTACATGGATAGAAAATTGGTTAATGAATAGGATGCAGAGAGTAGTTGTAAATGGGGCTTCCTCATTATGGACTAAAGTGCTAAGTGGGGTGTCACAGGGTTCTGTGTTGGGGCCGCTTCTATTTAATCTATTTATTAATGATTTGGAAGTGGGTATTGTCAGCAAGGTTTCTGTGTTTGCTGATGACACAAAACTTTGTTGACCATTAAAAACTTCAGAGGATGTGCAAACGTTGCAGGGGGATCTAGATAGATTGTCACATTGGGCTGCTTGTCACAAGTGGCAGATGAAATTCAATGTTGATAAAATGTAAGGTGATGCATTTTGGACTTAAAAATCCTTGTGCTACTTATACTATAAATGGCTCTGTGTTAAGTTAATCCCTGTTGGAAAGGGATCTTGGAGTTTTGGTGGATAACAAATAATTATTACAGAGATAATAATCCATAATATCTCTGTAATTATATGAGATCTAACGTTGAGACCACGTGATCTTACCGGATCTAATGAAGGCCTATTAGTCTGCATCAAATTTGAGCTGAAAATTGCTTGGCTTTTATGGGCAATTTAAAAAAAAAAAAATTCAGTGTACGTACCCTTTAAGATATTTACTCATTAGATACAGTAATTGTCGCTTGAAGTGGCCAACAAATGACTGCTTCAGATGGATGAAAAGGCTCCCACTGACAGGACCTAGTGAAATGAAGATAAAGATTGCAGGAATAATGGTCTACTCATCAGTCTAACGGTCATTATGCAACAAGTTCATGAAGCCATGAGTCTAGAACCAGATTTTAGGTTTTGCATTTGCCTCCCAAACAGGCCCAGCGGTCACTAGGTGTCTCCCATAATTAGAATTAGCAAAATAAAAGAGTTTAAAATGCCCATTTAGAAAGTTGTTCCCTTTTTTACAATTTGAAATTGTCATTTGTTTCAGTGCAATCTTTACATTGGTTATTCTGCAAATGGAGCCTTATGTGATATTTCTTTTTAGTCACATCACTGAAACCTGACTATTCTGAAAATGAAAACAATCCTGTATTAGTTCTAGCTTTCATGCTTATTATTAAGATATTTTTCCTTTAAGAACCCACAGAGTCAGTAGAAAAAGAAATAATGAAGTCGCCATCTTCATTGCACTAGGAAGGATAGTCAGTCTATAAAGTGGGATTAAGGGAATATTTATAATCCTGTATACTTTTTCTCAATATCCACTACTACTTTACTAATAAATAATGTAATTCCTCAATATTCTGTGTGCCATTTGTTCTCAGACCTTTAATGCTTATGAAAAACTGCATAGAATATTTCATGGATTTACTGGAATACTGTACTTTTGTACAAAAAAGCCGATTGATTGTAAAAATGAAAACTTCCCGTTGCTTGCTGTTTGATATTACGGTTCCCATTTTTTTTCTTTATTATTAGTGATTTAAGCTTTTGTTACAGCAAGATTCCACTCCTCAAAAACTTTACCTTGAAACAACTTTACATTTTCTGAAACTACAATTTGAGACGAGTAAAACGATGGTACTCACATATTTATCTGTGCTTGCTTTATCATTAAATTATCAATGTTAAGTGAGTACTCCTAATTCCCCCCACCCTCCCTTACTCACTGCCTTCTTTTAGTGTCTGCGACACTTATGTGTTCTGCACAGCCTCACCATGGACACTGCTCTGCTTACACATCTCCCTCTTCCTCCACCCTGCTGTCTTTTCTCTGCTCATTCTCTTAAATGTTGCAGAAAGTGTGATGGCAGCCAGGCAAAGAGGTCAAGCATGGGTTACATATTATAATTTCTGTTCCTGGAGTGACAGGTCTTTCCCTGTAAATGCTGTGATTAAAATGATGATTTCTCAGAGTGGGATCTTGCTGTATCTAAAGGTACTATTTTTGAAAATTAAATTTTTTAGAGTAAAGATACCCTTTAAGCTAAATTCTAAATAAAGCTATGACCATTATCTTCCAATCAAAAGATGGGTGTGGGGTGTGAATTTATTGTGTTATGTTATTTTGTATTTTTTGATAAAAACCTTTAAAACTTGAAATGTGAAATAGAATCTGGCGAAAGGTATGCATAAAGTCCCTGATATTAGTAGCAGATCCCTGACTGCCTGATATTATATATATAATTGGACAATTAGAGCGAGGCGCAACAATTCCAGAGCTTTTTGGAGGAGAAGAAAACCCCATGTGCTAGAGATGAGACAGTAGCATGCAACTTGATATGTTTTTCTTATTGGTAAGTAGACTTATCAGCAATTTTGGGCTCATACACACGTGCAATCGTGGAAGCCAACCCGCCATTCACGATATGTAATGAACGTCCGTTTCAGCCAATGATTGTTCCGTATATGGACGCTGTTTGGTTGAAATTGGTGTTCTGTCAGAGCTTGTTGTCTGATTCGCCAGACGGATCTTCAACAAGCCCCAACTGTCCTTCTGTTTTGGCTGATGATCGTTCTGTGTATGGACGCTCGGTTAGCTGAAATGTGCATTCTGCCGGGGCTCATTGCCCGATATGCCGGGAGGATTTTAAAACAGCCCCGACTGTCCGGGTGTTTGGGTCAACAATTGTTCCGTGAATTGGCACTTGGTTGTCCGAAATGGCCATTGCCCAGTTTGCGGGATCTTCAATGAGCACTGACCGAACATCCATTTCGGTAAACTAAGCGCTCATACATGGAAAAATCATTGCTTGCATTCATTACACATCATGCATCGCTGGCTTAGGCCCTGCAATCACACGTGGGAGAACCTTTAGTCTAGCTTTTATTTTATTTCATTCTTCTTTACACAGTTTAAAAGGAAATTTAGAAGAAATGGGTATACCGTGCACAGGCAGATAATAAATGCTAATCATGAAACTGGGCAACAGCAATAGCAAGATGCTGAACGTGGGGGATGGTTACAGTTCATGTGATCCAGTCAGGTATATATTTGTATTCTGTGTGCTATTTATTATGTCACAGCTCTCGTCTCTCCCCGACGCCTTTCAGTTCCTAATTAATTTATATTCCCATGTGTTGCCACTTTGATCCTACTGAGTCTGCAATACATCTGCTGGCTTTCCTTACAGTCTCCCTCCACTTATTACTGTCCTTGTTGATTTTGTTTTCACCTCTCTTATAGGACCGAATATTATTGCTTTGTTTTATTTATTATCTCCCTGAAAAAATGGACCACACTGACCAAAAAGAACAGAAACCATCTGCTTGTAAAATCGTCTTTTTTTTATGAATTGAATACCATTGTGTAATATGTAAGACATAACTGACTACATTAGCACAATGAGTTTTCTAAATTCTAAATTGATATACTTTTCTCATACTCTATATGATTTAATAATTTATATAAAAAATACAAAGGGAGACAACTGGTCATATCATAAAAGTTCATCTTGCGATCGCCCCCAACCTTCTTTTCTTGGCATTCTTATTATGAGTATAGATTGAGGTGCAAAATTTTACCCTTTTGTTAAGATGCAGACACCTACAGATGTTTTGTCACTGTAGTAGACAAGTAAAAAGGTATCATCTGATTGGTTGCTGCAAATTAATAGCACTGGGACATTTTTTGCACCGCCTATAAGATAAGCCTGTAAGCGCTGTGTTCTGATGAACATGAATGAAGCTGGGGGATTCCCCTGGTTCAGTTATTTACATGGCAAATATTTTAACATGCATATATGATTATTTGTCTTGGATTATCAGTCAGCGTGAAGGGCCTGGGGAAGGCTACACCCAGACTACTCATACCAAAGGGTGAGTGCAACCTTGACTCAACAATTAGATTTAAAGGGTCACTATACTCACTCAAACAAATTTACATTATCTGAAACTACAATTTGAGAAAAGTAAAATGGTGGTACTTTATCTGTGCTTGCTTTGTTATTAAATGATTAATGTTTAGTGAGTTCTCCAAATTGCCCCCACCTTCCCTTACTCACTGCCTTCTTTTAGTGTCTGTGACACTGCACAGCCTCACCATGGACACTGCTCTGCTTACATATCTACCCCTCCCTCCCCCCTGCCTTCTTTTCTCTGCTGATTCTCTTAATTGTTACAGAAAGTGTGCTGGCAAGCAGGCAAAGATCCTAGTAAGAGGTCAGATATAGGACACATATTGACCTCAGCCGTGTTAGCCCCCCCATATCAAAATTGTAGAGCAAAACATATGCAGTTGGTAAGTTCTTTGTTAGATCAGGTAAGATCAATTGTTGTTTTCGTTAGATCTCATATGAGAGATATTAACAGTTATTTGCAGGGGGGGCTAACCTGTCATCAGCCCCGCCTTATCAAAAAATTGATCAAACAATTAGCTATTTTGGAAGATATTTGTTAGATCCGGTATGATCAACTAGTTGTTTTGTTATATCTCACATAATTTCAGAGTTATTAAGTGATTAATGAGGGGGGGCTAGCCCCCCCACATACAATTTTCAGCTCAAATTTGATGCAGACTAATAGGCATCACACAAATGATCCATCCACTATTGTTTAAACGATCTGATTTGCACTGTGACTATAATGAGACAGCAAAGAGTGCGTAGGCTCCAGGATCCAATTGTCTTTTTGCAGTTAGACTGGTCATCTCTCATATGTTCTAAGAGGCCAGTCAAGATGAGAGAGCAATTTTTCTACAGGGGGACAATTGCCCTTTGCCATTGCAAAAAGCTGATGAAACAAATAATGACCAAAACAGAGACACATTTGAAGCTTCCACCTTTTTTACTCCTCCCTCAGCTACTTGATGATGTTGTTGTGATCTATTTTAAGTTATTAGGGCAAAAGGACAAATAAAAGTTCAGGAGCCCCCAGAATTCAGATTTTCTTTGCACCTTTTCTGATTCTATCTTATGAAAATGAGGATGAATTACCTACTTGAGAAGGCGAGTCCTTTCCAGTTCTTTGCACTTTATAAAGTGCAACATCTGTTTCAGTACGGATAGCATGCTTTTTTTACTGGGCTAACCTACAATGGGGCATGTACATTGTGCTGTACACCAAATTTCACAAGTAATAACACCTTTTGGTTTGTCTTGGGGCAATTACAAAAGTGACCAATATGCTTTTGAGTTAAGAATAAAAGGAACTTGCCATATTTATAGTCTATTTAGTGGCAATATGCACAAAAGCTACCGTAGCTACTTTCAATCTCTTTACTAAGGGCCTATTCATAAAGGCGATTTATCGCTATTTTGCTATACTGCACCTTTAACATGTGCCCCAATTGTAAATGTACTGTGACCGTAGATATTACGACTTAACATACTGTGGTATTTTTAGGAACGTTCGTTGGTAACTGTAGAGAGCATGGCCGATCATACTTTGACTATAACCTGCGGTATACTGCATTTATTCTCTGGTATGTCTGCTGGGTGTAAAAGCAACATTGACCTTTGCTAGTCATGTTCTCCCTTTACAGATCCAAAAGGATATTAAGCAAATCATTTGCAGTATTTCCACAGATTGTTTGAGCTATTTATTTTGGTATTTGGGCTGGGTATATGACATTTTTGGCTTGACAAATGAGCAGAGTACTATGTTGACCAACTGTACGATAATAATAAAATAAACATATCATAGTGAAATAAAATGATTGTGTTTCTCTCAGTGGGGGTTGGAAAAAGTAAAACATTCGAATTTTAAGTCTATTTTGTGAAAACATTAGACATATACAGTCAGAAGTCAATATAACCATGCTAAAATCGAAACAGAAATACAGTGTATATGTACTGTATCTAGAGGACTGGAGGAAAATAGGTAAAACCTCAGTAAGTGGTAGTTCACTTAGGAACCATAGCTAATGGCAACCAAGGACAATTGCTAGGCACTAAAATTGTCCGTCAAAAAAGTCAACCCCATGTATTTGCCACCTCACACCAGTTATGGCTGCGCCATATAAATAAAGGTGATTTGGATTAAATGACACACTTCGGAAAGAAGGAATTCTTAAAGGGCATGTCCACCCTTTAATGCACATCTTTTAGTATGTGATGGCACTGCTTCCCCAGCCCCAAATGCTTATAATATTATTTCCAGAAAGTCCCCGATCATTACTTACCTTACCTCTTTCCTTTGAGGGGGGGGTTGTAGGAGAACCATTTGGAGCTGGATGTAAGGTAAGGATTTTACTACATACAACAGAGTGGTGGCAGAGGGGGGGAATTATAGTTTTGGAGGTGGACATGCCCTTTAACATAAAGTAAGTCCTGTATAATGATAAATTCTCTAACTGTTCTCCCTTCTATTCTTCTCCATCATTTGTATCCTCTCCAATCCTGCATATTAAAGGCATCTAAGTGGGAAATTTACTTTTTTCTTTCTTTCCATGTGTTTCTATAATTCCCCACAACCCCAGAGTGTTCTTCACTTTTTTCAGATTCCCTCTCTGTCCTGAGATACACCAGTTAGAAGAATACATGATTGCATTCCTCTACTCCTACTTGGACTGTTAATCAAATCCCTGTGACGTGATCCCCCTCCCTGCTCTGTACTAACATAGAGATAAGAGCATTAGCAGGGGGAGAGAGGTAGCTTTGATGGTAGATATAAGGCTGCACTGACCCCCCTTCTTAATAGCTTTCACTGATTGATATGGGTACAAAGTGAGAGATCGTAAACTGAACTGTTCTCCTTCTTCTCTCTGTCTCCAGGACAGCTTGCTCTCTATTGGCCACTGTGCATGGTGTGTTTTTCAGGATGTTGAACTTTTAACTCCTACTGCACATGATAAGTTGTCGGTTAGCCGGAGTTGAAACATGGAGGAGGTAACAGAGAGGAGAGGGAATGAGGGAGAGGGGGAGTGCTGCACAGAGATCTGACACCATGGTTAAACAAGCACTGACAGAGAAGATTAAGGCAGCACAGAGTACATGAATTTAACTGCAAAGGGGCAATGTGTTTTTCACGAGATAGATGCCCTTTAACACTGATGTTCAAAACTGAGTTGCGCCTGAGCACATGTTTCCATGGTGGTGTTCATTAAACAAGACTATTCCATAAAAAAAGAAACCCATAAACATTACTTAGGGGACAAGAAATGGTCGCTCTTAGACAGGCCATACACGACAGCAATATTATTAGCTTATCAACAGATTAGTCTAGTTAGTCTAAAGAATAGATCATTGGCAGGGCCATTTCTAGGCAGAAGTGACCCAAGCAAACTGCAGAAACCTTTTCTTCCTAACAGGAATCCTTATCAGCCATAGAGCACTCATCTAGATTTCTTTTTCTAAAATAAAATGGCTAAGTTTTCCAAGAGGTGGTTGAGGGTGTAATTTAGAAAGGGGCATCAGAGGAGGCTTGTTAATTTTATATCTCATGTATATATTACATATTGGTACTGGTTTCACTTGCCATTAAATGCACAAAAAAAACAACAAACATCAAAAGCCATGAAAGAAAACTGTTTGTTGTGTTTCCAATTTAGTTATTTTCCCAGGTGACCTAACCCAGGGACCTGGGACATGAAAATGGCAAATTACAGCATTCCTCTCCAGCCTCCTGCAACAGCAGGGGCCAGCAGGGAATGCGGGATCATAGTTTTCTAGCATATGAACATCTGTGCCTTAAGCCATATGTAAGTCCTCTCCCTGCAAACAGACACAATGGCACATCACATGCTCAGTAAGAAAGTACCATGTGACAGCTGTTTTCAAAATCAAATTTCAGGTTTCATTCAGATTTAATGGCAGCACTAAAAATGTTAGCAATAAAGCAATTTCTTAAAGTTATCCAATTGAAATTTAGGGCAGTTCTGCTTAGTTACTTAATAAGGATTGATGTATAATATAATTGTTAGCATATTATTACAATTTATAGCTTTCATAAATCCGTTTTATATGTGCGCTACGACATTCGTGTTATTTGTACAAATAAACCTAGGATGCTGAGTAAGGTTAAAGGGCAAGTCCAGACCCAAAATGAAAACTTACATACAGGTAAATCACCCCCCAAAACCCTAAACAGTAATAGTTTGAAATCTGAAATATCTGAAAAAGTCTAACCTGAAATCCTGCACAATGTCTGTTGCCCCTGTTTCTGCTTCCTGGTTCTTCCAGTTATCAACTGTCAGTTATGGATTTGACAGTTGACATCACAGCCAATGACTGAATGTTAATCCCCTATCTGCCTGTTCTGAGCATGCCCAGGCTCAGTACAGGTTTCTAAATTGCTCAGTTTCAATGAGGCATCAGAAGCATAGCAGGCATACAGTAATGAATTCAAGGACAAACTATGATATATCAACATATTTTAAAGAGGCAATTCTTTTAAAAGATGTTCTTATGAGGTGAGTTGTCCTTTAAGGAAGCATTCACAATAAATGACTGAGAATAGTCTAACACCACCCCATGACACTTATTTATATTGGGAAACCCATTATGTTTAATAGTAATATTGAGTAATAGTGGCCACTATGCATTATCACCACCTCAAACTTAACAGCTTACCAGCCTCTTATTCTCTCTGAGCCTTCTGCTGCTGTTCTCTGCCTTTTTCATGCACAGAAGCAGCAGAGAGGGGGCAGGACCAGCAGCGGCGTCAGTGATTGGCTGAGACGCGATGTTCTTTCATACTTAAAGGGCATGTCCACCACCAAAACTAAATTAATCCTCCTTAGGCCACATCAAGTATGTTAAAACAATTCTTACCTTACATTTCTGCTCAAAATAGTTCCCCTGCTGTGCCCCTCCAAAGTCCAGGAAACTGCTGTGTAGGAGCAGTGTGTGACTCATGCTGTGCTCAGTCTGCCAACTCGTCAAGGTTTGAGGCATGCTCAGTGCAGCCCTCCCTCTCTCTCCCTCCGTTTTTCTCTGCCTCCCCCAACATTAAACCCTTTGGGTATGCGGTAGGGCATGCTCCCCCAACCCCATTATATAATTGTAAGAAAGTCCCCAATCTTTACTTACCTCCCTCTCTCCTCTGCTGTTCAGAACTCCGGCCGCCGTTACCGTGATTGGCTGCCTCTCAGCCAATCACAGATGCGGCTGCTGGTCCCGCCCCCTACTTGCAAGTCCATGCAAGCAGAGGGCCGGAACACTGCGGGGGAGGAGAGAGGGAAGGTAAGTAAGTATTGGGGGACTTTCTTACAATCATATTAATGCGGATGGGGCTGGGGAAGCATGCCCTACCGCATATCAAAAGTTTTTATAAGGGGTGGACATGCCCTTTAATGAACCTAAAAAAATATTCCCCTTGGACTTATATTGCAAATTAAGACATTACTGACTGGTTTTCAATTTGGAATATGTTCTGTATATGAAAATAGTATATATATATATATATAATATATATATAATATATTATTTTATATATATATATATATATATATATATATAAAATTGTATATAGGTAAATACCCACCCAAACCCCAAATTTGCAATAGTTAAAAATCTTAGAGATGTAAGACTAACCAAAATGCTGCCTGATGTTCTACAGGGGGAAGAAGTACATTTCACTGTATAACGTTAGTCCTACATCTGTTTGTATCCCTACTGTTGGAGCTTTGAAAATTGAGAGGTGATTACCTATATATATCATTTTTCATGAGGGTCGAACATGATTCTTAATGGAAAGTACTTCTAATCAGAACAGGAAATTATATTGGTTTGGCTGAAGGTCTTTAGTTCCTTTTTACAAGCTGATCATAAGGAGAGACGTGCAGCGTAAATAACTGATATAAAAAAATCTACACGATGCATATGAATAGACGCTAACCTGGTGTGCCTAGAATAATAAAGATGTTCATTCATTATATATTCCACAGAATAGTTTAGAACATACTAATTCAATAGGGGAGATCTGGTGTACAGACCCCGACCTGTCGCTATATAGATGTATCACTTTTCAATTACCGTATATAACTTGAGATAAACCGAGATTTCCAGGCTGTAAATCAGCTGAAAACCCGACCTCGTTTATACTTGAGTCAGAACTTACATAAGAAATCCAGCAGCTGCTTGCTTGCTCCGTGTACTGACGCGCGCGTCTGCCGTCACTGCCCGCGCCGGGTAATGACGTCAGCCAGTGCGAGCATACAGGGAGCGAGCGAGCAGCTGCTGGATTTCTAAAGTAAGCTACGAAGGATGCCCACAGAAGGATAGACTTACTTGCTCAGGGGGTGGTGAAGCATCTAGTGGAGAGAGGAAAGTTGTCTCTTCTAAAGGTACCGGTATTCAGTTTGTAGACAGCTCATCTTTGGTAATATTCATTAGCACCATAATGCAAACAGTCAAGGGGCTTTGGATCTCTGTCACAGCAGTGCAGAATGTAGCTTGCCATTCTATAGTTGGTGTTTGTTTTCGATGCCTCTGTACAGTGATCCCTTTGGCCAGAGGCTGTAAGTTCTATAGGTCCGAAAAGTGAAACACTAACACAATCAAAGTAGAATGATAGATTCTGCACCCATTACAGTATACTAGTAAATCCTTACATAGAGGGTTAAATTATATATCCAGTCCCACTCCTGTTAATAATTATTTTTTTGTCAGTACTGTTTTGTAGAGAGGTACAAAGAAATAAACTGACTATACAGAATCAGAAGGCAATAGTGGTCAATTTCTACCCTCGGTTTATACTCGAGTCAATCACTTTTATTAGTATTCTCAGCCGTTTTAGCCCCCCCTTTTAAAAATTGTAGAGCAAACATATGCAGTTGGTTAGATCTTTGTTAGATCAGGTAAGATCAATTGTTGTTTTCGTTAGATCTCATATGAAATTAGAGATATTAACAGTTATTTGCAGGGGGGGCTAACCTGTCATCAGCCCCCTTATCAAAAAATTGATCAAACAATAGCTATTTTGGAAGATATTGTTAGATCCGGTATGATCAACTAGTTGTTTTGTTAGATCTCACATAATTCAGAGTTATTAAGTGATTAATGAGGGGGGGCTAGCCCCCCCACATGGAATTTTCAGCTCAATTTGATGCAGACTAATAGGCCTTTGTTAGATCAGTAAGATCAAGTGGTTTCAACGCTAGATCTCATATAATTACAGAGGTATTATGGATTTTTGGATTACATAAGGGGGGCTAGCCCCCACATACAATTTTCAGCTCAAATTTGATGCAGACTAATAGGCCTTCGGTAGATCCGATCTAACACTATCTCATATGATAATTTTTTGTGCATTATTGGTCAAAGGAACAAACATACATTTACAAAGTATTGCTCAAAACACTCTTTCTCAAAAAAAGAGTAGATTGGTGCAATATGCCGAGCCTTAAAGACTGCAGCCTTAACAGCTATCTCAAAAGTGTTCATCAATCTTACAGGGCCTTAATACGAAAAACTAGCATGCTTTATTCGAATAGATGTCGCCCATCTAATTAAAACAGTTTGCCGATGGAAATGCTACCCCAAGAAGGCACAACTTGTTAGAAAATTTTATATTCGATGTGTTGGACTAATGATCAACTTCACATCATTTCAGGTTCTAAAACATCTTGTTCTCGGTACACTTATCCTTTCCAGGTGTGAGACAACTGGTGAAATAGCAAAAGACAAAATCTCTAAATATGAAACATCAAAGTCATATCTTTGTCATTGCATTGAGATGGGAGATTTAGAAATTATGATACCTATGTTGCTAAAGAAGATGATATGAAGAACTCGATGAGAGAAATAAATTCTCAGCCACTACCAGAGTGGTTAAGTGACATAGTTCAGGAAGCAGATGAAACAAGTACAGAACAGGGTGATCAGCCAAACCCTTATTTCTGTGTTGGCTTTTCTAAGAAACTACTGCATTTGATCAAGTATTTCCCTATCTGGACATTAGTCGTGCAACAGCATTTCAATCCCCTAATAAAACAGCCTCTTCTGCATCAGTTGAGGGATGATTTGGCCTTTGAAGAATGCTATTCTTCAGCACATCAAAAACCACTACGAGTTACAAGTTGTTGCATGCCACTTAACAGCTCTTTCTGGAAAATCTAAAATAGCAGCTGCAGTGCCCATTCATACAATATCAGTGCCAAAGCGTTTATGGGAGATGTTATAAATGACAAAACAACCTCTGGAAGAAGAAAAGAGGTTAGTCCACAGTTACACGTGTTGAAGGACTTACTCAACTTCTCAAAGAACCTACTTCAGCGGCCACACGCATGAAGGCCAATTCCCTGAAGCTCATAGAAGAAAACAACGAAGCCTATGGAAGTGGAGCCTATTGAAGAAAATAAGCACATGAAGGAGAATATCCTGGATCTCATAGAAGAAAATAGTACATGGAGGAAATATCCTGGAGCCTACAGAAGAAATCAAGCACATGGGGAGAATGTCCTAGAGCTTCTAGTAAAGAGTCCTGCGGGGAAAAACAAAAAGCCTTATAAGACTGAATGTAATCTCAGGAAAAAATTTATACACTTCAAAGATTCAGAAGTCCAAGAATTCTGTTCAAGCATTAAATAAACCCTTTAAGAAAAGACAGACATATTTAACACCATTTCCAAACATAACTCAAATAATTGACAAACCTTGCTCAAGAAAGCCATTAGGCATACTGAGGAATGGAAGTCTTTAAAACCCATTAAATTAAACAAGGATATATATATGCTAATAAACACTTGTCCATTTGATTCTCTGCTGCACAGTTTGTCTTCCATCTACGTTGATTAGGAGTTATACAGAAACTTTGTAGTTAGTTGCCAAAACCCTTTCTCAATTTTGTTACCGGTAAGTATTTGTTGAAAATGGTCCTAATTTCTCTGTCTACATACAGGAGCTCAATTTTACTGGAGAATACCCATGTGTCCAATTCCTGGTGTAATTGATAATTAATATGCAGAAGATTACATCGGCAATACTATTCAATTGTATTGAAAAATGTCAAGTGCAGTCGAAACTTCAGTTTGTCAAATAGCAACATGTAAAAATAATAGTGAACACTGTTGTATATTTGGCCAATAAACACAAATGACCTCATACATGGCTTTGCCTATGCAATGCAAAGTTCGTCTAAGATTATCAATAGACCATGTCACCCACCTGCGGCAAACGTGCTATAATCATCAGTAGCCAGGCCCACATCTAATAATTGAGCCACGTGTTGGTTTACCTGTAACAAAAATATTTCTCTCTGAATTTACAAGTGAAATAACAATATCCAATACACTTTATGCACTAGGAGGAGTTAACACATGTTCACGGATGCACTAGTGTCCTACGTAAAGAAAAAACAAACAGTGGGAACAATGATATGACCACGCTGTAAAAACTGTTGACACCAACAAAGTATGTGGACTATCAGAGGTTGTTATATATGTTAAAGTCTAAGTACCTCTGCAGAGGTTGTTTATATGTGTAAAGTCTAAGTAACTCTGCAGATGTTGTTATATATGTTAAAGTCTAAGTAACTGTAGAAGTTGTTATATATGTTTAAGTCTAATTAACTCTGTAGAGGTTGTTATATATGGTAAAGTCTAAGTAACCTTGCAGAAGTTGTATATATGTTAAAGTCTAAGTAACTCTGCAGAGGTTGTATATATGTTAAAGTCTTCTAGTAACTCTGTGTAGAGGTTGTTAATATAGTTAAAGTCTAAGTAACTTGCAGAGGTTGTTATATATGTTAAAGTCTAAGTAACTGTAGAAGTGTTTATATATGTTAAAGTCTAATTAACTCTGTAGAGGTTGTTATATATGGTAAAGTCTAAGTAACCTTGCAGAGGTTGTATATATGTTAAAGTCTAAGTAACTCTGAGAGGTTGTTTAATATGTTAAAGTCTAATTAACTCTGTAGAGGTTGTTATATATGTTAAAGTCTAAGTAACTCTGTTGAGGTTGTTATATATGTTAAGTCTAAGTAACTCTGTTGAGGTTGTTATAATGTTAAGTCTAAGTAACTCTGTTGAGGGTTGTTATATATGTTAAAGTCTAAGTAACTCTGCAGAGGTTGTTATATATGTTAAAGTCTAAGGAACTCTGTAGAGGTGTTTATATATGTTAAAGTCTAAGTAACTCTGTTGAGGTGTTATATATGTTAAAGTCTAAGTAACTCTGCAGAGGTTGTTATATATGTTAAAGTCTAAGTAACTCTGTCAGAGGTTGTATATATGTTAAAGTCTAAGTAACTCTGCGAGGTGTATATATATTAAAGTCTAAGTAACTCTGTTGAGGTTGTTATATATGTTAAAGTCTAAGTAACTCTGTTGAGGTTGTTATTGTGTTAAGTCTAAGTAACTCTGCAGAGGTTGTTATATATGTTAAAGTCTAAGTAACTCTGTAGAGGTTGTTATATATGTTAAGTCTAAGTAACATGTGAGGTTGTTATATATGGTAAAGTTAAGTAACTCTGTAGAGGTGTTATATATGTTAAGTCTAAGTAACTCTGCAGAGGTTGTTATATATGTTAAAGTCTAAGTAACTCTGCAGAGGTGTTATATATGTTAAAGTCTAAGTAACTCTGCAGAGGTTGTTATATATGTTAAAGTCTAAGTAACTCTGCAGAGGTGTTATATAGTTAAAGTCTAAGTAACTCTGTAGAGGTGTTATATTGTAAAGTAACTCTGATTACATAATACTGCGTGCTTCATAATCCAGAAATTTCCTAAGTGAGTAGTACCAAAAAAATCTGTATGCCTTGCCATTTCCGGTTGTTTGTGTTTCACCTAAACCCCCCCCCATATACTTTGTAATCTGCTCTGTAAGAACCCTATAGCTTCTATAGGTTAGCACCTAAGTATTCTGTGTTCTGTTGAATTATAACTTCACTTAGGTAGCCCCTTTCACAGACTGTGTGATGTCATCAGCAAGAGACGGCGCCCAGTGGCTGCGGGACCATCGGGAGCATGTAAGTATTACTCCGGTAGCCCTCCCTTATGTATACAGAAAATCCATATATCTCTGTAATATATGAGATCTATGTTGAGACCACTTGATCTTACCGGATCTAACGAAGGCCTATTAGTTTGCATCAAATTTGAGCTGAACATTCCATGTGGGGGCTAGCCCCCCCTTTTGTAATCCCTAAAAATCCATATATATCTGTAATTATATGAGATCTAAAGTTGAGACCACTTGATCTTACCGGATCAACGAAGGCCGATTAGTCTGCATCAAATTTGAGCTGAAAATTCCATGTGGGGGGCTAGCCCCCCCTTTTGTAATCCTAAAATCCATAATATCTCTGTAATTATATGAGATCTAACATTGAACCACTTGATCTACCGGATCTAACGGAGGCCTATTAGTCTGCATCAAATTTGAGCTGAAAATTGTATGTGGGGGGCTAGCCCCCCCTTATGTAATCCCAAAAATCCATAATATCTCTGTAATTATATGAGATCTAACGTTGAGACCACTTGATCTTATCGGATCTAACGAACGGCCCCACATACAATTTTCAGCTCAAATTTGATGCAGACTAATAGGCCTCCGTTAGATCCGGTAAGATCAAGTGGTCTCAATGTTAGATCTCATATAATTACAGAGATATTATGGATTTTAGGGATTACAAAAGGGGGGGCTAGCCCCCCACATGGAATTTTCAGCTCAAATTTGATGCAGACTAATCGGCCTTCGTTAGATCCGGTAAGATCAAGTGGTCTCAACGTTAGATCTCATATAATTACAGAGATATTATGGATTTTAGGGATTACAAAAGGGGGGGCTAGCCCCCCCACATGGAATGTTCAGCTCAAATTTGATGCAAACTAATAGGCCTTCGTTAGATCCGGTAAGATCAAGTGGTCTCAACATTAGATCTCATATAATTACAGAGATATTATGGATTTTCGGGATTACATAAGGGAGGGCTACCGGAGTATACTTACATGCTCCCGATGGTCCCGCAGCCACTGGGCTGCCGTCTCTTGCTGATGACATCACACAGGTCTGTGAAAGGGGCCTAACTAAGTGAAGTTATAATTCAACAGAACACAGAATACTTAGGTGCTAACCTATAGAAGCAATATAGGGGTTCTTACAGAGCAGATTACAAAGTATATGGGGGGGGGTTTAGGTGAAACACAAACAACCGGAAATGGCACAGGCATACAGATTTTTTTGGTACTACTCACTTAGGAAATTTCTGGATTATGAAGCACTAAGCAGTATTATGTAATCAGAGTTACTTTAACATATATAACAACCTCTACAGAGTTACTTAGACTTTAACATATATAACAACCTCTGCAGAGTTACTTAGACTTTAACATATATAACAACCTCTGCAGAGTTACTTAACTTTAAACATATTACCAACCTCCAGAGTTACTTAGACTTTAACATATATAACAACCCTCTGCAGATTTACTTAGACTTTAACATATATAACAACCTCTACAGAGTTCTTAGACTTTAACATATATAACAACCTCCAGAGTTACTTGACTTTACATATATACAACCTCTACAGAGTTACTTAGACTTTAACATATATAACAACCTCTCAGAGTTACTTAGACTTTAACATATATAACAACCTCAACAGAGTTACTTAGACTTTAACATATTATAAACAACCTCAACAGAGTTACTTAGACTTTAATATATATAACAACCTCTGCAGAGTTACTTAGACTTTAACATATATAACAACCTCAACAGAGTAATTAGACTTTAACATATATAACAACCTCTACAGAGTTACTTAGACTTTAACATATATAACAACCTCGAGAGAGTTACTTAGACTTTAACATAATATAACAACCTCACAGAGTTACTTAGACTTTAACATATATAACACCTCACAGAGTTACTTAGACTTTAATATATAAACACCTCTGCAGAGTTACTTAGATTTAACATATATAACACCTCTACAGAGTTACTTAGACTTAACATCTATAAACAACCTCTGCAGAGTTACTTAGACTTTAACATATATAACAACCTCAACAGAGTTACTTAGACTTTAACATATATAACAACCTCAACAGAGGTTTACTTAGACTTTAACATATATAACAACCTCATACAGAGTTACTAGACTTTAACATATATAACAACCTCTGCAGAGTTAACTAGAACTTTAACATATATAACAACCTCAACAGAGTTACTTAGACTTTAACATAATAAACCACCTCACAGAGTTACTTAGACTTTAATAATAAACAACCCTGCAGAGTTACTTAGACTTTAACATATATAACAACCTCTACAGAGTTACTTAGAATTTAACATATATAACAACTCTGACAGAGTTACTTAGACTTAACATATATAACAACTCAACAGAGTTACTTAGACTTTAACATATATAACAACCTCAACAGAGTTACTTAGACTTTAACATATATAACAACCTCAACAGAGTTACTTAGACTTTAACATATATAACAACCTCAACAGAGTTACTTAGACTTTAACATATATAACAACCTCTACAGAGTTAATTAGACTTTAACATATATAACAACCTCTGCAGAGTTACTTAGACTTTAACATATATAACAACCTCTGCAAGGTTACTTAGACTTTACCATATATAACAACCTCTACAGAGTTAATTAGACTTTAACATATATAACAACTTCTACAGTTACTTAGACTTTAACATATATAACAACCTCTGCAGAGTTACTTAGACTTTAACATATATAACAACCTCTACAGAGTTACTTAGACTTTAACATATATAACAACCTCTGCAGAGTTACTTAGACTTTAACATATATAACAACTTCTGCAAGGTTACTTAGACTTTACCATATATAACAACCTCTACAGAGTTAATTAGACTTTAACATATATAACAACTTCTACAGTTACTTAGACTTTAACATATATAACAACATCTGCAGAGTTACTTAGACTTTACCATATATAACAACCTCTGCAGAGGTACTTAGACTTTAACATATATAACAACCTCTGATAGTCCACATACTTTGTTGGTGTCAACAGTTTTTACAGCGTGGTTCATATCATTGTTCCCACGTGTTGTTTTTTCTTTTACAGTAGGACACATAGTGGCATCCGTGAACATGTAGTATAACTACTCCTAGTGCATAAAGTGTATTGGATATTGTTATTTCACTTGTAAATTCAGAGAGAAAATATTTTGTTACAGGTAAACCAACACGTGGCTCAATTATTAGATGTGGGCCTGGCTTACTGATGATTATAGCACGTTTGCCGCAGGTGGGTGAACATGGTCTATTGATAATCTTAGACGAACTTTGCATTGCATAGGCAAAGCCATGTATGAGGTCATTTGTGTTTATTGGCCAAAATATACAACAGTGTTCACTATTATTTTTACATGTTGCATTTTGACAAACTGAAGTTTCGACTGCACTTGGAACATTTTTCAAATACAATTGAATAGTATTGCCGATGTAATCTTCTGCATTTAAGTTTACAATTACACCAGGAATTTGGACACATGGGTAAATCTCCAGTAAAAATTGAGCTCTCTGTATGTAGACAGAGAAATTAGGACCATTTTCAACAAAATACTTACCGGTAACAAAATTGAGAAAAGGGTTTTGGCAACTAACTACAAAGTTTCTGTATAACTCCTAATCAACGTAGATGGAAGACAAACTGTGCAGCAGAGAATCAAATGGACAAGTGTTATTTAGCATATATATATCCTTGTTTAATTTAATGGGGTTTAAAAGACTTCCATTCCTCAGTATGCCTAATGGCTTTCTTGAGCAAGGTTTGTCAATTATTTGAGTAATGTTTGGAAATGGTGTTAAATATGTCTGTCTTTTCTTAAAGGGTTTATTTAATGCTTGAACAGAATTCTTGGACTTCTGAATCTTTGAAGTGATATAATTTTTTCCTTGAGAATTACATTCAGCTTTATAAGGCTTTTTGTTTTTTCCCCGCCAGGACTCTTCTACTAGAAGCTCTAGGACATTCTCCTCCATGTGCTTGATTTCTTCTGTAGGCTCCAGGATATTTCCCTCCATGTACTTATTTTCTTCTATGAGATCCAGGATATTCTCCTTCATGTGCTTATTTTCTTCAATAGGCTCCACTTCCATAGGCTTCGTTGTTTTCTTCTATGAGCTTCAGGGAATTGGCCTTCATGCGTGTGGCCGCTGAAGTAGGTTCTTTGAGAAGTTGAGTAGAGTCCTTCAACACGTGTAACTGTGGACTAACCTCTTTTTCTTCTTCCAGAGGTTTGTTTTGTCATTTATAACATCTCCCATAAACGCTTTGGCACTGATTATTGTATGAATGGGCACTGCAGCTGCTATTTTAGATTTTCCAGAAAGAGCTGTTAAGTGGCATGCAACAAACTTGTCAACTCGTAGTGGTTTTTGATTGTGCTGAAGAATAGCATTCTTCAGAAGGCCAAAATCACCCTCAACTGATGCAGAAGAGGCTGTATTATTAGGGGATTGAAATGCTGGTTGCACAACTAATGTCCAGATATAGAAATACTTGATCAAATGCAGTAGTTTCTTAGAAAAGTCAACACAGAAATAAGGGTTTGGCTGATCACCCTGTTCTGTACTTGTTTCATCTGCTTCCTGAACTATGTCACTTAACCACTCTGGTTGTGGCTGAGAATTTGTTTTCTCTTCATCGAGTTCTTCATTATCATCTTCTTTAGCAACATAGGTATCAATAATTTCTAAATCTCCCATCTCAATGCAATGACAAAGATATGACTTTGATGTTTCATATTTAGAGATTTTGTCTTTTGCTATTTCACCAGTTGTCTCACACCTGGAAAGGATAAGTGTACCGAGAACAAGATGTTTTAGAACCTGAAATGATGTGAAGTTGATCATTAGTCCAACACATCGAATATAAAATTTTCTAACAAGTTGTGCCTTCTTGGGGTAGCATTTCCATCGGCAAACTGTTTTAATTAGATGGGCGACATCTATTCGAATAAAGCATGCTAGTTTTTCAGTATTAAGGCCCTGTAAGATTGATGAACACTTTTTGAGATAGCTGTTAAGGCTGCAGTCATTTAAGGCTCGGCATATTGCACCAATCTACTTACATTTTTGAGAAAGAGTGTTTTGAGCAATACCTTTTGTAAATGTATGTTTGTTCCTTTGACCAATAATGCACAAAAAAATTATCATATGAGATAGTGTTAGATACCGGATCTACCGAAGGCCTATTAGTCTGCATCAAATTTGAGCTGAAAATTGTATGTGGGGGGCTAGCCCCCCTTATGTAATCCCAAAAATCCATAATACCTCTGTAATTATATGAGATCTAGCGTTGAAACCACTTGATCTTACTGGATCTAACAAAGGCCTATTAGTCTGCATCAAATTTGAGCTGAAAATTCCATGTGGGGGGGCTAGCCCCCCCTCATTAATCACTTAATAACTCTGAAATTATGTGAGATCTAACAAAACAACTAGTTGATCATACCGGATCTAACAAATATCTTCCAAAATAGCTAATTGTTTGATCAATTTTTTGATAAGGGGGGGCTGATGACAGGTTAGCCCCCCCTGCAAATAACTGTTAATATCTCTAATTTCATATGAGATCTAACGAAAACAACAATTGATCTTACCTGATCTAACAAAGATCTAACCAACTGCATATGTTTTGCTCTACAATTTTTAAAAGGGGGGGCTAAAACGGCTGAGAATACTAATAAAAGTGATTGACTCGAGTATAAACCGAGGGTAGAAATTGACCACTATTGCCTTCTGATTCTGTATAGTCAGTTTATTTCTTTGTACCTCTCTACAAAACAGTACTGACAAAAATAAATAATTATTAACAGGAGTGGGACTGGATATATAATTTAACCCTCTATGTAAGGGATTTACTAGTATACTGTAATGGGTGCAGAATCTATAGTCATTCTACTTTGATTGTGTTAGTGTTTCACCTTTCTGGGACCTATAGAACTTTTACAGCCTCTGGCCAAAGGGATCCACTGTACAGAGGCATCGAAAACAAACACCAACTATAGAATGGCAAGCTACATTCTGCACTGCTGTGACAGAGATCCAAAGCCCCTTGACTGTTTGCATTATGGTGCTAATGAATATTAACCAAAGATGAGCTGTCTACAAACTGAATACCGGTACCTTTAGAAGAGACAACTTTCCTCTCTCCACTAGATGCTTCACCACCCCCTGAGCAAGTAAGGTCATCCTTCTGTGGGCATCCTTCGTAGCTTACTTTAGAAATCCAGCAGCTGCTCGCTCGCTCCCTGTATGCTCGCACTGGCTGACGTCATTACCCGGCGCAGGGCAGTGACGGCAGACGGCGCGTCAGTACACGGAGCAAGCAAGCAGCTGCTGGATTTCTTATGTAAGTTACTGACTCAAGTATAAACCGAGGTCGGGTTTTCAGGCTGATTTTACAGCCTGGAAATCTCGGTTTATACTCAAGTATATACGGTAATTGGAAAAGTGATACATCTATATAGCGACAGGTCCGGGGTCTGTACACCCAGATCTCCCCTATTGAATTAGTATGTTCTAAACTATTCTGTGGAATATATAATGAATGGAACATCTTTATTATTCTAGGCACAACCAGGGTTAGCGTCTATTCATATGCATCTGTGTAGATTTTTTTATATCAGTTATTTACGCTGCACGTCTCTCCTTATGATCAGCTTGTTAAAAAGGAACTAAAGACCTTCAGCCAAACCAATATAATTTCCTGTTCTGATTAGAAGTACTTTCCCATTAAGAATCATGTTCGACCCTCATGAAAAATGATATATATAGGTAATCACCTCTCAATTTTCAAAGCTCCAACAGTAGGGATACAAACAGATGTAGGACTAACAGTTATACAGTGAAATGTACTTCTTCCCCCTGTAGAACATCAGGCAGCATTTTGGGTTAGTCTTACATCTCTAAGATTTTTAACTATTGCAAATTTGGGGTTTGGGTGGGTATTTACCTATATACAATTTTATATATATATATATATATATATATATATATAAATATATATATATATATATATATATATATATATATATACTATTTTCATATACAGAACAGTATTCCAAATTGAAAACCAGTCAGTAATGTCTTAATTTGCAATATAAGTCCAAGGGGAATATTTTTTTAGGTTCATTAAAGGGCATGTCCACCCCTTATAAAAACTTTTGATATGCGGTAGGGCATGCTTCCCCAGCCCCATCCGCATTAATATGATTGTAAGAAAGTCCCCCAATACTTACTTACCTTCCCTCTCTCCTCCGCCGCAGTGTTCCGGCCCTCTGCTTGCATGGACTTGCAAGTAGGGGGCGGGACCAGCAGCCGCATCTGTGATTGGCTGAGAGGCAGCCAATCACGGTAACGGCTGCCGGGAGTTCTGAACAGCAGAGGAGAGAGGGAAGGTAAGTAAAGATTGGGGGACTTTCTTACAATTATATTAATGGGGTTGGGGGAGCATGCCCTACCGCATACCCAAAGGGTTTAATGTTAGGGGGAGGCAGAGAAAAACGGGAGGGAGAGAGAGGGAGGGCTGCACTGAGCATGCCTCAAACCTTGACGAGGTTGAGGCAGACTCAGGCACAGCATGAGTCACACACTGCTCCTACACAGCAGTTTCCTGGACTTTGGAGGGGCACAGCAAGGGAACTATTTTGAGCAGAAATGTAAGGTAAGAATTGTTTTAAACTACTTGATGTGGCCAGTAAGGGATTAAATTTTAGTTTTGGTGGTGGACATGCCCTTTAAGTTGAAAGAGACATCGCGTCTCAGCCAATCACTGACGCCGCTGCTGGTCCTGCCCCCTCTGCTGCTTCTGTGCATGGAAAAGGCAGAGAACAGCAGCAGAAGGCTGCAGAGAGAATAAGAGGCTGGTAAGCTGTTAAGTTTGAGGTGGTGATAATGCATTAGTGGCCACTATTACTCAATATTACTATTAAACATAATGGGTTTCCCAATATAAATAAGTGTCATGGGGTGGTGTTAGACTATTCTCAGTCATTTATTGTGAATGCTTCCTTAAAGGACAACTCCACCCTCATAAGAACATCTTTTAAAAAGAATTGCCTCTTTAAAATATGTTGATATATCATAGTTTGTCCTATGAATTCATTACTGTATGCCTGCTATGCTTCTGGATGCCTCATTGAAACTGAGCAATTTAGAAACCTGTACTGAGCCTGGGCATGCTCAGAACAGGCAGATAGGGGATTAACATTCAGTCATTGGCTGTGATGTCAACTGTCAAATCCATAACTGACAGTTGATAACTGGAAGAACCAGGAAGCAGAAACAGGGGCAACAGGACATTGTGCAGGATTTCAGGTTAGACTTTTTCAGATATTTCAGATTTCAAACTATTACTGTTTAGGGTTTTGGGGGGTGATTTACCTGTATGTAAGTTTTCATTTTGGGTCTGGACTTGCCCTTTAACCTTACTCAGCATCCTAGGTTTATTTGTACAAATAACACAGAATGTCGTAGCGCACATATAAAACGGATTTAGTGAAAGCTATAAATTGTAATAATATGCTAACAATTATATTATACATCAATCCTTATTAAGTAACTAAAGCAGAACTGCCCTAAATTCAATTTGGATAACTTTAAGAAATTGCTTTATTGCTAACATTTTAGTGCTGCCATTAAATCTGAATGAAACCTGAAATTTGATTTTGAAAACAGCTGTCACATGGTACTTTCTTACTGAGCATGTGATGTGCCATTGTGTCTGTTTGCAGGGAGAGGACTTACATCTTGGGCTAAGGCACAGATGTTCATATGCTAGAAAACTATGATCCCCAGCATTCCCTGGCTGGCCCCTGCTGTTGCAGGAGGCTGGAGAGGAATGCTGTAATTTGCCATTTTCATGTCCCATGTCCCTGGGTTGAGGTCACCTGGGAAAATAACTAAATTGGAAACAAACAAAACAGTTTTCTTTCATGGCTTTTGATGTTTGTTTGTTTTTTTTGTGCATTTAATGGCAAAGTGAAACCAGTACCAATATGTAATATATACAATGAGATATAATAATATAACAAGCCTCCTCTGATGCCCCTTTCTAAATTACACCCTCAACCACCTCTTGGAAAACTTAGCCATTTTTATTTTAGAAAAAGAAATCTAGATGAGTGCTCTATGGCTGATAAGGATTCCTGTTAGGAAGAAAAAGGTTTCTGCAGTTTGCTTGGGTCACTTCTGCCTAGAAATGGCCCTGCCAATGATCTATTCTTTAGACTAATAGACTAATCTGTTGATAAGCTAATAATATTGCTGTCGTGTATGGCCTGTCTAAGAGGCACCATTTCTTGTCCCCTAAGGTAATGTTTTATGGGGTTTCTTTTTTTAAATGGAATAGTCTTGTTTAATGAACACCACCATGGAACATGTGCATCGGAGCAAACTCAGTTTTGAAACATGTTAAAGGGCATCTATCGTGAAAAAAACACATTGCCCCTTTGCAAAGTTAAATTCATGTACTCTGTGCTGCCTTAATCCTATCTCTGTCAGTGGCTTTGTTTAACCATGGTGTCAGATCTCTGTGCAGCACTCCCCCCTTCCCCCTCCTCTCTGTTACCTCCTCCATGTTTCAACTCCGGCTAACCGACAAGCTTATCATGTGCAGTAGGAGTTAAAAGTTCAACATCCTGAAAAACACACCCATGCACAGTGGCCAATAGAGAGCAAGCTGTCCTGGAGACAGGAAGAAGAAGGAGAACAGTTCAGTTTACGATCTCTCACTTTGTGACCCATCATCAATCAGTGAAAGCTATTAAGAAGGGGGGTCAAGTGCAGCCTTATATCTACCATCAAAGCTACCTCTCTCCCCCTGCTAATGCTCTTATCTCTATGTTTAGTACAGAGCAGGGAGGGGGATCACGTCACAGGGATTTGATTAACAGTCCAAGTAGGAGTAGAGGAATGCAATCATGTATTCTTCTAACTGGTGTATCTCAGGACAGAGAGGGAATCTGAAAAAAGTGAAGACACTCTGGGGGTTGTGGGGAATTATAGAACACATGGAAAGAAAGAAAAAAAAGTAAATTTTCCCACTATAGATGCCCTTTAATATGCAGGATTGGAGAGGATACAAATGAGTGGAGAAGAATAGAAGGGAGAACAGTTAGAGAATTTATCATTAATACAGGACTTACTTTATGTTAAAGGGCATGTCCACCTCCAAAACTATAATTCCCCCCACTACTGGCCCCACTCTGTAGTGTAGTAAAATCCTTACCTTACATCCCAGCTCCAAATGGTTCTCCTACAACCCCCCCCTCAAAGGAAAGAGGTAAGGTAAGTAATGATCGGGGGACTTTCTGGAAATAATATTATAGCATTTGGGGCTGGGGAAGCATTGCCTATCACATACTAAAAGATGCATTAAAGGGTGGACATGCCCTTTAAGAATTCCTTCTTTCCGAAGTGATGTCATTTAATCCAAATCACCTTTATTTATATGGCGCAGCCATAACTGGTGTAGGTGGCAAATACATGGGGTTGACTTTTTTGACGGACAATTTTAGTGCCCTAGCAATTGTCCTTGGTTGCCATTAGCTATGGTTCCTAAGTGCACTACCACTTACTGAGGTTTTACCTATTTTCCTCCTAGTGCCTCTAGATACAGTACAATACACTGTAGTTCTGTTTCGATTTTAGCATGGTTATATTGACTTCTGACTGTATATGTCTGAATGTTTTCACAAAATAGACTTAAAATTCGAATGTTTTACTTTTTCCAACCCCCACTGAGAGAAACACAATCATTTTATTTCACTATGATATGTTTATTTTATTATTATCGTACAGTTGGTCAACATAGTACTCTGCCATTTGTCAAGCCAAAAATGTCATATACACCAGCCCCAAATACCAAAATAAATGTACCAAACAATCTGTGGAAATACTGCAAATGATTTGCTTAATATCCTTTTTGGATCTGTAAAGGGAGAACATGACTAGCAAAGGTCAATGTTGCATTTTACACCCAGGACATACCAGAGAATAAATGCAGTACCGCAGGTTATAGTCAAAGTATGATCGGCCATGCTCCTACAGTTACCAACGAACGTTCCTAAAAATACCACAGTATGTTAGATCGTAAATCTACGGTCACAGTACATTTACAATTGGGGCACCACATGTTAAAGGTGCAGTATAGCAAAATAGCGATAAATCGCCTTTATGAATATGGCCCTTAGTAAAGAGATTTGAAAAGGTAGCTACGGTAGCTTTTGTGCATATTGCCACTAAATAGACTAGTAAATATGGCAAGTTCCTTTTTTACTTTACTCACAAAGCATATTGGTCACTTTTGTAATTGCCCCAAGACAAACCAAAAGGTGTTATTACTTGTGAAATTTGGTGTACAGCACAATGTACATGCCCCATTGTAGGTTAGCCCAGTAAAAAGCATGCTATCGCTTGAAAACAGATGTTGCACTTTATAAAGTGCAAAGAACTGGAAAGACTCGCCTTCTCAAGTAGGTAATTCATCTCTCATTCATAAGATAGAATCAGAAAAGGTGCAAAGAAAATCTGAATTCTGGAGGCTCCTGAACTTTTATTTGTCCTTTTGCCCTAATAACTTAATAGAATCACAACAACATCATCAAGTAGCTGAGGGAGGAGGTAAAAAAAAGGTGGAAGCTTCAAATGTGTCTCTGTTTTGGTCATTATTTGTTTTTCAGCTTTTTGCAATGGCAAAGGGCAATTGTCCCCCTGTAGAAAAATTGCTCTCTCATCTTGACTGGCCTCTTAGAACATATGAGAGATGACCAGTCTAGAACTGCAAAAAGACAATTGGATCCTGGAGCCTACGCACTCTTTGCTGTCTCATTATAGTCAACAGTGCAAATCAGATCGTTTAAACAATAGTGATGGATCATTTGTGATGATATTATACAATATATAGTGGTACCACAAAGATACAGATTCTTTGAATGTACATAAAGGATTTGCTGATTTTTGTAATACTAGCTGTTTAATTGTCCAATAAACCACTGAATGTTACTGAATAATTCCGACAGTTCTTTTGCAAAACAGATCCGTATTCTTATTTTATATGTCATGTCTCTACTGGGACCTATCTATCCCATAGGCAGTCAATGATGCATGGTAATCACTTCAGTGTACTTTCCTATAAATTATGTAAAGACTTCATAAAACAGACATTTGCATATGGCACACTGAGAGCTGTCATGGGGCAAATATGTAATCTTAGCATGCAAACTGCATCCTCTTTAGTGTTTAGTGCTCACATATATGCAAATACAGACACACACATTGAGACAACAGACGCGTCCAGTATAAAGTGTTGTACAGGGACTGGATGGTGCCCTACGTCACCTTGTCATTTTGGGCCCTCTTTTTTTAATGTAAACGTAGTCTGATCATTTAAAGAGAAGTAAAACATACGGAACATATTACGGTTTGCTTGTGTATGATCCGTCCTGCATACTGTAGACTAATACTGTACATTTCTAGGATACACCCTGGCAAAGATATACAGACTGGTGAAGTAATAAATAATGTCAGACCCATTTATATATCCATATATAACTAGACAGAGAAGCCAGATATAGTTCCAGGATGGAAAGGTTCATAAATTGCAACAAACATCAACACAGCTGTTTTAAGCACTTCTGTGTATTGCTGCTGTGCCAGACACTTTCATCTCAGGCCTAAAGCAGTGGCACACAGCAGGCACAAGCTTTGACATTTTGCTATATTTCAACCAGTGTGATATCAAAGACCCTACTGCTATGATGTAGTGGACGCAGTAAGTCACAAATCATTAACGCTAACAGAATAATGTTTTTTTTATTTGTTCATAATTCTGAGCTGTCAGGGTTGTGGTTGCTGAGAAATATAGTCCACCATCACCAGATAGCCACCATTAGTACAGTATCAGGTTGGTGCCACTAATTACCATGGGCTACCTCCTCTGCACACATGTGTGCTGATAATGACCTCGCACAGCTTTGCTAGGGGTCGGCAAAATCCCAGGAAAAGGACAGTGGATTGCAGGGTTAGTATTTCAGCGCAGGAACGCTGGGGAGGTAAGTAAAGTTAGTGTGGTTGGGTTTTTGGGGAAGGGGAATTTTTTGTGGGACGGACTTTCTCTTTACAGTTGAGCCTAGTTATTGACAAAGATATTTGTAACTGAATAGCCACCCACAAACAACCCTTCTAGAGAGACGGAGAACAATGTCTCCAGTGTGGCAATAATGTACACACACAGTACAGCTGCCCCAGACCCGTCGCTAGGTCCTCAAACCAGGATAAAAGAAGCACAAGACGGCAGCGCTCCTAGGAAGGCGATACCAGATGGTGGATTTAAAAACAAATCTTTATTGTTGAAGCTAAAAACCTTACACGCCTTACACGTTTCGTGCAACACCTACCACTTACTTATAGGTCATAGTCAGTAGGTGTGTTTTTCTGGTGCTCCATATAAGCGTCCCTAAGACACACCTCTTAATTAAAAACAAACTGCTTTGAAATATAGTAACACATTACAAGTTAAATACAACAAAAGCTCCACAATAAATTTAGCACCGCCATCTTGTGCTTCTTTTATCCTAGTTATTGACAAAGGCTGTATGTATAGCTATTTAACTGGGGGAATATGAAATGCTACGATTTTGACTTTCCAACATGCCAATGATCTTCTTGTCTTTCTGCTGGGCAAACCTTCAATTTTGCTAAGAGCCTTGAAGCCAATAAGGATATAAACATATTAGGATTTGGAGAAACAGGCCAGAAAACTAGAGGAATGCTAACACAGGGTGGGGCAATAGGAGATCATTCCCTGAGATAACAGACATTTCACCACAAATCCTGGATCTCCTTATTTGGCCGGAAAATGCACTCTCCGTTGGGTCCGTGCACGCGCCCTTGTGAAATCAGTGTGTGCACGCAACGTGACATCAGTGCGATACAAGATGTCAGTAACTTTACAACAGGAAAGGTAGACTCAGGAGGGGCATAGGAAAAAAAAAGGGGGGGGCAAAAGTTTGTTTTAAAGCTGCTTCCAACTAAACTTAACTTTGTTTTACAGCATACTTATCCTTTAACATTGAAACAGAACATCAGAAAACACTTCAATCATTTTACCAATCCACTTAAAAAAACACTTTCCTAATCATAATTACGATCAATTTTATGATCTAATGTCACATAATAAGATCGGGAAAATGTACAATTTTTCAGCCAATCAATGGAAATGTCGGATTGTACATAAAATCGGCCTAATGTATGGTCACCTTTAGGCTAAGTACACACAGGACAATTACCACCCAATCCATACAGCTGAAATTTCGGTCTAACTACCTGATCTTGTGTATTCCTACCTCCCAGAAGTGTTTTATCTTGCTCTTCGAAGAAGAATACTGTACCTTTTGTTTCATTTTCACCTGTTACCCTTGGGTGCTATCCATAAGTATTGATCTGATAACTTGTATCTTAAAAGGAGAAAAACTTTAGGTTGTCATACAAAATATGTCAATGATATCGCAACATTTTTTTGTCATGTCCAATTACAAAAATGGGGCAATTCTGTTGGTCTGATTTTATCATCAGACACTACACAAACAGGGAGATTCAAGTTCTTATTAAGTTCTTATCATTGAAAATGATGAATATTTTGCCCCAACCAATCAGATATTATTTAACATTTGAAAGCTAACATCTGAATGGTTGGGGAAAAATTTGCAATTTTTTTTAACAAAAAGAACTTTTATTGAAAACCCTGAAAGTGTTTATTGGCTGAAACCACATATTGGACAATAATATAGCAACATGTATAGCCATCATTAAGCTGTGAATAATGTGCTATTGTGCAACGCGATATAAGGTGACACACAATATATAGAAACTGTTGTACATCCATATTAAAGTGCAATTAGGGACCAAAAATACAATACATACAAAAAACAGAATTCTAGTGAACAAACAATTCTAATTGCATATTGGCTACCTCCATAAGGCTGCTGTTATAAACAGCCTGCTAAACCCTGGATAAATAAATAAAAGCAATTAGTTTAATCAATGTAACATAGGTTCTATGCACACAAACCTTGGTGGGTGCGACCTCCTAAATACTCCCCACTCCAAGGGAGGTGAATATCAAGCAGTTGTGGATTATTGGAGTCGCATACCTTAGGTGAATTCAAAGTGTTTATTGAAAGCCACACATCAAAATACAACATTTCGGGGGAACGTGCCCCCTTCTTCAGGTGATGCAATCGCAACAAACAGTGGTTGTAAAATACCCTAGCTCCTAAGTAAGTCCACTCCCCTTGGGAGTGGCTTCAGTGCATAATTAATTAAAGACACATCTAAAACATGGTGTATAAAACCCTTACATTATCTACAACTAACACGTAATTACATCTACTTGTAGCTGCTAAAAAATCTATAAATGTGAATAACCGGACTTCCTACAATTTTAGTGACATATATGGATAAAAACATCGTAATAAAATACTGCCTTATTAAAATCTGTATAATACTGATAGATAGCAGCTACAAGTAGATGTAATTACGTGTTAGCTGTAGATAATGTAAGGGTTTTATACACCATGTTTTAGATGTGTCTTTAATTAATTATGCACTGAAGCCACTCCCAAGGGGAGTGGACTTACTTAGGAGCTAGGGTATTTTACCACCACTGTTTGTTGCGATTGCATCACTTGAAGAATGGGGCACGTTCCCCCGAAACGTTGTATTTTGATGTGTGGCTTTCAATAAACACTTTGAATTCACCTAAGGTGTGCGACTCCAATAATCCAGAACTGCCAAATTATTTTAAACCCAGTCACCACGTCAAGGTTGCTTTCTTTAACTGGGTCCTAACCTACAGGTACTTGCCTTTTTGGCTGCATGAGCTGACAGCTTCTCCTTTGTGGGTCATTCCTCTACTGGACCTATCTTCCCATAGCAGTCAATGATGCATGGTAATCACTTCAGTGTACTTTCCTATAATTATGTAAAGACTTCATAACAGACATTTGCATATGGCACACTGAGAAGCTGTCATGGGGCAAATATGTAATCTAGCATGCAACTGCATCCTCTTTAGTGTTTAGTGCTCACATATATGCAAATAGACACACATTGAGAACAACAGACGCTCCAGTATAAAGTGTTGTACAGGGACTGGATGTGCCCTACGTCACCTTGTCATTTTGGGCCCTCTTTTTAATGTAAACGTAGTCTGATCATTTAAAGAGAGTAAACCATACGGAACATATTACGGTTTGCTTGTGTATGATCCGTCCTGCATACTGTAGACTAATACTGTACATTTCTAGGATACACCCTCCAAAGATATACAGACTGGTGAAGTAATAATAATGTCAGACCCATTTATATATCCATATATAACTAGACAGAGAAGCCAGATATAGTTCTCCAGGATGGAAAGGTTCATAAATTGCAACAAACATCAACACAGCTGTTTTAAGCCCTTCTGTGTATTGCTGCTGTGCCAGACACTTTCATCTCAGGCCTAAAGCAGTGGCACCAGCAGGCACAGCTTTGACATTTTGCTATATTTCAACCTGTGATATCAAAGACCCTACTGCTATGATGTAGTGGACGCGTAGTCACAATCATTAACGCTAACAAATAATGTTTTTTTTATTTTTGTTCTAATTCTGAGCTGTCAGGTTGTGGTTGCTGAGAATATAGTCCACCATCACCAGATAGCCACCATTAGTACAGTATCAGGTTGGTGCCACTAATTACCATGGGCTACCTCCTCTGCACCATGTGTGCTGATAATACCTCGCACAGCTTTGCTAGGGGTCGGCAAAATCCCAGAAAAGGACATGGATTGCAGGGTTAGTATTTCAGCGCAGGACGCTGGGGAGGTAAGTAAAGTTAGTGTGGTTGGGTTTTTTGGGGAAGGGGAATTTTTTGTGGGACGGACTTCTCTTTACAGTTGAGCCTAGTTATTGACAAAGATATTTGTAACTGAATAGCCACCCAAACAACCCTTCTAGAGAGACGGAGAACAATGTCTCCAGTGTGGCAATAATGTACACACACAGTACAGCTGCCCCAGACCCGTCGCTAGGTCCTCAAACCAGGATAAAAGACACAAGACGGCCGCGCTCCTAGGAAGGCGATACCAGATGGTGGATTTAAAAACAAATCTTTATTGTTGAAGCTAAAAACCTTACACGCCTTACACGTTTCGTGCAACACCTACCACTTACTTATAGGTCATAGTCAGTAGGTGTGTTTTTCTGGTGCCCATATAAGCGTCCCTAAGACACACCTCTTAATTAAAAACAAACTGCTTTGAAATATAGTAACACATTACAGTTAAATACAACAAAAGCTCCACAATAAATTTAGCACCGCCATCTTGTGCTTCTTTTATCCTAGTTATTGACAAAGGCTGTATGTATAGCTATTTAACTGGGGGAATATGAAATGCTACGATTTGACTTTCCAACATGCCATGATCTTCTTGTCTTTCTGCTGGGCAAACCTTCAATTTTGCTAAGAGCCTTGAAGCCAATAAGGATATAAACATATTAGGATTTGGAGAAACAGCCAGAAAACTAGAGGAATGCTACACAGGGTGGGGCAATAGAGATCATTCCCTGAGATAACAGACATTTCCCCACAAATCCTGGATCTCCTTATTTGGCCGGAAAATGCACTCTCCGTTGGGTCCGTGCACGCGCCCTTGTGATCAGTGTGTGCACGCAACGTGACATCAGTGCGATACAAGATGTCAGTAACTTTACAACAGGAAAGGTAGACTCAGGAGGGGCATGGAAAAAAAAAGGGGGGGGCAAAAGTTTGTTTTTAAAGCTGCTTCCAACTAACTTAACTTTGTTTCAGCATACTTATCCTTTAACATTGAAACAAACATCAGAAAACACTTCAATCATTTTACCAATCCACAAAAAAACACTTTCCTAATCATAATTACGATCAATTTTATGATCTAATGTCACATAATAAGATCGGAAAATGTACAATTTTTCAGCCATCAATGGAAATGTCGGATTGTACATAAAATCGGCCTAATGTATGGTCACCTTTAGGCTAATTACACACAGGACAATTACCACCCAATCCATACAGCTGAAATTTCGGTCTAACTACCTGATCTTGTGTATTCCTACCTCCCAGAAGTGTTTTTAATCTTGCTCTTCGAAGAAGAATACTGTACCTTTTGTTTCATTTTCACCTGTTACCCTTGGGTGCTATCCATAAGTATTGATCTGATAACTTGTATCTTAAAAGGAGAAAAACTTTAGGTTGTCATACAAAATATGTCAATGATATCGCAAACATTTTTTTGTCATGTCCAATTACAAAAATGGGGCAATTCTGTTGGTCTGATTTTATCATCAACACTACACAAAGGGAGATTCAAGTTCTTATTATTTCTTATCATTGAAAATGATGAATATTTTGCCCCAACCAATCAGATATTATTTAACATTTGAAAGCTAACATCTGAATGGTTGGGGAAAAATTTGCAATTTTTTTTAACAAAAAGAACTTTTATTGAAAACCCTGAAAGTGTTTATTGGCTGAAACCACATATTGGAATAATATAGCAACATGTATAGCCATCATTAAGCTGTGAAAATGTGCTATTGTGCAACGCGATAAAGGTGACACACAATATATAGAAACTGTTGTACATCCATATTAAAGTGCAATTAGGGACCAAAATACAATACATACAAAAAACAGATTCTAGTGAACAAACAATTCTAATTGCATATTGGCTACCTCCATAAGGCTGCTGTATAAACACCTGCTAAACCCTGGAATAATAAATAAAAGCATTAGTTCAATAAGTTGGCCAAATTATTAAGCCCAGTCACCACGTCAAGGTTGCTTTCTTAACTGGGTCCTAACCTACAGGTACTTGCCTTTTTGGCTGCATAAGCTGACAGCTTCTCCGTGTGGCCTGAATACTTGAAGCTGAATTCAGGGTACATCCCAGCAACACCGATGTTGTCTGTTTGCCAGACAAATAAGTAGGTGCTATCCCCCTAGCCCTCCACTCCAAGGACCAAACAGTTCTATAGCACAAGAGAATAATGGGGAGCACACTAGTCAGGTGAATCCAAGTGATTTTATTCAAACAACATACACAACATTTCAGGATGCACCGTCCCTTCCTCAGGTACTGTACCTGAGCCGGACAGTGCGTCCCCAAAGGTTGTGTATGTTGTTTGAATAAATACACTTGGATTCACCTGACTAGTGTGCTCCCCCATTATTCTTCTGTGCTAACTTGAAGCTGACTGTCTAGTTTAAAGTACTTTGCTTAAACAAGCACATGTTATAATAAGTGATGTCTCTGTTGCACAACCAAATATAGTAAGACTGCTGTGTATCGCCAACTAGGCGGTGCTCTAAGTATATATAAGTAAATATATGGGAGTTAGGTATACCAATAGAGACTAGCAATGTATTTACTATCACTAATGGCAGAGTTCTCCATGATAACCCTCCCTATGAAGAAGTGAAGTAACCACACAACAAATGGAGTGGGGTATATATTTTATTATATGGTCATTAAAATCTCTCTAATACCTCTAACACTGTATTGGTAACTATCACTTTAATGCTATCCATAAAGCAGAGAGATGCAGTGTGACGTTGCACACCCTGAGGAAGCCCACATGTGTGATCAATTAGTTGGGTGAAACGCGCGTCGGTGATTCCCTTGGCCCAGTTTGGTGTCTTGTTATAGGATCCAGTACAATATTAATTGCTAGTTGCTGAACCTGCTACATTTATGTCTATCATCATCCTAGCGTACCAGAAACCCCTGTGCGGACCACCAACTCCGGCGGGTGAAGACTGTGCAGATAGACGAGCGGAACGAACCAGGAGGCAGTGGAGATGGCGTTCGGCACGTCCGGAGAATTGGTCTGGGAGACAGAGTCCCGCTGGAGGATGGTATAAACCCGGGGGTTCCTACATCTGGAGGTTAACTGTATCAGTTTGTTGATTACTTATATTGGTAGCACTAGCAAGAACTGGACATTGTTTCTTTCGTTACATGTGGTTTACAGGAGCCATCTTAGGCTACAATATCTGTGCAGACGGAATTTGGTTTTTCTATGAGACCATCATATTATGAAGTTTAGTTGTGACACCTGTTTGCATATTATCGCTACTAGTGTATACATCTGTCCCTAGTGGACGAGACTTATGAACTAGCTGCTACATAATATTGGACACGCTGCTAACACATGTTTTGATATTGTAACCACTATTTATGTGTATTTATTTCCTATTATAGGAGCTTATCTGAGGCTTTGAGGGATTTTAGTTTTTATACGGGGGACGCCCCGTTTAGTAGGGGTAATAAAGAGGGGGGAGGGGGGGAAATGGGAGTGTTTTTCATTGTTTGCTATGTTTGACTTTGTGGCCCATAAACTCATGTTACTGGCTTTACAGTGTTGTGCTCTATATCCTGGATGCTTAAAGCTGACTCTCCTAGTTTAAAGTACTTTGTTTAAAACGATCAATGGTATCTATTTAATCTATCTATCTATCTATCTATCTATCTATCTATCTATCTATCTATCTATCTAACTCTATCTATCTATCTATCACAGGGATATAGCTAATGCTGCTAGTAAGCTCATTTTTCCAGTTGTTAGAGTTGATTTTTTTTATTTTTGTTTAAGTCTCATAACGATATTATGTTATACATAATAAACAGAAAGTTCTCCAATGAACAATCCTTATCACCAAATCCAAAAACCAATGTAAAAAGATTTTTTCACCCAGTTTATGACACGGAGAACATATTGCTTGTATACAATTTCTTAAGGTTCTTTAAGGTTTTCTTTCAGCAGCAATTATTTATAAAAATATTAGTTTTTAGATTTTCTGGTTAACATTTATATGATATTTATTTATATTTCAGTGGCCTGCTCGTATTTATTATCCTATGGTTGGTTATACTTTGTAGATGTACTATAATATATATATATTTATTTTTAGTTTGTGATTAATTGTATATAATAAAATGTTTTAAATATCCTGTGTATCTTATTATTTCACCTCCCACACAGGTTACATTTTTTATATTTATAAAAAAAAAGTATATTTTGCCTTTACAATCCAGATACAGTACCAACCCAAGCCTGACATGAGACCACATACTATATATGTAAAATGTCGATGTTTGTGACCAATGGCTTTTTGACGGACTGTTAATCACTGTGGAATCCTACGTTGCTACCAAACCACTTCATACAGTAATAATGAGCAGTGTCTGTTACTCTGCTTTCTTAATGATAAACTGATATTCTGTTGCTGCACCGTTAATGGTGGAAGTGAAACGTTCAGTAGATACCCCTGGTCCATATCCAGGAGAGGTGAGTGAATGGTGATTATATATTATCAGCTGTGGAGGATATCCAGGCATCTGCTTTAGAAGAACACAGCATACCCATCTTTGGCTCCAACATTACAGGTGAAAGTTACACTCTGTCCCAGGTTGACAGTGTTGGTTGAAGGTGTGAAAGATAAAGTCTGAGATTCTGTGTCTAAAAGATAAGAAATTCATAACACAGTTTTAGACATACAGTAAATTCAATGTCCAATGTCCACCCAATCACAGACACTTTTTACTTACACGATATCCACAGACATACAAAGAAAAATGATAGGATCGGACTCATTGTTACAACCTAGTTCACCTCTTCCTGTAACTATACACAGCTGATGGAGTTTGAGATATATTTATAAAGCAAGGCAAAGTAGTGCGGTTGTGTTTTGTCTATTATTTGCATATTTTAACCTAGAGGATATTTATCAGAGATTTCTGTTAGATAGGATTAACACACCACCACAACCCCACAACCCCTCCCCCAAACATAAGTACCTGAAAACATAATAGAATAAAATGATTCAGTATATGCAAATTAATTCATGTGATAGTCTAAATATGTAACAGACATTAAATGATTCTCACTATATATATATATATAATTAAATGATTCTCACTATATATATATATATATAATTTAACCTATAATTTAACCTATAATGTCCAAGCTGCTTAATAATGCACACACGTGTGTGTATTATACACATGATGGGGCATAATGATTTTAAAAGAAAAACACTTTTATAGTTTCCTTTAAATGATAGGGATAGATTTCTTTTACTTGGATTTTTTTTTGGGGGGGGGGGTTTACACTGTTACATGGCAGTCTGAATTAATGATTGTTCTGTGCAGCTTTCAAACATGTCAATTATCAGTGGTCCAAAGCGGGGTACACACATGCAATATATTTTTAAAATGACAAACGAAACACTATGCCTTACTTGTTATTCAATCAATCCACCAGAAGCCAGGAACAAAGGTTAGTATATTTACCATGAGCATGATCCACCACTGGCTCCATTAACCAAGTCCCGACCGCTTCCGGGTTTAGTTAAACTAAGCGGTCTCTCTTGCCTAAATAACAGATAAAAGTAGACTATAGGATTCATCACATTACTCAGGTTTGTCATTTTCTGCAGATGTTTTTGAATTAATATTTTTCACTAAAGATGTGTGATGGATATTGTTAGAGGGAATTTCAATGGTTGGACTAGCTTTAGATAGAGTTTGTTAGATTAGGCTATATTCGAGTGTGTTAGGGAGAGTGAAGCACATTAACCTTGTATATGTCTTCACACAATTAGTCACAATTTGATTGCGACATAGTGTGCTCCTCTCTTTCTTTTTTATTGTTGGATATTGCTCACCCCGGGTAGGGGGTATTGACCTACTGATGATGGCAATTACCAACAATATGTGTGCTAGAGTGACCTTCTGCAATGATTTAGTGAAGTGGCTTCTTTTCACACAAAGGGATTAAAATCATGGATAGTCTCAAGCCTCCGTGTGTTTGGATTTACAACATGGCAATTTGTCTGAATACTGGAGAAGATTTTCAGAGGTTTGACTTATATCTCACTGCAACGGAGGAACAAAAAACCAGATAAGGTTCAGTCCTCTCTCTTTTACATGTTGGCTGGGGAAGAAGCCTGGAAGTTTACAATACCTTCACATTTGACAGTGAGGATAATAGACTTGACCTGCAGATTATAATGGACAAATTTGAAGGATATTGCAATTGTCAGGAAGTGTGTGAGTGACTTGGCAAGAATGGGTTAACTATTGGTATTAGTTCTTGCAAAGGACCAATAAAATACCATTCCACCTGGAACAGTCCTTGTTTATAATACGATTAGTGAAGCATGGAACCAGATCTTCTTTCCAGACAATGTGGGGCCGAACCGTGTATCTGGAATTCTTTTCAGCTGCAGGACAGGGGTGGCATAGTCAGTGAGAGTCAAGAGTGTTTTTGGGGGCATCTTTAAGGCCATAACTTAAAGTGGTGGCAGCTTGCACCGATTGATTGGTCAGATCACGTGCCCAGCGAACTGGCATTCGTGACAAATTGGTGGCAGTGGTGGGATAAATTATTTTTTATTAGGTATTAGTGCTTTGGTTAAGTATTTAACCCTTTCACTAAAAACTGTATCTTTGCGAGGGTATAGTCTTCAAAGACAAATCTAGTGCATTATTTTAAAAGACATAGTAACAGTTGTTCCCTCTTCTCTGTTTTTTCTTTTCTATCTTTATTTGGCAAGGTGTAGCTGAGGATGGGAAAACTTCTACAAGAGACAAACCAAGGAGGTCCTGATCAACCTCTGTGAAGAAAGAGGTACTGATGTCATGGACAAGTCAAGGAGCTGCTGATAAGGTCATTGTTGGAGAGTGACCAGGAGCAGCAGAATTTACACAACTGAGCCAGAAAGCGATGTGTGATTCAGCTATCCAGAAAGGAAAAGGACTGTTAACCTTGGATCTCTCAGCATGAGAATACTACAGTGCAGGAGACCGTACTTCTCCCTGCAAAAGGATTTACAATTGTTGGGTTAAGACTGACCACAGCTACATCTTCAATTGATTTGTAGCATCAGGAGAGAGCTGAAGGCAAGCCCAATGGGAAACAGCATGAGCGGCAGGCGCAAAAGGAAGCGGAAGCTGCAGACGTGCCATTCAATGGAGTTGGCAAACTCCGCACCAGACCCAGTCTCCACAGTCCAGTGGTCCAGAGGGGGTCCAATTGCTTGCATGGCTTACCCAAATTCCTGTCATGGACAATGATAGCAATTTAGACACTGTAATGTTAAGTTTTGAAAAGTGCTGCAGACAGTATCAGTTGCCACAGGAGCAGTGGGGCAAGATACTTGACAACTGGATTAAAAGACAAAGCTTAGTGCCTTTGTGAGATGTGTGGAGTAATTTGAGAACCAGTTTTCGCAGTGGATTTTAAAGGACTGTCGATTACCAATTTGATGGGCTGGAGGATTTTATGGTAATGGATCAGTTCCTTATAACATCTGTCCTGGAGACATGCAACAGTTTTGTATTGGATCAGGAGCAAAAAACAGCGCAAAAGCAGCAGAGGTCGCAGACACCCTATGCAGCCAAACAGGGTGACAACATATCCACAAAGGTACAACTTTACAAAGATCACCAAGCGGAAGGAGCATCACCACAGGGAAGCAGCACAGCAGAATGTCAAGGCTGGTGAGAGTTTGTCTAAAAGGCCCAGTGTGAGCATAAACCATGGAGATACACGCAGATTTTTATATAACCAAATGGGACATGTAAGAGCTTCCTGTCCAGAAAGAAAGAGACCAGCTTCACCTGTCAATCCTGTTGGTAATGCTCGTTATGGTAAGACCGAGAATTTATGTCATTCATATGCAGACTGTGACTGTGGGGGATTAAAATTCCCAGGGGTACGAGACTCAGGAGCTAACTTGTCTTGATGGTCCAGAGATGATTACTTTGGGGACATTATTCCTGGGAAGACTTTTTTGTAAAGGGAGTGGGTTGGAGTCATCCACAGGTGCCTGTGGCTAATGTTTACTTGGATTGGGGTGTGGAGAGAGTGCTGGGGAAGTAGGGATTCCAAGGAAATTCCTGTAAATGTGTTACTGGGGAATGATTGAGGAGTAATGGCTCTGCTTTGGTGCCACATGATCCAGTTCGCTAAGGTCCAGCTACTGGGAGGTGACCACCCACTGCAACAGTAAAGGGAACAGGTAAAACAAGGGCAAGTAACATGGAGGAAGGGCTGAGAGACCGAGAGATGTCATCAGTGCCAGAAAAGTATTGCTAACTGTGTGAATGGAGAGAGAGAGAGGGGGATCCCCAAGTCCACCCTCTGGTGAGTAAGGTATAGTACCTGTAGGTAGGGATTGTCACAGTAGCTGGGAGGGCGAGAGACCAGAGCAGGTTCAGTCAGCGCCAGACCCAGTGTACTGTCTACATTTGTGAATGTTAGAGGGAGAGGGAAGGGAATGTATCCCAGGGTGTAGAAAAAGACAGACATATTTAACACCATTTCCAAAACATTACTCAAATAATTGACAAACCTTGCTCAAGAAAGCCATTAGGCATACTGAGGAATGTAAGTCTTTTAAACCCCATTAAATTAAACAAGGATATACATATGCTAAATAACACTTGTCCATTTGATTCTCTGCTGCACAGTTTGTCTTCCATCTACGTTGATTAGGAGTTATACAGAAACTTTCTAGTTAGTTGCCAAAACCCTTTTCTCAATTTTGTTAAGTATTTTGTTGAAAATGGTCCTACCGTACACAGTTTTGCACAGTTATATGCACAGTTTTGCAAATTGTATGTTTATTATCTTAATTTTTAGGTCTTTTATGTCTGCGTGTTGCATATTGGAATTCCGAATATCACTTACACAAAAATAGACTGAGTTTGAACCACTACTCCAGTGATGCCTCTCCCGTGGGTGGGTGAGGCATGGGTGTGTTGGGGCAGTTATTGAATAGTTGTAGTGTGGCCCCGGTGTTATTTTTTTAACACTATCTGTCCCAATAAAGTGTGTTCACATTCTATGCTGGGTGAGTGTGTCTTCTCCAATCATGTTTCATGACTTTGGAAGCAGTGGAGACATTTTTTTGTTAGTGTTGACATTTTTTATTTACTGGTCACTGGGTAAGTTTTTATCTAACAGTCACTGTGGGCAGACATATGTACCTGTCACTCTCACTGTGGGTAAATTTATATGTACCAGTCACTATGGGCATCTTGTATTTACCAGTCACTGTGGGCATCTTATATTTACCAGTCACTGTAGGCATCACTGTGGGCATCTTGTATTTACCAGTCACTGTGGGCATCTTGCATTAATAATTGTGGCTATCTTGTATTTACCAGTCACTGTTGGTATCTTATATAAAGTCACCAGTCACTTTGGGCATTTTGTATTAGTATACGTACCAGAGAAGCCCAGGCACACTGAACAGCAATTTGCCAGTGTATTCGGTAGGTGTAACCCACTGTTGGTCCTCCACCAAAGACCCAAAGCTATAGCAAAAAAAGGGAAAAGAGGTGCACACTACTTTGGCAAATAAAATGTATTTAGGTGAATCACACATGTTTTGGGAATCACATTGTCATCTTCATATCATTGTCCCCTTCATCACCTGATGAAGAGGACAATGTGATCCCAGAAATGTGTGATTCACCGAAATAAATATTATTTGCTTAAAGGATGAACTGTGGTCCAAAAATGACTTGAGGTAAATTAACAGAAATTGCTTTCCTGGGGATTTTTGCAATTTACTTTCATTATTAATTTTACATAATTTTGAAGATATTTACATTTATATGTGATATGGTAGGTGCATCACCAGATCCCTTGCACTTCCTGCTCTGAAACCATGGCCCCTTGGCCAATTCCCTTGTAGAACCTCATGGGCCCTGTGGCCCCTCTCACATGCAGGCCCCACAGCCCCTCCCCTTGCAGACCCATCCTGGCCCCTTCAATTGCAGCCCCCTTGGGCCTTTCCCTTGCAGCCTCCAGTGGCCCCTCCCACTTATAGGCCCTGTTGCCCCAACTACTCACAGGTCCTGTGGCCCCTCCCCTTGCAGACCCATCATGGCCCCTTCCTTTGCAGCCCCCTTGGGCCTTACCCTTCTGCCTCTTGAAGCCCCTCCCAATCATGGGCCCTGTGGCCGCACCGACTCACTGGTCCTGTGGCTCCACTGTGGGCATTTTATATTTACCAGACAGTGGGTATTTTTATTGTATTTATAAATATAAATTCAATAAATCCCACTCGTGGGTTCTGTGGCCCCTCCCACCTGCAGGTCCCACGGTCTCTCCCCTTGCAGACCCATCATGGCCCCTTCCCTTGCAGCCCCCTTGGGGTCACCAGGTCACCAGCCAGTGTTAGTTAGCCCACCACTCCCATCTCCACAAGCCACACTTACCCTATAACCCACGCCCAACTATTTGCGATGATGCGCAAATAATATTTAAGGGCAGCTTTAAATATTTGTTTCAGGTGACAAATCTAGTGTTAAGTTGAACAAGTTTAGTTCAAGTCCAGTTGATATACCACAGATATTGAACAACTAACAACAAAGGGTGATTTTTTGCCAACTGGTATTATGAATCTAACATGTTTCTGCCTTTTCTAAAGAAAAAAAGTAAATTGCGTTATTAAGGAAACAAACCATGAGAAATTTTTAAACAAACATGAATTTTTAAAACTATTTAAGCCAAGAAAAGACCCCCAGAAATGCCTTATTGACACTTTACATCTGGATAGATTTACTTACCAGATTTTCCAATTTCCACCATTTTATGCAGTAAATACAACTATGGTCTCTGCGAGGTTTAACGCAAAGACAAGTGTATATGTGGCAACCACATCCTGAACCTGAAAAAGTCCGAAAGTAGATGTATTGCCTTTTTATAAATTGCATTAATTTATCTCTGAATTGTGATTGCCTCTTTATAAATATGCCCCAGAGATAGGGAGCTACACAGACACCAACAGATATAGTAATAAGAGAGAGATAACATACACAGAGCTAGATAGATAGACAAACAGATAAAAATAAAATAGATAGAGACAGACAAAGATAGATATGAGGTTCGTACACACGTGCGATCGCGGGTGCCGACCCGTGACGCATGACGTGTATGAATGTCTGTTACGGCTGATAATTGTGACGTGTATTGGCACATTCATCGCTCATTCGAAGATCCGCCCAGCCGGTCGGGCAACGATCCCTGGCCGAACGGAAATGCCCCAAAACCCGGGACAAACTTATGGGTTCGGCCGAACTCAAACTTTCAGAACTAGTTTGGGTTCGTGGCCATATTTTCGATAAATACCGAAATGTAGATTATTTTCGAATTTACGGCCCGTTAGCCAACCCTTCAAATGTATCGTTCAGTGACCCTCGAATATAGCTTAGTTTTTGGTAACCCTCGAATATAATGTTCGTTTTTGGTTATCCTCGAATGTATCATTCGGTAACCCTCGAATGTAGCGTTCGTTTTCGGTAACCCTCGTATGTAATGTTCGATTTTCCGTAACCCTTGAATGTATCATTCGGTGACCCTCGAATGTAATGTTCATTTTTGGAACCCTCGAATGTAGACTTTGACTTTCGATAACCCTCGAATGTAGCATTCGAATTCGGTAACCCTCGAACATAAATTAAGACACAGAGTCAACTTTATTTTGGGTAACAAATCGGCCATGGCTTTTATTAATAACTTTAAATAAATGATGCCGTTTTTGTTGTTAACCAACCTAGCTGTAGATCTCAGCTTGAATGCCAACCTCTGTCTTGCCAGAGGGCATGTAACGGCTCTATAAACATACCCAGCAAGGGTGTACCCGCCACCAAGGAGTTCATGTATCCCTACACTGAACTCCGACCGCCACTCAGCAGAAATAGAGCCTGATCAATGCCATCTTGTAGGCCTGATAAAAATATATCCAGGCCAATGTCATTCAGATGGATACCATCCGGCCTCATCAGTGACCTATTGTCACCCTCCAACTGCCTGTGTCTAATCACCACTCCACCCAAGGAGCACACAAATTTGGAGATCCATATGTTAACTACCCTCCTTGCCCTCTCAATGGCTGGTAAGTCCTTAGCCCCTTGCCATACTACCTGGGGGACAAACTCCGACCAAACTATTACCACCTCATGGAAGATCGGCCTTCATCAGCGTCATCATATCTGATAACTGGATAACCGGGACTTGCAGAGATCATTCCCCACAGCGTGAATCACCAGCAGCAGTGGTCCCCGATTCACTTGGCTAATTTCCACCGCTTCCAGGAGCACTTGCCACCAGGACATCCCTCTGACGCCCTTCCATTCCAGAGATCCTGCTCTGGAACTAATCTCTGTCCTCCTTGCGGCCCAAAAATGTAGGGTTCTGTGGTTGCCCCAATACTGAAAGAAAGCGTGCCAAACTCTTTTAGATTAAGTCTTACATGTTGCAAGGATACCTTCAGCACAGACTCAAACTGGTACCGGGTGAGAGGAGCCCCGTTTGCGCGCAAAAGAGGTCGAAGACATAGAGGCATAATCTTTTATCGCTGACACTGGGCAAAACTCCCCTTTGATGGGGAGGATCATAAACCATGCCCGTCACCGAAGACGTCCTTCTTAGACCTCTTAATTTGGACCCTAATTTTGCTTTCCATAATATGCACATCTTCAAACAGAAGCTCACCAGGTTTCTAGTGGGAAATCTTCCTACTGGAAACGAGAAAGAGCGTCAGCAATCATGTTATCAATGCCTGGAACATGCTTGGCCCTAAACCATATGTTGAGTTAAAGGCAACGCAACACTAGCAGGGTTATTCAATAAAAGTTCTTATCGTTTAAAATGGTGCTAATTTTGCCGCAACCAATCAGATGTTAGCTTTCAAATGCTAAATAATATCTGATTGGCTGGGGCAAATTTAGCACCATTTTAAACAATAAGAACTTTTATTGAATCTCCCTGTAGGATCCTTAGCAGGGCAAGGACTGGAGAGGAAGAACAGGACTGTTTGTTAATCACAAAGACCACACTTGCATATCAGTCCAGAAGCAGATAGATTTATTAGCAATCCTATTTCCCCATAATTCCACCGCTACCACTATAGGGAACAGTGTCAGATTTCTACACATACCAGAAGTAACCCAACTCTCTCTTGGTGTGTCCAAGTTGGCAAGGCATTGGCATGGGCAAGGCAACTAGTGGCATAATACTAGTAAGGGTAATAGGGTTCTGTCTACCTCACCCCAACCCCAATTTAATTTTCATGGGCAGGCTGGGGCCTGGGCTTGGGCCCTGCTTGCCTGCACTGCAGGTTTAGGTTATATTTTATCACTGTGTCTACTGTGGCCTGTAGCCCACCCCCTCGGGCCTAGCTAGCACCACCACCAGCACATGCATTCCAGGCTCCCCCCATGATGGCACAGAAAGAAGGTTTGGCAGTGGGGCACTGGCACAGCTCCACAGCAAATAGGTATTTGCTGTGCCACAGTGCCAGGGGGGAAGCAGGTATGTACTGTGCCAACTATATATTTGTGCAATGGGGATGGGGGTATTTGTATGCTGGTGGTGCCAACCTGCCAGGGTATGAGCCAGTGCTCTCTGTGCCTACTATAACTGTGCCAGCTGCACAGAGAGCACAAGCACATCACATACACCCCCTGGCACCACCAGCATACAAATACCCCTACCACCCCCATGGCACATTTGTGTGCTGAACCGGTGCCAGGGGGAAGGGGGAATGTGTTGTGCCAAATTTGCCAACTATAATTGTGCTATGGGGGTGGGGGTATATGTATGCTAATTATGCCAGAGTAACAATAGTGATATAATTTCGTACAGCCTAGTAGTGAGTCAATGGCTTGTGTTTCCCCCATCTAATTCTGACTGCTGCTGGGCACATTATATTATATCTGTTGGGCTGGGCCTGAGCATATTAATAAATAATTAATATAATGTGCCCACTGCCCAGGCCCAGTCTAACAAATATAATATAATGTGCCCAGCAGACATAATAATTAAAAAAATGTTCCCAGGCCCTGTCTGCTGCCCATCTAATGTAAGATGATATAGATAGATAGATAGATAGATAGATAGATAGACACGTTAAATCAACGTGTATAAAGCCCCTCCCACTTCTGGGCAAGCCACATCCCACTTCTGGACAAAGCACCACCCACTTTCAATTATAAAACCACACCCCTTCTTGCGACGCGACGACGGAGGTGGTGGGGATGTGTAGAGACGGCCCTGACTCCATTTTAATAGAGTAAATTTCTATACCCAAAAATGAAAGTGTGGTCAAAGGCCCAACTGTTTTTTCTGCTGACAGAGGGACTCCAAACTTAGCCATCATGTACCTGAACGACTTCAGTAAAAAAGAGCAGTGATCTGACCCCTGTGGGACAACGGAAAGGAAGCTATCCAGGTAGTGAAGGACAAATCTGGATCCCGTCTCAAATCAAACCACCCATTTTAGAAAAGAACTGAATGTTTCAAAAACAGCACAAGAAATAGCACAACCTTGACCCCTTTGCGACATCATGATTCTGAGCCATGAGTCGGTGGCCTTCGTGTTCCAACCCACCTCAGGATGCGCTGCCAGTCTATGTCTAAACTCCTCATCGTAGTGCCACCATGCAGTACCCCTGGATACCTTATAACCTCCGAGAGTAGCTGGCACATTAATGGTACTGGGCACTGACTGGAATATTAAGGGCACTGGGCAGTAACTGGAACATTAAGGTCTCTGTGCAGTTACTGGAACATTAAAGTCACTGTGCAGTAACTGGAACATTAAGGGCACTGTGCAGTAACTGGAACATTAAGGGCACTGGGCAGTAACTGGAACATTAAGGTCTCTGTGCAGTTACTGGAACATTAAAGTCACTGTGCAGTAACTGGAACATTAAGGGCACTGGGCAGTAACTGGAATATTAAGGGCACTGGGCTGAAACTGGAACATTAAGGGCACTGGGCAGTAACTGGCACAATAATGGTACTAGGCAATAACTGGAAAATTAGGACACTTGGCAGTAACTGGTACACTAATGGCACTGGACAGTAACTGGCACATTAATGGTACTGGGTAGTAACTGGAACATTAAGGTCACTGGGCAGTAACTGCAACATTAGGGGAACTGGGCAGTAACTGGCACACTAATGACACTGGGCAGTAGCTGGCCCATTAATTTTCTAGGCAAAGGAAAAGAACTGAGACGCTCGCTCTCTCAAGTGCCTGGTGCGCAGTACCACACTTCCATTGCAGAAAGCATTTATTCTGGGGAGAGCTCCAGGGGGCAAGTTCCCCTCGTTGGGGGTACCCAGGAGTGTGGAAGCACTTTGGGCCGATTTACCCAGACTCGCTGGGCAAATATATGGATAGCGACTCTGGGTAAATGAGCCTGTTTGTTAGTACTAAGTAAGACATTTGTTCCTAGATTTTGCAGCAGAGGGCAGGGTTTACCTTTTTATAAATGTCTGGAGGAAGCATACCAGCATCTGATAAAGAAAGGTTAGAAACGATTGTAAACGATTATAAAGGCCCACATAATGGCAATAAATGAAAAGCTTTTTAGTTAGCTTATACTACAGATTACAGGAAAAACCTATTACATTCACTGCTATGTGCCCATAACAGATAAAATATTGTGAAATTGGATCAATACAATGGTGTCATGTTAACAAATTGTAGCCAGGACGAGCTTTACTCTTGTACAAATGACTATTTCTTCATTTCTAAACTGTCGGTATATGACCTATTTGTTGTGTAACTGTATGTGTCTTACTGTTTGTTTGTCCACATCTAACCACCTGAGCCTATGTAATCTGTAGCATTTACTGTTTAATAATGAAAACCACAATTTTTTCCCCTGATTACTTTTTTAAAGGGTATATACACTTTTAACTTTAATTAATTTAAAAAATAAATTATATTTTCTGCTGGAGGTAGGAGAGCATTCGCCTACTTCATGTTGTTACCTGAAAAGCCAACTCATGCAGCAGCTACAACTTTTCTGCTTGCCCACCTCTACTGTAACATAGGTGCATACTTTCTTACATTATAGATGTGCAATGTGGTGGGTGTGTCTTCTGCTGACAAACCACCATCGCTGGCTTCACATGCTGTGAAAACAGTGCCAGACAGGAAAGCACAAGGCCCCCCTTCATCCCCTGGCACTGGGGGTCTTGAAGACTGTGGGGGCAGTTGTTGCACCCCTGTTCACTGTTAACAATGGAAGGTCCCACAGAAATATACATTTTATTGTTATAAAAATCAGTTTAGTGTTCCTTGGGTGGATCAGTAAAATGAATACAATATATCCCAATGAATGAATAGGAATTATATGTCAGGATTGTTGATATACCAATAAGTAATTGTTTATGTGATAATTATAGTGACCAATAATTATTGTGAACATGTGTAGTGTATGAGTATTTGTAGACAATATCAGGGTTATTCAAAAAAAGTTCTTATCTTTAAAATTGGTGCTAATTTTGCCCCAACCAATCAGATGTTGGCTTTCAAATGTTACATAATATCCGATTGGTTAGGGCAAAATTAGCACCATTTTTAACTATAAGAACTTTTATTGAATCTCCCTGATATGTATGTAATAATATTTGTGTTTTTTTTAAGAAAGTGTTGTGAAGACAATCAGCATATAATGGGTTTGGAAATTACACATTAGATACATCCCAAGAATTTACTGCACGCTGAATATTTTTACAAATAAACTGACAAGAGTTAAATTTACATTGCACTTTATTGTATCTTTTAAAAAATGGAGGTATTTTTAAGAAACTTATTATATGTCTGTTTACCATTGATGCACTTTCCACTGTGTTATTCTATTATCTGGGATTGGTTAAACACAATATCATAAGATTGTAATGGTACTTGTAAATGATTGCACTGACATTTTGTTGTGATCCCACTCTTTGGAGGGGTAGAATCACCTGCTTTAGGGCACGGCCACACTACAACACAAACGCAATCGCACATGGAATCGCATGCGATTTCATGTGCGATTTCGTTGCGTTTGCGCATTTGTTTTTTCCATTAAGTGTTGGAAAACGCATGCGATTGTGATTTACAATGTGGAACATAAATCGCAAGCGCAATCGCACCCGAAAATGTGCGTTTTCAGTGCCTTGCCGTGATTCCAATGATTTGAAAAAAACGCAAGCGCAAAGGCATGCGCAAACGCAGAAAAATCGCAGCAGTGTGGCCTAGCCCTTATAGTTTGATGTGGTCACTATCACTTTAGGCTTGATAAGTTCTGCCTAAAATATTTTTGGTCTCATAAATGGGTAAATAACTTTTTTTTTTTTTAAATTTTGGAATATTTCATGCAAATGCTTTAGATTACAGGGGTGTCAAACTCAATCACATAAGGGGCCAAAATAAAAAAGACAGGTTATGTGGTGGGCCAATTTTTTTTTACTAAGATACTTAGCAGGTACAGGATTGGACTCTTGTGCCTGGTGCTATGTCTCTGCAGGGAAAGGATGTGAAGCACTGTTTTGGACTGGGTCCTCTGCCTATGACGGGATCACTTCTGGCACAGTAATGGAATGGCCAAACAAATGAAGGACCTTTGTTACATCTCCCTCCCCAGCCCCAGGCTAGATACGCAATCGGCTGTTAGAGTGGTGACTGCATCCAAGCCTTACTACACTGCTATCCATTTGTGCAAGTCCCAAGTAGCGGCGTAACTATAGATCTGCCTGCTAGATACCTCAGTCAGCTGTTTTTAAAGGGTATGTCCAGCAAAAAAGTAAGTATGTTTCTAAATGATTTACTGAAGAACAGGAGGTAAATGCACTATCACTTACCTCCCGTTCTTCAGTAAATCTTACAGGAGAGGAGGAGACACTTACCCGCGGACCTGCTCCAGAGACGAAATCCCCAACGCCTCCGACGCATCTCCAGTCTTTTGCACTGTGCGTGCATGCGCACACAGTGCGAAGGAGCGAGGGCGCGTCGGGTCGTCAGGGATTTCGGTGCTGGAGCGGGTCCGCGGGTAAGTGTCTCCTCCTCTCCTTAAGATTTACTGAAGAACGGGAGGTAAGAGATAGTGCATTTACCTTCTGTTTTTCAGTAAATAATTTAGAAACATACTTTTTTGCTGGACATACCCTTTAAAACACCTAATCCCACGTACCTTGTTAATATGTCTGGAATCAGCTGTTTAAAAACAGATGATCATGGTATCTAGCAGGCAGATCTATTGTTAAGCCTCTGCTTGTAACTGCACAAATGTATAGCAGTGTAGAAGGTCTTGGATGCTGTACAGTACAGATGTGTGCTCCAGAAGGGAAGAGTTGTGCTTCTGTGCAAGTGGGCTAGCAGATGGCAGCAGGGGTGAAAGGCTGGGAAGATAACTGGATCTTGGGTTTTGTGTTTCTATGCACAGTATCGCATATTATGACAGATAGTAAAATGTATACAGGGCGATGCACAGAGAGGTGGTATCTGCTCTCCCGTGCAATTGTTCCGGCAATGCTACATTCGCATAGCCCCTCTCTGTGCATCCCGAAATAGAGTTTCACTATTGTGGGACTTTAAAAAGTCCCCCGTAAAGTTAAGGTGCTATTCTAATATAGCATCGCTTTCAGCACCTGCGTGGCTAACTTCATGCTAACTCCATTTTCAGCCGCTGTGCCTCTTGGTGCATCTGGCTGATAGTATTGAAAAAGTGTCCGGTATCAATTTAAAAATCCTGTTACATCAATAATAAAAAATATATATAAAAAGATTAAAAAACAGAAATAATAAGCAGAAAAGGGGTGTCTTTACTAAATGCAAATAAATAAAAAAAATTATTAATAATAATATTAATTTAAAAATCATATAAAACGCATCCAGTATCTGTGATGATTTTAATTAGGCACCTACTCAATGCGCTTCGCTGTTTCAGCTTCCTCAGGGCTGCAGTATTATTATCAGATTATGTAGATAAGGCAAGGCGAGAATAATTTCTCAATCTCATATTAACCCCCAGAATGATAGAAAAAATAGGTAAACAGCGCATCAATCAGTATGGGGGGAGGTTAAGATAAAGGTTTTACATTTGTGAAGGGTAATCTTTCTGTTTTGGGGTTTCTATATAGCTGTGAATTCAATGGCTGTAATCAGTCTAGTGGCATGATGTTGTAAAAAGACCCAATGATTCTGTAAAGTAGAATGAAACCAAAATGTGTATACAGAACCCAGAAACTGAAATAGTAAATAATTCTAGTATATGCAATTACATATCTTTTACTTGGATTAAGCCAACATATTCTTTTCTTTCCAGTGCACCTTAGAACACCATATAAAACAGCTTTGCATGTGCATGTGCACCATCTGGTCAAACTTTTTGACCATGTTTTCTTGAGAACATTCTAAATATTCTTCCCTGTACTTTCCTGTAAAAGGTTTGGCTAGAAGATTTTAATGGGCGGTGACCTGAGACTAGAATGCTGGGAAATTAAGCACATGGCCCACTTGTCAATAAGGTAAATTTCCCATTATCAGCAACAAAATGAGAAATAAACACAGTTGAATGCTTTTAATGTAGAGATCTTTGTTTTCTTTCCATGTTGTTTGGGGGGTTTAGCGGTCTTTTAAACTTTTGTTAAAAATATTTAATTAGGTTTAAAGGACATGTAAACTGAGGCAAACCCTTTTTTTAACTAATCACACAGTAATTAGGATTGATTACCACCAATCTTAAATCTGCTTTTTGTTTCCTTCTCTGACCTTCCTATCCCTTGTTTTTTTAGCTCTGGGAGTTTTACTTTTTAAAGGGCATGTCCACCCCCAAAACTATAATCCCCCCAACTACTGGCCCCACCATGTAGTGTAGTTTAATCCTTACCTCACATCCCAGCTCCATAGGGTTCTCCTGTAAACCCCCCCCCCCAAAGTTCCCAAAACTAACCACCAGGAGGATAGCAGGGCTCTGCCTGCTATCTTGCCTCCGGTAGATATTTGCCATGCGCACGGCAGCCCTTCTCCCCCCTCCCTCCCCCTCCCTCTCCCTCCCTCTCTCCCTCCCGTTCTACTATCCCTCCCCCTAGCATTAAACCCCCTTAATATTCTGCTCCCCCGTGTCCCCCAGCCCCAACCGCATGTTTTTTTTTTAAAAAACTCCCCAACTCTTACTTACCTCTCCGCTTTCCTCCGCTGCACTGAATGACCGGCAGCCGCGTCCGTGATTGGCTGCCGCCAGCCAATCACAGACGCGACTGCCGTCCCGCCCTGCTTGCATTCTCGCAAGCAGAGGGCCGGCCTGCGGCGGAGGATCGAGGGGAGTATTGAGAGTTTGGGGAGCTTTTTTTGAAAAAAAAAAACATGCGGTTGGGGCTGGGGGACATGGGGGAGCAGAATATTAAAAATCGAATTTCGGGGTGGACATACCCTTTAAAGAGGGCGGGACACAGCTAGTCAGTAAAGAATCTGTCAATCACCCAGCCCCTCCCCCTGACACACTACATGTAGAAACTATCCGTTCAATAATAGTAAAGCTTATTTCTCTGTCACTCCATGGTTAATTAATTCAGCTTTAAGATCAAGAAAAGGAATAAGCATTATCTGTTACTCTGTGCTCTTTCTGTGCATATAAACCCAATCCTGCAGTTAGCTGCTGGCTGTGTTACTGAAGTCCCAATGTAGCAGTGTAGCTAAAGAAATCAATTACAAAGCCCCCCCACACACACACACACATACACACACATACCATCAAACTCCTACAGCTAAAATAAAATCTTACATGATCCAAGCAGTGATTGCCACTCCCAGTGCTGCTTACCTTCCCACAGCAAAGTAGTTTTACTTTCACTTTCACTAAAACACAAAATCACTGGGTGAATGCTATTGGCTGTAGTGAGGCACAGATCATCTCCACTGCACATGCTCCACACTCTATCTCTGCCTCAGTTTTGGGAGGGGGTGGATACATAGAGAGAACACATGCATACTAACTAGGAGTGAGCTGAACAGGACAGGAGCATATCTAGTGACAGGGAGCACTGAGAGGAAAAAGGGATCAAGTTCCTGACAGCACTAAAAATATAGAAAAGGATAAAGGTAAGTCATTTTTTTCAGTTAAGCGTTCCTATAAATGTTACAGGCCCAGGGTTGGTAACATTTGATGCCTCTAATTCCCAAGGGTGAAGATCTAAACCTCTGTGTCTTTACCTCTGGGTTTATGGTAGATCAGCTGGAATACTTAAAATTTTCCCTCGATGCCCCAGGTCAGCATCTTCCCATCTGACCAATGGAAAGATGTGCTTCTTGCACAGAATGTCTTTTCATAGGTCTCATCACCTTTAGAGGTCTCCTCGCCTTTAGAGTGAGGGGGTACAGCTGGATGGACTAGTGGGGGAAAATTGAAGTAATTCTTCCAGCTGACCCTTCAAATTATGTACACACCCTGGGTACTTTTACAGGTGTGTGTGGTGTGTCTGAACATCTGTTTCAACACAAATATCAGTGCAAAAAACTTTTGATGCTGTGTTTGTGCATTAAGAAATTCAACATACCGGTAAATTTGCCCAAAAAATTATTACAATTATCCTTTGCCAGATCTGACCTTACTATACCCTACATAGCATAAAAGCATATAAGAATTGTGGAAGCACTTCAATTAGGCTAATTTACAACTACATTTAGTGGAAATGCTACTGATATGGACATTTATACAAACATAGAAAAGATGTGATCACATGAATGAAAAGCCCTCCTTGACGTGGTTGGAAGGCTTTTTATTTATGTGATCACAGTAATGTATACTAAAACCCCTTTGTTTATAATGTATGCCAGTGTGCAGATAATATGATATTGTATGGGGCCTAGGAATGTGCATTGATTATCTTTTCTATGTTTCTACATAGCATAAAAGGGAAAAGATCTACAAAAAGTGGTAGTCAGGAAGAATTTATAGTTTCTGGTATTAGGCAATTTAATAAAAATGTAATGTTTTCAGTTTAGATACCCTTTAATCACTCGATTCTTTCTTATTATTATTAGTTTTTAATCATCTCATAAAAAGTAATTTGTGCAATGGGTTTTAATGATGCCAAAATCTCCAACACTGTGGTCACCAAGCAACACCACAGAAACCAGAGACAAAAGAAAAACATCCCAAAGAAATACCAATAAACAGGAATATTGCCGCATTACCCAATTACTCAGTTAATTGAATGGAAAAATAAGTGTTTAATATTCCATTATGAAGATCTGTTTATAGAACTGCAATGTAAAGAAATGCCCTAAAAAGAGACTTTACATAATTTAATGAACATAATTGGGGCTATTTATAGAGAGGCACAAAACTATGTTTCCTGTCTTAGACACATTAAACCATTCCTCGTTGAAATTTCAGCATAGAAAACAAAATTACCCCACAAAATCCTGCAGTTTCATAGTGATATTTTACTGATGATTTTAAAGGAATAGCTCACTCAAAAAGTGAACTATTCCTTTAATTCATTGATTGTAGAACGAGAGGTAAAGCAGCTTTACCTTTCATTCTTCAATCAATTTTACAGTAGCCAAGAACAAAGAAGAATTTATTGTAGCTTCCACCGCCAGCTGCACTGACAGGTCCCAACCGCTTACGTTTTCACTTTAACTATAACAATCATTAGCGTGCTATAGTTAAAGTGAAGCCGGAAACAATCGGGACCTGTCAGTGAAGCCAGTGGTGGATCTTGTGAAATCTAAATATTTCTTCATTCCTGGCTACTGTAAAATTGGAGGAAAGGTAAATTTCCTCCCTTCGTTCCTGGCTCCTGTAAAATTGATTGAAGAACGGAAGGTAAGGCAGCTTTACCCTCCATTCTTTAATCAATGCATTATAGGAATAGTTCACTTAGTTCATTCTTTTAACTGCACTGAAACTAATCACAGTCTATCACTAATCTCTACTTATAACAACCCAACCTTTTCAACAAGATTTGTCCCTTAATTGGCTCCAAGCTTGTGCATTTCCATTTTCCTGATTCTCCATCATAAAAAAATCCTGTGTTTGTGTCTCTAGAATTAGAAGGTTTTGCAGCTGATTAAGTTATATGGGTGGAACTACCAGGGGAGCAGACCCAACTGCAGGGGGACCAGGAGCCATCCTTATTACTTTCCCTGTGACCGAGATACAGCCGTCCCCCAGAAAGCCACTGTAGATGATGCAGGGAGGGGTCCCATCATAGTTTTGCAAAGAGTCCCAGTAGTGTTTTGCAGAGAGGCCTATACATGATTTGTACGGTAAACTTGATCAAGCAGCTGGATAATATGTTACTTTATAATACAGTTCATAGAGTACTGGTAGCTTCCCTAATCTACATCTAATAATAACTTTATGATAAATATATATATCTTGTGGTCCCAATTTTCATATTTCCGTTTTACTGCTTTTTTCTGATTTTATTTACTAATTTGAAGGATTCTGTTTACTGTTGTTATCATGATAATAAAGTCTAATAACATGACTAGGAATAGAACATCATTGTTTATTCCATAAATTGATTTATCAAAAATGACTTTAAAGCTACTTTCACACAGACAGCATACTGCCATTCCATGAAAGTTGTCAGAGCGGCCCCTTGGCGCTGCCAATAGCAAAACGCTATATGTAGTGTTTTGCTAGCAGTAAAAAACACAGAACCGCTCAGAAAACAGACAACGAAAAAAGTATGTGTGGAAATAGTCCAGGAGGACAAGGAAATATCAGAGATCAGATGAATCACAGCTCCTACTCTTCACTTTTTGGAACTTTGGATAGGCACTGCAGGAGAACCATAAGGTGTAGAGATGTAAGGATTTTTAAACTCTACACATTGAGGCCAGTAGTGAGTTAAATTTTAGTTTTGAGGATGGACATGCCATTTAATGGTATTTTGAGGAGAATGAAAGTCTAAATATCCAAATGATTACCCATGTAATAAGAACATATCTGCTATAAAAAAAAATTATGTTTAAATAACAGCAAATGCCAATTATTGATGCTCTTTACCTTACTGTTTCCCATGGTCCTTCTGGAGTTATCCACAGTCAATGGTCCTGGTACAGTAACTAAACTTGAACACCTTCAGAAAGATGTAATAAAAGTTCTTATTGTTAAAAATGGTGCTAATTTTGCCTCAACCAATCAGATGTTGGCTTTCAAATAGTACATAATATCTGATAAGAGCTTTTATTACATCTCCCTGCTCTTATCTTTAACAATCAAATACTTGATTGAAATCTTGGCCAATAAGTACAAGTTGGAATCCCAAATGCATTTCCATTGTATACAATTGAGACATTGCCTTTTAGGGGATCCCCAAATGCCAAAATCAAGAGGCTGACAACTGGCATCCTATATGGCATTGCCCCAAGCTACAAAGATACGGGGTACAAATTAGGAATTTTCTCTATCAACTTATATCAATAACCCTAACATGGAAGCCAGAAATCTGTGCTAGCATGTCCAGATATCGAAATAGGAAACCTACAAACCCTAATGTAGGGAGCTTATTTTTAATGCAAGGAAAGCTATAGTTCTCAAATGGATGGCAGCAGAGACTCCTACGATACTAGATTGGATACAATTAGTGAATAGGAATCTACATTTCACCCTGTCCAATATCATCACAGACACTGTTCCTATATGGCATGAGACAGACTACACGACCAACTCAAAAGAGACTTTAGACACTATACTATCAGATGCACACAATTCTAGATCAGATGTCTTTAGTCCCCCCCCAAACTCTTTTCCTCTTTCCTTCCCCCTCCCCTGGATTGGCTGCTATCCTTTAATAATCTGTATATACCAAAGGAATTTCCATTACTGTCCAATTAGGTACCTAGATGAAGTTGTTTATACAATGTATTTCATATTTCGCATTGTTATGTTTGGAATAGCCTGACATCCTTATACCAATGTTGCCAATTTTTGTAGAATTTAGGTGAAGCTGTTATTCGTAAAACATGTAAAACATTTTTTCATATTGCATGTTTAGCGTAAGGATATCCAATATGTTCTGAACTTTGGGAGTCTTAGCTGTCTTTTTGACAATTAGGTTTTGGAGTATGAAAAATTATAGTTTTTTTGTTCTGTTGGGAGATGAGTAAGGTCTATGAATAATAATGCCAATTCCGGGTTGAGTGGAGTGAGTGATACTCTTCCCCCCCTGGGGGGGGGGGTTACCCAAAAAACTAATAATATTAAACATAGGTTTAAACACAACTTACTCTTGTAAAGCTAATCTGACTGTATGAAAAGCCTTTAACAAAATATCTACCCATTTAAGTAGAAAATAAGAAAGATAAGAAATAACATCGCAGCAAAGTATATGTTGGTGTGAGCAATCTAATGCAATCAGTGAGAACAGACGTAAAGGATGAAAACAGTGAGGACAGACATCAAAGGTCCCAACATAAGTTAGAACAGGCAGTAAAGGTCCCATACAGTGAGAACAGACAGTAAGAGGCTACCATCATACAGAGTGAGAACAGACAGTAAGTCCCATACAGTGAGAAAGAAAAGAACAGGCAGTAAAGGTCCCATACAGTGAGAGCAGGCGTAAAGGTCCCACACAATGAGAACAGACAGTAATGGTCCCACACAGTGAGAAGAAATGGCTAAGGTCCCATACAGTGAGAACAGATGGTAAAGGTCCCACACAGTGAGAACAGACAGTAAAGGTCCCATAAAGTGAGAACGGACTGTAAAGGTCCTATACAGTGGGGACAGACAGTAAAAGTCCCAGTGAGAACAGCCAGTAAAGTTCCCATACAGTGAGAACAGACAGTAAAGGTCCCATACAGTGAGAACAGACAGTAAAGGTCCCATACAGTGAGAACAGACAGTAAAGGTCCCATACAGTGAGAACAGACATTACAGGTCCAAGTGAGAACAGAAAGTAAAGATCCCTACAATTATACTAGCTGAGTAAACATAAGTAACCCATATCTCTGCACCCCCATCTGGGTGTGGACATAGCCTTTAAAGGGGAAGTTTAGTGCAAATACAAAAACAGCATAATTATTCCATCCTAATTACCTTAGCTTGCTATCCAGCATTTGTCAGGTAGTATAAATAAATGCTTCTGAAATACAGATTCTTTGTTTGCAGGAAGACTATAATAGACTATAATGGACAATCCTCAAATGTGGATATTTAGAAAAACAGTTTGTTTCATGGTCATAAACACAAACGCTGATACCACCAACCCCCACACACAGCACAGGTACACCCACCTACTAACCTACCTTTTCATTCTCATGGAAGCCATACTTAAAGGGTAACCATAGAAAAAACAAATTTGATCAATCATCAATAAAAGTTAGTTATTGGTCATATGGTCACAAAAACACATACCCCAACCTCACACGGGTAACACACCTACTGACCTACCTTCTATTCTGTGGCAGCCATACTTAAAGGGTAAATAAAGTAAAAAAAATAATTTTGATAAATCCTCATAAAAGTTAGTTTATAGTTGTAAACACAAAAAAGACATACTCTCAACCAGACCCAGGTACACACCCTACTGACCTACCCTTCCATTTCCGTGGCAGCCATACTTTAAGGATAACTATAGTCAAAAAATAAATTTTGACCAATCATCAAAAAGATAATTTTTTACCCCCCCCCCAACCTGACACAGATACACACACTACTGACCTACTCTTTCATTTCATACCAGCCATACTTAAAGGTAACTATAGTCAAAAACAAATTTTGATAATAACCAAAAGTGAGCTACCCATTCATTCATGTGACAGACATATTTAAAAGGTAAGTAAAAAACAACAATGTCCTTCATTGCTATTATTGGTTTTAAAATAAATCTGCAGCACAAACACACACTTCCTTCCAAAATGCAGCATTTCAAGCCAAATTCAAAGTGTATACTTAAACTTTCCCTTTCTAGTTTGTATCTTCTATGCTTATAGACAATTAAAATATATTTAGTTATCTGCCTGCCCCTCACTCTATCCTGTTTTAGTGTAATGCAAGTGAACACCTTATAAAACAGTGGTTTATTAAACACAATCATATGGACATTGGTGTTTTATTATTGTTATAACAGCATTGTTTCAGAAACATGGAAAATAAAAGATCAGCAATGCGCCAGCTCATATGACCTGGGAATGAGAAGCAGGTGAACTGTGTTGCCACAGACTAAGAGACAATAAACATCACAATTGCAGCACTGATTTATTCGGATGCTATTAACATATAAGCAGTGGGAATATAAATAGGCCTATTACTGGACTCTTCAGTTTAAAGAGATAATAATAGAATTTAATATTTTAGTATGCGGTTATTTGTGATAAATGAATCCTAAAAAAAAAAGAAATGTTAATTAAAAGACTTACAAAACACAGTGTGATAACACACATGGATAGATGAATCTTCCTTTTCCAATCATTTGGTAACTGACAATTCTTTGTTAGCCAGAGACCTTTAAGTGCAACAATGACAGAAATCTGCAGCCTTAAAGGGCATCTACAGAAGACTTTTAAAAAGGACATCCATCCTCCTAGGCAACCGAACAAGAGCAGGAGGCTATCAAAGTTCTGCTCTTTGAAGGGTATATATAGCCCCAAAACACAAGGGTCTGTTATCTTTAATTATAGGGAAGGTAGGAACTACAATTCTTTACCTTGCCTATTGTTTAAATACAAAACCAATCACCCTTCTAAATCCCACTGCTGAAATGAAGTAGGACCCATACCTCCGCTGACACAGCCTTTCCTGTTACTGTGCCCCAGTGCGATTCTGTGCTGGAATTAGAAAGGTGATCATTCCTTATTATATGGCATACCCCACAGTCCACAAAAATTACTTTACTTCTCCACCCCGCCAAACCCAAGATCACAATATTAGTAATGTCATAGATATTTCTAAAAGTGTCCCCTTCTAACTGCTACTGCCTGAACTGCCTACTCTGAGCATGTGTAACCTGTACAGCTTAGGTGGAGGCATAATCCTTGGAAGAAGGGAAATCAACACACTAGCGTGAAAATTGCCTTCAGTACATCCATTTTGGGGGTGAGAAATAAATGATAACTTATTAAAGGAGCCAGCATGTCTCAAGTTTACTATGTTCGCTCCTGTTAGATTAATTGAAGAATGGGAGGTTAGACTTAGCTCCTTGGCAAATTCAATGCACTCTCAGGGCTTAATTATCCAGGGCTTGTGTTCAATACATCACAGTGTTGGCAACGTTTTGGTACCTTTCTAGGCCCTTTTTCAAGCCAAATACAACCTAGAAAGGTACCGACACGTTGCCTACACTGTGATGTATGGATACAATTAAATATTGGATGATAAGCCTGAGAGTGCGTTAAATTTGCAGCTTGTTTTTGATAACTCAACAGCACAGGTTACAAAGGGGTGGTGGACTGAGTGCCTGCATTATACACTATATATATAACACTTCCAGCTAATCTTGCCCTGGTGGTGCAACTGGCTAGGAATTAAATACAAACGTAAAAGAAATCCAATGCACTATGGATACATCTTGAAAGTCAACACAATTTATTTTCTCAAGCCATATATAATATATATATATATATAATATATATATATATATATATATTTCCTCTGTGTCCTGACCCCCGCTTATCTGTTTCAAATGCCTCGGTGCTGCCTGATAGATATATACAGAGTTCCAGCGAAGGAGCACTCGTAGGACTTGTAAACAAGGTAAATTAAATTGTTTTATTTTACAACGCGTTTCGGCTGTGTTTGTGAGCCGTCCTCAGGATACAAACATTTACAAACAAGTGTGCTTTTAACAACTCGGTCAAGCCCCCCCCAGTGACAAAAAAAAAAAAAAAAAGCACACTTGTTTGTAAATGTTTTTATCCTGAGGACGGCTCACAAACACAGCCGAAACGGTTGATAAATAAAACAATTTAATTTACCTTGTTTACAAGTCCTACGAGTGCTCCTTCGCTGGAACTCTGTATATATATAATATATATATATATATATATATAATACACAACAGCAGTTATAACACTAAACTTAAAGGGGAACTGTGGTCTAAAAATGACTTAAGGTAAATTGATAGGAATTGTTCTTCTGAGAATTTATGCAATACATTTTCATTGTTTATTTTGCATAGTTTTGAAGATATTTACATTTTGTGTGTGATATGGCATCAGCATCACCAGGTCCCCTGCACTTCCTGCTTCCTGCTCTGAAACCATGTCAGTGGATGACAGACAATCTGCCCTATGTCTCCTCCTCCCCTTGCAGCCCCCTCCTCTTGCAAGCCCCCCTGGACCTTCCCACTCAAGGACCACATGGCCCCTCCATTTGCAGGCCCCCCTTGGCCCCTTCCCTTACAGTCCCATGTGGCCATACCCACTTGTGGGTGCCTTAGTAAAGCCCACTCGTGGGTGCTGTGGCCCCGCCCACTCATGGGTGCCGTTGACAACTAGACGGGGGGGGGGGTCTGAGTTGTCAACGGCACCCATGAGTGGGCGGGGCCACAGCACCCACGAGTGGGCTTTACTAAGGCACCCACAAGTGGGTATGGCCACATGGGACTGTAAGGGAAGGGGCCAAGGGGGGCCTGCAAATGGAGGGGCCATGTGTCCTTTATGGGAAGGCCAGGGGGGCTTGCAAGAGGAGGGGGCTGCAAGGGGAGGAGGAGACATAGGGCAGATTGTCTGTCATCCACTGACATGGTTTCAGAGCAGGAAGCAGGAAGTGCAGGGGACCTGGTGTGCTGATGCCTATCCACACACAAAATGTAAATATCTTCAAAACTATGCAAAATAACAATGAAAATTTATTGCATAAATTCTCAGAAGAACAATTCCTATCAATTTACCTTAAGTCTTTTTAGACCACAGTTCCCCTTTAAGTTTAGTGTTATAACTGCTGTTGTGTATTATATTATATATATATATTATTATAATATATACAGAGTTCCAGCGAAGGAGCACTCGTAGGACTTGTAAACAAGGTAAATTAATTGTTTTATTTATCAACGCGTTTCGGCTGTGTTTGTGAGCCGTCCTCAGGATAAAACATTTACAAAACAAGTGTGCTTTTTTTTTTTTTTTTTTTTGTCACTGGGGGGAGCTTGACCGAGTTGTTAAAAGCACACTTGTTTGAAATGTTTGTATCCTGAGGACGGCTCACAAACACAGCCGAAACGCGTTGATAAATAAAACAATTTAATTACCTTGTTTACAAGTCCTACGAGTGCTCCTTCCTGAACTCTATGTATATCTATCACAGCACCGAGGCATTTGAAACAGATAAGCGGGGGTGCAGGACACAGAGGAGAATTATATATTATATATATAATATATATATATATATATATATATATATATATATGGCTTGAGAAAATAATTGTGTTGCTTTTCAAGATGTATCCATAAGTGCATTGGATTTCTTTTACGTTTGTATTTAATTCCTAGCCAGTTGCACCACCAGGGCAAGAGATTAGCTGGAAGTGTATATATATATAGTGTATAGATGCAGGCACTCAGTCCACCACCCCCTTTGGTAACCTGGGTGCTGTTGAGTTATCAAAAACAAGCTGGCAAATTTAACGCACTCTCAGGGCTTATTCATCCAAATATTTAATTGTATTCCATACATCACAGTGTAGGCAACGTGTCGGTACCTTTCTAGGTTGTTATTTGGCTTGAAAAAGGGACCTAGAAAGGTACCAAAACGTTGCCAACACTGTGATGTATTGAACACAAGCCCTGGATAATTAAGCCCTGAGAGTGCATTGAATTTGCCAAGGAGCTAAGTCTAACCTCCCATTCTTCAATTAATCTAACAGGAGCGAACATAGTAAACTTGAGACATGCTGGCTCCTTTAATAAAGTTATCATTTATTTCTCACCCCCCAAAATGGATGTACTGAAGGCAATTTTCACGCTAGTGTTTGATTTCCCCTTCTTCCAAGGATTATGCCTCCACCTAAGGCTGTACAGGTTACACATGCTCAGAGTAGGCAGTTCAGGCAGTAGCAGTTAGAAGGGGACAGCTTTTAGAAATATCTATGACATTACTAAATATTGTGATCTTGGGGTTTGGCGGGGTGGAGAAGGTAAAAGTACATTTTTGTGGACTGTGGGGTATGCCATATAATAAAGGAATGATCACCTTTCTAATTCCAGCACAGAATCGCACTGGGGCACAGTAACAGGAAAAGGCTGTGTCAGCGGAGGTGATGGGTCCTACTTCATTTCAGCAGTGGGATTTAGAAGGGTGATTGGTTTTGTATTTAAACAATAGGCAAGGTAAGAATTGTAGTTCCTACCTTCCCTATAATTATAGAAGATAACAGACCCTTGTGTTTTGGGGCTATATATACCCTTCAAAGAGCAGAACTTTGATAGCCTCCTGCTCTTGTTAGCGGTTGCCTAGGGAGGTAGGATGTCCTTTTTAAAAGTCTTCTGTAGATGCCCTTTAAGGCTGCAGATTTCTGTCATTGTTGCACTTAAAAGGTCTCTGGCTAACAAAGAATTGTCAGTTACCAAATGATTGGAAAAGGAAGATTCATCTATCCATGTGTGTTATCACACTGTGTTTTGTAAGTCCTTAAATTAACATTTTCAGTTTTTTTAGGATTCATTTAATCACAAATAACCGCATACTAAAATATTAAATTCTATTATTTATCTCTTTAAACTGAAGAGTCCAGTAATAGGCCTATTTATATTCCTCACTGCTTGATATGTTAATAGCATCCGAATAAATCAGTGTGCTGCAATTGTGATGTTTATGTTCCTTTAGTTTCTGTGGCAACACAGTTCACCTGCTTCTCATTCCCAGGTCATATGAGCTGGCGCATTGCTGATCTTTTATTTTCCATGTTTCTGAAAACAATGCTGTTATAACAATAATAAAAACACCAATGTCCATATGATGTGTTTAATAAAACCACTGTTTTATAAGGTGTTCACTTGCATTACACTAAAACAGGATAGAGTGATGGGCAGGCAGATAAACTAAATATAGTTTAATTGTCTATAAGCATAGAAGATACAAACTAGAAAGGGAAAGTTTAAGTATACACTTTGAATTTGGCTTGAAATGCTGCATTTTGGAAGGGAATGTGTGTGTTTGTGCTGCAGATTTATTTTAAAACTCAATAATAGCAATGATAAGGACATTGTTGTTTTTTACTTACCTTTTAAATATGTCTGTCACATGAATGAATGGGTAGCTCACTTTTGGTTATTGATCAAAATTTGTTTTTTGACTATAGTTACCCTTTAAGTATGGCTGGTATGGAAATGAAAGAGTAGGTCAGTAGGTGTGTGTATCTGTGTCAGGTTGGGGGGGGGTAAAAAAATTATCTTTTTTGATGATTGGTCAAAATTTATTTTTTGACTATAGTTATCCTTAAAGTATGGCTGCCACGGAAATGGAAGGGTAGGTCAGTAGGTGTGTGTACCTGGGTCTGGTTGAGAGGGTATGTCTTTTTTGTGTTTACAACTATAAAACTAACTTTTATTGAGGATTTATCAAAATTATTTTTTTTTACTTTATTTACCCTTTAAGTATGGCTGCCACAGGAATAGAAGGGTAGGTCAGTAGGTGTGTGTACCCGTGTGAGGTTGGGGTTATGTGTTTTTGTGACCATATGACCATATAACTAACTTTTATTGATGATTGATCAAAATTTGTTTTTTGACTATGGTTACCCTTTAAGTATGGCTTCCATGAGAATGAAAAGGTAGGTTAGTAGGTGGGTGTACCTGTGTCTGTGTGGGGGGTTGGTGGTATCAGCGTTTGTGTTTATGACCATGAAACAAACTGTTTTTCTAAATATCCACATTTGAGGATTGTTGCCATTATAGTCTATTATAGTCTTCCTGCAAACAGGAAATCTGTATTTCAGAAGCATTTATTTATACACTGACAAATGCTGGATAGGCAAGCTAAGGTAATTAGGATGGAATAATTATGCTGTTTTTGTATTTGCACTAAACTTCCCCTTTAAAGGCTATGTCCACACCCAGATGGGGGTGCAGAGATATGGGGTTACTTATGTTTACTCAGCTAGTAATAATATGTATGGGATCTTTACTTTCTGTTCTCACTTGGACCTGTAATGTCTGTTCTCACTGTATGGGACCTTTACTGTCTGTTCTCAAGTATGGGACCTTTACTGTCTGTTCTCACTGTATGGGACCTTACTGTCTGTTCTCACTGTATGGGAACTTTACTGGCTGTTCTACTGGGACTTTTACTGTCTGTCCCCACTGTATAGGACCTTTACAGTCCGTTCTCACTTTATGGGACCTTTACTGTCTGTTCTCACTGTGTGGGACCTTTACCATCTGTTCTCACTGTATGGGACTTAGCCATTTCTTCTCATGCTGTGGGGACCATTACTGTCTGTTCTCATTGTGTGGGACCTTTACTGCCTGCTCTCACTGTATGGGACCTTTACTGCCTGTTCTGTTCTCACTGTATGGGACCTTTACTGTCTGTTCTCACTGTATGGGACCTTTACTGCCTGTTCTAACTGTATGGGACCTTTGATGTCTGTCCTCACTGTTTTCATCCTTTACGTCTGTTCTCACTGATTGCATTAGATTGCTCAACCAAACATATACTTTGCTGCAGATGTTATTCTTTCATATTTTCTTTACTAAATGGGTTAGATATTGTTCAAAGGCATTTCATACAGTCAGATTAGCTTTAGATAGTTTGTTAAACTAGGTTATATTAGTTGGGTAAGTTAGGGTCCTGTTAAAAACAGTCTACCTTGACGTGGTGGCAGGCTCTTTAAAGTTCTTTATTCTTCTGGAATTATGGTGTGAAATGCCTAAAGAAATGTTAAAGAAACTGAACAAATCAATGATGCCGAGTTCAAAATGACAAAATGGCTAGCCACGCTCCCACCCACAAAGCCACGCCCACTCTGTTGCGCCAGCGGCTTGCTAAGCGTGCTGCATATAGGTGGCAGTCAAAGTTTGGCTCAGGTGGCAAAAACCCTAGAGGCACCCCTGTGTATATATTTCATTACATCCTTAAGCCTTTGAAGATTTTTCCAGAAAAAAAGCAAAGATCCTGATCTGTTCTCTAAAGCCACCAGGGCATGGCCACACTGCGCCGCAAACGCAATTGCACCGCGGAACGCAAATCGCAATTGCAGTCGCAACGCACCCGAAAACATGCATTTTCTGTGCGTTGCCGCGTTTTCAATGATCTGAAAAAACGCAAACGCACAAAAAAACGCAGCAGTGTGGCCTAGCCCTTATGGTGAGTCCTTTTTCCTAACTCGTCTTTCTGGTCACCAAATTTACTATACGATAGTATGCATGTACAAATCAACTTTCTGTTCATTGTTCACTCACAAAAAGGGTTTGCAAACCTTTGAGGTAACATCAGTTTCCTCTGGGAAATTGCTGCTAACTTGTTTGTAATTGATTGTGTTAAGCTAGGTACACACCTAGCGATTTTTCCTCCTGACCGACCGTTCGATACTTTCGACCGGTCGGCCTGGAGGTAGGACTGTCGGTCGCGGGAAAAGCTGCCGCGTCCGACAGTTACCGCGACCGATCGGACAAGGTTTTCCACCATGTCCGATCGTCCTTTCGTCCAATTCGGACAAACGATTGGTCGGACATGGCTGCATGAACTATCGGTCGATCAGACCGAAATATCTCATTGTCTGTACCCAGCTTTAAGATTAAACATTGTAAATATCTTTGTGATGGAAATCATTTGCCTGAAAAATAAACATACCAATTATATCTTTATATGATAAATAAATAACATTTCTTACAACATGTCTAATGAGCTCCAACAGTTCTTAAGTTTGTGCTTGATTAGTATATTAATGGGCCATACAATGAACTCTCTGGTGCATTGTTCACTAATAGGTCATATCAGAGGACTCGTGGACATCCTTTAAGGTTGGGAGAAAAGAAGTTTCATCTTCAGGTTAGGAAAGGTTTCTTTACAGTGAGAACGGTGAAACTGTGGAACTGTCTTCCAGCAGATGTGGTAATGGCAAGTTCATTAAATAGCTTTAAAAAAGGCTTGGATAAGCTTCTAAAACTGAAAAATATTAAGAATTACTGGTATTAATACATATAGATCTGGTTGATCCAGGGATACTTTCTGATTGCCGTTTGGAGTCAGGAAAGAATTTTTCCCCCCTTTTTTTGCTGGTTTTTTTTTTTGCCTTCCTCTGGATCAACTGGTAGGGTTAAAAAAAAAAAAAGAGGGTTAATAGGTTGGACTTGATGTCTTTATTCAACCTCTATGTAACTATGTAACTATTTGATAAGGACTCCAAACAGTCGAGGATCAGCTGAAGAACTATTAAAGCACAAATTTATCAAGGGGCACAAACTTAAAGGGGAACTGTGGTCTCCAAACAAATTGAGTTTACATGAAAAGCCAGTTTCTTACCTTTAAAATGAGCCATCAACCAACTCTCTACCTGTTCCACAGCCCAAGATATAAAGAAATTACTGACCAGAAAGGTGGGAGGCAGACATGGCATTCCTAAGGCTGCTCCTCCACCTCGCCGCCCATGAGCATAGCCTCAGACTCCCTCAGTGTGTGAGGGAGACAGGAAGTCCCTCCCCCTCCCTGCTGTGTGAAGGACCTGCAGCTGCAGAGAAGGTAAGGGAATCTACAGCCTTTCTCTCTCACTATGTGAAAACAGCTTTTCCATGCAAAGGACAATTATACTCACCCCCCCTCGTTTCTTTCCCCCCACTCCTGCAAAGTACCCAGGGTGAGGACCTAAAATGCTAAGTCCTCATCTCTGGGTACTTTACAAAAGTCCTGCACTACTTACTTCTCCCTCGTCGCTCCAGTCCGATCCTCCCTATTGGCACTTTGAAGGACAGGTCGCGAGGCAGCCAATGGGAAGACGCGCTCTGCAAGGAGGCGTGTCTTCCCATTGGCTGCCTCCCGGACTGTCACCGACAGTGCCAGTGGGTAGGATCCTACTGGAGTGACAAGGGAGATTACAACTAAGTAGTGCAGGACTTTTGTAAAGTACCCAGAGGTAAGGACTTAGCGTTTTAGGTCCTCACCCTGGGTACTTTGCAGGAGTGGATCGGGGAAATGGTAAGTATAATTGTCCTTTAATGCATCTTTTAGTATGTGATAGGCAATGCTTCCCCAGCCCCAAACGCTATAATATTATTGCCAGAAAGTCTTACTCATTACTTACCTTACCTCTTTACTTTGTTGCACACTCTCGGCCCTCTGCTTGCATGGAATGGCAAGCAGGGGGCGGGACCAGCAGCTACATCTGTGATTGGCTGAAAGGCAGCCAATCACAGACGCGGCTGCCGGCAGTTCAGAATGGCGAAGGAGAGAGATAAGGTAAATAATGATCGGGGGACTTTCTGGCATTAATATTATAGCGGTTGGGGCTGGGGTAGCATTGCCTATCACATACTAAAAGGTTTTTACACTAGGGGGAGGGCTTGCAAAATGAGAGGGAGAGTGAGGGAAAGGGAGGGGGGGAGGCCGGCAGTGCGCATGCCAAACTTCTCCCGGAGGGGAGACAGGAGGCAGAGTCCTATATGGACTCTGCTATCCTCCTGGTGGCCAATTTTTTGGACTTTGGGGGGGGGGGGGGATCTGTGGAAGAACCACTTGGAGCTGAGATGTAAGGTAAGGATTTTATTGCACTACACATTGGGGCCATGTAAAATAAACAATGACAATAAATTGCAAAAATTCTCAGGAGAGAAATTCCTATCAATTTACCTAAAGTAATTTTTCTACAACAGTTACTTACCACTATTTTACATTCATAGTCAGAAAACGGTAACCTACTTACAGGGTTATTCAATAAAAGTTTTTATTGTTAAAAATGTTTTGTCCCAACCAATCAGATGTTAGCTTTCAAATGTTAAATATGATCTGATCTTTCCATTGCAACCACACACGCAGTAATAAAATATTTTGTATTATATGACTTTGTATTATATGTAACACTAGCAGTTGTACCTGGCGTTGCCCATGTACACTTGTGGGTAAAGTATTTTTTACGTGCAGGTGTGTCTTTCGCTTAGATGGAAGAGACGGGGAAAAAGAAGTGCACAGTTGGTAATGTACGTCATGTATGTAATAGTTATGAGTTGAGGAGGTAACATTGCTTGAGAGACGTATAGCACATATGTTTATTGTAAAACCTTATATACAACGTTATCAGTTTTTTCACTTGGAGCGTAAATATACAAATGTTGTGGTGAACATGCTACATGGAATTTGCCGTTGAGAAAACATGTTGATTGCAACTGAATATCGCAGCAATTGAGTGACTGACAGGCGTCAGTGTCTCTGATCATGTGATGTGCCTGTGTTGTTAAAGCCGGCCTCCATTCTGTTGCACTGTCTGAGTGTTGTGTGTTTTTGTTAAGCGTGCTCTATATTTTGCACATTAGTTAGCAGTATGTCACCTTGTTTGCACTTTTACACTTTATATTGACTATTAGATCCCAATCAATAAAGTTACTATATGATCCGAATTGAAAGTGCCATGATGTCTTTGTTCTTTTAGTTGTAACTGTCTGTGAAGTGTGTGACATGTGGGAAGTGTGTGTCTGGTGCTTAAGTCCAGGTAATGCAGGTAATTCCCATGTAGTCCATACCCCCCAACCGTCCTGGGTTGGAATAGGTGGATGGGGCATGTCTGCCATGTTGCAGTGGGTGGGGCCATGGCAGTCTGGGTCCTGTCTGTGATGTTGGGGTGTCCAGGAGGCTTGGACGTGACATTTGGTGGTCGCGATATTTGGGGGCATGGCCACAGTTTTAAAGTGTGGCATGGCTGTGCCATTTAGGGGCATGGGTGTGGTGTTTGGGGGTGTACTTGTGATGTTTGGGAACATGGACAGGATGTTTATATATGTGGGTGTGATTGGAACAGACCTGGGATGTTTGGGGGTGTGGCCATGATGTATGGGGACGGAACATAATGTTTTTTTGGGGGGGTGACCACAATATCTGGTAGCGTGGTCACAACATTTGGGGGCACAGTTGCAATGCATGGCAATTATCTTTGGGGGCGTGGCCTTGATGGTTGGGGTATGATAGTGACCGTGATGTTTGGGGTGTGGCTGTGACAGCAATATCTGGGGGCATGGTCACATTCCAGGAGGATCTTCTTTAAATTTCTTAGCATTACAATAACCGCAAAGAACCGTAGTCTTTCCAGGGTTTATATTTGTATATATATGTCATTCATATCACCAATAGTAACATAGTCTTTCCAGGGTTTATATTTGTATATAAATGTCATTCATATCACCAATAGTAACATAGTCTTTCCAGGGTTTAAATTTGTATATAAATGTCATTCATATCACCAATAGTAACAAAGTCTTTCCAAGGTTTATATTTGTATATAAATGTCATTCATATCACCAATAGTAACAAAGTCTTTCCAAGGTTTATATTTGTATATAAATGTCATTCATATCACCAATAGTAACATAGTCTTTCCAAGGTTTATATTTGTATATAAATGTGATTCATATCACCAATAGTAACATAGTCTTTCCAAGGTTTATATTTGAAACCTTCCAGGAGCAAATTGTTATGTGTTACAGACCTTAAGGGAAATGTCTGGTTCCCTCTGTTATAGAAGCTGTTTTTCTGTGTGTGCAGCTCTTTGAATTGTGTAGCCATACATTACACTGTTGTTGTGTCACTGAAGTGGACTCTGTGTCTGTGTTGATGAAGTCGGGCAGCACACAAAGCTCAGGCCCTTCATCTGAGTTACTGAATTGGGGAATCACAATCTGAAAGGGACATGCAGGCTTTTAATTGGTCAAACTGGACTTCATGGGCGTCACAGTTATGTGGAAGCATTCAGGGGTGTGGCTGTGAGGTGAGCACATACACCACATACAAAAAAGACAACGTAATACCAATATTCAAAAAAGGTAGTTGTTCACAGCCTGGTAACTATAGACCTGTAAGCCTAACATCAGTGGTAGGGAAGGTGATGGAAACTTTGTTATGGGATCATATCCTTGACTTTGTCTCCAGAGCTCATCTTATTAGTAGTAGTCAGCATGGATTTATGAGAAATAGATCATGCCAGACAAATTTAATTGGTTTTTATGAAGAAGTAAGTAAGAATTTGGATTCAGGCACAGCAGTGGATGTGGTATATTTGGATTTTGCGAAAACTTTTGATACTGTGCCACACAGGTGACTAATGTATAAACTGAGTACTGTTGGCCTTGAAAAACATTTGTGCATGGATAGACAATTGGTTATTGGATCGCTAACAGAGAGTGGTGGTAAATGGAGCTACATTTATGTGGGCTAAAGTTATAAGCGGAGTGCCTCAGGGTTCTGCATGGGGCGCTTCTGTTTAATCTGTTTATAAATGACTTAGAAGGGGGCATTGAGAGCAAGATCTCTGTGTTTGCTGATGGCACTAAACTATGCAGAGCTTTGGAAACTTCAAATGATGTGCAGTGTTGCAAGCAGACCTAGATATCAAAATGGGCAGCAGAATGGCAGATGAGATTCAATGTTAATAAATGTAAGGTGATGCGTTTGGGATTTAATAATCCCTGTGCCACCTACACCATAAATAACTCTGTGTTAAGTGTATTTGTAATGGAAAAAGATTTGGGGGTTCTGGTAGATAACAGACTTAGCTGTAGCAAACAATTCTTAGGTAGCAACGGCTAGAGCTAGCAAGATATTTTCTTGTATAAAGAAGGGAATAGATTCAAGAGAGAAAGATATTATTCTCCCTCTTTACAAGGCACTGGTAAGGCCTCATTTTGAATATGCAGTGCAGTTTTGGAATCCCATATACAAAAGGGACATCTTGGAAATGGAAGCAGTTCAGAGAAGAGCAACTAAATTAATAAGGGTAATGGAGGGGCTTGAATATGCAGGCAGATTAGACAAGTTAGGGCTGTTTACATTGGAGAAGCAATGTTTGCGATATGATAACCTTATACAAATATATTAATGGACCATACAATAAACTCTCTGGTGCATTGTTCACTAATAGGTCATATCAGAGGACTCGTGGACATCTTTACGGTTGGAAGAAAAGACATTTCATCTGTCTTCCAGCAGATGTGGTAATGGCAAGTTCATTAAATAGCTTTAAAGGGCAACTATAGTGAAAAAAAAACTTTGTCTGTATACAATGTATAGATCACTTAGTATAAGCTGCCTTACTTTCATGTTTCTGTGTGGCTTCGTTTCTTCACACTGGCAGAAGTTTGTACCAAGCTGTGTAGTCCCCCTCCCCTCTCTGCTACCCCCCTCAAGCATGACGGGCTGTATACAGAGTCCGAGCATTGTCAGTTGAAAGGACTTTAAGGAAGTGCTGACATCCTGTTGACCCCTCCCTTCCAGAGCTAGACTGCAAGCAATCAGAGTGTGGAATAAAGTACAATATGCTGAAGGGAGGGCAGAGGGGGAAGAGGACAAGTGGTGCTGAGATTCTTTACAAGTAAGTTACTGAACTCTGCCTGTTCTCTAACTTTGCTAATTGTTATTTTTTTTTTACCTAAAGTTCATATCCTCCCCCTGCTTAGCGTGAGATCATAATCACTGAAGAGAGAGTCAGTGTAACAGCAGCTTGTAGTGAGACCTTCACAAACACAGTGACACTGCTTGTTGTCTGTTACATTTCAGTTGCTTTAGTCTATATATTTCATAGATTGCACTGTGTGTCTTGTTTGGTATATAGTCTGTATTACTGTATTATATATACTGTATTGTGTTCCATTTGAGTCACTGTTTTTGTATGTATATAAGATTTTTTTGGGGGGGAGGGGCTGTTTTATAGTGTGTTATGCTCATATTACTGGGTTAATGGTTATTGATTGTGTTTAGCACTACAGCATTTGACTATATGTTGCACATGGTACATAGGTGTGGGTGAGAGAGTGTGTGACAGTACTGCATGGGAGCTTGTGTTGTGTGGGTGGTGGCCTTTGAGTGACAGATGAGGTGTAGCAGCTCCTACAACACAGCATATTCAAAGGCTTATATCTCGGGGACTATGAAGAATTTAAGAAACTAAAGGTACCCTGGTGGTTGGGATGACTTATAGGATACATTAGAAGAAATTAAAAAAAAACAATTTTCTCACTATAATTGCCCTTTAAAAAAGGCCTGGATAAGTTTCTAAAACTAAAAAATATTGAGAATTACTGGTATTAATACATATTGATCTGGTTGATCCAGGGATACTTTCCGATTGCCGTTTGGAGTCAGGAAGGAATTTTTTTTGAGTTGGACTTGATGGACTTGATGTCTTTATTCAACCTCAATTACTATGTAACTATACAAGATTTCTGATTTATATAGTAGATGTATGACTATGTAATTTTAAAGTGCCACGGAAGAGGTTGGCGCTATATAAATCCATTATAATAATAATATGTTGTTTATTTAATAATATGTCTTTAATCCGGGGCCCACGTGACGGCGAGGGGGCCCCCAGATGGTTAGAGGGCACATATGTATGAAGGAAACATGTGCGATAAGCTATTTGGGCAAAATTCTTTATTCTTCTGGAATTATGGTGTGAAATGTCTAAAGAAATGTTAAAGCACCATTTTTAACGATAAGAACTTTTATTGAATCTCCCTGTTAGTTTTTTCTTTTTACATTATTACAAAAATTTTCTTAAATTCCGAAAAAGAAAAGAAGAATGACGAGGGGGATGACGATGACAATGACCAAGAGGATGAAGACAAGGAGGATAACAACTAGGATGAAGATGACAAGGAGGAAAACGAGGACCAGGAGGATAAATACAAGAATGACGATGACAAGAAGGATAAGGATGAGGATGATGACGTAGATGACGACAAGGGAGACGATAACAATGAAGATCAAGAATCAGGTCAAAAAGAACTTAAGAAGGAGCATTGTCAATTCCAAAATGTCCCCAAGAGATTAGTTATACTTGAAGAAGGAATGGCCACTAAAGAGACCATTCTTTTTCAATACTATCAAAACCAAAATCCTCTTCCAAAAGTAGAAATTTAAAAAATCGAATTTTCAAAAATTATACCTTTAGATACAGCAAGATCCCACTACTTCAAAACTTTTTTTCAGATTTTAAATCTGGGCTGTAGATCTTGAAAAATCATCATTTTAATCATGCATCAGCATTTACAGGGAAAGACCTGCCACTCCAGGAGCAGAAATTGTAATATGTGACCCATTAATGACCTCTTACTAGGATCTTTAGCTGCCTTCCAGCACACTTTGTGCAACAATTATGAGAATGAGCAGAGTAAAAAAGGCAGGGGGGAGGGAGATGTGTAAGCAGAGCAGTATCCATTGTGAGGTTGTGCAGAACTTATAAGTGTCGCAGACACTACAAGGAGGCAGTGAGTAAGGGAGGTGGGGGGCAGTTAGGATCACTCACTAAACATTAATAATTTATATGACAAAGCAAGTACAGATAGATATGGGAATACAACCATTTTACTTCTCTAAAATTGTAGTTTCAGATAATGTAAAGTTGTTTGAGTGAGTATTGTGACCCTTTAAGTAGAAAATACATTGCGCCAAAAAATCCACCACAAATAGAATTAAAATCACCACCCAAAGAAAAATGAACCACCACCAAAAGTACAAACTGTCCCCAAGGTTCAAGCTCCTTAAGTGGCACTACATAAATTAACATACACATACATATCTACATAAAAGACTGAGGAGGAGCCAGAGAAGAAGGAAAAAAGAACACTGAGGACAAAAGAACAAAGAAGGAAATTATTATTATAATTAATTATAAATGGAATGTATGTATATTGTATATATCTGTGTGTATTTCAAATAAACATTTCCTGTCAAGCCTTTTTGTAACAAAAGTTATACCTGTCCGGAGATCCCGTGGCGACTCCGTTCGGTCCCAAATTTTGGTGTGCATGCTCCGGTGACGTCATGCGCGCGAGCACGTCCGTTCGTGTTCGGGCACCCGCCCGGCTTTCATCCAGTGCTGTGCGCACGCGCACAGGTACTGGTTTCTGCCTCCTCCGCTCCTCCAGATCAGCCATTGGACGGAGGAGGGATTATTGATTCAAATGCTCCTATCCCCTGCATCAGACTCTCTCCTCACTCCCCATTGGTTCCTCTGTATGATTTAAACCCCTCAGTCTAGTATTTTCTTGCCCGATATAGCGGTTAGTTTACTATCTTGCTCGTGGTGTGCTTTTTCTATTACTCTCTGTTACCGACTCCTGCTTTGCTTTTGACTCCTATTCGTATCTGCCTGCCCTGACCTCTGCTTGTTACTGACTACGTTTTTCTGCTTACCCTCTGTACCGTGCTTGGCGGCCTAATTCCTGGTTTTGACCCTTTGCTCTGATTCTGACTCTGCTCTTGCCTGCTCCTAGTCTGTACCTCGTATTTTTGGTCTCTAACCTTTGTATCTATCCTGGTGCCTTGTCCGTTAGTTTCACTCTGGACTTCTCCTGTATTCCCGGCCTCAGTTTGAATACCTTGCAGTCTAGGTCCAGGGGGCAACTGTGTTCGGTGAGGCGCGTCTAGCCTCCCAGCAAACGGGGGCTTGTCTATTGGTGAAGATAGTGATTGTAGATTGGGGTTTTCAGACTGAAGGAATACGAGGGAATCCGGAATGTTACATTATATCGGGTCATGGAAGCTATTCAGGAGCAATTAAGACTCATGACTGGGGCCGTCAATCAACTGGCCCAACTTGTGGAAGCCCAGGCAAACCGTCAGGCCTCGGTGCCTCCTCCGGTGACTCCTTTTGTGGAACCCAAGTTTCCATTACCAGAGAAGTTTTCCGACAATCAACGGGTTCCAGAACTTTAAGGACACCTGTCTGCTGTATTTTCGAATGCGACCCATCTCTTCAGGCTCAGAGACGCAGAAGGTGGGCCTTGTCATTTCTCTTTTACAGGGGGATCCTCAGACTTGGGCCTTTGGGCTGTCAGCCGATAATCCAGCCTGGTCGTCTGTAGAGAGCTTTTTTGAAGCATTGGGAGTCTTATACTCGGATCCTGATTTAGTCGGGACGGCAGAAGCCAAATTGCGCACCCTTCATCAAGGGCGCCTGACTGTGGAAGAGTACGCTTTGGAATTCCGCCGCTGGACAGTAGCAGTTCAGTGGAATGATCCTGCCTTAAAGAGCCACTTTGAGTCCGGGCAGTCTGAGTCTGTCAAAGACGTCTTGGTCAACCATCCTGTTCCCAAAACCCTTGATGAGTCCATCCAGCTGGCCATTCGAGTGGACAGACGTCTCAGAGAACGACGTCAAGGCAAAGTCCTTCCTTCCAAATTCATTCTTCAAGTTTCTCCTAGCTGTTCGATTCCCTCTTCTTCTTCTAATATCTCTTCTGAGGAACCAATGCAATTGGGTTCATCTCGACTATCGGTGGAGGAAAAGAACCGGAGAAGGTCGACTGGTCTTTGTCTGTATTGTGGGGAATTAGGACACTTCGCCCGCACCTGTCCCCGTAAGAATCCGGGAAACTCCAGCACCTAGAGGGGTCAGAGGAATCTCCTCTAGGTGGTCAGGTAATTCCTCAACTATCTGATAAAGTATTGTTACCTGCAAAAGTCTTATTTGGTTCTCTTAACAAAATGACCCAGGCTTTTGTAGATAGTGGGGCAGCTGGGAATTTTTAAAAATCCCAGTAACTAAAATGTACGAACCCATATATGTAAAGGCCATTGACGATTCCCTTCTGCAAAAGCCTTTAACCATCACTGCCGATGTGGTTTTAAAAATTGGGGTTCTGCATTCTGAGGTTATTAAATTCTTTGTCTTAGAGCTTCCTACTACTCCTCTCATTTTGGGATTGCCTTGGCTTAGGAAGCACAATCCACTTATCAATAGAGATGTCTGAACTTCGCAAAATCCAGTCCGCGAATTTTAAAAAAAATGTGAAAATTCGAAAATCCACGAGCAGACCCATTAAAATAAAAAAAAATCCTTGAAAATACGTATTTTTTAAAATACGAAAAATCCTCGTAATTTTGAAAATTTTCAAAAATACGTATTTTCGAAAATACAAGAAATCCTCGTAAAATACGAGAAATCCGCGGTTCGGAAGTTCGGAAGATGGAAAATCTGGCAAAATCCGCAGTTCGCGAACGTGATAAATCCGCGGCGGATCCGGGTTCGGATCCGCGAACCGGCCATCCCTACTTATCAATTGGTCTACTGGCCAGCTTGAGAAGTGGGGTTCTCATTGTATTGATTCATGTTTGTCTGTTCAGTTGTCGAATATCTCTTTAGAAGGTATTCCTCCTTCGTATCGAAGTTTTGCCGATGTATTCTCCCCACAGGGTTCTGATGTTTTACCTCCTCACAGACCTTATGATTGTCCTATCGATCTTTTGCCAGGAACCATGCAGTCTCGTGGACATCTTTACAACTTGACAGGTCCTGAAAGTGAGGCCATGAAAACCTACATTAAAGAGAACTTGGATAAAGGTTTCATCAGACCCTCCATTTCTCCTGCAGGAGCTGGGGGGTTTTTTGTAGAAAAAAAAAGATGGTGGTTTAAGACCCTGCATCGATTATAGGGCTCTTAAAAAGATAAACATAAAAAATAGATACCCTTTACCACTCATTGACAACCTCTTTTCTCAAGTTGTCAAAGCATGAATCTTTTCTAAGTTGGACCTCCGAGGTGCATACAATTTAATCAGAATTAGGGCTAGCGATGAGTGGAAAACAACTTTCATTACTAGATATGCCCACTATGAATATTTAGTCATGCCCTTTGGCCTCAGTAATGCACCTGCAGTGCTTCAAGATTTTATTAATGATGTATTCAGAGAATACCTTGACAAATTTGTAGTAGTTTATCTTGACGATATCTTAATCTATTCTTCCTCCTTAGAGGAACATCTAGATCATGTCAAGCTAGTCCTTTCTAAGTTAAGGGAACATCATTTTTATGCCAAACTTGAGAAGTGTATGTTTGAACAATATCAGGTTCCGTACCTTGGGTACATTATTTCTGATCAAGGTTTGTCCATGGATCCTAAAAAGATCTCTGCCATTTTAGATTGAAAACCTCCATCCAATCTCAAGGGTCTCCAGAGGTTTTTAGGATTTTCTAATTTTTATCGTAAATTCATTAAAAATTTCTCTTCTATCGTTTCTTCTCTCACTAACATAACCAAGAAAGGAGTAGATGTGACTAATTGGTCAGAAGAAGCTCTTCTGGCATTTGAGACCCTTAAGAAAGCCTTTTGTTCAGCCCCCATTTTAACCTACGCTAATATTAATCTGCCCTTCGTTGTTGAAGTAGACGCTTCAGAGGTAGGAGTAGGGGCTGTGCTCTCTCAGTATTCAGGCTCCCCAGAACGTCTTCATCCCTGTGCATTTTTTTTTTTGAAAATACTCTTCTGCAAAGAAGAATTATGATATTGGAAATCGGGAATTATTGGCTATTAAATTAGCCTTAGAGGAATGGAGACACTGGCTGGAAGGGACGCTACACCCCATTACGGTCTACACTGATCATAAAAACTTATATAGTATATAGTGAACGCTAAAAGGCTAAACCTAAGACAAGCCCGTTGGGCACTCTTTTTCTCTAGGTTTAACTTTAGTATTACTTATCGACCTGGCTTGAAAAACGTCAAAGCTGACGCTTTATCCCGAAGTTTCGTTGACCAAGAGTCTTTGCCCACTAAAGTGGCCCCTTGCCTATTATCTCTCCTCACCATATTTTAGCTGCTTTAACCACTGATTCTATTATTGCTAACTTATCTGAACTGTTAACTCCACTCCAGGTAGACGTGACTCCAGGTGAACTTGATTCTTGTCTTTTTGTTCCCCTATCTCTTCGTTTACAGGTGTTAAAACAGTTCCATGATTCTAAGTTAGCCGGACACCCTGGAGAAACTAAGACCTTATCTTTGTTACAGAGACATGTTTGGTGGCCTTCTATGGCAGAGGATTCTAAAGCCTATGTCAAGGCATGTCCTGTTTGTGCCTGTAGTAAGTCTTCTCGGGGTGCTCCTGCTGGCACCCTTTTGTCTCTTCCTATTCCTGAAAAACCATGGACTCATATATCCATGGATTTTGTGGTAGATTTACCCAAATCTGATGGGTATACTGTAATTTGGGTAGTAGTGGATAGATTCAGTAAGATGGCACATTTTATTCCTCTAGTTAAACTACCCTCCGCTAAAGAGCTTTCTCAATTGTTTATCATTCATATATTTCGTTTACACAGTGTTCCTGAAAACATTGTTTCTGACAGGGGAGTCCAATTCATTTCACGATTTTGGCATTCTTTTTGTTACCGTTTAGGTGTTTCTCTTTCTTTTTCCTCCGGTTTTTATCCTGAGACTAATGGTCAGACCGAAAGAACGAACCAATCTTTAGAACAGTATCTCAGATGTTTCATTGCTGAACAACAGGAAAAATGGTTAGAATTTTTACCTTTTGCCGAGTTCGCTCTTAACAATGCTGATCATTCTTCATCCAAATTCTCACCTTTTTTTTGTAATTATGGCACGAATCCTAAGTTTTCTTCTTTTTCAAATTCATCCTCAGATTTACCAGTTCTAGAAGACTGGCTCAACCAGATAACCACAATATGGACCCAAGTATCCACCAATCTCAAACAAGCAACCAATCGTCAGAAAAAATAATCTGACCGACATTGTTCTGCAGAACCTAGTTTTGTTCCTGGAGATCTGGTCTGGGTATCCACTCGTAATATTTCTCTACGTCAAGCTTTCGCTAAATTAGGTCCTACATTTATTGGTCCTCACCCTATTGAACAACAGATCAATAGGGTGACCTATAAAGTAACTTTACCTAACTCTTTCAAAAAGTGTAGCAACACCTTTCATGTATCCTTGCTTAAGCCGACCAACAATGCTGAAGTTTTGGATGCTCCACCTTCTGTGGAAATTCAAGTTGAACCTGAATACGAGATTGACAGGATTTTAGATTCTCGGTATGTTCAAAACTCTCTTCAATACCTTGTTGACTGGAAAGGCTATGGTCATAAAGAAAGATCCTGGGTCCCTGTTCGAAACATTCATGCTAAAGAATTAATTCAAAAGTTCCATAATGATTTTCCTGAAAAAGGTAAGGGTCCGGAGGCCACTCCGCAAAAGTCTTACCGTTCGGTCCCGGCTTTCGGTGTGCAGCTCCGGTGATGTCACGCGAGCATGTCCGTTCGTGCTCGCGCACCCGCCCGGCTTTCATCCAGTGCTGTGCGGACGCGCACAGGCACTGGTTCCTACCTACTCCGCTCCTCCAGATCAGCCATTGGACGGAGGAGGGCTAATTGATTCAAATGCTCCTATCCCCTGCATTAGACTCTCTCCTCACTTCCCATTGGTTCCTCTGTATGATTTAAACCCCTCAGTCTAGTATTTCCTTGCCCGATATAGTGGTCAGTTTACTATCTTGCTCGTGGTGTGCTTTTTCTATTACTCTCTGTTACCGACTCTTGCCTTGCTTTTGACTCTGATTTGTATCTGCCTGCCCTGACCTCTGCTTGTTCCTGACTACTTTTTCTGCTTACCCTCTGTACCGTGCCTGGTGGCCTGATTCCTGGTTTTGACCCTTTGCTCTGATTCTGACTCTGCTCTTGCCTGCTTGGGTTTAATGGTTGGACTTGATGTACGTATTTCTTTAAACAACCTCCAATACTATGTCACATGTAACTGTTAGATAGACATTATGGGTAGGGTATGAAGGTTGGACTAGATGGACGTGTCTTTATTTTACCTCCAATACTATGTCACTATGTAACTGTTAGACAGACATTATGGGTAGGGTATAAAGGTTGGACTAGATGGACATATGCCATTATGCAACCTGCAATGCTATGTCACTATGTAACTGTTAGACAGACATTATGGGTAGGGTATAAAGGTTGTACTAGATGGACAAATGTCTTTATATAACCTCCAATACTAATTTACTATGTAACTGTTAAACAGACATACCCTACTAATACTGTTACCATGTAACTGTTAGACAGACATAATGGGTAGGGTATAAAGGTTGGACTAGATGGACATATGTCTTTATGTAACCTCCAATACTATGTTACTATGTAACTGTTATACAGACATTATGGGTAGGGTATAAAGGTTGGAGAGAGAAAAAAGCCCCCCTTGGAAGCTTCGCCAGAGGCGGAAATAGGTGAGAGCCGTGGTCAAGTTAGGGGTTGTCGGGAGGTGTTAAACTACTCGAATGTAGTGATAGATAAGAACACCTTGCGCCTCCTGGGAAAAGGTTTATCTTTTTTCAAATAGCAACAAATTGTCACACAAGAGCCAAAATAGCATGTGCCAACCGTGATTTATTGGAGATACCAGGACGACATGTTTCAGACCAGTGTGGTCTTTCCTCAGGTGCATTACAGAAATGACATACCCAACACCATTATATACAAAATGTAGCACAAATAACCCTCAGCTCCATCTAGTAGCCAGAGGTCAGAAATACAATTCACATCATCAAAAATAGACACTACTAAACACATATAGTCTGTCTTAAGATTTTACACCATCGGAACATATTACCAAAGGCATAGTAACAGCAGCAGTTCAATATATTGATCACATCCACATGAATAGATATCGCTATTCAACCTGTAGAGAAGGGGAAATATAAAAGGTACATGAATACATCATTCATACCTCATTAATATTCCTGTAAGACTTCAAGTACATTCATAAAAAGCATTTATAACTGAAAACATCATTAAGACCATGTGGTTCCATACTGTCTAGCCTATCTATCCATTTTAACTTGTAGTAGCAGTTTCTGCCTATCACCTCCCCTTGGAGGTAGGGATACCTGTTCCAGAATTTGCCATCTCAAACTTGCTACATTATGTTTATTCATAAAGAAATGTTCACCTACTGGCGTATAAGAATTTTTATTATTTGTATCAAACCTCCTAATGGAGCTCTTGTGCTCACTAATCCGGATTTTTACCATACGGGAGGTCTGTCCAACGTATAGCTTGCCACATGGGCATTTCAAGGCATAAATTACAGACTCAGAATTGCACGTAAAGTAGCCTGAGACATGTATCTTAGATCCCTTAAAGGGGTGAGTCACCACATCCCCTTTAATAACGGAATTGCAGCGGGAGCAGTTTAGGCAAGGGTAAGTTCCCATTTTCGGGGTGCTTAAAAATCTAGAAGTAGTGGTCTTCCTTTCTCTTAGGTCCGAACTCACTATTCTATCCCCTATACTCCTACCCCTGTTGTATGAGAATATAGGTGGGTCCCTAAACAATGTCCCATATTTAGTGTCTTTTTGCAGCAGGGACCAGTTCCTAAGAACCACATCTTTAATTTTATGGCTCATGGGTCCAAATGTACTAACAAAAGGGATCCTTTCTTTCTGTGTACCATCCCTTTTGTTCAGTAATAATTGATTCCGCTCCATCTTCATAACTTCAATCATAGTCTTAGTGAGGTTCTTTTTCTGATAACCCCTATCTGCAAATTTCTTTATAAGTGTGTTGCTTGCCTCCATATAACTCTCGTCCGTTGAGGCAATACGACCCTCAACATTTGCCCTTTAGAGATTCCTTTGATCTATTCCTTATCTTTTTTCCCCATCAATCCTCTTGATAAATTTATGTTTATAAAAGATCTCAACTTTTTTGGTCGAAAATTGGTTTTATTGAAATTGTTACACAAGAATACGACTAGCTCTTTGGGTGACAGGGATAGAGAAGCTTTAAAAAACCTCCTGGATGTCCTTGATGAGAATTCAGAGGAAAGAAAAGAGGTTGAAGTGGTCTTAAATGAAAAGGTGTCCACTAATTTAAGGAATAAATCTCTTTGGTTTTCTCCTTTGTCTGCGGTTCCGGTGGTTCAAATTTTTGTATCGAAGGTGACTGAGGAAATAAAAAAGGTTAATAATAATGCTGGATAAAAAGGGTCTCTAAAATATCTCTTCAACAGTGATGACCTTATTATTAGAACTGCTGACAAAGGAGGGAACGTGGCTATTATGTCCAAAGAACAGTACAGACTAGAAGCTTTGAGTCAGCTCACTAATCGTGAGCAGTATGCTATTTTGGGAGAGAATCCATTAAAAAGCATTCACAGTCAACTGATAGATTTGTTTTTTGATGGGTGGGCAAAAGATTTAATCACAATGAAAGGAAAAAGATTTCATGTTGTGTGATCATCCAAAATTACCCACTTCTATACGATACTGAAGGTCCATAAAGGGAAAAGGTTCCCACAGGGAGGCCGATTGTCTCTGGAATAGGAGGACCTACGGAGAAAGTGGGAAAATATGTGGATGTAATTCCAAGACCCTTCCTAATAACCCTCAGTTCTTATGTGAAAGACACTGGAGATGTCTTAAAATGAATTGATGGTCTAACGGTAAACAGCAATATCCTATTGGTCACCTTAGACATTTAAGGTTTATATTCCTCCATACCCCACGATGTAGGCGTGAAGGCATGTGAACTTTTCCTACAATCGAGAGGTGAGGGCTTTCATGAATATACAGAGTTTGTATTGTCTCTTTTAAGGTTTGACTTAAACAATAATGTTTTCACATTCAATAGAAAATTCTACAAACAACTTAGAGGGACCGCGATGGGGGTTTGTAGATGATGTTCTACTGTTATGAAGTGGGGGGGAAGCCCTTTAGAAAAGATTCCTTGAGAGATAAAATGTAAATAAGAGAAATATAAAACTTACCTATGAATGGAGTTACTCCACCCTTAATTTCTTAGATCTTAAGATAATTAAAAACGGAACGTCAATACAGAGACGTTCCGTAAAGAAATGCCCTCAAATTCCCTTCTGAGAGCCAACAGTCATCACCCTGAGAGCTTAATTTAGAGGATACTTGTGGGTAGAGATGTAATGTGGTTTCTAATAGAACCCAGTTTTGAATCGAATCTCAGGGTTTCAAAGTCCCGACGAATCTTTTGGAACTCCCGAATTTCATGGAACCCGTTTTTTTTTTTTGAATTTTCAAATTTAAGAAAATTTAGACGATTTTTGAAAATCGAAAGTATACGATTTTCAAAAATCAAAACTCGAATTTTCGAACTTTTGAAATGTCCGAAAATTTAGAAAATTTGAAAACGGAACTAACCTCAACAGTTTCGAACATCTCTACCTGTGGGGCAGTTCCTCAGGATGAAGAGGAACTGCTCCATGGAAAAAACCTTTTATGATCAGTCAAAGAGGTTTACTGATCGGTTCTTGGAAAGAGGGTACAAAAAGAGATGGATAAATGCTGGCTTAAACAGAGTTACGAGTACAACCTGGGAGGACTTGGTATACAAAAAAGTCCCTATCCGGGTGATTACAATAGCCAGTGGGATGACCTAAAATGGATAATGCATAGTAAATACTGGTTTCTGTTGGAAGAGGATAACATAATAAAAAGCAAGATTGGTAAATTTCCGGGACTAACAGCTAGGAGGGCCAAAACTCTGTGTGACATTCTAAGTAAAAGTCATTTTGAATCGGAAAATGCTGACCTGGAAACTTGGTTGGGTCAAAAAGCCCGCCAAGGGAACCAAAAATGTGGCAGATGCTGCATATGTAACTTAATGAATGAACAAAAATGTTTTATTGATCATAAAAATGTCCCCTGGCATGTAAAGTGTTTTATCACTTGTCATACATCTCAAGGAATTTATAGTCTGAAATGTGAGTGTGGATAAAGGTTAGACTAGACATGACAATGGCACGGCATACGTCTCCCCCCAATTTTACCTTCCCATACCAAATAACGAGACCAGACCACGAGCTTTAGTTGGAAATATTTACTGGCCACAATCCTTCTAATACGAGGAGTGTGATTGGTCGCCTCTTGTCCCTACTCCTCATTTCCTTCTGAAAGCCCTTCGCTGTCTGTGTAACTAGAAAGTTTTTTGTGTGGTCGGTCCAGCCCAATAATTTAAACAGGAAACTTAAGGCTGCTAGTGTTTTCTCCATTTTACTCACCAATACTCGTATAATTCTGCCAGGTACCACAACAGAACATTTAGCTTGTGCCCTTCCCCTGCTTCACTACCCACCTCTTTCTCAAGCTGCCACCACTTGCGCTACACCCCTGAGTATGCCTCCCATGAGGAGGGGGCTAATGATCCCCTAATCAGCGCCGTCAAATGAGACTTCATAACGACTCCGGACATTCTACCCTCCGTGCTGCTGCCATCGGCGCAAGATGGTGGGACCTGTTTCACTGAAAACGGGAGTCAGCTATCTCGTTAGTGTAACCCGGAAGGCGCTCTGTGCCTTCCTATTGGCCTCATCACTGACGGGGAGGAGGGGGCAGAGCCTACCAGAGCAGCGTTGCTCTAAGACAGTGCTTTAAGTTACACAAATCCAGGGGTGAGGACCTAGCGGTTCAGGTCCTCACCCTGGGTAAAAGGTAATGAACAAAGAAGAGGAGCGGAGGGAAGGTGAGTATAATTGTCCTTTAAGTATTAAACAGCGTAGTATGAACCTTCTAAGTAAAGCTAAAACAGGTAATGAGGAAGACGTGAGATTATTAATTTTCTGTGTGGAAAACCACCCTTCTATTTCTTAGCTTGTGTCCCCATATCTCCACTGCAACTAAAACGGGAAAGCCCTCCAGGGCTGTTATGTTTCTAATGATGTAGGATGATGACCAATTGTCTGGCCATGGGCTTGCGCACCACTCATCATCAAAATATGCTCCAAAACCTGAAGACCCTGTTGCATCCGTGAATAAATGCAGCTGACTGCAATTCACTTCACCTGATTGCCAGAAGTTGGACCCATAAAATTGCATCAAAAACTGATGCCAAACTTTGAGGTCTTCTTTTATAGGTTGAGTAAGCCTAATTGTAATAGGCGGCCGGACGGCCGGGTCACTTCCAAGTACGCTTTTAGGAGGAGGCGGATAGTCCGGAAAATGCAGGACACAGAGGCTGCTGGGAACAGAAGGCTGGATTCTGGAACAAGGTGCTGCTGGGAACTGTTGGCAGGTTACTGGAACAAGGTGCTGCTGGGAAGTGTAGGCTGGGAACTAGAACAAGGTGCTGCTGGGAACTGTAGGCTGAATACTGGAACAAGAGCTGCTGGGAACTGTAGACTGGATGCTGGAACAAGGTGCTGCTGGGAACTGTAGGCTGAATACTGGAACAAGGAGCTGCTGGGAACTGTAAGCTGAATGCTGGAACAAGCAAGGTAAGGCACAGGAACAGGCTAGGTAAGTGGACACAGGAGCAGACAAGGTAGGTAGTCTCTGGAGCAGGAAAGGTAAGTAGTTGGAGCAGGAGAGGAGCAGGATCCAAGGCAGGTGAGTACAAGGAGCCAGGGTAGCTGAACGCTACTTTCAGGCACCGGGTCCAGGAGGACGCCGGCTTTTGAATTCGCCCGCCGCCCGTCATGACGTCTACGACGACGCCCACCCGGAAGTGCAGAGAGGCGCGGGACCGGATCGGCAGGTAAGTTTGTGACACTAATGTAATGGTGAGCTTTTGTTCGCCTATGGTTGCCAGGCTGAGCCGTCTAGAAAAAACTCTGCCTATCGGTATAATGCGACACGCAAAGTTCAATTTTCCAAGGATGGATTGTAGGACCTGCAAGGTAAGTTTTTTAACCTTCAAGGCCATTGGGATGTCCTTGACTAAAGCTGTCACCTTGTCTATTGGTAACCTACATTCCCGTTTCACTGTGTCGATTTCGATCCCCAAAAATGTAGTTGGGCCTTCCGTCTTTTCATGAGCCAGCGGTATACCAAATCGCTCACTAACCCTGTGCATTGTCTGGAGAAGCACCACACACAGGTTGGAGTGTTGTGGGCCGACAAATAAGAAGTCATCCAGGTAATGAATAACCAAATTCACACCTGCTTATTGAAGTACCACCCACTTCACAAAGGTGCTAAAGACCTCAAAATAGGCACAAGAAATTGAGAAGCCTATTGGCAACGACCTGTCAATGTAATATTGGTTGTCAAAATAGCAACCCAACAATGGAATAAAATTTGGGTGGACAGGCAGCAACCGAAAGGCCGACTCAATATCCGATTTTGCCATGAGTCGAATTGCCTTGTCAAAAGACGTGTAAGACACGCTGCACAAGTCGCTGTCTATGCTATCGTTCACCGAGTTTCCTTCGGGGTCAGGGCCTGATTATCCACAAGGCACCCGAGGCAAATGCCTGGGGCCCGGATGTCAGGGGGGCCCGTCGGAAGCCATCCAGGGGCCCCAGTATCTGCATTAAAAATGTGTACAAATTCAATATTGGACAATTAAATTAATTCTTTATTTACCCATAGCCATAGTGCGTGCGTGCCCGATGCTGAGTGTGACAGTGAGACCAGGGCCGGATTACCCACAAGGCACCCGGGGCCGCCGGGAGCCGGTGAGGGGCCCTAGTATCTATAAAAAAAATTTGGGCAATGGGCATGCATGCAAGAATCACAATGATTAACTCTGCTGACATCCGGCACTGACATCCAATAATTGGTGTTCCTTGACGTTGGGCTGTCGGCGTGCATCACTTAGTGCGCCTGCGTGCGTGCGTAAATTTACCTGCTGTCTGGGATGGCCACTGCCACTGTGCTGACTGCTGGGGTGTGGGGTGCACAGAGACTGTTGAGAGGAGTGCCGCCGTGATGCCAGGTGTTACTACTTAACTGCAGTGCTATTGCATCTGCCTGCTACTCCAAGTAAGTTAAGACCAGTTAAGTTACGTAGTGCCAGTGCCACTAGCATCTAGGAATCAGATGGGTGCCATCATGACCCAGGGTGGACATGATGGCACCTTGGGCAATGATGGGGGGGGGAATGGGGTCGGGGATGTGCTGGTGGTGCCAAAGGGGGGGGGGTCAATCAGTCAATCAGATGGGTGTGGAAGCAAGCACCACATCCCCTGCCCTGGCCACCAGTGGACTGGAATCAGATGGGTGCCATCTGGGGATCCCCCATCCCCCTGCCCAAGGGGGGCTTGGGCAGGGGGATGGGGGATGTGCTGGTGGTGCCAGGGAGGGGGGTCAATCAATCAGATAATCAAAATCAGATTGTGTGTTGATGCAAGCACCACCCCACCACCACACACCCCCGGCCACCAGTGGAGTCAGATGGGTGCCATGGGCCAAGGGCCATGATATTTGTGTAATGGAATGTTAGGGGGCCCCAAAAATCTGACTTGTGCCTTGGGCCCCATTTGGTCTTAATCCGGCTCTGAACGAGACAACAAGGTAAGTAAACTTCCGAACTTTTCAGAAACAGACAGTGTATTCCAACTGAACCGTATCTGAATCTGGTGATCCTCAAACCTCAATCATAAACCCAACTACTTTCATCAGTGAGGGAGTGGGGTAATGGGGTTGATTGTGGGGGTGGGGGGATGGGGGGTTGGGGCAGGGGGGTGGGGGTGGGGGCAGGTGGGGGATGGGGTGGGTGGTAATGGGAAGAGCAACATCATGGGTGCCATCATGGGGGGGAGAGCACCATCATGGGTGCCATCATGGCATGGGGGGGGAGAGCACCATCATGGGTGCTATCATGGGGGGGAGGCTTAGTGCAAGTGTGCAATCACCAGATGGCTGGGTCATCATCATGGGTGCCATCATGGCCCGGGCCGGGGTGTAAGGTGTATACTGTAATGGAACGTTGGGGGGGGGCCCAAAAATCTGACTTGTGCCTTGGGCCCCATTTGGTCTTAATCCGGCTCTGTTCGGGGTAAGATAAATGATGAATCAGACAGAAACCTGTTAACCTCCTTTTTGGGAATCAATCCAAGAGTGGAAAATCTCAAATTTTCAAAAGGGGGGTCACTAAAAGGACCCTGCATCCTTGCTAATTCTACTTCCTTTAAAATTTTGGGTCGCACTATATCTGGTTTTTGGGGCATTGGATTGAACTGGGATTTTAAAACCATATGTGAAACCTTCCGCAAAAAAAGCAGCTTTGCTCTTATCATCTATCTAACCATGGCCGCATCTCCTCGACTTTCACTGGTGTCACCCCTTTTTCCACTATTATCACGGGGTCGCCCCTGTGTGGCCCGCATTCTCTTGAAACACCTTGCAAAGGCATGTGGTCCCGCACAGTAGGAGCACTCGTGCCAAAATTTACACTGCAGCCCCTATTTACATGCCCCTTCATTAAATGACCAGCACATACCCCTTCTCCGTGTTCCTCCCTGCCATGCCATCACTGTACCTGATGGCAGAAAGGGCTGAAACGTGGCACTTGCTGTATTCCAAGGGGTCTGAGATGCCCTGCTGTTCATCGCCTTCATCCACAAACCTATATCTCTGTGGTCCCACTGCAACTCCTTACGTATGACTTTACGCTGACAAAATTGCTTGTCATATCATAGCCAAGCCTGTCCACCGTAAACCCTATGAGCTTCCCATATTCCGTCTAAATAGCAAAACAATGCTGAGCAGTGTTCAAGGGATCGCTCGCCAATGATGCTGGCTAAAATTGAATAGGCTTGCAGCCAGTTCCCAAACGTGTGAGGTATCAGCCTATAGCGCCTGCGCTTATCATCCTCCTCCTTTCTATGCTCCTTCCCTCTTTCCCAATTTTCTATGTTGAAGCGCTCTAGGGGAAGAAGAGTGAAAATATCAATGTATTCACCCTGCCAGATCTGCTCCCTTATCTCAGATTTAACATGTGCCCCTAATGGGCCTTCAAAGCAAAGGTAGGTGTGTCCCTTAGCAGAGTCCGATACCATTAGAGCTGTCGGTCCCTGATCACTGCACCCTTGGCTGCTTCTCGTTTCCTGCACTTCCTGTGGTCGGTGTTGCCCAACCTACGGTTGAATTGCTTGGCCCCCGACAGTGTTACTTTCTTTTTGAACCTCAATTGCCTGTTCCGAGTCCCAACAATTGTCTCAGCTCTGTTACAAATTTACTCACCCCATGTTCCCTCACTTGCCCCTTCTGTCCTCCGTTGCCTGAGACTACACTGCCCCCGCCCCCCTAGCGTCTAATGCACCCCCTAATGTATTAAACAGCCTACCTACTCCGCTACTGGACCTCCGTCCGGGACCGTGACTGGAAACACAGTTTGATCTTGCTGTGTGTACCCATCTGGGCATAACCCTGTCCCTTGTGGTTGCTGCGATGTTGTTTACTGTGTAGACAAGCGTCTGGGCCTCTGTTGTGAGGTGCTGGGTCCCACTTAGGCTGTCTAATCCTGTAAAAGCAAAGCGGGGGAGGTGTTCTGGACACCGGATTGAGTTGCCACCCCCCTCGCCCTGCCTGCACGCATGTGAGAATTCCGCAGGGACTTGTCTGTGTGACGCCCTGGCCTGCCCCCCAGGCTGCAAACTCAGGAGGTGGGAAAGGGAACATATCCTGTGAGGTCCCCTGACCTGGAGCCCAGGCCGCGCTGTTGTGTCGTGAACGCAGTATAGTCCCCTGCTTTGTGCTGTCCCCTGCAGGACCTAGACCCTCAATGGACAGAGGCTGTGCAGTCCCTAGACCTGTTGATCTGGTTGTACTGCCTTGGCGTGACCGATGCCCTTCCACTTGTTCCCTTTCCTGTATGGACCCTCCTCTAAATGATAGCAAGCCTGTGAGTGGCTGCCCTGGAGTCCCATACGCCCCTTCCCTGTTAGTACCATGGCCCATAATGGGGGCTGTTCTAGCCTGGGATACCTGTGTTGTGCCCCCAGGCCCTTTGTCCCGCTGGTTCCCCCCGCGTGTTGCCCTTACCGTGGACCTGCCACCACTCCTAGGCCGACGCTGGTGGGGGCTGTCTTTCCTTTCTCAGTCTCACAGAAGGCACCGCACGTTTGTCAGTCGCAGGCTCTACTGTTGGGCTCGCACTCTGTCGTCTCCTCCTCCTGCACCGATTGGGTGAAGGGCTCAACAATCTGGTGGTTAGGTCCTCCTCATCCTGGGCCTAGCTCCATGCTGACCCAGGTCCGTGTCCTGAGGGAGCAGCTGCCTCAGCCAGCCCTCTCCCCACTGCTGTACCGCCTGTCTCACCGCTGCCATCAATTCCTCGATCCCCGACATGCCACTTCAGGTACCTCCGTTTTCTTTGAGCCGTTGGTACAGGTATAATGGCGACGGTCTTCCCGCCTTCCTTTATCTTATACCCCCTTACCCCCCCCCTTACTGTCCCCGAGCCTCCTTATTGGCCATGCTGTGGCCCCACCCCCTAGGTGAGCTCCGTGGCTTACTTTATGGGTAGGGTATAAAGTTTGGACTAGCTGGACGTATGTCTTTATACAACCTCCAAAACTATGTTACTATGTAACTGTCCAAAACGGCCAATATTGCATTTTTTTTTTTAACCCTACCAGTTGATCCAGAGGAAGGCAAAAAAAAAAAACAGCAAAAAAAGGGGGGAAAAATTCCTTCCTGACTCCAAACGGCAATCAGAAAGTATCCCTGGATCAACCAGATCTATATGTATTAATACCAGTAATTCTTAATATATTTCAGTTTTAGAAGCTTATCCAAGCCTTTTTTAAAGCTATTCTATCTGCTATTCTATCTGCTGGATATCTGCTGGAAGACAGTTCCACAGTTTCACCGTTCTCACTGTAAAGAAACCTTTCCTAACCTGAAGATGAAACTTCTTTTCTTCCAACCTTAAAGGATGTCCACGAGTCCTGTGATATGACTTATTAGCAAACAATGCACCAAAGAGTTCATTGTATGACCCATTAATATATTTGTATACGGTTATCATGTCCCCACGCAAACGTCGTTTCTCCAATGTAAACAGCCCTAACTTGTCTAATCTGCCGGCATATTCAAGCCCCTCCATTCCTCTTATTATTTTAGTTGCCCTTCTCTGAACTGCCTCAATTTCCAAGATGTCCCTTTTGTATATGGGATTCCAAAACTGCACCGCATATTCCAAATGAGGCCTTACCAGTGCCTTGTAAAGAGGGAGAATAATATTTTTCTCTCTTGAATCTATTCCTCTCTTTATACAAGACAATATCTTGCTAGCTCTAGCCGTTGCTACCTGGCATTGTTTGCTATAGCTAAGTCTGTTATCAACCAGAATCCCCAAATCTTTTTCCATTACAGATGCACTCAACACAGAGTTATTTATGGTGTAGGTGGCACAGGAATTATTAAATCCCAAATGCATCACCTTACATTTATCAACATTGAATCTCATCTGCCATTCTGCTGCCCATTTTGATAATCTATCTAGGTCTGCTTGCAGCACTTGCACATCACTTGAAGTTTCCAAAGCTCTGCATAGTTTAGTGTCATCAGCAAACACTGAGACCTTGCTCTCAATGCCCCCTTCTAAGTCATTTATAAACAGATTAAACAGAAGCGGCCCCAGTACAGAACCCTGAGGCATTCCGCTTAGAACTTTAGCCCACATAGATGTAGCTCCATTTACCACCACTCTCTGTTTGCGATCCAATAACCAGTTCTCTATCCATGAACAAATGTTTTCTTCAAGGCCAACAGTCCTCAGTTTATACATTAGTCGCCTATGTGGCACAGTATCAAAAGCTTTCGCAAAATCCAAATATACCACATCCACTGCTGTGCCTGAATCTAACTTACTTACTCTTCATAAAAACAAATTAAATTTGTTTGGCATGATCTATTTCTCATAAATCCATGCTGACTACTACTAATAAGATGAGCTCTGGAGACAAAGTCAAGGATATGATCCCGTAACAAAGTTTCCAGCACCTTCCCTACCACTGATGGTAGGCTTACAGGTCTATAGTTACCAGGCTGTGAACAACTACCTTTTTTGAATATTGGTATTACATTGGCTTTTTTCCAATCCAGCGGCACATTTCCAGACCAAAGCGAATCTGAAAAGATGAGAAACAGTGGTCTAGATAGAACTGAACTAAGCTCTTTTAAAATCCGAGGATGCAATTCATCTGGTCCTGGGGCTTTATTGATATTAACTTGAAAAACTGGATGAAATAACTGTGTATGAACAATGACTGGCCACATCCCTGACCTCAGTCACATGCTCCCTTTCCTAATCTGTCCTGTAAAAGGATTGGCTAGAGGCTACTAGTGGATGTGACCAACTGTAACAAGTTCCTGCAGTATCTTAGTACTGAGCATGTGTAAAGAACATAATGGTCAGTGACCACACTGCGATACTGGAACACTGGAAAATAAGACAAAACCTCATGTTAGAAAGTTAAATTTCTCAACAACCATATTAAAATGAGAGGTGAGACACTGATTACTGCTTTTATAACAAGGAGATCTGCCTTCTAATTCAATGTTGTTCTGAGGCTTTAGTTGTCCTTTAAAGCCAGTTCTATTTTCTATTGCCACTTGATACTGCTGTTCACAGACAGGTGAGGTGATAACCATCTTGCCCCTAAAGCCAGTTAAGCCTTCCAATCCCCGGAGAGTAAATCTATTGTGGCCGTGTGGTTGTCATGGATACAGAATTTTGTTTTTTCCAGAACTCCCCCAGGTAGAGGGCGACGGAGGGGTGAAGATGGCAAAAACGCTTATCAATGATACGGTGTTGATTAGAAAGAATAGAGTATTTATAGATACACGCACTATGACCAAATTAAAAATAACTCATTATATTCCTGTACCTTCTAATATTACATTTACTAGAGAAGGGGAGCCTGTGTGTATATATACCATATTCTACATATATGGCCATGTTGTGTAATTATTTAAGAATTAAATAAAGCTATCCAGGAAATAAGGAGTCCATTTTGATTATTTATTCACTTGTATACTGTGGCGTAACTACTGCGACCGCAGACCCGAACTCCCGGTTAAGTTCTGGTCTTCTAAACAGCTGATTGTGCGTATGTTTAATTTATACCAGTAATCAGCTGTTTAAAAGCAGCAGATCATGGAGGGGGGAGGGGTGCAGACTCCAATCTTGGGGGGCCCCTGCAGTTACACCCCTGCTTGTATAAATACATTTTTTTTTTTTTATTCTATAACTGAATGTTACTGATTTATAACGTGATATGGAGCGCTTTTTCTTGATTTCCATTACAGAAACTTCTGATTAATACTATGTATTTACTGAGCTTTCAATTAATTCCCTTCAAACCCTTCAATCACTTCTAACTCCTCCTCCTTTCCATCCAACTGGCCCAGACATGCTCAGTGCGCCTAGGGAGGGAGAGTAAAACAACTGCAAGGTTTAAAGGGTATGTCCACCCCAGAAGAAAAAAAAGACGCACAGTGCAGGGGAGCCACGCTGAAATGTAGTCAGTCCCCATGATGGCAGTGGCTGACTGCTGCAATCCAGAAGAATTCTGGTATCTGTGTTAGATCCTAGCTTTTGTGTGACAGCAAAATGTATTATGGGCTTCAGGGAGCTGGGGGAGGTACAGTAAGTAACTATAATGATTTATGGATTTGTTTTTGGGGGGGGGGGATAGTATAGAGTATAGATAGTATAGATTTCCTTTCTAAAGCCTCGTACACACGTATAATCTTACCACTGATGCCCACCAGACTAAACAAATGAACTTGCCATTCAAAGTGCTAAAAGATTTAAATTCATTCACACAGGTATAGATGTTTTTATAAGCAAGAATATGTGTTTCAGTCTGAACCTATCTATAAGGCTATTTTTCCAGGCACCGCATGCAGCCATTTTATTAGTGGCTCCAAAAAAACACATTTCACTATAATAGCAAAGTAATCTAGAAAGGCAAAGTTTAAGTAGAAACATTAAATTTGGCTTGAAAGGCAACATTAAGGAAGGGAATATGTGTCTGTGCGGCAGGTTTTAAAACTCAATAACCTTGCTATAGCAATGAAAGAGGACATTCCAATTTCATACTCCATTCTGATTAAAGACATATTATAATTATTATTATAATGGATTTACATAGCGCAAACCTCCGTGGCACTTTACAATAACATAGTCATACATGTTACATATAATACAAAGTCATATTTTGTTATTGCGTGTGTGGTTGCCATGGAAACAGAAAGGTGGGCTAGATGTTGGAGTGTATCAGTATGTGTGTGTAGCTGTGTCTATGTGTTGTTAAGGGGGTATGTTCAGTGGTGTAAATACCAGCCCCGCAACCGTGGGCAGCATGGAGGCTTAGTAGTTAGCACTGATGCTTTGCAGCGCTGAGGTCCTGAGTTCGTATCCACCCTTGGACACATCTGCAAGGAGTTTGTATGTTCTCCCCGTGCTTACGTGGGTTTCCTCCGGGCGCTCTGGTTTCCCACCAATCATAAAGACATAATGATAGGTTGTAAAGTGATTAGATTGTAAGCTCTTTGGGGCAGAACCTGATGTGAATGTATAAATGTAATTGTAAAGCACTACGGAAGATGTTGGAGCTATATAAATCCACAATGATAATAATTAAAACTACAAGATTCATCAGGTAAGTTGTTGGTGGGACAAGGGGGCCGATATAGTCTTGTGACCATTACAAGTATATCACTTTCTAGCTCAGTGTTTCTCAAGCTTTTTATCTATGGGGAACCTTTGAAAAATGTTCATGTCTCGGGAACCCCTACATAAAATAATGATTATAAATTATTATTTATCTTTTTCTTTCTCGGTAGTCAAATCATCAAAATACAGAATTTATACAAACATAAATGATAGGTTTATTAAAGGGCATCTATACCAGTTATTTTAAATTGACCATAACTGGAAACTATAATTCTTCCCAACCCCCACTGTATCATTTTTTTGTTGATCTGCCCCCTTTTTCTTGAGGTATCCAATCTAAAACTTCTTATATTTCAGCTGTCAATCAAGTTCCTTGCTATTCTTCTGTGAGTAGTTTTACTGTAGCTGGAATGGAGACAGAGTTTTGACAGTTGTAATACTGTATGCTGTATGGCATGTAGCAACACACGCAAATCGGAGTAAGTGCTACATACATATATTCAATTATAGATTAAGATGAGGCAAAGTCATTTTTTCAGTATAGTGTCCCTTTAACATGTCTATTTAAAAAATGCACTCAAATTCACCTCAGGGGATGGGTCGATATATACAAAATAGAAGCCTAGTGCACTCCCAATTCAATTTGCTTACATGTTTATTCCCTCTATGATGCTGCTTTAAAAAGCCTGCCATTCTCTCTGGATAAATAAAAGCAATTGTTTCAATAACTTGGCCAAATTATTTTAAGCCCAGATGGGTCTATACAGTTTGTGCCAGAATGTCTTGAGGACCCCCATGCAACCTCTCATAGACCCCTGGTTGAGAAACGCAGCTCTAGCTTATAGACCATTGGGTATGTTGATGAGGAGAATTTGTCAGACCCACCTTATCTTGAAATTGCTACATTTTGTTTTCCAGTTGCCTATTACTGTGCTAGCTCAGTTTATAACTATTCACTCTCTTGCTGGCATCAGGATGTGATTAGACTTTCTCCCCTGCCAGGGTGTTATTTTATTCCTGAAAGCCCTATGTTCTACCAGTCTACAGCATTTTCATTTTCTCTTTATTTTCTTAGTAATAAATTCAATAGTAAGTAGTGAGGGCATGGGGTTTATTTATAAGCACTTTCTATTGGAGGTACTTGATTTACTATCCTTTTTATTGATTTACCCTTTACCTTTCATTATCATTGTGGTCTTAAGAAGAACTCTAAATTGTCAGTGTTCATGTATGTACATGTATGAATTAAATAAACAGAAACCAGTTTTTGATCCACCTACAGTACATGCATCACTTATGAACACTCAGTACTAGATTAGGGTTGCCACCTTTGCCTTTAAGACCCAAACATGAATGAAATCTACTTGCTAAAGTGCTATGTGCCATTGCACTAAATGAATGCTGTATGGCTACATTGATATTGATGCAGCCTGCATCACGCTTCTAATGTAAATGCTAACCAACTGTTTGTCATGTGGAATGTAGATTTCATATACGTTCGGGTCTTAAAGGCAAAGGTAGCAACCCTACACCAGATATTAAGCAGTGTATTAATCATCTTTATTGGTCCAGAATTTTTTCAGACTGATATTTTACCATATTTCTACCACTAGAGGGGGATCTACTTAAAAAAAAAAACTATGCATGCAAGAATAAAGTGTGCGAATACGAGATTTAACAGTAAAGACCAATAAATATATTAACGTTTACTGTTATGAAATAGGTGTATCTAAGATTTTATTGATTAATAATTTATAATATACTGTAGCTGATACTAGTATTATTGTATTATTGGTCATCATGTATTAGCCTGGGCTACCAGGTGCCTATTATTAAAGGGTATCCAGTGGTTAAAACCACTTTTTGCGATTCACTTTTATTGAAGAATGGGAGGTAAAGGGATCTGTCAGAGGACGTGGCGGAGGAAACAGAGACCGGGTAAGTTGCTTAACTTCATTTCTGGCTCCTAAACATTTTATTGAAGAACGGGAGGTAAGACACAGCTGCACTGCTCACTCCTGTAACAAGTGAATGGGTAGCATTTGATAATAACACGGAAATGCTACCAAATATTCCTTAGCTAAAAGATATTACACTTTTTTGATATATCCCGCAGGTCTGTGGGAGGAGATGAAATCTTTTTCAAGCCAAATTAATAAACATTCCAAGGAAAAAGGGCCCAGTATTAAAACATAATTCCATTTCCCTTAGAATTTCAAATCTTCCACCTGGTGCCTCAAGATGTGTATGTCTAATCATATTTCATTTTTGATAAATTATGTACATAATAAACAGGGAACATCTTTTCTTCTTTTATTGCTCACCGGAGATGTTCATCAAATTTTAAAGGGTATCTTTACTCTAAAAAATCGAACTTTCAAAAATAGTACCTTTAGATACAGCAAGATCCCACTCCTCTGAGCTGTAGATTTTAAATCTGAGCTGTAGATTCTGAGAAATCATCATTTTAATCACAGCATTTACAGGGAAAGACCTGTCACTCCAGAAGCAGAAATTATAATGTGTAACCCATGCTTGACCTCTTTGCCTGACTGCCAGCACACTTTCTGCAACATTTAAGAGAATCAGCAGAGAAAAGACAGCAGGGGTGGAGGAAGGGGGAGATGTGTAAGCAGAGCAGTGTCCATGGTAAAGCTGTGCAGAACACATAAGTGTCGCAGACACTAAAAGAAGGCAGTGAGTAAGGGAGGGTGAGGGGAATTAGGAGTACTCACTTAACATTAATAATTTAATGACAAAGCAAGCACAGATAAATATGTGAGTACCATCATTTTACTTGTCTCAAATTGTAGTTTCAGAAAATGTAAAGTTGTTTCAGTGAGTATAGTGACCCTTTAAGACATTCAGGAAAGGGTTTCCTACTGTCACTTATAATGCGCAGAACTAAGTGGTCAGTAATGGGAGATCAACCAGTAGCAGTTGTGGAGACTTGTCTGATGTGTTGTGGTTAGACTTGACTTGACCAAGTATAAAAGATCTATTGTTGCTTCCACCTATTCTATCTTCAATAGAAAAAAGTTACCTTAGTTTCACATAAATATTATTTTTTTATAGGCCCTCCAAGACATGTAGAAGGTGATATTCTACAGACAAAGCATAATGTCTAGAGGAGAACTAAGGACTGTATTGTGTAATGCAAGATAAGGCATGCATTTACTACAAATCATTAGCAACATCATCTTCTCAGTCCCATTAGCTTCTCTTTACCCCTTAGCGAGAGCCCAGTAGGGTTTCTGGCACACAAACAGACAAATTTCTCAGTCTCTCTGCCACCTTGGATCAGGGAAGATATTGAGCATCACAGATGAGGCTGGGCAATACTCTACAGTCCTATTGTTGCAAGAACCCACCCCCCTCTATTAAGGCTAGGTTTCTGTAATCTGACATAAATGGCCTCCTTGGCACATCTTTTGAACCAATCCTGTTCCGTGTCCAAGATGTTGGCATTACAGTTTTCAAATGTATGTCCTTTTTCCTTAAGATGCAGGTATATGGCTGAGTCCTGACCCGAAGAATTGGCTCTTCTGTGCTGGGCCATACGTTGGTGCAGTTGCTGTTTTGTCTCCCCCACATACAAATAAGAGCACTCTTCACTGCACTGCAATGGGTATATGATGTCTGCAATGTATTTCCCTGGGCAGTTTTGATCACAACCCTACAATTGCTATAATGCAATCAATACCTTGCATCCAGGAGGTCCCTGACACCGGCTAATATTTGCTGGTTGGGACATTTATTGCCAAGATGCTTGTACAAGTCATTCTAAACTGAGAAAGCCAGATGGATGACTAGCAGGACATCAAGTGACTACCTCAGATATACCATGACCTGGGCGAATAAAAACCTTCACAAGAATAAATGAACACTCTTTGGTGATAGAAACTAACATACATCCTTGGGAGACCTCCTAAATACATACTATATATAACTTACTGTTGATGCTATACAGTAAATTGATAATAACTACAGAGCCCACCTACATTCTGATGGCAAAGTATCACATTGAATTTACAATACAACTGCTAGCAGCATTAGAGCCAGTCCTGTATCGTGATCGTTTTAATTATTAGCTTGCTCAGAAGGCAATTATTTTTGTATTGATTTTCAATAAGCTTAAGCAAATCACAAAAAAGGGTGAGGACAAAAGGCAAAGAGAAATATAACTGTTTGCAGAATGAGTAACTTCAAGATATTGTTGAATAATAAATCCTGGCTTAACTGGCCAAGTCTCAGAGACAGAAAAACATAGTATCTCAGGCATCAAAATCTGATATGTAAAAGCCAGAAGGCAGGACTAACCTGTGCTTACACTGTGTTCATACTGATTCTCTAATATCTGTTTGCTTGTAGCACCTGCTGTATATCAGTCAATGTAAGGTCTATGGGCAATATCAGTGCAATATTCCAGAATCCCCCTGTACCCCCTAAGGCAGTCTTGGCCAATAATGGCCTGATGGTCTCATGCAGCCCATTGGCTGTTCCTGATTGCCCCCTGCTAATAGATGCCATTCATTTACCAAACTACTACTACTTTGTGAGTAAGCAACACAAATAAGCATACATAACAAGGTTTGGGTAACTCTTTAAAAATGATATAACCCTTTATATACAGGCTTCTACAACCTGCACCTGAAAAAGTCTTTCTCAGATGAAGAATAATTTAAATTGTTTGTTTCAGGATGGTTCATCGATTTATTTTTATTTTATTGAAAAAATAATGAAATCAATTTATTCATGAAAATTGATGATTGGATCAGAAAATATTAAACACCTACTGGTCCTTTTCTTACAAACTGCAGTAAATTAAAAAAAAAAAAAGACAATTAAACTGAGATGTTCATTTAATCTTTGTATACTTAGAATGTTTACTGATTTCTATAAGATCCTTATTGGTCCGGCCCTTCACAGCACTCCGTTTCTCATGATTATTAGGGCTACGCCACACTAGTGTGTTTCTTGTGCACGTGATTTCGCATGCTATTTTGGCTAGAATGGAAATTGCGGGAATGTAAAAATTCCGATGCGCATCTGTTTGTGTTTTGCATGCACCATTTTTTTTACGCAAACGCATGCATTTCTATAGTTGTAAATGACAAAATCGCATGTGCAAGCAACGGACGACAATGCACCAGAATCCCACACACAATTACATGCGATAAAGCTTGCGATTACATGTGCGCTTCTGTGCGTTGCAGTAGCGCCTCAGCCTAAATAGAATTTAGGGAGAATTGTCTGTAAGCTCCACCCTGCACTGGAAGCTGCTCAGCTGAGCATTTTTATTATATAGTTCATTGTGTTAAAAAACCATTCGCCACACATGTATCCCAACAGATTTTTCAGTTTGGATCCAGAAAGTTAAAGGAATAGTTCACTCTCGAACTGAACTATTCCTTTAATATACTGATTGAAGATCGGGAGGTTAAGAAGCAGTGCCTTACCTCCCGAACTTCAATCAGTATTACAGGGCCCGAGAACGAAAATGGGAGCTAACTTACCTTTTACGCGATCCACCGCGGCCAAGCTGGAATCTCCGACCGATTGGCTGTGGTGGATCGCGTAAAAGGTAAGTTAGCTCCCATCTTTGTTCTCAGGCCCTGCAATACTGGTTGAAGATCGTGAGGTAAGGCACTGCTTCTTAACCTCCCGATCTTCAATCAGTATATTACAGGAATAGTTCAATTCGAGAGTGAACTATTCCTTTAAATTGGCCATACACATGAATTATATTACTATTCATTTACATTCCAGATGCATTTCGCATTTCTAATGTCTGCACAGTGAATCCATTCATTTTATCTATTAACCTAATACTGTTCAAGTGTATGCATACAATACATTTCTATAGTGAGATCAATTCACAAAATGGGAACACCTCTGTGAACCAATATGTTGATGGATACTGGGAAATGGGCTTTTTAATCTGGCGTCTGAAGCAATGGACAAATGCTTTATATTAATTCTGGTATTTCCTGCCCTCAACTTTCATGACAGGAGAGAACATGGTCGATAGAGCATTGCAAGGCTGCAGGAACTGTCCAACCTTTGATCACAACTGTGCATACCAGACTGATCTCTGTTGGGTTTAGGGATTTGCTGGGATGAGCAAATTATTATTCCTCCTGGAAATTGCGCTGCCACTGACATTCCTGTGTGTCGAGAGCTAAATCCATCTTTTCAAAGTTAATACAACAAGTAAAGATGTCTGGAGTGGAATGAGACAGAGGGAGCAGGGGAGTAACAAAGATCAAGGACCAAGGTTTGCATCCAACATACAACAGTCAAACAAATAAATACATCTCATTGCCTTAAGTGACCATATAAAGGGTTTGTGTTGCCTTTTAAATAGAACCATGTGCTCTAATGCTCTTTTAGTGCTAGGAAACTAGTGGCGGGAAATCCTTTCTATATCCTTTTCCATTTCAAACATGCCTTCTTGTTTGAAGCACACATCTGAAGGGGGCACTGCTGTTACCATACATGGTAATACATATGTTGCCATACACAGGTTTTTATATCTTAGGCCTGCCATACATGGGTTGTTATATCTAAGGCCTGCCATACACGGGTTGTTATATGTAAGACCTGCCATACATGGGTTGTTCTATGTAAGGTCTGCCATACAGGAGTTGTTATATGTAAGGCCTGCCATACATGGGTTGTTCTATGTAAGGTCTGCCATACAGGAGTTGTTATATGTAAGGCCTGCCATACAAGGGTTGTTATATGAAAGGTCTGCCATACAGGGGTTGTTATATGTAAGGCCTGCCATACAGGGGTTGTTATATGAAAGGTCTGCCATACACAAATTGTTATTAGAGATGGCCGAACTTTCAAAAGTTCGGTCCGTTTTCGAACTATATGGAAAGTTCGAAAGTTCGAAAACGCAGCCATTAAAGTCAATGGGAGTCAAATAGTTTGAAAGTTCGAATGAAATACAATTAAAATATCAATGGTAACTTAATGTAAATGGCTGTGGGACCTGGGAAATGGCCTGAGGAACATGTTCAAATATCCAGGACTTTCAAAAACTCGATTTTACTCTCACGCGTGCTACTTTCGAGCTCTTGCGTTCAAACATTCAATAATTATCCCATGAACGACTCGCGGATTCGATGCTTACGTATAGATATAATAGACATTTTACTCGCGGATTCGATGCACACGTCTAGGTATAATGGATATTTTACTCGCAGATTCGATGCTCGCGTATAGGTATAATAGACATATTACTCGCAGATTTGATGCTCGCGTATTGGTATAATAGACATTTTACTCGCGAATTCGATGCTCGCGTCTAGGTATAATGGACATTTTACTTGCAGATTCGATGCTCGCGTAATGGTATAATAGACATTTTACTCACGGATTCGATGCTCGCGTATTGGTATAATAGACATTTTACTCACGGATTCGATGCTCGCGCATTGGTATAATGGACATTTTAATTGCAGATTCGATACTCGCATATTGGTATAATGGACATTTTACTCACCGATTCGATGCTCGCGTATTGTTATAATAGACATTTTACTCACGGATTCGATGCTCACGCATTGGTATAATGGACATTTTACTTGCAGATTTGATGCTCGCGTATAGGTATAATAGACATTTTACTTGTATATTCGTTTTCTTCGAACATTTGAATATTCGATAATTATCGAAAGTCCGGAAAATTTTTAAAATCCGGGTCCGGGATAGTTTGAGAAGTCTAAGCCTATTCAAACTCGAATAGTTTGGCTCGAACTCGGGTTTGAGTTCTAGTCCATCTCTAGTTGTTATATTTAAGGCCTGCCATACATGGCTTGTTATATGTAAGACCTGTTATACACGTGTTATTATATGTAAAGCTTGCCATACAAGGATTGTTATATGTACATACAGGGGTTGTTATGTATAAGGGCTGCCATACACATGTTGTTATATGTAATGCCGGCCATATACTGGTTGTTATATGTAAGGAATGCCATACATGGCTTGTTGAATGTAAGGTCTGCCATACATGGTAAGTTACATGTAAGGCTTGTCACACATGGGTTGTTGTATGTAAGATATGTAAGGCCTGCCACACACGGGTTATTATATGTAAGGCCTTTCATACACGGGTTGATATATATATAAGGCCTTCCATACATTCTATCTTCTGGGTAACTGCAGTTAATCAGTGACGGAATCCTGCTGCCAAACTGCTTTCTCTGGCCATTTGCAGGTTTGTAACAAACTCGTACAGAGGTGGCATGAACCAAAGGGCATGTCCACCCCCAAAACTAAAATTTAACCCCTTTCTGGCCACATCACGTAGTTTAAAACAAGCCTTACCTTACATTTCTGCTCAAAATAGTTCCCCTGCTGTGCCCCTCCAAAGTCCAGGAAACTGCTGTGTAGGAGCAGTGTGTGACTTATGCTTTGTCTGAGTCTGCCTCAACCTCGTCAAGGTTTGAGGCATGCTCAGTGCAGCCCTTCCCCCCCCCCCTCCCTCTCCCTCCCGTTTTTCTCTGCCTCCCCCTAACATTAAACCCTTTGGGTATGCGGCAGGGCATGCTCCCCCCGCCCCAATTGCATTAATATAATTGTTAGAAAGTCCCCCAATCTTTACTTACCTTCCCTCTCTCCTCTGCTGTTCAGAACTCCCGGCAGCCACGACCGTGATTGGCTGCCTCTCAGCCAATCACGGACATGGCTGCCGGTCCCGCCCCCTGCTTGCAATTCCATGCAAGCAGAGGGCCGGAACACTGCAGCGGAGGAGAGAGGGAAGGTAAGTAAGTATCGGGGGACTTTCTAACAATTATATTAATGCGGTTAGGGCTGGGGGAGCATGCCCTACCGCATATCAAAAGTTTTTATAATGGGTGGACATGCCCTTTAAGAAGGGGACAGAGAAAAGCCAAGATCCTCCATCTGGAAAGTTCTAGAACTGGGTAAGTATTGTGGGCTTGGGGAAGGTAAGTATACATTTTCTTCTCTGGGATAAAAATGGGCAATTTTTTTTAGCCAGGAATAAGGGATATATATTAATATATAGTCACTGTGAATCTTTTGCATTGTAAACTCAATATGGCCCTTTGTAGATAAACATATTTATGTGTACTTACGTGTTCTAAGTTAGCGTTTAGAAGGGTGTAGACAGCAATAGTAATCTTATGCTTGACTTGTTTCAATAATTCCCTTGATTTCCAGTTAAGACTTGAAAGTCTTTGTAGTATATAAATATTAGGGGGGTGCTCAGACCAAACCAAAAATGATTCCCTTTCTGATTACTTGTGAAATAGAAATTAAACTCTACACATGAAAATATCTAAAAATCTACATTTACCAACAGAAAACCAATAGAGAGGACCTGCACAAAAAAAAATAGATTTCTGGTTTTGCAGAGTGGGTCCTGAAACCAGATATATAGTTGTACGTGCTCTCTATTTACCCTTCCCCACCCCATTGCCAGGACTGCCAAGTAAGCATCGCCTAGGATAATGATGCCCAACCCATGACAGAAACAAGCAGAATTACAGATGATTTTCCCACAATGCTAATTTACATTTGAAATCTTTGCTTCTTTATAGATTACTTAAAGGATAAGTATGCTGTAAAACCAAGTTAAGTTTAATTGGAAGCAGCAGCTTTAAAAAAGCTTTTTTACACACACACACACACGTCCCTGCACGCACTGACCAAATGGACAGTGCTTTTTCAGACTACAGAAGAAGGAGATCCAGGAAGTCTCGGAGGGGCTAAATAGCCTACAATACTGAAACAAGATGTCAGCAACGTTAAATCAGGAAAGGTAGGCTCAGGAGGGACATAGAAATAAAAAGGGAAAGATTTTTTAAAGCTGCTGTTTTCAATTAAACTTAAAGGAGAACTAAACTTAATTTTTTTAAAATCCTAATGTAAAAGCTTTTCTCTCCAGAGTACCTATACATTGAAAGATTCTTCTCTAGTTATTTGCATTTAGTAGATATAAGTAATAGATTTTGTAACAAAGGAGGCTTCCATGTTGTTGCCAGTTCCGTTTTCCCCCACAATCATAAAGACATACTGATAGGGTGTATGTGTCAAATAAATGTGCTTAGATTGGATAGTATAAACGGATGATTGGATGTCGGCAAATCACTGCCGATCGTGTGAACCATCAGAGACGTTCGCGGGCCGATGGTCAGGAACAAAATCAGAGCTGTGACACTGATGGCAGATCTGACAGAATTTTGTCGGTTTCATGACCTATCAGGCAAGATGAAAAATTTTGATTACCAGTTCCCTTTACTACAGTAGAGGGAGCCAATAACATTGGTGCATGTATGGGCAGATCGAATGATTGTTCTGTGTTAAGAATATACGTAACCATTGCTCCTGTGCATATATAATATAAAACAATGTTGACAGTCAGCTATACAACCTCCAGGATTTCCTAATGTCCCCTAATACTGCTCACTAAGCTCCATCACAGTGGGGTAGGTACAGTAAGTACTGTATATAAACCCAGTCTCAGCAATCACCTCAGGCAGCTGCAAGATTAATGTTGACAATTTTCTATGCTGCTGTCAATCACAGGGCAGACTGGAGACTTTTTTTTTGAAACAAACAAATGCTGCTTCTCACTCCCACCTCAATTTACAAAGTAACAATCTATGTAACAGTCTATATGGGTACAAGGAGAAGTAGAACAGCAGACAGCACTGAGCAGGCAGAAATGGGGGATTGCAGGCACCAGGAATCCCCCCAGAACACGCCACTGATCTGCGTGCTTAGATTATTATGCAAAAAAATTCTGCAATTTCATTCCAGGAGTGCGCATACAAATTCTATTGTGAAAGTCGTACAGCCCTCTCTGAAAATGTAGTTCCCCTTTAAAGTTAAAAAAAAGCTTTTGATTTAATTCAGTAATATTAAAAGTGTTATTTATACATAGAGAAAGAATGTAAAGTTCCTGTCTAGGGAGGTTTGGTTAAGATATGCACACATTTTCAATTATCGCAAAATGAAGTTGGACTTTTAGGGGTCAGTAACACACTAGAACACGGGAGTCACAGGCAGCTCTGTGGCAAGGTACACTGCACAAGTAATAATACAGTTGTGAATTCCCTATCGAGCATAAAGGATCATGAAAATGTTTATCTGTGCACAGTATGGGTCTAAATTTTATAGAACCCTCCATTAATTCTTGATTGGGTTTTCTGCATTTTGTACAGTCTGCAGGGTACAATGATCGGAGCATGTGGCGCGCAGTCATTGGCTAATGCACTGGTCATCAACAAGAGTCTAAGGATACTGGAGTAAGTACTTAAAGGAGAACTTAACCACATTTTTTATACTGCAGAATCTGAAAACAACCCCCCTAAAAACACCAAATAAGCTATAAAATACCAACTCGGTAAATTGTATTAAAGTAAATGTAAGCCTGTTAAGAACTGGATGAAGTATCTGTGTGTATGTGCAGTGTCAGACCACACCTCCTGACCTCAGTCACATGCTTCCTTGCTTTATCTGTCCTGTAAAAGGATTGGCTAGAGATTATTAATGGGTGTGACCAACTGTAACAAGGTTCTGCCATAGCTAAAGACTGAGCATGTGCAGAACATAATGGTCATTGACCAAACTGTGTGATACAAGAATGCTGTGAAGTAAAGCACAAACCATATGTTATTTAGGTAAAGTAAAGCACAAACCATATGTTATTTAGGTAAATTTCCCAGTGCACATATCATAATCAGAGGTAAGACACAGATTACTGGTTTTATATCAAGGTGTTCTGCCTTCTGGTTCAGTGGCTTTAGTTGTCCTTTAAATAGACAGGATTGGAATTGGATATTCTCCCAATGGTGATATGTCCATTATCTAATATAAGATGATGAGAGCAGCACTCACAATTATTCAAGTGAATTATCTGCCTGCAAACACAGGCATTTTATTACATGCATTTTTAACCATATTTAATGATAAGTTATTTTCCATTTTGGCAAAGGTATCTGCCTCCTCCCTCTGCTCAGTGAGATTTTTATTAGCTTAAGCATGTGCAGAGGAGGCAGCAGGTAAAAAAGCAGCCATAGCCTTGATTGAGTGCATGCAGAATGGGGAAAATAAAACTACTAATATCTGGTTAATAATGCATCTCATAATGTGCTGAATATAACCGTTGGAGAATGGAGACTCGGCCCCTGACCCACCCACCTACCCCCTCCATGACCATCTCTTTAACAGCTTATCGCACGTATGAATGAAACATACTCACGATCAGCTGTTTAAAAGTGCAGACCCAAACTATCGGTTTGGTTCTGGAAGTTTGGTCCGGTCTTTTAAACAGCTGATTGCGTACATGTTTTATTCATACACACAATCAGCTGTATTTAAGCAGTAGGTTGTGGGCTTGTGGCAGGCACTACTATCGTCTGGGATCAGTATGATGGTATCTATTGTTAAAAATATTGCCATCTGATTCTGTATTGTTTTGAGGCTTTAGTTGCCCTTTAAATAGACAGAATTCCCATACAGTAGTCCCATACAATAATAGCCATACTACTGTATGGGAATTCTGCTGTCCATTTTAGAGGGCAACTAAAGCCTCAAAACAATACAGAATCAGAAGGCAGTAGTGGTCATAATTTTGATTCATAAATCATAATTGATTTTTGAGACAAAAATAGGTACCTCAGCTTATACTCGAGTATATACGGTAGATGGCCAATAAATATCAGGTCTGTGGATTGACAGTTTCAGATGGCACAAGTATCAGATATTCTGATCTATGGATGGCCTTAGGCTATAGCCTGGGGGTGCACATTAGTAGTATAGAGGTCTACCGTTTTTGAGGTTTATGTATATAGATAAAACTAATACACATCACGTCTTCTATGCAGCTTGCGAGGGAACTCCATTGGCCTGCGTGGAGCAAAAGCCCTGGCTGGTGCTTTAAAGGTTAACAGTACCCTGCAGAGCCTCAAGTAAGTAGTCACTGGCCTAAAAGAGCAATTTCACCATGTCACATACCCCTATAAATTAAAGGTTGTATAGTGGGATTTGGCCGTCTGTGACCTAAAAATAATAAATGTAGACGTTTACGCTCGTTAAAGGCGCGGTATCACTATCAATATAAATCAATATAATCAATAATAAATAGGGCCTAAGCACTTACACTGGTGGGTAACTATATGACCAAGTTTTATCTAAGAATTACACTTAATAGTGACACTAACACCTGTATGCCCTTAATTAACAACTACATGTGAATTCACAGTCTGCAAGAAAACTCAATTGTTCTGGATGGGGCCATATGTCTCGCTAATGCTGTTTCTGGAAATCGTTCTCTTACTTCAATCAGGTTGGTCCAGTTTACAATTAATATTTTTCCATATAAGTATTGCTGTAAATCTTCAGGGTGAATGTTGATTTACTGTTTGCAGAATTAACGTTTGAGTACCTTTTACATTGGAGAACAATCCTATCCTATATTAGATTTTACCAGAGAACTAAAGATTATTTATAAAAACTCAAAACTTCTGAGTCTCCTCCCCATTTACCTATAAAGAATGCCACAGCTTCTATGGAGCTCTGAGCATGCTCAGTAGATACTCTATACAGGTTGGGCAGCACAGTGGCTCTTGGACACATCTGCAAGGAGTTTGTATGTTCTCCCTGTGCTTGTGTGGGTTTCCTCCGGGCACTCCGGTTTCCCCCACAATCATAAAGACATACTGATAGGTTGTGCTTATAATAAATGTGCTTAGATTCTAAGCTCTTCGGGGCAGGGCCTGATGTAAATGTATACATGTTATTGTAAAGTGCTACGGAATATGTTGGTGATCTATAACCCCGAAATAATAATAATACAGCTATCCATGTTTTGGGTTTTCCTAGTTTTCCTGGACTCTGGGGACATGAAAAAAATCCCTGCTTTGCATAACATTTAAAATGAAAGGGTAACTGTGGTCTCCATACAAGTCCTCTATTGAAAAGTCTCTCACATCCCTTTCCAATAAGCCTAGGAGGAGGTTTCTCTAGATGTTAAGTTATAGGCTTGTAAAGTTACACTTCCGTGTCTGTGCTGAGCTGTGTAAAAAGCCCCACCCCCAAAAAATCTCTTTTTCTCTGCCCTTTCCTCTACCTATGGACACCTTAGGGTTTTTTTCAGGCTATTGGTTAGCTTAAAAAATAATTAAAGTGTATGTCCTCCCCTTTGGAAAAAATTTAGGATTTTATGCAGGACCCCACAAAACATCAGTTACATTATGCTTAAAGTTGTCAAATATGCTCACAGAAAGAGAAATTATACTTACAAGTCTGCAATCCACTGCTGCTTCCTCGGTCTGGAGGTTTATCATGTAATGATAGTCAGCCATTGCCCATGACTGACAGACTTACCAGGAAGCATAAGAGAGCCAAGACGGTGGATTGTGGAGTTTATATAATTTCTCTCTCTGGGAGCATACCTGTCAACTTTAAACATAACATAAATAAGGTTTTGGGGGTTCCTGCATAACACTACATTTTTCCAGAAGGGGTGAACATACAGATGCAGATGATGCTGTTCCAGCAGTGGGTATGCTCCAACCTGAGCAGTAGTGCTGGTGATGTGAGCTCACATTGCTAGCAGGAAAACCCACCCTTTATATTGCTGTAACTTATTTTTTTGTACGACTTTTACGCTAACCGGCAGTACCGGAATTCTATAATACCGCGGACTAACAAATATATGTATGTATAAACTATACACACATACATACCCCTTGGTCTGCTAATGCTACATTGCTCTGCAAATCCTAGAGGGCACCTAAATTTAAAAAGATCTCCCTAACACTAAAACAATCAAACATATAGAATTAAAAATGTAAGAAATTGCAGTATTTCTCATTTCAATTCATGTATTTGGACCATTTAGTTATTTATTGACCCTTAAATACTGTGTATATTGTGAATGACACTGAAATGTTATCTCTTGTAGTTTGCAGGGGAATCATATTAGCCAATCAGGAGCCAGGGTGATTTGTGACACTATCAAGCATGGAGCTTCACACTGCAAGGTTGATATATAGAACATAGGGGAAAGTGGTTTCCACCAGAACAGATCTCTTTCTAGGGGGAATGTATTGCATTGTGTACAGTAAAAATAATTCAAACAAATACGGACAGAAGGTTCTGTATCTTAAGTTCCTAATCTATTATATACATGAACAGAGCATAGCCTCATCATCAACTGACATTTCCCCATGCTAAAAAGATGAGCAGGTAGACACTAACCTGGTACAATCACCGTACTTAAGAATCTGCTGTTCCCTTCTAAGAGTCCGAAGCTCTTGTGAGGATTGACGCTTAAGCCAATATGGATGTAACCTCATGACAACTCTCTGCTAACCATGCACCCAGAAAATACAGTATTCCAGTGTACAAAGCAGCAGTGCACACAGCCACACCCATTGCTGCTATGCAGCTCCAATATGTATTTGCATTTCTGGAGGGTGTCTATCGGGTGCCTATGGATAATGCAGGAATTGCTCTATAAATTATTATTTAATAAAAGGGATGCCTTCAGTTTACATTCAAGCTTGATTTCTTTTTGACTTTAAATAAAAAAAAGAGACAATGCTTTCTAAGTAATGAAGACACTTTGGTTTCTAGAGACCTCAGGAGCAGAATTTATAAACCCACGTTAAAGGAAACTTCCAATACCACATGCTATAATAAAAGTACAACCCGGCCATACATTTACAACTGTACAGCCGTATAATACAAACGGAAGAACACTACTGTTATAGTATTGTGTAGGCGATCGCACAATTCCAATCGAGATCATAATTGTACGATCCCAATTTCACGGCCACGGTCGTAATTGTGTAATCGCGGTCATACAAATAGTGCCCGTTAAAGGCATAGTATTGTGAAATAGTGATACCGGCCTTCATAAATATGGACCCATATTTAGCAAATAAATTATTTAGTTTAAGGTTAACATGGAAACAATTAAATTACCCAGAAGAGGCAAACAATGAACGTTAAACTCGGCATTGAATTAGAACTATCACAGCTTATTGGCAATGGTCAACTAGGGGTTAATACAATACTAGTAAACACGCATCACATCCCCTTCGATTACACTACATGTAATTTTCGAATGACAGATGGGAATTACAGGATGTGCACTTAGCTCAATAAATACCAATGTTTATTATTTAATGAGTACAAATTATGGATCATTTTCAATAATGATGTAGAATACAAAATAGGAAACATAGAAAAACAATGCTTTAAGGCCACAGCACAGCAAAAACCTAAACTAGTAACAATGTACAACTGAGGTAATTATCGTCAAATTGAGAGAAAATGAAAGAAGCCATGTTTAAACCTACACAAATCTAAAGCCTCACTGAACATTGCAGCAGAATAAAAGGCCCTATTGAAAAAACGGTAGTATCGCAAATTTGCGATACTGCGTGTTATCAAAGAAATACGGGCATAGTTGTACATTTACCATTGCACGCCCGTACAATACCAAGCGGTAGTAGACTACCGTTATGGTATTGTATGAGCAATCGTACAATACTGTGCCTTTATTAATAGGGCCCAAACAAACACATTGCTAAAGGAGAAATATAGGCTAAAAACTATTTTCCTCTTTTATTGATCTTATTAAAGGACAACTCCACCCCCATAATAACATATTTTAGAAATAACGGCCTCTTTAAAATATGTTTATATGTCATAGTTTGTCCAATATATTCATTACTGTATGCCTGCTATGCTTCTGGATGCCTCATGGAAACTGAGCAATTTAGAAACCTGTACTGAGCCTGGGCATGCTCAGAAGAGGCAGACAGGGGATTAACATTCAGTCATTGGCTGTGATCTCAACTGTCAGTTGTTAACTGGAAGAACCAGGAAGCAGAAACGGGAAACAGGACATTTTGCAGGATTTCAGGTTAGACTTATATATTTCAAACTATTACCATTTAGGGGTTTGGGGGGTGATTTACCTGTATGTAAGTTTTCATTTCAGGGCTGACTTGCCCTTTAAGCTGATTAGAATAGTTGATCACTTGCCTTTATATTCCATCAAGTCACCGAGATACAGAAGTTTCATATGGTATTTGGGACGGTATTTATAAAGATCAACATTAATAAATATTGATTGGCCCATTGATGGCCGCAAGTGTTGATACAGTCATAAAATATCTGTGACTATTTGCAATTTACAACAATGGCATAACTTTACAACTGTAATGGAAAATAACACTTGTGGGAGGTAAAAGTATTGATTTGGGTATTTATCAACATCGATCCTTTATAATTACTGCCTTTGTTCCTGAAAGGACAACTTTAAAGTTGTGGCTCCACCCCCTTTTATGGCATAGGGCCTAACCAATGGGAAGACATGCTCTGCAAGAGGTACTACTTCCCATTGGATAGATTGCAAATGAAGTTGTACTTTAAGCAGATGGAATTTGGGTGTATCTCACAAATGCTTTTCTACATCGGAAACCAAAGAGATTCAACAATTTTGCTACAATGCACATTGCCAATAGAAGCTGGTCTATGGTTAGAATGAATGTCAGATTATATGTGGTGGGAGGGGACATCAAACCATCAAGATCTGATATCGACTCACGCCCTGAGGAAGTCACGTGAGTGACAAAACGCGCGTAGGCGTACCGGCACCCGCAGTAGCAGCAGAGAGAGTTTTAGTAAGGAGAAGTAATGGTGGACTCCAGCGTGGTACATATGAAGTGTTAATCGGTGGAAACGGACGCAGATGTGGTGACCTGGGAACCTCTATAGGAAGAACTTTGATCGGAGGACTGGACTAAAGATCGGTAACATGGAGGACGGTAACTATGTATCATGGAAGTAGTTCTGTGGATTACAATTGTGTTCAGATCGGGAACTGTGATCAAGGATATGGTGCATCCAGCTAAGCACAGGATTTATCTTCATGGTGCCTATATATATAAGTAACTATTTGGACGGTGTTGCCATTTATACATATTTTTTTTATTTCTCTCTCCTGCTGCGGAGAGTGTGGGTGAGTGGGGGGGGGGGGGGGGTTTCTATATGGGGCTTTAGTTATTGTTTTGTTATTATGTGTTTGTCTATAATACAACTTTAGTTTGGCTATTTCTGTGGGCTTGGTTTATTTATGTGCTTTAATTGCCATTTTTACTAGTGTCCCTTTATTGATGCAGTGCTAATTTGAGTGTCTTTAGTTTAGGGCAGGTGACTTCTGTGCCACCTGCTCTATTACATAGTCTCCAATATGTTAGTGTTCTTATAGCACCACCTGTATGTAGGGTGAGACATCGACACAGTTTTGTAATATAGGAGGTGCGGACCTGTCCCTGTAATAGTATTCTGATATCGACTCCACCTAGAAGTCATTGTCACTCTCCAAAAGTGAATCAGCTTTTCTAGGCCGGCGAATCTGTTTACCCATAGGCATCTCCCGCCCATGGCTTCTCACCCTCATGAAATCCTCATCAACGTCTTCTTCATCATCATCATCATCGTCTTCATCATCCACATCTATTTCACTGTCATCAGAATCATCCTGTATGTGGGAAAATGTATAAAACCATTGCAAATCCATTTTTTCTCCATATCTAACCAGACAAGAAAAGGTTTATTTATACAACAGGTTAAATACCCTATAGCCAAGTGAGATGTGTATGGGCAATTAAACTTAACACTGCTGCAATTTAACACTGCCTGGATCACATCCCTTTCTATGAAAAGCGTTGTGAGTGAGAGCACCAACCTGCTTCTGAGTGCCAAAAGCCTTGAGGCAATGCATCCTAGTGGGGCTGGGAACCACCACCTTGTAATGACAGCAAGGAAATAAAAAAAGAAGCAGAAATGTACATGCAGAGAAATGTGAGAAAGAAAATATTCAAATAAAAGCTATAGAAGGAAAATAATATAAACCAATGACTGCTGCTCTGCCCACCTCTCGAATTTGCTGCCTTTTAATAAAGCAGAATTTTACTCATGCAATAATGGACTTTTCTGGCTCCACCCACAGTCATTGTCACATTGTGACAATACTCCCATCTCTGCCATTGGAGACCATGTTAATGAAGGAAGGGGAGGAGTTAAAAACTGTCAGTTACTGCATGTGTAGAATTAACCTTTCGTAGACATGTGTTCATTCGGGCTGAATGGCCGTCGGGTGACGTTGATGATACACTCCAAACGAGCACCCATAGACTAAGCGGTGGACGGCCACATCGACCATTTGGAACACAATTGTATATCGTGGGTCAAACCAAGACATGGTTGTTTGTGTGTACAGGGCTTTACCGACATCTCTTACCAATCACAAGGTAAAAGGACTTGTAGAGGCCTATGACCTTTTCTGTAATTTGCAGCTGCATTAAATGTTTTTACTTAAAATACCAGCAATGGTGCAACTATTGTGAGATTGCAAGGTATATCTTTGTTGTTTCTATAGCACTGTGTAAATAAAATATATCCCATCTTTTCTCTGAAGCACTTACTTCATCATCACTGTCTCCTCCATCCATCGTACCCACAAAAAGACCACTTGAGCTTCCTGTGAGAACATACATACATATAACATATCCTTAGTAAAGTCCGGCTAAGGTTATTATCAATAAAAGTTACCATACAGATATTGACTATCACTTTTTAATGAGTATTAGGCAATCACTCGGCCTCAGTGATTGGTCCATTTTCAAAAATCCCAGTCGATCCTGCAGTCTTCCATTGACAATAGGAATGACTGGCACAGTAGATTTTATTACTGTCGGACAGACTACCAATCGGGTTAGCAAGCAGTAGGTCTATTGGCGGGAGCAAAGGGCGTAAAGTCTGATTGTGTGCACACAGCCTAAAGCTTCATACACATGTGCAATTGCGGGGTCTGACCCACGATGCATGATGTGAATGCACAGATGTTTCGGACGATAACAGTACCGTGTATAGACAGGATTATCAGCTGAAATAGCCGTGCATACACATCAAGCGTCGCGGATTGGCCCCCGTGATTGCACGTGTCTATGTGGGTTAAGGGTGGCCAAACACATGCTGCATATTCTTATGGGATTTACTGAATAGACATAAAATTATCCATTAACACTGTTGGCATAGGGATCTATTGGGCCAGACTAAACATTTCCATTGCATTTTTATTAGTTCCCTTTGTGATGTTTTGGGTTCCTTCTGCTATAGTAAAGTGTGTGGCTTCACCAACAATCCATCTCTCTCCTTCATACATTTTGAATATTAAAATAGTTTGTTCAAATCTAACAACAAAATACAATTCCTCTTATTACCTTGATTGGTTACCATACGCCCATTGTGTGATCTAACATTTCTTCTCTCTGTGCCGTCCATTTCATCAGAGCCTTCGTCTTCCTGAATTTCACTGTCAGAGTTTTCATTGCTATCTGAGACAGGGGTAAAAATAGATTAAGTCAGTCTGTGTACATATGGAGAATGCAGGTGCTGCTGGGTGGCTCCTAGAGATAAAAGAAAGGTATTAACTCAGCAGGAAACCATTGAGAAGGAAGGCTGCAAAATAAACCTCAATGCTAGTTTCTTACATCCTTTATAAACTTTAATGCGAGGTACATACAGAACTTCCCAGGCTTTTAGTTTGTACCTCGATGTCCCCATAGATTTAAATACATGGGTTAACTTTAACCTTCAATCGGCAGTGTACCCAGCACAAGATATATTAGATGATACAATAACATTCGATTTTTATTTAATACGAATATAAGTTCATGATACTTAAGCCAAGAGGGCCCCTGAGAGCTTTCTATCAAGCCTACAATTTACCTGCTAACCAAGTAGCCTGCTCTTCAGTATCCAAATCGAAGTATTAGAAGCCTCATATCCCACTAACCATCAAAACAAATAAATCTGATATGCAGGTCAGTGTAAATAACAGACCTTTAAACCCAATCAGTCACTGTATTAGTTCTGGACCCCGACCATTCTTAGCACCAAGTATGTTTCTCAAATTTATCTTCTAAATAACAATCAGCTCCCTTCCCTTTTGGTTTTCTTTCTTTTTCTCATTAGGGATGGTTGGCTCTTGGACTTCCTGGGGTGGTCCGTAGAACATACGCAGGCAAGATCATTTGTAACAGGAACAGGTGATGAATTACAAGATAGGGCTATTGGCCTAAAAGGGGCATCTCTTTGCTTTATACTAAATTACAGCCGCCAGCATCCTTGCTATTTAAGAATTTTGTGCGCAACAATATCACAAGAGCCAGCAGGTATTAAAATAATAGGGACATGCAGATCCTTAAACAGATGGAGATACATCCAAGAAATACTCACTTCCAGCTTTGTGCAATCTGTTCTCTTCTTCCCTCAGCTTGTTCTGCATTGTCCGTAGTGTGTTTTCAGCTTCCTGCAAGACATGTTGTAAGCCATGTATAACAAAGTAGAATTAAAGACTAAATAACAGATTATGCATCTCTTGCCTTCCTATTGGCTATTTACAGAGCTCTGTGAGGCAAGAAGGTTCATCCACTAGTGCAGACAGTCCAGTCATTTACTTACTTCCCTCTCTTACTTATCTAAAGGAGAGATACGGAATAGGGAAGTATGCAGGGTGTAGTGTTCTATGTATTGGAGAACTGCTGCTGTGTGAACTATGGAGAATCACTCTTTGCTATATGATTGTATAAATGATCATGCCCACTGAACAATATAAAAGCATTTCCCATGCTAACATCTAAAACATACAGAGGTTTGGCTATATTGCACCCAAGACAGTGGGATGTTATATATTCTACATAGTACCTATACGGCTGCTTCATTAAAACAACATTTAACCATCCCCTGTTAATAGCTTCATACGTTTCATTTTCTTTTGAGGGTGAATGGATTCCCAATCAAACTGAAAACCTGTATTTGGTAACCTGAAGGGAGGATCAACCAACGGTATGTTTGTTTTAAAAGTGAAGCTATATTTAAATGTAATCATGCCTTTTAACCTCAAACTAATTGAAAAACTTGGACTTATCATGGCAGGGAGATGCCAGTGATGAGCAAGAATCCAAGCCACTGTATGGGAGGGAGATATTGATTCCAGGTTAACCAAACTAGTTCAGTCTGACAATGTCATGCGATCAGTCTATTTAGCTGGGCTGCTAAGTAAATTTAAACAAGGGACTAAAGGTTGTACACACGTGCAATCGCGGGCCCCCAACCCGCGACGCACGATGTGTACGAACATTCGTTTTGAGCGAAAATTGGCCTGTGTATGGGCCCTTTATCAGCCAGTCGTTCGGAGATCCCTGACCGAACGGCCGTTTCGGCTGATAAAGGGCCCATACACGGGCCGATTTTCTCTCAAAACGAATGTTCGTACACATCGTGTGTCGTGACCCACGATCGCACGTGTGTACGAACCTTTAGCCCAACTTGATGTGTCAGTTGATACAACAAGGCACTGAGTATAAAAGGGTCTTACCATCCCAAATGAAAGGCAGGATTTTGGTCTAGCCAAATTGTAAGTAAAATATTAAGTAGTACTAAGGAGTTTATTCTTCTTATCCAATAGACTTGCAGTTTATTCCATCTAGCAAGGTAGAGTCTGCCTGTAGAGTTTTATAAATTTGTTGTGGAGCGGTAAGATTAATATTTTGGGTTTATCCTGGTTAATATTTAGCCAGCGATGGTTAAAACAGATTGCAAGGTGTTTGGTTGAGAAGGGCTATAAATTAGAAGGTTAAATCAGCTGGACCCCTGGAACTGTTGAATTGGATCATGAGAAACTGAAGGGAGATTTAAAGGGCAATTATAGTGAGAAAATTGTTTTTTTTTAATTTCTTCTAATGTATCCTATAAGTCATCCCAACCACCAGGGTACCTTTAGTTTCTTTAAATTCTTCATAGTCCCCGAGATATAAGCCTTTGAATATGCTGTGATTTGTAGGAGCTGCTACACCTCATCTGTCACTCAAAGGCACACACCCTCACAATCCAAAGCTCCCATGCAGTACTGTCACACACACTCTCACCCACACTATATGTACCATGTGCAACATATAGTCAAATGCTGTAGTGCTAAACACAATCAATAAACCATTAACCCAGTAATATGAGCATAACACACTATAAAACAGCCCCTCCCCCCCAAAAAAAATATCTGCACCAATTGTCCTCTCTCCCCCTCTGCCCCTCCCTTCAGCATATTGCTACTTTATTCCACACTTTGATTGCTTGCAGTCTAGCTCTGGAAGGGAGGGGTCAACAGGATGTCAGCACTTCATTTAAAGTCCTTTCAACTGACAATGCTCGGACTCTGTATACAGCCCGTCACTGCTTGAGGGGGAGTAGACAGAGAGGGGAGGGGGACTACACAGCTTGGTACAAACTTCTGCCAGTGTGAAGAAATGAAGCCACACAGAAACATGAAAGTAAGGCAGCTTATACTAAGTGATCTATACATTGTATACAGACAAAGTTTTTTTTTCACTATAGTTGCCCTTTAAAAGCGCCTATGGGTTAGAGCGTCAATAAAGCATTTACAGGGAGATTCAATAAAAGTTCTTATTGTTTAAAATGGTGCTAATTTTGCCCTAACCAATCAGAACTTATGTAACATTTGAAAGCAAACATCTGATTGGTTGGGGCAAAATTAGCACCATTTTAAACGATAAGAACTTTTATTAAATAACCCCCTTTATTTGCAGTTTCTGGGCTATGTCAGGGAAATATGTGTTTAGCCAGAAGCTTTCTTTAGTTTTAGTAATAAACCATTTTCACTACAAAATGACAGCACTGGACACATCCCCAGCTAATAAGACACCTCTGCCTGGTATTTGGATCTTAGTACATTGTGTACCATTTCCAATGTTCACGTGTGGCCCTGGCCTTAAGGCAATAGTCACATTATAGAAATTGTAATGACCCCTGTAATGTGACATATCTAATTTACAAATACAAGATGTAATAGCAAGCTGTGGGTAGTTTCAGTCAGCGAGACCAGCACTATGAGATTAATGTTCCTAACACTGGTACACTGGAAGCAGATCTGAAATTGGCAAATATGTACATATTCTAGTTATTATGTATTTAATTCTTTAACCTGAGTATTCAGCTTTTCCCTAGAATTGATAGGAAAATGTCCAATTGCTGTAAGTATATAATTGGTATAGTTGAATAATAACATACACCCATTAAGATTTAGCAATTCGTTTTACCCCACCAATGAAGTCTACCTATAAATGGATTGATCCAGAAAACCCACCCCAATTTCTAGTGTACAACACAAGGGACCTATTTCTGGTTTCATCGTGTGCTAGACTGCACCAGAGCCTTGTATTGTCCGAAACAGGGTTCCTCAGACTGTGCCATGGTACCATATTGTGCTGCCAAGGAGCCAGAAGTGTTAACAGCAAAACAAGAAGAAAGATGCTCTGCATGGCAGTTTGTAGAAGGCCAGTGAATAAATGAGATCAGAGAGAAATCAATAACAAAAAAGGTTTATGCCATATGTGAAAACACCTGGCTTTATACTCAACAATGTATCCCGACCTACATCCCTCAAGAGGTTTGAAAATTACAACTCCCCTAACCACAGAGGGAAGCCAGGGAATGCTGGTAGATTTTGAATTGTATGGTATCACAACTAGAATTTAAAACATAATATAAATCAATTAAAAAGTTTCAGAGCACAACACACAAAAATACATATACAACATGAGAAAAGAATCTCTGCCACAGTCAATTGCAAGAGAAGAATGAAAGGATGTAACTAGTATTATCCTCAGCCTATCCTCGTGATTATATTGGATCCCCAAAATAAAGGGTATCCCAGCTGCAGGAAAGCACTGCCTGCCATAGGTCCTTAGATGGCGATAGTGTCAATTCTAGGAGTCTCTAGTTTGGGTTCTACTAGTTTGCTGAAGATAGATGTGTCCCAGGAAATGTTGATAGTAAAAATATTTTCTCTAACTGACTCTTCATTTAAGTAATTTATAACTAAAAAAAATATAGATTGTAATATAATTTGAATAGGTCACTGGGAACTGCTGAAAGTCTCTGATATAATATATAAAACCTGGAGTAACAGGTAAAGTACGGCCTCAAATCAAATGAAGTGAGAAAGCCAGTCAGATGACTAGCGAAACGTCTTCAAGAAATAAACTTTAAGTCCAGTTGATCTAACTGAATACAACAGATATTACCTCAAATCGTTCCTGTTCCATGCGGTGATGGTCTTCCAGCTGTTGTTCCAGGTAGCAGAGATTACGAAACCTGTCCACATACACCTCATATTGCTTCTGTAGATCCTCCTCAATCTTCTCATATTCATCCATGAACGCAGGCCTGTTACAATAGGTTTATGCAGAATTACACTTTAAATAAATATGTGAACACTGAATGCAAGTCTGTATAACGGCCCACAATCTAAAGCCATGTTAGATAATTGACAACTAAAACGGACAACAACCTAGGCTGGAAATCTAATATCTACGGTGGCTACCACTGACGTTTGTTTAGTGATCCGTTCTGCTGGATCACTAAACACTATTTAGGGCACAGCACGGGGTCTCTTGGCTGCTCAGCTTCCTTTCTCTATACATCACTGATGAGTAGCCAGACAGTTTTTAGATAAAGACTGCTGGACCAATCATCTATGGACCTTCGATAACAATATAATCTAACAGGTGCACCAAGCCTCAATCATGGTCCTTTCAACATGTGTGTTTACAAACCCATATGTTACATTTTTAAAGTAGAAACGACACACGGCAGAGCTCAGCATAGCTGTGAGTGACAGGACCAGGCTGCACAATGTATCTCATTAAACTGTAAATGAAAAAGATATCGGGACGGCTCTGCTACCAGTGCTTCAAAATCCAAAATTTAATTCATAACCAACGGTGGTACAAACATGGGGAAAACACACGTCAAAGACATGCAGGGTGTTATTTTCCGTGTGTTTGTACCATGTTTGTACCATCGTTGGTTATGAATTAAATTTTGGATTTTGAAGCACTGGTAGCAGAGTCGTCCCGATATGTTTTTCATTTACAGTTTGATACGTGTAGGAAGTGCCGGTCCTCCTGGGCGCTGGACTCTCCCGGGGTGTTTTGAAGTGGACACGTTGGTAGTGTGCGGCAGGTAGGACATACCCACTTTAAAGAGCATGTCCACCCTAATATTTATTTTTTTATATGGCATTCCCCATGGGCTCCCAGCCCCAACCGCATTATTTATTTTTTTAGAAAGCCCCCCAAACTCTACTTACCTCCCCTCTTTCCTCCGACGCGCTCCCGGCCCTCCGCTTGCGAGGAAATGCAAGCAGAGGGGCAGGACCGGCAGCCACGTCTGTGATTGGCTGAGCGGCAGCCAATCACGGATGCGGCTGCCGGCAGCTCACTTCCGCGTAGGAAAGCGGAGAGGTAAGTAAAAGATTGGGGAGCTTTCTAAAAATAAAATTTATGCGGTTGGGGCTGGGGGACATGGGGGAAGGCTGCCATAAAGGGGTTTGAAGCTAGGGGGAGGGATAGCAGAGAGGGAGGGAGAGGGAGGGGGGAGAAGAGCTGCAGTACGCATGGCCAAAATCTCCGGGAGGCCAGGAAGCAGGCAGTGTCCTATATGGACCTGCTAGCCTCCTGGTGGGCAGTTTTTGGGACTTTGGGGGGGCACTACCGGAGAACCCTATGGAGCTGGGATGTGAGGTAAGGATTAAACTACACTACATGGTGGGGCCAGTAGTTGGGGGGATTATAGTTTTGGGGGTGGACATGCCCTTTAACATACGTAACAATGTATCTTATTTCCAACAAATGATGTGGACCAGTCAGCACTTCCTCTGCAATTGCGAAATAACAATGGTGACTGCCCTGTTTCCAATGAGAGATTAGCCCCTCTGGTATTGGTCCAATGTTTCAGCAGAGGAGTAATAATTAGAAATAATTAACAAGGCACACACTGGTAACGCTAAGTAATCAGTTGAAACTTTCCTACAGTTTTCTCGTTAACTTACACATGGAAAAATGAAACTGGTATTAAGAATGTTTGTGGTCAGTGTATAACCTGAAATATTACAGTAACGGTAATATATTAAGTACGGTATCTGTACGTTTGTGTGTGTAGGCTCAATGTGTCCAAATTTGTAATCTGTTGAACTACAAGAGAATGTCAATAAATGCGCCCAGCTGAAATTGAGCTACAGTACACTGGGTTCCACTGAACCATTGCGTTAGGGATGACAGGGATGTGCAGTCAATAAAGAATCCAACCTGACACTCTGAAAGGTTTGCAGCCTTTTTCTTTTTCTCTCCAATTCATCTCTGCGTTTCTCAATCTTAGCCTCAAGGCTCTGTTCATCAGATGCAACATTGCTTAGCAGGTCTTTCATCTTCTGGACTTGTTCCTGGTGGAAAGAAAGCGTCACCATAAAGAGTCACATAGTACAGGACTTAACACAAAATCCTGTGGAATTAAGAGTAGTAGTTCTATTGTTAGAAGATAAAGGGGAATCATTCCTTGTAAACTCTACGGCTGGGTACACACGGACAACATTTGTCCCAGGCGACCATTCCCACTAGCCATCGGTCGGTAGGGACAAATCACTGTTAAAAGCTGCAAAAGTAGCCATGGCCAACAGTTTGCTGTTTACCAGCATACCTGATCGTCCGTTCATGCAAACTGGTCACGGCCATTGGCACCCACACCATAAAATAATTTTTCCCATCAGATCGATACACAGTAATATCGGTAGGTCAGCCAAAAATACTGTATAGTGTGTACTCAGCCTAAAACTTTGGTCATATACTACACTCATTACACCAACATTCAATCCGAGATGAGTGCCAAATCGATTGCTATGTCGAGTAGAACAGCAGTTTTACCGGCAGACTTAATTACAATCGAAAAATCGATCGCAAAATGCCAGGCCAGGTAGTTGAACAATGTAGGAATGTTGGGAGTGTGGAAACCATATCTAATGAGGATCTAAAGATAAAGGGGATTTTTAACCTAACCTAGAGAGGATTTACATCCTCTGAAGCCACTCTTTTGGGGAAAGGGATAAAGTTTGCCCCCAGTCAATCAGTTGATAAGTTTAATATATATATAGGATTGCATAAATTCATGCGGACCCTGATGAAGCCGGTGCGTGAAATACGCAATGGCGAAACACGTGTAGGTTTGGCAGCTCCCCCTGCGTTTGGATTCATAGCGCCGTTGTAAAGGTAAACTCTGGAGATAACAGTGGACTTCGCGGTGGAACCAAAACGAACACTGAAGCCGGATGATTAGGAGACATTGCCATCAGGAAGCGAAGCAGCGTAGGCATACTCGGGTGAAGAGTGTGGTCCGTCCGTGAAGAGGTATCGTATGAAAGTCGGACATGGCTTCTCACTATTAAGTCCCGATAACATATGATACATTGTGGTCTTAATTGCTGTTATAGTACCAGGAGGAACGGAGCATGGGGGAAGCGAGCCTTGCTTTTTAATAACCGGGGACGCCCGGTAGTTTGGTGTATGTTTTATATGAGGGTGTGGGGTATTTTTAGTAATTAGTGATGTATTCAATAAAGTATCTTTTGTATTGAGACCCGGTATATGGTTGTGCCATTTGTGGCGGATCTAGGTGGACGGGGCAGTGTTTTCTCCCCCAGACACTATTTTTTGTATATTTTGATAAATTCATGCGTACCCTTAGCTTAAAGAAATACTTTATTAATGTGGATAAGAAGCGAGAAATAGAGACCATACAGTATCTTAATAAAGTGGGGATCACAGAACCCCCAACTGCAGATATAGAAACGGTATCCACTTTGGTTGATTTACTTGATAAACGAGTCCCTTTGTAATACCCCCTTCAAATCCAAATCTACTTTTAACCCTGTAGGATTACAGGGATCCTCTGTGGACCTGTTTGGAGCTCTAGTAGAAAGAGATCTCAGGAATATGAAGAAGTCGAATGTGTTGTATACAGATAATCTGTCTAAGAAAGAAAGGGCAACATTAATGGATCTTAAGAAGTCATTTGAGCTGCGGATAAGGGAGGGGGGGTAGTTATACAAAGTAGAGAGAGATATATAGAATAAGCTTTCCACCAAATGAATGACAACAAAACCTAAGCTCTTCATACATCCACCGCACAACAGTCTTAATACGTGGAAAGATTTATTAATCGACGTTTCGGTGTCAACAGGACACCTTTCTCAAGACACAATAGAGTTCTTTTTACGTATTAAAACTGGTGTGCGGTGGATATATGAAGAGTGACAACAAAACCTATGATAAGGTAGGACTTAACCCTATGAAGAAGATAAATGATGACCATAGGAGGGTCCTCCAGACAGCTTTGGAGAAGAAAATAATTTCCAAATGGAATTCCAAACCTAGGTTACCCATTTTTTATCACCTCCATAAAATACATAAAAGTCTGGAGGACCATCCTGGGAGACCAATCATTTCGTGGATAGGTTCTCCTACTGAGAATCTATCGAAGTTTGTAGATTTCTTCTTAGCACCGATTGTAAGGAAACTCCCAGCGTACCTTAGGGATACAATGGAGGTGTTGAACTCTCTTAACAGTGTTAAATGGAAACCTAATTACATATTGGTAACCATGGATATTGTATCCTTATATTCGGTCATACCCCATGAGGGGAGAGAAGCCTCAGGAATGAGGGGAATTTTGATGACACTATGATAGAATTTATTATGACATGTATAGATTTTATTTTAAGCAATAAGGGTTTTACATTTGAAGATAATTGTTATATCCAGCGTACTGGGACCGCGATGGGCACTATTTTCACGCCCAGTTACGCTGGTTTATTTGTAGGCTTCTGGGAAGAGAAATTTATCTGGGGGGCCAGCAAACAGAGAAATTGTCTATATTGGAAAAGATTTATAGACGATATTCTCATGGTATGGACAGGTACCCCAGAGGCATTGGAGAAATATCTTGTGTATATTGGTAAATCGCATGAACATCTTCAGTTTCAAAAGTGTGTACAGTACTGAGAATGTGTTTTTTTTTTTGATCTCCTAATTGAGGCCAAGGATGGGAAATTAACCACTAGTACCTCATTTAAAGCGGTTAATGGAAACTTTTTTTTTTTTGAGAGTGTTCATAAACAATCGTGGTTAGAAGGCATTCTGGTGGGACAGATGCCAAGAATGAAACGTAATTGTTCGGATGAAAATCAGTTTGTGGAACAAATGAAAATAATAGGTGATAGATTTAAGGAAAAGGGGTATCACACTGTATGCATAGATTATGCTAATGAAAGAGCCAAGAATACTGATAGAAATACCCTCCTAATCCCTAAGACAAGGAAAAACAAAAATAAATATAGAAATAAAGCAGCAGTTATTATTAATTTTAATAAAGATTGTCAAAAAATATTTAATATTTTAACAAGCACTGGTCAGTGTTGCAGCATGATAAGGATCTAGCTAAAATTGTGGGTAAGAAACCCAACATAATTTTTAGAAAACCAATGACTCTAAGGAATATTCTCTCCCCGAGTCTGGTACCTAATGATAGAAAGAAAGAAGTCTTAAACACTAGTATGCAAATATTGAAAGGAATGTTTAAATGTGGTAAATGCACTAATTGTAAATAGGCGGGTATGGCAAGGTTTGATAGGGTTTGTCATGATAGGGAATAGGAAGCACTCTTGGACCACTTTTTATAATTGTCAGTCACAAAGGGTTACATATGGTATTAAATGTCCATGTAACAAATGGTACATAGGAAACTCACTGTTAGGATTGGAGTGCACAGGAGAGCGGTGGGTGCATATAAGAGTACAGATAATGCACCTCATAAAGATCTTTCACTTGGTTTTAGGGGAAATCAATCATATATCTATGGGCACTACAAAGAGAAACATCACTCCTCGTTTGAAGGGAGTATGTTTCTGGCACTGGGTGGTTTAAATGAAGGTTTTTATGCAAGGAGAGGAGATCTAGATCAGGAACTTCTGAAATTGGAACAACGTTTTATATTTATATATCATACAATGCAACTATACGGTCTTAATGATCAAATGGAACTAGCTCCATTTTTATAAATTGGAATGGGGTGGGTTATGTTGATTTTAATGTTTGATATTTATATTCTCTATACATAATTTATTTTATGATGTGTGGTATTAACTATACACAACTTGTTTTTTAGTAGGTTCTAAGGAGTGAGGTACCAGTAAAAAATAGAAATGCTTTCAGTACCAGTAAATAATAGAAATGATTTGAGTACACTTTATTATACATTTGGAATAGATTAAACACAATTTGGAGTATATGGCTATATGGATCAGGCATCCTACTCTTGGGACTAATAAAGTTTCTTGAAGGAATTGGTCCAATAAAAGATGGAAGAGTTCTACTACGTCACTACCCGAGGAAGCTCCTGTTGGAGTGAAACAGGAGCTTGTGGTGGTGACGCTAAACACCTGGGACAATATTCTCCATTGGAACACACACCAAATATATCAGGCTGGTCCTCTACCTCTCCCCCAAGTGCTGATCTCAAGAGGCTTTTTCATCCCGGTTTACTACCGGTTTAAAGTTGGGATTATTCAGCTGACAACTCACTTCCTCCACTAGGACCTCGGTGAACGGGGGTATTACAGTGAGATAGTGATCCCACGGCCCAGGAGACCAGAGGTATTTATACGAAGGAATGTTGGACATCTAATATTGTCTAAGCGGTGGAGTCTGATGTTCCTGTGAATGTGCGCACACATTTTTGCTATATTCAGCAACATTTAGCTACATTTTCCCTCTGCGTTATTACTTAGGCATTGTCTCTATGGACTGAGTGCCTGGATATACTCTGGACTTTGATTATGTTTTTACGGAGTTTTGCGTATGTGCTACTCCCCTTATTTTACTGGTACTACTCCCCCTATGTTTAGATATATTTAGGCCTAGAGCTTTTTTTCTTGCTGCTGAGGTTTATTTGTCTGTTTTAGGGGGTTTGTATATTGGGGTATTGTTTATTTATTTATATGTGAAGCTGGCCAGCTTATATATACATATTTTAGTATGTTTTTGCATTTATTGAAATAAATACATGTGGATTTTTTATACTTCTGTTTTTTATACTTTTTTTTATACTTGTTTTTTACTCGCTCCCTCATTAAGTGTGCATATTATGTCCACTCTAACTGAAGAGGAGATCCAGTATACATACTGAACACCTGGAAGGAACTAAATGAACCTTTCCTATAAATAGAGCAATTCAATCCATTTCCTGCTTGCTTGCTTTAGGTTTTAAAGAATAACTTAAGTGGCTGGGGAGTGGACTTACACCCAGAACCAACACCAAGGAGGAAAGAGAAAACTCTCCCAAGTACCCCTATATAGCACTTATACACCTGTCATCCACATAATCAAAGTTCAGTTTATTGGCACAAATAAATCTATACTATTAAAAGTCTAAAATATAGGCCGATAAACACAAAATAACCCAAGGTAAAAAGTGGCTCCAGTGCAAACGAAAGTTATTAAAGGGCATTTATAGTGGGAATATTTAATTTTTTTTGTTTCTTTCTATGTGTTCTATAATTTCCCCCAACCCCCAGAGTACCTTTATTTTCTTTAGTTTCCTCCCCTGTCCCGAGATATACCATATATGTTAAAAGAAGTGAAGATTTCAATACACCACTCCTGCTTGAGCTGTCAATCAAATCTCTTAACAGCATGCCGGTATAGTGTGTAGGCTTACACAAGTTTTACAGCAAGTCTCCCAATGACTCCTTCCTGCTCACTAAAATGCTTGGCAGATACTGGGTTAAAAACAAGTAAGGAAAAGAAGTCCCCCCCCTCCCCAAGCTTTCACCAATTTATTTATTGCCTGTCAAAGGGAGATCGGGCTGCAGTGATAAGGCCGGACTCGGGTCTCTCCTAACTAACCAAAACAACAGAGAAACTTGCTTTCTACAGGCTTACATACCGAGGGTTTTGCAGGTACACGGCTGAGTCCTGACCCGAGGAATTGGCTCTTCTGTGCTGAGCCATACATTGATGCAGTTGCTGTTTGGTCTCCCCCACATACAAATCAAAGCATTCTTCACTGCACTGCATATATGATGTTTTTTTTTCTTGTGTTTCAGTATTGGGTCTTTCAGATGTACCAATTGCTGCCTCAGTGTGTTATTCGGTTTAAAGCAGACAGGGATACGGTGTTTTTTGAAAATTCTTCTTAATTTCTCGGAGACCCCTGCTACATATGGGATGACCACGTTCTTTCTCCTGTTTTACTTTTTCCCTTCACTGTTGGTATTCGTGTTCTTTTCTTTCCTTTTACTTCTTTTGACAAACGCCCAGTCTGGATATCCACAAGTTTTAAGGGCTCCTCTGAGATGTTTCATTTCTTTAGCCTTCGCCTCTATGCAAATCACGGCCGATCATGCGACTCCCTATGGGACCGCACGATCGGTCACACGAACATTTGTCCCTCCAAGCACTCGCTCATAGCGAACACTCAGTCGGGACAAATAGTGCAGTCGTGTGTACCCAGCCTAACCTGGAAAAACTGAACATGGTGTAGTTACTCAAGGAAACAATACTGGGAGGTAGGAATAATCAATGCTGCCTCCCTGCCCCAACTTTTAAAAAGTAATTTTTACAGTGTAGTTGTCCTTTAATTTTAAAGTCAAGTTCTATTTGATCTGATTACATTGTGTGTGTATATACATAAACTTACACACAAATTTTCAAATACTCTGAAGGTGTCCATACACATGCGACTAAGGTCACAAATTCACATCGGATTCCATCAGAATCTGATTCTGAATTTGCTATTATTCGCACATACACAGGATAGATTTTACTGTATATTCTTAATATAAAATGATCATTTGTACGCACATACACAGGCCAATCAGATCGGCTCCCTCTACTATATTGAAGGGAGTGGATAAAAATCTGATGTAACTTTTCAGTCTGGAACTATTGTCTGCGATTCTGACGTTGGTAGTTTGATGGCATAGTTGGCGGTCGCTTTTCCCTCAGATCCGATGGGATTTAATGACTAGCGGCAATGCATCACCAACTCTCAAACTTAGAACAAAGTAAATGTTTTCAGAAGGAACCAGGCAGAATTTACATGTCTAAATTTCATTAAATTGAATGTACCTAGTGTGCCATAGTCCTGGGGTTAGTAGAAAGTATAACATGTAGATTATAAAGTACAAGTTGCATTTCAAAAACATATATCTAATTGATATTTAGGGGACACTTACCAGAACTTCTTTGATGGATGTTCTAAGCACTTTTTCAGTTTCATTTATCTCTAGGGGACGAGCTATTGCAGTTGTTCGTTGTTCCTGCAAAGCACAAACAAAAATAGAGGATAAAATATAAATCATTTTGGTATGAGGGAACTCACTTCCAAGTCTTGCAAGCAAACATTCCATTTTTCACTGGGCAAACCTGTCTCAATGTATTTTGGTGAACCAAGTGACAGTTAACAAGATCCTGATAATGGTCACTTAGTAAAAACGTTTCAAGGGATGTTTGCACAATAAGAAAACATTGGGGCTTATTTAAGAAGAGGTGCAAATTTCTGCCTGTGTGCATGCTTGCTCAAGTTTAACCATTTCCCTACCGAAGAACGGGAGGTAAGACTTAGCTTCTTTACCTCCTGTTCTTCAATTAAATGTTAAAAAGGGTATCTATTTTATTTGAGCGAACATACCCTTTAACAGTGTATGGCCACTGTTAAAGGCCACTGCACAGGCAAATGTCTGCAGCTTTTATTAAAGGAGAATGAAACTTAATTTTTTTTTAATCCTAATGTGAAAGCTTTTCTTCCCAGAATACATTGAAAGATTCTGGGAAGATATTTCCATTTAGTAGATAAGTAATAGATTCAGTAACAACCAGTACAACTCACAGCCCATGTTGGCTTCAAAGAGCCACGCCCCCTGACCCCAGGATTAGCTGTCTCTATGCACAAAGTTTTGAGCTTCTAGTGAAAGATACATTTTCTAAATGTAGCTGTGTTCACAGTTGAGTTGTTGGTGTGTGCTCCATGTAAATGCTCTGTTTATAGGTACAACAGACCAAGAAGTCACAAGTTCTAATCCCGTAGTTTACTTATGAAACAATACAACATAATCTACTGCCTGAGTTTATTGCTTTTTTTGTGCGTTTGTTTGTTTCCATGTTTCTAGAAAAATATAAGGTTTCTACATATGTACAAACTTTATATATAGCAGCTCTGTTATTTATTTACCAACCAGCGTGAATTGCTGACAGTCTTCCAGTAGCAATACAAAAAAGTGAACTGATTTTACTGATAATTTCACTGGTGGTGCGCTCTGCTAAAGTGCTGGTAATCATACTATTCGGACACAGGTTCAATTCCCCATGCTCCCCTTTTTTTTGTTTTTATTGCGTGTCTAGCAAAAGATAAACAGGGAGATTCAATAAGAATTCTTATCGTTAAAAACAGTGCTTATTTTACCCCAACCAATCAGATATTGCTTTAATCCATGCTAGCAAAGACATATACTGCAAAGATTACTTTTCTTTTTTTGTATGAAAAGCAAAGGTATTTATCACTGTTAGGGATAGGAGCATTTGTAATGTGTTTACAAAAAAACTGTGCTCTATGTTAGAGGGAGGGATCTCTGAAATGTAACATGATTGACTGTCAGCTTCCAGGAAGCAAGACTGCAGTTTCCTGTGAAGTGTACTGCGTACACATTGCTGGGTGTTCCCAGATAAGGTGAATTATGGGAGGTGACCCCTAGTACCCACAGGTTATTTTCATAAATCACCCAGCATCCACAGCAAAGGGAGAGATGAGACACAGCTTGTTGTGTGTTTGTGAATGTGCTCTGTCTATTGGGACAATGTTGTCTGGGGACTTTAGTTCTTCTTTAAATTAACCTAAATGCTTTTACTTGCAAAACTTGGGAGTGTGTTCCTTTAACAGAAAATTATATGCACGTTTAATCCTCTAAATATCTATGTCTAGCTGTCAGAATTATTAAGAAATCTACGTAAATTATCTATGCAAAGTGACATCTAGTAAAAAAAATAAATGATTGCGAATTACAGCAAGTGGAGCGTGAAAATTAAAATCTCACAAATAAAACGTAAAACAAGATTCCAACTTTTAAATGTCACATCTTATACGGTGAGGTGGATCTCAGCAGGGGCACAATAGGAAGAGACATTCGGAGGTTGGTTTTGGTTTTATAAGATGACAGCCCACTGAAAAGTGACACACACAGGACTTGTGAGGCTTATTTCATGTTGCCAACTGATAAACTGATAAAGGGATAATATAAGGAAGTTTGCAGTCTAGGTATTTTTATCTCAGTCCTGCAGTAAAGTCATTTTAAGAGTCTAAAACTATTTCTCTATACTTTTAGCTCAGAAACTGCTAATAATTTATCACTTACATTTCTTAGGGTGGGTATACACTTTATAGAGCATTGCAATAAAAGATGACAGAGTCTTTACCATTCTGTTGATCATTTCTTAAAGATCAGGTGACAGTCCCAAGCCTTCACCTATATAAAGTATTGGGAGAACATTAGGGACTGACATTTCCTTCAGCCATGGCCGACTCCCTATACTTAAAGGGCATGTCCAGCCCCAAAATGAAAACTTACATACAGGTAAATCACCCCCCAAAACTCTAAATAATAGTTTGAAATATGAAATATATAAGTCTAACATGAAATCCTGCACAATGTCCTGTTTCCCCTGTTTGTCCTTTAAGTAGATGACTGTGGGCAAGGGAAATTTTTCAGGCCGCTCCAGTCGGCCTTGGTAATGCCCAGAACTGCAGAAAAGACTTTACTGATAAAGGGGCAAATCCGTTGGATCCAACAAAAATGTTCCTTTATGGTTAAAGTGTGTACCACTGCTTTAGCAGCTGTGAAATCCAGTAACGCAAAGTCAAGAAAATATTTTAAATAGAGAAAACGGTCCAATCATTTCTGTTGCCAGTGGCATCATAGCACATGTAGTAGTAAAAGATCATCCGAGAAGTTCTCTACATTACGCCAAGTAAAATCAATGACCATGCCTGTTCTTTTTAGGTGGGGCAGAGTGAATTCACAAAAATACAACAAGCTGTGCCTCATCTCTCCCTTTGCTGTGCCTGTTTATAAAATGAACCCGTGGGTCAGTTCACATAATCCACCTCTTTGTTTTGGTGGAAGTCAAAGTGTAGGCAGTAGACTTAACATTCTCTCTTAATGCACAGCGGATCAAAAAAAGAAAGCTGCAGCCTTGCCCTATAGAAGCTGACAGCCAATCATACAACACAGAGGCTCGCCTTTGTTGGCACAAATTGTGTTACAGAAGATCCTACCTCTCAGACACACAAGAAATATTAAACATTGTACAGTTGTTTTTAAAAAAACATCTCGACTCCCTACACATTCCTTTTCTTTTTATAGAAAAAAAAGTTATTTTTTGCAATTCATTACCTACCAAGCATTGAGTAAGAAAGAAAATAAAAATTTAATTTAGGGATTTGAACCTGTAACATCACGGGCAGTGTGTTCCTAAAAGTAGATCATTAATCACTCCTATGTTTGCCTCAGTACACCAAGGCCTGTAAATTAAATTTTGCTATTGACTAAGCCTGAATACGTAGACCAGATGATTTTATTAAAGATTATGGCATGACCTAACTCAAGGAGGAGGCTAATGCAACAACTGTTTAGGAAATAAAGTAAAAGTCAAACATTTCCTATTGTAATGCTGCCACATGTGCTGGTAGAGTAGGACCCAGCTGATTAAAGCATACCCTGAAGTGGTAGCAGGGCTTAGAAACTAATTGCTTTGATTTATCTAAAGAACATCTTAATGGGAACAAAGCATGAAAGCAAATGAATTGAATGTGCACTAGAATTTTATTTTGTGTGTGTGTGTATTATATTAAATTGGTTACTAATTGTACTATAATGTGTGGATGTACACTATCCTATTTTTCTAAACATATTGTGTTATTTTGTGATCATTATTATGGTCTTAAAGGAAAATTAAAACTAAAAATACAAAGCGAGTTCCACAGACTCTATAAATTCCACTTAATAAAACCAGTTGTCCCTCAACTATGAATTTAACCTTTTAGTGTATAAATCATTTATAGAACATTTCAGGGTACTATGATGTCACTGCTGGTTTCTAGTGTTGCTTCTTCCTGGTGGTCTTGGACCCAAAACTCCTCCTGCACATGCTAACTAGGTACCTTGTGTTTGTTTCCCACTCCCCTTGTGCTAAGCTGCATGTTGACCTCCGAGTCTCCACCTGCTAGTGTCTCCCAGCCAATCATCACAAATAATAATATGATTAACTGACAGCTCTGTTATTTATTTACCAACCAGCGTGAATTGCTGACAGTCTTCCAGTAGCAATACAAAAAAGTGAATTGATTTTACTGACATTTACTGGAATGTACTTCTACTTATTGCAAGTTCACTGGTGGTGCATTCTGCTAAAGTGCTGGGTAAGGAAAAAATCAGACAATTGGACACAGGTTTGATTCCCCATGTTCCCTTTTTTTTGTTTTTATTATGTGTCTAGTAAAAGATAAAGACTCCACAAGTAGTAGTTCTTTTTTACTTATTAGCCCTTGTGGCATAGAGGTAGAAAGCTTTGTTTTTAGAAAGACAGAGTATAGAAGGTTTCTGGTTCGATTCCCAATACTTACTTTTTTTTTTTGCTGAAATGTTAAATGTTCTGTTTCTTTCATCCATGCTAGCGAAGACATACAGTGCAAAGATTACTTATCTCTTTTGTATGAAAAGCAAAGGAATTTATCATTGTTATGGACAGGAGCATTTGTAATGTGTTTACACAAAAAAACTGCACTGAAATCTGTGTTCTGTTTCAGAGGGAGGGATCTCTGAGCTGTAACATGATTGACTTTTAGCTTCCAGGAAGCAAGACTGCAGTTTCCTGTGAAGTGTACTGCGTACACTTAGCTGAGTGTTCCCAGATAAGGGGAATTATGGGAGCTGACCCCTAGTACCTACATGTTATTTTCATAAATCACCCAGCATCCACAGCAAAGGGAGAGATGAGACACAGCTTGTTGTGTTTGTGAATGTGCTCTGTCTATTGGGACAATGTTGTCTGGGGACTTTAGTTCTCCTTTAACTTGGTTTTACAGCATACTTATGCTTAAAGCTTTGGTTTTCCATAAAAGAAAAATCATAGCCCATTAACTTTACATTGCTTTGTCAGATATTATGGGGGAGATGCAATAAATTCCACTATTGCCGCCGACCTGTCCATGTTGCCTTGATGTAATAAACCACTCTGCGACTGTTATTGCATCGTGTGAATGTGAGCAGTAAGTTACGATCTTTTGCACCACTTTAAAGGGTAACTGTGGTCCAAAAATGACTTTAGGTAAATTGACAGGAATTGCTTTCCTGAGGATTTACTTTCATTATTTATTTTACATAGTTTTGAAGATATTTACATTTATATGTGTGATATTGTAGCAGCATCACCAGATCCCCTACACTTCCTGCTTCCTGCTTTGAAACCATGTGACAGTCCCTCTTCCCTGTGTCTCCTCCTCCTCGTGGGCCCCCATGGCCCCTCCCCTTGCAGACCCACCCTGGCCCCTTCCCTTGCAGACCCATTGGGCCCCTCCCACTCATGTGCTCTGTGGCCCTGCCCACTCATGGATCATGTGGTCCCTCCCACTTGTGTGCCACATGGCCCCTACCCTTGCAACCCCCTTGAGCCTTTTCCTTGCAGCCTTCTGTGGCCCCTCTGACTCATGGGCTCTGTGGCCCCTCCCACTCATGGGCCCCATGGCCCCTCCCACTCCCAGGTCCCATTGCCCCTCCCACTCGCTGGGGTCCAGTGGCCCCTCCCCTTGCAGCCCCCTTGGCCCTTTCCCTTGCAGCCTCCTGTGGCCCCTCCCCCTTGTGGGCTTTCCATTGCCCCTCCCCCACTTGCACCTCAGACCAATACCCCTCCTTAAAGAAAAGTGTAAAAGCAGCCTTTTTAGCAAAGAAAGAATCGGCAGTTGTAAATTTTGTCTGATTCTTTCTCTGCTGAAAAGGCTGCTTTTACTCAGTCTTCTGTAGGGGGTAGGAGGGTATTGGGCCACAGAGTCTGTGAGTGGGAGGGGCCACAGGGGGCTGCAAGGGAAGGGGCCAGGTTGGGTCTGCAAGGGGAGGAGACACAGGGCCAGCAAGTGAGAGGCATTAAAAAGCAGTGCTGTGGGCTGTGATGTTCTCCCCACCCCCCTCTTACCCTTCAGTCATGCACTGAGCATGTGCCAACCGCAGATTAGAGGAGGAAGTAGTATTTCTGATGGCAGATTCAGAACCTCCCACCCCCTAACTTTCTGTTCAGTGATTTCTCCATATTTTAGGCTGTGCAGCACATAGAGAGGTGGTTGATGGCTCGTTTTAAAGATAGGAACCTGGCCTTTAGTTTAAAATAAACTTGTTTGGAAATCACAGTTCCCCTTTAAAGCCACAAGTTTGGTGCAAAAAATGAGTGCAATAATCATCTCTTGCACTGTGCTATTTCCAAAAGTATTTTGATGTATTTGTGTTTTACAGGAGCCTCCACACATTCACGTAGCATGGTTATCAGTACAGAGATATTAAAGTAAGTAACCTGTTGTTTTTCTCTTTGTTGCTCTGCTAGAGACGTGTTTAGTAAAGTTATGTAGACAGTTAAGATATCCTTAGGCAGGAGCAGAAATCCTCCTATAAACCAGGTTTAGAAATGAAACACTTGGCATCTAAGAGAAGCAGATGGTGCTCAGTGACATCACAGGTTTCGAGGGAAGATCTCAGTACATAGAAATCTACAATACAGAGTTCTGCAATGCTGGCTTATCTTCTCTTGAAGCAGGGATTTCAAACTTGCATCTCTACAGATGTTTAAAAATTACAACTCCTAACATACTGCATCTAGGAAATGCTGGGAGTTGTAGTTTTCAAACATCTTAAAGTTATATATTCAGCCTTTAGTTCTACTTTAAGCTGAGGCCACCTTGTGGCAGATGGCTACACACAAGGTTGGGATGCGTTACCGTCCGTTTGCGATGTGATTTGCACAATAGTCTGAAATAAGAGCGCATGCAATCCGTAAAAAAAATGATCTCTTCAGCTCCACACTTATGGATAACAAGCGTAATCGTTAGCGCATGAGAAAACATGGCAGTAAGGCATTACAGATCGCTTCCTAATATCTATAGATAGGGTTCCAGATCCTGCTGATTGTAGGATGTTTTAATGTAGTTAGCAAGGCTGCACTAATTACAAACTTAATTGCATTTAAAATGCATTACTGCTGACTCTTGCTGATGTCTTGCTACATGTGTTTTTCATAGGCTTGTTGATCTGGAAACCTACCTATAGATCATGCCGCCGACAGTGAAACGTGGAACCTATCATGGTCCCAGCCCTATCTACATATAGAGGTGATCCTGGCAAATCATGGTAGGTGACTTCATTAAAGTTATTTAAAGGGCAACTATAGTGAAAAAAAAACTTTGTCTGTATACAATGTATAGATCACTTAGTATAAGCTGCCTTACTTTCATGTTTCTGTGTGGCTTCGTTTCTTCACACTGGCAGAAGTTTGTACCAAGCTGTGTAGTCCCCCTCCCCTCTCTGTCTACTCCCCCTCAAGCAGTGACGGGCTGTATACAGAGTCCGAGCATTGTCAGTTGAAAGGACTTTAAATGAAGTGCTGACATCCTGTTGACCCCTCCCTTCCAGAGCTAGACTGCAAGCAATCAAAGTGTGGAATAAAGTAGCAATATGCTGAAGGGAGGGGCAGAGGGGGAGAGAGGAGGACAAGTGGTGCTGAGATTCTTTACAAGTAAGTTACTGAACTCTGCCTGTTCTCTAACTTTGCTAATTGTTATTTACTTTTTACCTAAAGTTCATATCTCTCCCCCTGCTTAGCTGAGATCATAATCACTGAAGAGAGAGTCAGTGTAACAGCAGCTTGTAGTGACACCTTCACAAACACAGTGACACTGCTTGTTGTCCTGTTACATTTTAGTTGCTTTAGTCTATATATTTCATACATTGCACTGTGTGTCTTGTTTGGTATATAGTCTGTATTACTGTATTATATATACTGTATTAGTGTTCCATTTGAGTCACTGGTTTTGTATGTATATAAGATTTTTTTTGGGGGGAGGGGCTGTTTTATAGTGTGTTATGCTCATATTGCTGGGTTAATGGTTTATTGATTGTGTTTAGCACTACAGCATTTGACTATATGTTGCACATGGTACATATAGTGTGGGTGAGAGAGTGTGTGACAGTACTGCATGGGAGCTTTGGATTGTGTGGGTGTGTGCCTTTGAGTGACAGATGAGGTGTAGCAGCTCCTACAAATCACAGCATATTCAAAGGCTTATATCTCGGGGACTATGTAGAATTTAAAGAAACTAAAGGTACCCTGGTGGATGGGATGACTTATAGGATACATTAGAAGAAATTAAAAAAAAACAATTTTCTCACTATAATTGCCCTTTAAGTTCAGAAAATTGAATGCAGTGATGCATAATGCTTGATTACTGCCTTATCGTACACAAAACTTTATTAATAATTATTTTTAGTTTCTCTTTAAGGTTTTGCTATTTCATCAGTACTAGAAAATATTTACCCACAATCTCAATACTGTTTAAGGGTGGCTTAGTCCAAAACAGATATTTACAAGACTGTGTGGGCTGGGCATGAGTACATCTTATATTTACCAGTCTGTGTTGTGGGCACAGTTACTAGCCAGTGTAAAGTCAGCCCTCAAGTTCACAAGCCAGTGTAAAGTCAGCCCTCTAGATTAAATATTTGTTTGAGGTGACAAAGTGCCTAGGAACACCCCTGCCCAGAAGATTGGGATGTGACAGCCTGCCACAGTGGTTTCTGATCCAACTTATCTCTCACAACAAGAGTTTACCTGCTTAAAAATAAGCATCCATCCGAAAGAAGGGCCCACAGCCACTCACAAGCAGGGCTGGGGGTCCTCATGTTAACTGATACTTGTACTTATAGTGTGGGGAACTGGTAGACTTTGTTGAGTGCTGTTCTGGTTCCATTTTGAGTGCTTACCATGTAGGAGGGGGTCCAGTCGTCCAGTTTCACCATGTGTTTAGCGTCTGGTTGGGTGCCACTGCCAACCAATTTAACAATGCCAGGTTTCCAAACATTTAAACAGTGTCTGGGTGCCATCCATTTTATCAGTGCCAGAATGACAACTACTTTACTAGAGTCTGTGCCAAGCATATTACCTGTGTCTCGTTGTCTCACTCGCTGTCTCTCTCTGTCAATATGTTTTGTCTAATCTATTTAATGTCTGAAAAGTCTGTCTAATCTTTTTATCTATCTGCCTTTACAGCATCTATCCGCATGTTTCTACGACTAGCGAAACTGTGTCCTTACATGATTGTGATTATCTCTCAGACATACCAGAGATAATCACGCTCTGGACAAAGGGCAGTTTGTGGTGAGTTGTCAGCCACTGCATGCCACTGCTAATGGCCAACCAGGGAAACAGGAATAGGGTTTCTACCTCTCTGGAAAAAGGACTTTAAAAGCACTTTAAAGTGTGTGTATATGTCTATTAAAGTGTATGTTTTCATGTTTCAATTGTTAAAATTGTGCATTTTACCCTGTATTGGGCCCGGAAAAGGCTGCTTCACCCAGAGCTGCCACCTTTGAGCATGTGCAAGCTTGAAAATAGCTTGTATAGCTTTAAGAGGAGGTGACAACCTGTTGAAAATCTGGCTTCTGGTACTTTTTTGCTTGTGGCAATATTTACATTTTAGATTGGGGTTGACTTGACCTTTAAGGTAAAAATCTAGGTTGATTGCTGCCTTATCTTATCCAAAAGTTAATATTGTAATGTTTAGTTACCCTTTATAAGCTAAAATTAGAATTCGTAATTGTAACAACAATAAGTATTTACAATTAGCCATATTGTCAGATTGTGCCTCAACACCACTATTGTTTAGTATGTTAAAACACCATTGTTTAAAAATAGTCCTATTTAAAAGGTAAGCGGTAATGCAACTGGTTGTGGTGTGTCACTGACAACACCAGCACAGGAAGATGACCGTCACTGATGGGAATGAAAAACTTGCTTCCTAGGATAGATAGGGGGCTTGACTGGCAGAACAGCAGGTTTAGGGCTGTGGGTTGGACTTGGACATACATATTGAAGTTCGAAAAATACCATTTTAATCTTCTCCATCATACTACATGCACTAAAAAATCAAATAAAGACCCATATATATACACATTTATATACCTTTATTCTTATAATCATCCTTATTGGTAGCACCCAGGCAATTTATGTGCTTCCAGTGAGTGCCTGCATTATTTACATTTACATACATATAAAATAGAAGGATTGTGGAAGCACTCCCTAACAACAAACAGTGTTCGGGACGCTACCGACTTTACCGCATTAGGAGTGCCTGTCAAAGACGCTCTCCCAAGCCTAAAAGATTCCAAGCAAATACGAAGATAAGCCCACTTCCATCAATAAACTCTTTATTCAAAATGCAATCTAAAAACAGCAGATAGTAACAGCGTCCACACCTCAATCACCTGATGCGTTTCGGGCTATGACTAAGGGCGTAGCCTGAAACGTGTCAGGTGATTGAGGTGTGGACGACGTTACTATGTCGAGGTTTTTAGATTGCATTTTTGAATAAAGAATTTTGTTTATTGAACTAAGTGCGTCTTATCTTCGTTTGCTTGGAAGCACTCCCTAGGCTAAATTACAGCTACATTTTGCGGAAGTGCTACTGATCTGGTCAAACATTATATATCATATATATACCTATATACTGTATATACTTGAGTATAAGCCAAGACATTTTACCTTCACAGTGCACTTCTGAGTAAAAGCACCAATCTCCTTTGTACAAATATTCTGCACATGTATGGGATCTATGTCCATTTCTAAATGCATATAAGTGTATTTTAATGGTATTGAGTTGGATGTGGTATAACCCATGTAGCCCATTAGACCAATATCTTTAATTCAAGCTATAGATAAAGTGTACTATGTACCATATTCTCGGTGAACCTCAGTAAAAAGACGTGCACAGAATTGCAGCTATGTAAATTGTAGGAGGCTTCAAAAAGCTTTACACAAGCTCAGAAAAAACAGTAAGGATGAGGCCCCACTACTACGCACCGAAGTGCACAGGTAATGATGTTAGTGTGGCCTAGCACTAACTTGAATGTAATGCTGGATTACTTAAGCACAAATGTGGTACATAGTTTTCTACTCTTATTCAGTGCCTGTGTACAAAGATCACAGCCACTGAGCACAAAAATTTCCCTGGAAATTCCATGGGATGAAACAAAGGGCTTCTTGTAAAGGGACAATCTGTTATTAAAGAAAAGGTTTAGTGGAAAAATCTTTATTTTTAAAACTTTTAGTTTATTTTATGCATACCTATATATATATATATATATATATATATATATATATATATATATTTCTTTTGAATTTGTGAAAATCAGTTAAATTAATACCCCTTGCTATTCCCTCCTTTTTGACATTAGTAAGCTGACATTTCTGAATAGGCAAGTTAAGATCATTATGATGAAAAGATACTGCTCCTTTTTTTTTCTTATATAGTATGTATTTGCGCTAAACATCCCCTTTAAAGGTTTAACAAACTGGTATTTAGCCTTGATCTTAAAGGGAAAGGTGGCAGCCATAATCACAATGCATAGATTTAAAATGAGACTCCACAATGTGCATTATAATTGGGCAGTTATTGCAGATTGCAGAAACAGACCAAAATGAATATGTAGGGGCCGTAACCCTTACTGGGGCAAGAGGGTTTAACCTGATTGGGTTAAATATTCCCCTATTCTAAAAATATTTTAGGAAATTATGTTGTTCTTGGATGAAGAATACATGGCTTGTACACACAGGTATCTTACAAATTCTTATGAGGATCACCAAGGTTTTGGGACAGGAAATTCTCCCTGTAAATGTGGTTGTGATTATTAGCACAGTGTTCACGCTTATTCTGACCATACACTATTAGATTTACCTGCATTGTTTAGACAACCACCTGGATCAATCCTTTTGTGATCATTATTATGCAATAATATATAATGGCAAAAATCAACAAATTAGAGATTTCTTATTTTTAGATTGAATCAAAATACAGTGAACTTCATTTTGCCAAACAGGTGTTATGAAATGATAGTACAAGATCTGCTTTATTGCTGTAAATCAGCTCCACTGGTAGCTGCCAGGATCCCATTATGGTGTCACTGGAGGAGGCCCATGACTACCTCCTGAGCTGGTACATGATTGACTTTTAGCTTCCAGGAAGCAGACTGAGTTTCCTGTGAAGTGACTGCGTACACTAGTTGAGTGTTCCCAGATAAGGGGAATTAGGGAGCTGACCCCTAGTACCTACATGTTATTTTCATAAATCACCCAGCATCCACAGCAAAGGGAGAGATGAGACACAGCTTGTTGTGTTTTGTGAATGTGCTCTGTCTATTGGGACAATGTTGTCTGGGGACTTTAGTTCTCCTTTAACTGGGTTTTACAGCATACTTATGCTAAAGCTTTGGTTTTCCATAAAAGAAAAATCATAGCCCATTACACTTTACATTGCTTTGTCAGATATTATGGGGGAGATGCTAATTCCACTATTGCCGCCGACCTGTCCATGTTGCCTTGATGTAATAACCACTCTGCGACTGTTATTGCATCGTGTGAATGTGAGCGTAAGTTACGATCTTTTGCACCACTTTAAAGGGTAACTGTGGTCCAAAAATGACTTTAGGTAAATTGACAGGAATTGCTTTCCTGAGGATTTACTTTCATTATTTATTTTACATAGTTTTGAAGATATTTACATTTATATGTGTGATATTGTAGCAGCATCACCACCAGATCCCCTACACTTCCTGCTTCCTGCTTTGAAACCATGTGACAGTCCCTCTTCCCTGTGTCTCCTCCTCCTCGTGGCCCCCCATGGCCCCTCCCCTTGCAGACCCACCCTGGCCCCTTCCCTTGCAGACCATTGGGCCCCTCCCACTCATGTGCTCTGTGGCCCTGCCCACTCATGGATCATGTGGTCCCTCCCACTTGTGTGCCACATGGCCCCTACCCTTGCAACCCCCTTGAGCCTTTTCCTTGCAGCCTTCTGTGGCCCCTCTGACTCATGGGCTCTGTGGCCCCTCCCACTCATGGGCCCCATGGCCCCTCCCACTCCCAGGTCCCATTGCCCCTCCCACTCGCTGGGTCCAGTGGCCCTCCCCTTGCAGCCCCCTTGGCCCTTTCCCTTGCAGCCTCCTGTGGCCCCTCCCCCTTGTGGCTTTCCATTGCCCCTCCCCCACTTGCCCTCAGACCAATACCCCCCTTAAAGAAAAGTGAAAAGCAGCCTTTTTAGCAAAGAAGAATCGGCAGTTGTAAATTTTGTCTGATTCTTTCTCTGCTGAAAAGGCTGCTTTTACTCAGTCTTCTGTAGGGGTAGGAGGGTATTGGGCCACAGAGTCTGTGAGTGGGAGGGGCCCAGGGGCTGCAAGGAGGGGCCAGGTTGTGTCTGCAGGGGAGGACAACAGGGCCAGCAAGTGAGAGGCATTAAAAAGCAGTGCTGTGGGCTGTGATGTTCTCCCCACCCCCCTCTTACCCTTCAGTCATGCACTGAGCATGTGCCAACCGCAGATTAGAGAGGAAGTAGTATTTCTGATGGCAGATTCAGAACCTCCCACCCCCTAACTTTCTGTTCAGTGATTTCTCCATATTTTAGGCTGTGCAGCACATAGAGAGGTGGTTGATGGCTCGTTTTAAAGATAGGAACGGCCTGGCCTTTAGTTTAAAATAAACTTGTTGGAAATCACAGTTCCCCTTTAAAGCCACAAGTTTGGTGCAAAAAATGAGTGCATAATCATCTCTTGCACTGTGCTTTTCCAAAAGTATTTTGATGTATTTGTGTTTTACAGGAGCCTCCACACATTCACGTAGCATGGTTATCAGTACAGAATATTAAAGTAAGTAACCTGTTGTTTTCTCTTTGTTGCTCTGCTAGAGACGTGTTTAGTAAAGTTATGTAGACATTTAAGATATCCTTAGGCAGGAGCAGAAATCCTCCTATAAACCAGGTTTAGAATGAAAACTTGGCATCTAAGAGAAGCAGATGGTGCTCAGTGACATCACAGGTTTCGAGGGAAGATCTCAGTACATAGAAATCTACAATACGAGTTCTGCAATGCTGGCTTATCTTCTCTTGAAGCAGGGATTTCAAACTTGCATCTCTACAGATGTTTAAAAATTACACACTCCTAACATACTGCATCTAGGAAATGCTGGGAGTTGTAGTTTTCAAACATCTTAAAGTTATATATTCAGCCTTTAGTTTCTACTTTAAGCTGAGGCCACCTTGTGGCAGATGCTACACACAAGGTTGGGATGCGTTACCGTCCGTTTGCGATGTGATTTGCACAATAGTCTGAAATAAGAGCGCATGCAATCCGTAAAAAAAATGATCTCTTCAGCTCCACACTTATGGATAACAAGCGTAATCGTTAGCGCATGAGAAACATGGCAGTAAGGCATTACAGATCGCTTCCTAATATCTATAGATAGGGTTCCAGATCCTGCTGATTGTAGGATGTTTTAATGTAGTTAGCAAGGCTGCACTAATTACAAACTTAATTGCATTTAAAATGCATTACTGCTGACTCTTGCTGATGTCTTGCTACATGTGTTTTTCATAGGCTTGTTGATCTGGAAACCTACCTATAGATCATCCGCCGACAGTGAAACGTGGACCTATCATGGTCCCAGCCCTATCTACATATAGAGGTTGATCCGGCAAATCATGGTAGGTGACTTCATTAAAGTTATTAAAAGGGCAACTATAGTGAAAAAAAAACTTTGTCTGTATACAATGTTAGATCACTTAGTATAAGCTGCCTTACTTTCATGTTTCTGTGTGGCTTCGTTTCTTTCTTCACACTGGCAGAAGTTTGTACCAAGCTGTGTAGTCCCCCTCCCCTCTCTGTCTACTCCCCTCAGCAGTGACGGGCTGTATACAGAGTCCGAGCATTGTCAGTTGAAAGGACTTTAAATGAAGTGGACATCCTGTTGACCCCTCCCTTCCAGAGCTAGACTGCAAGCAATCAAAGTGTGGAATAAAGTAGCAATATGCTGAAGGAGGGGCAGAGGGGAGAGAGGAGGACAAGTGGTGCTGAGATTCTTTACAAGTAAGTTACTGAACTCTGCCTGTTCTCTAACTTTGCTAATTGTTATTTACTTTTTACCTAAAGTTCATATCTCTCCCCCTGCTTAGCTGAGATCATAATCACCGAAGAGAGAGTCAGTGTAACAGCAGCTTGTAGTGAGACCTTCACAAACACAGTGACACTGCTTGTTGTCCTGTTACATTTCAGTTGCTTTAGTCTATATATTTCATACATTGCACTGTGTGTCTTGTTTGGTATATAGTCTGTATTACTGTATTATATATACTGTATTAGTGTTCCATTTGAGTCACTGGTTTTGTATGTATATAGATTTTTTTTGGGGGAGGGGGCTGTTTTATAGTGTGTTATGCTCATATTGCTGGGTTAATGGTTTATTGATTGTGTTTAGCACTACAGCATTTGACTATATGTTGCACATGGTACATATAGTGTGGGTGAGAGAGTGTGTGACAGTACTGCATGGGAGCTTTGGATTGTGTGGTGTGTGCTTTGAGTGACAGATGAGGTGTAGCAGCTCCTACAAATCACAGCATATTCAAAGGCTTATATCTCGGGGACTATGAAGAATTTAAAGAAACTAAAGGTACCCTGGTGGTTGGGATGACTTATAGGATACATTAGAAACAATTTTCTCACTATAATTGCCCTTTAAGTTTCAGAAAATTGAATGCAGTGATGCATAATGCTTGATTACTGCCTTATCGTACACAAAACTTTATTAATAATTATTTTTAGTTTCTCTTTAAGTTTTGCTATTTCATCAGTACTAGAAAATATTTACCACAATCTCAATACTGTTTAAGGGTGGCTTAGTCCAAAACAGATATTTACAAGACTGTGTGGGCTGGGCATGAGTACATCTTATATTTACCAGTCTGTGTTGTGGGCACAGTTACTAGCCAGTGTAAAGTCAGCCCTCAAGTTCACAAGCCAGTGTAAAGTCCCCCTCTAGATTAAATATTTGTTTGAGGTGACAAAGTGCCTAGGAAACCCCTGCCCAGAAGATTGGGATGTGACAGCCTGCCACAGTGGTTTCTGATCCAACTTATCTCTCACAACAAGAGTTTACCTGCTTAAAATAAGCATCCATCCGAAAGAAGGGCCCACAGCCACTCACAAGCAGGGCTGGGGTCCTCATGTTAACTGATACTTGTACTTATAGTGGGGGAACTGGTAGACTTTGTTGAGTGCTGTTCTGGTTCCATTTTGAGTGCTTACCATGTAGGAGGGGGTCCGTCGTCCATTTTCACCATGTGTTTAGCGTCTGGTTGGGTGCCACTGCCAACCAATTTAACAATGCCAGGTTTCCAAACATTTAAACAGTGTCTGGGTGCCATCCATTTTTATCAGTGCCAGAATGACAACTACTTTACTAGAGTCTGTGCCAAGCATATTACCTGTGTCTCGTTGTCTCACTCGCTGTCTCTCTCTGTCAATATGTTTTTGTCTAATCTATTTAATGTCTGAAAAGTCTGTCTAATCTTTTTATCTATCTGCCTTTACAGCATCTATCCGCATGTTTCTACGACTAGCGAAACTGTGTCCTTACATGATTGTGATTATCTCTCAGACATACCAGAGATAATCACGCTCTGGACAAAGGGCAGTTTGTGGTGATTTGTCAGCCACTGCATGCCACTGCTAATGGCCAACCAGGGAAACAGGAATAGGGTTTCTACCTCTCTGGAAAAAGGACTTTAAAAGCACTTTAAAGTGTTGTGTATATGTCTATTAAAGTGTATGTTTTCATGTTTCAATTGTTAAAATTGTGCATTTTACCCTGTATTGGGCCGGAAAAGGCTGCTTCACACCCAGAGCTGCCACCTTTGAGCATGTGCAAGCTTGAAAATAGCTTGTATAGCTTTAAGAGGAGGTGACAACCTGTTGAAAATCTGGCTTCTGGTACTTTTTTGCTTGTGGCAATATTTACATTTTAGATTGGGGTTGACTTGACCTTTAAGGTAAAATCTAGGTTGATTGCTGCCTTATCTTATCCAAAAGTTAATTTGTAATGTTTAGTTACCCTTTATAAGCTAAAATTAGAATTCGTAATTGTAACAACAATAAGTATTTACAATTAGCCATATTGTCAGATGGTGCCTCAACACCACTATTGTTTAGTATGTTAAAACCCCATTGTTTAAAAATAGTCCTATTTAAAGGTAAGCGGTAATGCAACTGGTTGGGTGTGTCACTGACAACACCAGCACAGGAAGATGACCGTCACTGATGGGAATGAAAAACTTGCTTCCTGGATAGATGGGGGCTTGACTGGCAGAACAGCAGGTTTAGGGCTGTGGGTTGGACTTGGCATACATATTGAAGTTCGAAAAATACCATTTTAATCTTCTCCATCATACTACATGCACTAAAAAATCAAATAAAGACCCATATATATACACATTTATATACCTTTATTCTTATAATCATCCTTATTGGTAGCACCCAGGCAATTGTGCTTCCAGTGAGTGCCTGCATTATTTACATTTACATACATATAAATAGAAGGATTGTGGAAGCACTCCCTAACAACAAAACAGTGTTCGGGACGCTACCGACTTTACCGCATTAGGAGTGCCTGTCAAAGACGCTCTCCCAAGCCTAAAAGATTCCAAGCAAATACGAAGATAAGCCCACTTCCATCAATAAACAATTCTTTATTCAAAAATGCAATCTAAAAACAGCAGATAGTAACAGCGTCCACCCTCAATCACCTGATGCGTTTCGGGCTATGACTAAGGGCGTAGCCTGAAACGTGTCAGGTGATTGAGGTGTGGACGACGTTACTATGTCGAGGTTTTTAGATTGCATTTTTGAATAAAGAATTTTGTTTATTGAACTAAGTGCGTCTTATCTTCGTATTTGCTTGGAAGCACTCCCTAGGCTAAATTACAGCTACATTTTGCGGAAGTGCTACTGATCTGGTCAAACATTATATATCATATATATACCTATATACTGTATATACTTGAGTATAAGCCAAGACATTTTACCTTCACAGTGCACTTCTGATAAAAGCACCAATCTCCTTTGTACAAATATTCTGCACATGTATGGGATCTATGTCCATTTCTAAATGCATATAAGTGTATTTTTAATGGTATTGAGTTGGATGTGGTATAACCCATGTAGCCCTTACCCAATATCTTTAATTCAAGCTATAGTAAAGTGTACTATGTACCATATTCTCGGTGAACCTCAGTAAAAGACGTGCACAGAATTGCAGCTATGTAAATTGTAGGAGGCTTCAAAAGCTTTACACAACTCAGAAAAAACAGTAAGGATGAGGCCCCACTACTACGCACCGAAGTGCACAGGTAATGATTGTTAGTGTGGCCTAGCACTAACTTGAATGTAATGCTGGATTACTTAAGCAAAATGTGGTACATAGTTTTCTACTCTTATTCAGTGCCTGTGTACAAAGATCACAGCCACTGAGCACAAAATTTCCCTGGAAATTCCATGGGATGAACAAAGGGCTTCTTTGTAAGGGACAATCTGTTTAAAGAAAAGGTTTAGTGGAAAATATCTTTATTTTTAAAACTTTTAGTTTATTTTATGCATACCTATATATATATATATATATATATAATATATATATATATATATTCTTTTTTGAATTTTGAAAATCAGTTAATTAATACCCCTTGCTATTCCCTCCTTTTTGACATTAGTAAGCTGACATTTCTGAATAGGCAAGTTAAGATCATTATGATGAAAAATCTGTCTTTTTTCTTATATAGTATGTATTTGCGCTAAACATCCCCTTTAAAGGTTTAACAAACTGGTATTAGCCTTGATCTTAAAGGGAAAGGTGGCAGCCATAATCACAATGCATAGATTTAAAATGAGACTCCACAATGTGCATTATAATTGGGCAGTTATTGCAGATTGCAGAAACAGACCAAAATGAATATGTAGGGGCCGTAACCCTTACTGGGGCAAGAGGGTTTAACCTGATTGGGTTAAATATTCCCCTATTCTAAAATATTTTGGAAATTATGTTGTTCTTGGATGAAGAATCATGGCTGTACACACAGGTATCTTACAAATTCTTATGAGGATCACCAGGTTTTGGGACAGAAATTCTCCCTGTAAATGTGGTTGTGATTATTAGCACAGTGTTCACGCTTATTCTGACCATACACTATTAGATTTACCTGCATTGTTTAGACAACCACCTGGATCAATCCTTTGTGATCTTATTAGCAATAATATATAATGGCAAAAATCAACAAATTAGAGATTTCTTATTTTTAGATTGAATCAAATACAGTGAACTTCATTTTGCCAAACAGGTGTTATGAAATGATAGTACAAGATCTGCTTTATTGCTGTAAATCAGCTCCACTGGTAGCTGCCAGGATCCCATTATGGTGTCACTGGAGGAGGCCCATGACTACCACTTACACCCCTGAATTATGAAGCCTTATTTATAATGGCACTAATTGTTAAAATACATTGAATCCATTAAACAACCTTAAGCTAGGTACACACAGTACAGATTTCTGAAAGATGACAGACAGGATCTGCAAGATCCTGTCTGCCATCTTTCAAAGACTCTGCATACACACAGTCCCGACGTTCTCCTATGTGAGAACGCTCGGGACTGTGTGTTTCCATCGGCCGCGCTAGACTCCTCTATAGGGAGTCTAGCGCGGCCGATGGAAATTTTCGGCCTTTCCCAACGAGCGTTCGGCCGACCCGATCGTTTGGCGGCCGCGCGCCTCGTTCGGAACGAACGTACACACGTAACGATTAAGCCCCGATACCGTCGGATCCGACGGTATCGGGGCTTAATCGTTAATGTGTGTACCCAGCTTTAGATTGTAGAGCAAAAAGTAATAGTAAGCCCATTCCCCATCTTATTGCCACTTTGCATTAATGAAAACTGAATAGAAAAGTAAAATATATGGAATCTAAATGAAAAACCCAGGATTACACTTACCTTACACCCTGAATATAAAGCCTTATTTATAATGGCACTAAATTGTTAAAATACATTGAATCCATTAAACACCTTTAAGCTAGGTACACACAGTACAGATTTCTGAAAGATGACAGACAGGATCTGCAAGATCCTGTCTGCCATCTTTCAAAGATCTGCATACACACAGTCCCGACGTTCTCCTATGTGAGACGCTCGGGACTGTGTGTTTCCATCGGCCGCGCTAGACTCCTCTATAGGGAGTCTAGCGCGGCCGATAAATTTTCGGCCTTTCCCGAACAGCGTTCGGCCGACCCGATCGTTTGGGCGGCCGCGCGCTCGTTCGGGAACGAACGTAACACACTCAGATTAAGCCCCGATACCGTCGGATCCGACGGTATCGGGGCTTAATCGTTAATGTGTGTACCCAGCTTTAGATTGTAGAGCAAAAGTAATAGTAAGCCCATTCCCCATCTTATTGCCACTTTGCATTAATGAAAACTGATAAAAAATAAATATATGGAATCTAAATGAAAAACCCAGGAAAAAGAGACCAGGATTAACCCACTGAAAGTTTTGCATAGAAAACCCAAAGTATTTTCTAAATGAAGAGGTTTGCAGGGAAGTTAAACTGCCAGTCCTCTAGTTCCCAGCATTCACAGCCAACCAAAATGTAGATCTTCCAGTGTTCCAGACTTTAAGGCTGAAAATAAAAATATTAATGGGAAAAACTAATGAAAATGTTCCCTGCTATATACCACATGGACCCTACCTCCTGTATTAGCTCATATATTATCCACACAATCTAATCCTATTCCTGTAATCTGCTCATAATCAGATTTTGCCACTGTAATCTTAGTGTAATCTCTGTATGTTATTATAATCTTTACATTACCGTTGCCAAGCATTGGTTGAAATAGAGTGTGGGCCAATAGGAAAAGGATACTTCAGGATTTAAGGTGATTTATGTTTAAAATCTGGAATTATTAGATGTATTGAAATGCATGTGTGAAGTCACATGTGCTGTTTCTATTCAGCCGGGGGTAAAAATTGATGTTTGTGCAGCTGTCCACTTCCTTTTCGTCTTCCCAATAAAGAATCAGAATGGTAAAAAAAAGATGCACTATAAAAAAAGTCAAAAAGTAAAAATTATAAGAAATATTACCATTTTTAAAGCAGGGATGTCTAGCCTAGGGCCCTCCAGTCAGTGTTCCCTACACAACTTTGCATGCCTGCACACACAGGTTGAAAAAAACACTTGGTGAATATAAGGAATACAAAGTTGCACAAAAATAGATTTTTTTGTCCGCACAGATGATATTATATCAGCGCACACGATAAGAAATTAGCAGGAACATTGCTTTCTTTGAAAACTACAACTCCCAGCATGGTGTCTGTCTGGACATCTCTGGTTTTAAATTACAAAATGCTCATGTTTAGCTTTCTTACAAACAGCATTTTGCATTACAACTACGTTTCTTGTAAAATAGCATAACATTCTAATAGCAATTTAACAGATAAATGCAAATTTAAGATCTAAGATAGGATACACATTAAATTCGAAGAAACATACAAGAATCCTTAAAATAATCCCAGGATTTAAAATGTCAAGCCTTCTGTTCCAATGAGTCTGGCTAACATTCCATCATGTACCTGCCCTGAGATGGTCCATTGACCCTCACCTTGATGTGAAAATATCCAGATGCATGTGGCAGTCACACAGCCTTATCAGTTCTCCCTCCAACAGTTTGTCATGAAAAGCTGGCTGGAAAAGTGATAAGAAGTGATACTGGCATTGGTTGAAGAGTCTTCAGTTTTCCAAAAAAAAAAAAAATGCAAATATTCCAACTCTCTAAACGTACAACGAGAAAATTTCAAGTATCAGCCCGTGTATAGAGATTCTAGATGTGCTGGATTCTATAGCAGAAAAAATATATATTTCTACAAACACTGCCAATGTATTATGGTGATTCTCTTCTGGCCTCTGTAAGATTCCCTTTTGGTTGTATAATCTATACATAACCTAAAGTTATGATCTAAATGTTTCTCCTTGCTCAAAATCCTTCCCATTCATACCTCCTAAGTTTGTCTGTGCCCTCCCCCAGCTGACTGCTATTGGACCTTACTTCTTTGCCCCAGGACTGGTGACGAATCATCGCATTCCATTTTGCTGACACTTTAATCCCTGCCCTATGAGTAGGGAGGAGCATTAATAAGTCATGGTGTTCTAGAGCCTGAGCAAACTTTGTATCTGGAGTATACAAGTTTTCGTATTACTTTGATGGCTGATATTGTTATCTGACAATGCAATTGAGCATCTTGCACGTAATTTCCAAAAATGTCTATTAACGTGCACATAGAAAAAAGTGCTACTTAAATGAATATAATATTGTGTGGGTTTTCCCTTGTAAAGTTAAAAAGGGGGGAAAGTAAGGACTTATTATTAATTTAAAAAAAATACTAAACATTGGATTCCAAACCGCAGCCCCACTGAACTATCCGCAGGTGGAGGCAAATTAGACAAATTAGGTGGAGGCAAAATAGAGGCCAAATGACTTTATATACTGGGAGGCTAAGCTATTTACAACTTTTAGGCTCAGCTATTTACAACTTTTATTTCAGAATCTACCATGCAAGGTACTCATGAACCAGTAGTGTCATCATGCTTACTATGTTTTGTAGTTTCTTTATGTAACCTGTCACCACCCAAATTACTTTAATGATTCCTGCCCACATTACCATTTGCTGCCCACATTACATGTACCATAGGGTTTCCTCCTAAACAGTAACTTGTGTTTAATCCCAACTAGAGAGGGAACTCCCAGTCTTACGATTACTGGTGAGGGAGTATTTTGGATTCCATATATATCCAGAGCTATAAATAAGGAGACACACTAATATTCTAATAATTATAGTTTTGTAATGAAAAGCAACATGTAATGGAAAATGCAATTACTTGCAAAGAACTGCAGAGGACAATCCATAATTACAATATCACCAGGCTGATCTAATTACGCAAAATAGCATGTGTAATCCAGGTGCTATAGGAACTCTTACAGGGGGGAGTAATGTAAACCGGCAGCACTGTAAACTGGAGAAACTTAACCACAATGTTATATTACAAGTTTTTTTAAACATGTCTGTTTTTGCTGTCTATATATCTAAAATCCAAATGACCCTATATAAATTCTAGAATTTCTAACTAACATATCTATGGGGAAATTCAATAAATTTCCCTATCACAACTGAACTTGTTATCGCAATGTAGTAACCAATTTGCGACTGTATTGTGTGAATGCGAGAGGTAAACCTTTTACACAACTTTAAAGCCACAATTGAAAAGGCTTTAATTTTGGTGCAAAATACGTGTGCAATAAATTTGCAAGTGATGCGAAATAAGTAAAAAAACCTCACTAACCCTCTATCACATCAGTTAGCATGGGTTTTGCACTTATTTTTCCCCTTAGCACGGGATATTGCATCTCCCTGTAAATTCACTACCTCTGAAATCAGTAGATTTATGGAGAAATTCTGAAGATTTCTGGCTTTTCCAGAGTGGATCATGGACCCAGATATACAATTGCACACGACCAGTAAATTTTCTAGTCTCCCTCCTCTCCACACTGAAGCAGTCTGAAAACCAGTTGTTACTTGCTAGGAAGGAGAACAGCAGTTATCAGTAAATACCATAACCATTCAAAATTACATACCATTTCTTCACAATGCTGAGGATTTCAGAGGTGAGAGTAAAATCTTCCTGCTAGTCAGCAGTTTTGGAATCTATTCATGCTGATTAACATTTTTAGCTTTACTTTTCCTATAACAAAGGTTAATTTAGTAAATATGGATTTGAATATATAGAATAGCTGTTTATTGTGTTTACAAACTATCATAAAAATCTGATTGTACCCTTTAAAACTACTAAGAATCAAAAATCCTAAAGAAGCAGAATACATTGCTACTAAACATACATTGATCAGTAATGTAGAATGTTAATGAATGTGACAAACACTAATAGTATGTGATAAAGCTTTGTATTGCGTGCAGGTAGGAGAGACATGAAACAGGTTAGTAGCATTGACATACCGGTAGTTTTGCTATGAGACAAATAAAGTGTGAACTGAACAGCAGGAATTCAGTTAGACATTCTGATCATTTTACCTTTCACGAACTGTAAAAGTCAGTTTGTTGTAACAGGAAAAGCACTAAATGTAGGTTTGTTAGGGATAAACAAACTGAGTTATATGATTGGTGAGGTGCCGGGGGGGGGGGGGGGTTGTAGACTGAAGCAGCACAAAATGAAACTACGAGTATCTCAGATAGTATAAGAAAATGTTTACTAATTAAGGATACTATTCTAATGAGCATCTACTTAAAGTGGAAGTTCAGTAGACACATCCTATATTACACATGCCTATGAAGTCTACATATTGTCTTTTTTTAACAAAAGATATTATTTATAACCTTTGCTATGCTTTGATGGGGTGTTTAATAAGCTGCCATTTCAAGCAGTCAAACAATGGTCCTTCTTCTGCCCAGGATACTTACAGGACAATGTAATAACATCTTGTTGGTTGGGGAAAAATCAGCACCATTTTTAACTAAAAGAACTTTTGTTGCATTGCCCTGATATTCTCTTAAAATGTTCCTAACAGTAATTTCTACTGATTGGCTGTTGGATGGGTCAAACATACTCAAATCTCTACTGAGCAACTGAATCAATCCAGGGACTAAGACCGTAACATATCTTTTATTCATAAATACTATTTCTCTGTTTTGCCGTCCATATCTATTACTAAAGGTGGCCATGCATCTATGAGATATTATTTACCCGACCGAGCGCTCACGCGATGTTCCTTCGATCCTGCCGGAACCGCTTCTCCCGATCTTACATTCGACCGACACGCGATCGTAAAATGAATGGGATTTTGCGATCACATGTCGGTCAAATATACGATCGGGAGAAGCGGTTCCGGCATCATCGATGAACATCACGTGAGCGCTCGGTCGGGTAAGTAAAATCTCATAGATGTATGGGCACCTTAAGTCCATGTAGCATCTCCTGTAGAGGTTGATCCACCCTCAAAAATTCTCCTGCATCATAATAGCAAATGCATTATTTACCCAGTAGGTTTCCCTTTTAACATATTTAACCCTTATATGCACAGAAGGAACTGTTATAAGACACTTAATGATGCTGTCACCAGGATGGGAGTGCAACTACTCTGAAATCAGCCTGTGACCTGATACTCCAAATAATGGGGACCAATAAATGAGGAAACCAAGGGGGAGTATTCTAATCTCTATGATAGGGCCCCTTCCCTGCTTCATCTACAGTTTACTGGGGGAAGCTGTATCTGTCATAGAGAAAATAAGAAGATGGGACCCCCCTGCAGTCGCAGGGTCTGCTCCGCAGTAGTTACGCCCTTGCATCACTCCACAATATTGTGGTTTTCAGCAATTTTTATTGTACAATCCAGTTATATAAAGCCAATTGCAAGATTCTGATCACATGTACATTTATGGTACAATCACTGAACCTGAACCTTTAGAAAAGTTGCCAGTGAAACAATGAACATCCCATTGGGCTATGACTTAATTTTCTGCTTTAAAGTCTCACTAGGGCTCTATATTGCAGCCAACTCCATACTGGGCTCCAGACTCTATTCTTGCTCATATAGGGAGGAGGCTTGAATGCACCTTCTCTAAATCAGAGCTCCAGATGTGAATCTTTGCCTGGGGACAATCACATGGACTGGATCATAGCGGAAGGGAGTGCGTGACCTACCCATCTTTTCTATTGCATAAAGATGCCTACGGAAGGGTTTATTTAATGGGGGATTCTGCTCAGTGGCAGTGTGTTGTTACAGAACTATCTTAATCCAAGAAAATAATGTACATTCTCTTTATAGAAATATTAATTACAGTTGAAGCTTTACATTCAATGGTGTAATAAAAAAAAACATTTTGCGGGATCACTAGTGTATGGTAAATTTTGTCAAAAATCAACTTGGATGCAACAGTTCTTCAATGGTTTCAAAATGCCATTTAATTTTGCTACATTTAAACAGAAAGGTTAAAAGGTATAATTTTCAGGATTAGTTTCTATAGCAACAAGAAAGCTTATTATATGTAAGGCTATCATGTTTTAATACAATTTAGTGTTACCTATCATCATAGTTACCTTATGCCCTAACTTGTTCAAAATATCCGTCTTGGCGGCTGGCCAAACCTTGTGTACCAAGGTGATAAACTGCAAGCTTTGACCAATAGCTATGTGACCAATAAAAACATGTTGAATTTGAAGAAGCCCTACTTTTTTAAAATGGAAAATGTACCCATTACCCCCTGCTGTGATTCTAATATTTCTCCATCCTCATTTTGAGAGATAGCCCTGTGCTAGCTAACCATCTATAGCTGGTAGAGGTGCCATATACACTTTACAACATTCAGGCAGTCCTGAAGAAGAAGTCTAAAGGTGCCTATACATACAGCTTACCTGGAGACAGTCAATCAATTTATATCCAAGATGTCTTTGTGTCTTTGCTTAAATTTCTTGTGATTTGAGATCTGATGTCTGACAAGCGAGCAGCCAATGATCGTTTTTTTTGGCCGGTAATCACACAAGTGTGTTCAGTTGAGAGGCTGTTGGCTAAACACTTTCTTGGTAGTCTTGAGGCTTCTTGTGATTGGATAGCGAGTGAGGATCAGTATGAATTTCCAATTAATGCTAAGAGGTACAAGCAGTTAAGAGTTATGAATATTTTTAAGAAACAGGATTATTATTCTCTAAGTTTGGTTACGTAGTGAAGTTTGGTGTTCTAGTGAAGGACATTCTTTGGGCTTAGTGTGCTTTGAAACTGAAATTATCACATGGGCCACCATTAGTTCTAAACTAAAATCAAATGTTTAGCAGTAGAAATGGTGCTAATGTTTGAATTATTTGTTAAAAGGAAACATGTTCTATAGTGTTCATGGGAAGTATTGTGGCTGAATGCCACATTAGTAATGGTTTTTGCACTCATTGTTTCTCCTGTAGCCTAACATACCATTGATAAGTCATCTGTAAAATGGAAACAGACAGACGAGTTCCCTTACGCCCAGACTCACCTGAGCCATCATTCCAGCTATGCAACTTTTATTGCTTTCTATGCTTTCTCCGTCTCTGTATTATGTTTATTTTCTATTTTGTGTGTCTTCATGGCCTTTTGTGAATAATGACATTAAGACCAAATCAGTTTTTAATATTTTTCAACTAGTTTGCATTTCATCCCCATCTTAATACTAGTTATCTTAATTTGGTTTTGAAACATACAACTCTTAAACATTTGTAAAGTTTTTTTATAATGTTGGATCGAAGCCTTATACACACGTCCGATTTTACACCCAACGCACAACTCCCGAAGGCGTGCACACATGTGCCGAACAGCCATTCAGATCCTGTCACAAAATGTAGCTTTTTGGAAATAACATGGCTTTTTAGCTGGGTGAAGTGCAGTTTAGTAAACTCAGGTGGCATAGTTCCAAGCGGATTTGTTTTCTGGCTGCTACTCCAAATTTCTCAGTCACATAACTCACTAACAGGAATAACTTAGCTGCAGCAACCAATCAGATGTGATCTGCAGAAGACCAATAAAAAGCTAGCATCTGTTTGGTTGCTGTAGATCAAAGGGAATGTCCAGCCTAAAACCAAGTTTGTTTTAAAATGCTTATCACCTCTCACTTTCGCGGGGTTCCTACAGTTCAAAGATCCCCCAGAGCTTACTTGCCCGACCTGGACCCTCACCGCTTCTACTCCACAGCTGGTGCTGACAGCCGCTCCACTTCCTAGACAGCCGCGACCAGGAAGAGAAGCGGCTGCCAGCCGGAAGTCCCCTTCTACTGTTTTTGCTCGCATTGAGGAGGCGTGGAATAGCCGGCGAGGGTCCCAGTCAGGTAAGTAGGCTCTGGGGGATCTGTGAACTGTAGGAACCTTGTGAAAGTGAGGTTTTAGAGGGTGATAAGCATTTTAAAACAAACTTGTTTTTAGGCTGGACTTGCCCTTTAAAGGGCATGTACACCTTCAATATTAACTTTTGATATATGGTAGATTCCCCCCTGCCCACCAACCGCCGAGTTAGATCAGAACTGTACTTTCAGCCCATCGATCCAGTGGCACACTTGCAAGCAGGGGCCAGACCAGCAGCTGCATCTGTGATTGGCCAATCACAGGCGCATCTGTGATAGGCCCAATCCAAGTTCCAGCCAAACTTTATGAGTTTGGACAAAATCAAATTATTCAAACTAATTTTGCTTTGAACTAGTTTGATTTCGGTAACCCTCGAATGTAGCCTTCGATTTCGGTAACCCTCGAATTTATCGTTCAGTAACCCTCAAATGTAATGTTCGATTTTTGATAACCCTCGAATTTAACCTTCGAATTCAGTAACCCTCCAATGTAGCTGCTGATTTCGGTAACCCTAGAATATAGCCTTCGATTTCAGCAACCCTCAAATGTCATTCGATAACCCTCAAATGTAATGTATGATTTCTGTAACCCTTGAATGCAATGATCGATTTTCAATATCCCTCGAATGTAGGCTTCGAATTCGGTAACCCTTCAATGTAATGTTCGATTTTCGATATCCCTCGAATGTATTGTTCGATCTTTGTTAACCCTTGAATGTAGTATGTGGAAACCCAACAATTGCCCTATCTTGAAGAAAGAAGTTTTAAAATGCGTTGTGGTGATAGGTGTATGTTCCCCATACCATTTCCCAGGTGCCACAGCCATTTACAGTTACCATTGCTATTTTATCTGTCATTTATCCAAACTTTTCAAACTATTATCTCCCATTGATTTTAATGGGTTTGTTTCCGAACTTGCAAACTTTTACTGAAGTTTGGAAATGAACCAAACTTGAGTAAGTTCAGCCATCACTAGTCCCATATTGCCAACATCACCAAAGCAAAGTACTGCAGGGCAGTGCTGAGTCCTCGGTTTGAATCTTAATCTCTTTGAGCCAGACAGGGACTAATGTAAATTAATACACTAGATGTAATGCACTATTTAACATTTCCATCACTAAATATGATAAATTATCTTATTAACTGGTTTATTAAGCATTTCTACTACTGTTAATGCACTGTATGTGTGTGCTACAGCTTTTAATATATATATATATATATATATATATTGTGGAATCTAGGTGCATCTGTCTGTGTTTGCCATAGTAAAGCATTTTTCCACTCTTGTCCTATCAATAAGCTGCTGGAACTCCGTGCAGAATCCCGTCAGCACATATTCCATGTCATGACATATTTGGGCGTTCTGCTGTGCGTAGACAGCGGCAGGTTCGCTTGTTGCTATGGAGACTGGCTGTGTCACATCTTTCTATTTTTTGTCCTTGCAGTGTTTCTATGGCAACTTATATTGACTATTCTAGAAAGGCTATTTTCATAATTTCCTGGTTGCTGAAGTGACATATATATGTATATATATATATATATATATATATATATACACACATATAAAACATATTTATGTTTCTGTGTATGTATTTATTTGCATTTTAGATGCTGGATACTACTGTTTATAAAAAAAAAGGTTTGTATGCATGTAAAATAAATCTAATATACAACAAAAAGTAATATACATTTAGGGGCTGATGCAATAAAAGGTGCAAAGGTTTGCAGCAACCAATCAGATCTTAGCTTTGACTTTGTCATGCTGGTAATCTAGTTGTGCAGAAAAAATAACACAGTAGGTGAGTAAACACACAGTAATCATTAAAGGGGAATTTTACCCTCCTAACCACACCCCTTCCATTTAAAGTACCCAGACAGAGTGAGGAGTGGTCACACATGACAGCAGTTTTAAGAATATAGCACACTGTTTCTCTCCATTGTGAAAATATTTATTATAAAAATTTCATATGCCAGTGTGCACTTTATATAATGGATAGTGACAGTGTGTTATAGCCTTGATTTTATTTGTTGCCACAAAGTGACTATTATAAGATTAACCATGTTATTACTGCCAACAGTACAACATATAACAAATGAAAAGATCAAACCAAATAGAGCAGAATCACAACAAGAACACGAAAGAATCACACACACTTCTGAGTCCAAAAAAACCTAGAACACTAGAGGACACTGGTATACAACAAAGCAAAAAGCAAAGATCCCTTAAGTTTTATACACACGTGCGATCGCGGGTGTCAACCCGAGACGCACAATGTGTACGAACGGCCGTTTCGGGCGATAATCAGCCCATGTATGGGCACTTTATTGTCCGAAATGGCCTAAATCTCCTATACGAACAACCGTTTCGACTGATAAAGTGCCAACACATGAGCCAATTATGGGCCGAAACAGCCGTTCGTACACATTGTGGGTCGGGACCCGCGATCACACGCGTGTACAAGTGTTTACTGTGTAAAATACTGTGCACCTGTTTACTGTGTAAAATAAAGATATGAGATAACATCTTGGGCCTTGTTCACACTGTATTCCAATATACAGTATTCCTGATCAATCAATAAACTGATCAGTAGTCTGTCAACTGGGAATTAAAGTCTGAGGTCTCACTGCAACGCACAAAAAAAAGCTGTGCGCTTTTGCTATGTACTTGTGTCCACTTGTTACCTGTTGTTCGCACTTGCGTTTCCCTGGGGGTTGTGGGTAAAAATGCACTTTAAATAAATCGCATGGTCTATTGATTTGTGTCTTCTTGTATCCATTTGTATACACTATTTTCACACACTTCAGTAGACTTTTATTAATTGTATTCACATACTTTAGAAAACCGCAACTGAACATTGTACACAGTGGGGCCTACATTATAGATAGGATGGATTAAGCTATATAGCTGGCTTTTTTAATGTACAGACTGGTTGTATTAATGTAGCCGTGTAACAATGTTTAGAATTGATTATGAACCCTCTTGCACCGTCCCCCCTCACCCCTAAATGTGTTACTCTTTTCAGCATTCCATGTTTACTTTGTCTTATCCTCCCAATGTATTTCACGGTACCTCCACCTTATGTGCAGACATTGTACATGATTAGACAATTACTATTTACCACATAAATGTCCACATTGCATCTCTACATCTGAAGCATTTGCATTTTCTCGTTTTGCTTAGCACTTGAGGGGCCTGCCATATTGGCCATTAACGTTTACGTGCTGGGCGCCCTGCTCAGTGCAGGAACTTTAGTTTCTGAAGCCCATAAAGTCTCTCTGTGTTTGCTGGCCTTCTTAATTTGCCATCTGTGCATGTTTCTCAGACCGTGGCGCACTTAGGCAATGCAATGTTTTCTCAATGTGGGATTTTACATTTTAATTACCCATATTTACATTACATTGAAGGTGTTGAAATTTTATCATAAAATATGTCATACAAATACATGTAAGTTATACATGTGAAGTATACTACACTACCAAAATTCTGAGGCACCTGTGGCTCTTAGGGTGCCCCGGCAAACCCTTTGAGAATCCTTGATCTAGCATACAGAGAGCCTTTTGTGGCAGTGTCCTTAAGGCTGGGTACACACTGGGGGACTATATGTCCCAACCGAGCGTTCGCTACGAGCAAGTGCTTGGCCGGGACAAATGCCTGTCAAACGATTGATCGAGCGTTGCCATAGGGCACGATCGATCGGAATTTTCTGACACGTCCGATCATTCGTTTGTCCGATCCGATCGAGTTCGGTCAGTGCCGTGAATCGGTCGGTTGGACGAAAATATCGTCTGGTATGTACCCAGCCTAAGATAGCTGGCACCTTAAAGATATCGATGGAGGAGGAATTATGCTGACTCTGTGGCTCAGAGGGTAAACTTGCCATATGACAAGTAATACACAATGCTCTGGAACACCAGTCCTACCATGGATTGCGCTTTCTACTTACTAATTCTATTATATTATTATATTTTCTTATGCTCCAACACATACTGCAGTATTGTATGCGTAAGCATACCTATTGTTGGCAAATCACGCCATATAGAAATATTCATAGGTTCACAGCAGGACTTCCTGCCTACTCCCCCACCTTCTTTTATTTTTGGTCTAGATCTGCAAAACAATATGACCAAATAAACAGTGCTGCAGTTGGTGTATAAATTAACACCCCTGGTAGATGGGCTGATAACATTTGACCTTTTTGTGATTTTTTTTCTATTTGTCTTGAAATAACTTAGTAGCGGATGTTAAAGAGTTTCTAGTGCAGAGTCACAGATTTTGAAGTTTAATGCTTTTTGGATATGAGCCTGCTATCTGAACCATGCACATTTAACAAAGCAAGCGGAAAATCTCCTCTCATGTCAGAACTTGGCTGCCATATTGATGTGACATCTGCACCTCGATATCTGGAGCTCGTAATTTGTTGTTTCTGCCACCATCAACCAGCACACACCTGTGTTACCTTCTTGGGTGGAGCAGGTAAGTATTCAGAGATATTGTGCAGAGTCATTTGAAATGCATTCCTGTTCTATGTAACTTTACTGCCAAACAAATAGTGATTGGCTAGTTTCTATGCTAGTGAGAGTTTACCTACATATATAGATGGCAATTGATTTCAGAGGTCATCACATATTTTATCCATATGTACTTAGCAGATGTGGGATCATAGGGGATGTGTGAAAGGTATTGTCTACAGATGTTTGAAATAGTAATCGCTCCATTAAAAGTTACTTTTTCTATGCAGTTCATACTCTTGGCTAAAAATCATCACATTTTAGTAATGGCTAGTTGACAATTACAGCAGTAAAGTCTTTAACTACAGTTTATGCTGACCATACATTTAATAGTGTCGATGTTAAGATTGTTGATCCTATTAAATACAAAAAGGCATACTAAAACCACTAGCTGTTTTACCTTTTGACGTTCCAGCAGCGTTCCCCCCTTTTCTCATTCGTTTAGAGATTGAAAGTTCATCGCAAAATAGATGTAGCCAGGCGGTTCCTTAGACATTGTCAGGGGAACATCAGAAGGTAAGTTTACAGTAGATGGTATGAGCACCTTATGGTTATCTATCCTGAAAAGAATATATTTTTAACTTCACAACTACCTGTATAATTTTTTCCCTTTTTGATCTGATCTCTATTTCAACAGTTCAGCTGTCAATCAAGTGCATAGATATCAGAAGACTCATACTGGTTAGTGAGCATGCTTCACTTCACAGTAAGTCATATCAGATGGAAGTCAGTCAAGAGAAAGTAAAACAAGTACTGGATTAAAGCATGCAGTCATACCCACTCCTCAGAGTAAGGGTTACTTACATAGTAACAAAGTAATTGAGGTTGAATAAAGATATACATCTATCAAGTCCAACTTTTTCACTCTCCTTTTTAACCCTACCAAACAGTTGATCCAGAGGAAGGCAAAACAACCCAGCTAAAAAAGGGGGAAAGGTTCCTTCCTGACTCTAAATGGCAATTGAAAAGTATCCCTGGATCAACCAGAACTGCAGTATATGTATTAATACCAGTAAATTTATATTTTATATATTTTTTGGGCATGTCCACCCCCAAAATTTAAATTTCATCCACTACTGGCCTGACTGTGTAGTATTCAAAAATCATTACCTCACATCTCTTCTCCAAATGGTTCTCCTGCAATGTCTGTTCAAAGTTGAAAAAAGTGAAGAGTAGGAGCTGTCAGTGAGTCATCTGGTCCCTGCTGCTTCCTTAACCTCAATAAGAACATGTGTAGATAGTCCTTCACCCCTTCAGATCCCTTCTGTATCCCCTACCTAAATAAACTTTTTTCTGTGTATAAGGCAACTCATCCCACCTCCAAACACCAGTTTACTTTCCTGAAACAAGCCCCAAAAAGATACCGACATTCATTGCCTCTTTGGCAACGACTGTGTGCATGCTAGCCAATCACAGACGTGGCTGATGGTCATGCCCCTCTCTGCTGCTTCTGGCTAACAGAGCCAGTAGCAGAGCGCCGGAGGAGCGAAGGGCTGTAAGTATCTTTTCTGGACTTTTTTAAGAAAAGTAAACTGATGGTTGAGGGTGGGATGGGGTATCCTACAAAGAGAAAAAAGTTTGTTTTATGGGTGGAGATACCCTTTAATACAGTACTAGATCACTCAATCATCTGCTTTATGGGATGGTTTATGGGTAGTTTGGTACACAATGGGTTACTTTGGTGGTCTGGCACAAAGCAGACAGTGTACTTACTGTCTTTGAACAGGATAAACAGTTAAATTGCATGTAACAGTAATTATTGTGATGGCTTAATAACAAACATAACAGATTCCCCATATAAGATATCCAGTAGTCCATGCCTATGGTGCACCACACTAAATATTGATCAGGCCTGTATATTGTTTATCCTTGCCAGTTGGTGTACACTTATCTGTTGTCCGAGTTTGTATCCAATAAGGTAACTTGTCTGTCCAGTAACGTGTCCTTCCAGTAGGTGGTAACAGGTTCTTATACACAGGATCATGTATTGTAGTTAATCAGGAGATCACACTGTACAAGGGATCACACCACATATACTGCAGTACATACACATATGTATTTATAGATTAAGATGAGGCAGTATAATTGCCCTTTAAAACCCAACTGATCTTGTTTTATGTGTCAAACCTTTGGTTAAAATTCCTTTAAAAACCTCAAAAAATGTAAGGGGGTACAGTACTGTAGATTGCTCGTGTTAGATACAAAAAAAAATAGCATTAAAAAAAGGTTATTATACACTTCTGTTTTACAAACTTGTAGCTAGAGCTCTTGGTCTGCCCTACCAGCCAATGAATATGCACCTCTCAGCTCTCCCTTTGCTGTGGAGGCTGGGTGATTTATGAAACCTGAGGGTACAAGGGGTCAGCTCCCATAATTTACCTTAGCTGGAAACACCAGTTTGGGGAATATTGCTAAAAAGAAAGTTTTCTACCTCTATCCCACAAGGGCTACTAGGTGGGATAGACATACATGTAGAATTTTTGTCTTTTACTAGGAACATAATAGAAACAAAAAAAAGTTAGCCTGTGTAATTGAACCTGTGTCCCAATTGTCTGTTTGTTTCCAAAAGCAGCACTTTAGCAGTGAGCCACAACTGCACATGCAGAAGAAGCAGGTAGGTACATGTAGAATCTTTATTGTTTGCTAGGAAAAATGAGTAAAATGAGATGACTATTTTGTATTGCTCCAGGAAGCCTGTCAACAATTCATGCTGGATGGTAAATAAAAAACAGAGCTGTTATATATAAAGTTTATACATATGTAGAAACTTTATATTTTTCTGGAACCATGACAGAAACAAACAAATAAATCAATGTTCCACTGATTAGGCATGGACAGTGATCCTGATTCCCCCTCCTAAAAAGGTCATGTATGTGGGGGGATTGTTGCTGGAAAAAATAGTAAGTAAGTAATGCTGGGTGGTGCTGGACAAAATATTGCACTGTGCCATTTAATGCACCTTATGGCAAGCCTGGCCTTCTGTCTGAGAGCTGCAGTTTCAAACTCATTACTCCTTTACATGCCCTGTCCCAACTTTCTTTTGAGTCCTACTCCATTCCTATTTATTTTCCCACACACTTATTTCTTGGCCTCCTGGCCCAACCACTGTTTTTTTCAACCATTTCTCTGCATTGTTATCTCATTTCCTTTCCACTGATATCCCCACTGTAATTTTTGGGGATTTCAACATCCCCATTGACACCAACAACTCTGCTACCTCCAAACTTCTCTCACTTACCTCCTCCCTTAACCTCTCTCAGTGGTCTTCCAGAGACTCACCATAATGGACACACACTTGACCTAGTCTTCACTCGTCTATTTTCCTTATCTAACGTTTCTAACTCTCCCTTTCCGCTATCCAATCACAACCGTTTCAAATGTAATCTTATTTCATCCATCCCAGCCACTACCCCAACTCCTACATTCACAGACGCAGAGACTTGCGCAATCTTGACCCCTCTTCTGGCTCCCTTCCTCTCCAACCACTCATCAATATGGCCTCCTTCTCTAACCCTAAACTTGCTGCCTTCCACTACCACAACACTGTCTCCTCCAACCTGAACACTGTTGCCCCTTTTACCACCTCTCGCCATACATAGGAAATATTTTTTATAAATGACAGGAACGTTCGGTGGCCACTACACACACTGCCGATAAAGCCCCGATACCTTTGGATCCAACGTTATCGGGGCTTTATCACTAGTGTGTGTACCTAGTTTAAGTCGCATTAACCCGCAACCTTGGCTCAGATTAAAAAGATGAAAAGGCAGTCCCCACAAAGCTGAGCAACAATGACGTAAAAGCAACAAGACCAATGACTTTTCAAACATGCTCTTCATTGGATCAGGAAAGCTTTGTCTTCAGCCTATTTCTCCTCCCTTATTTCTAAACAATCCCACAATGCAAACCACAAATGAAAACAGTTTAAACTCCCTAGTCTGTCCGCCACCTCCTCCTCCTACACCCTGTTTATCTACAGAAAAAATTATTTATATAAGAAGTGTTTTTTCTACATGCTCTAGCTCACCTCCAGTTTCCAGTCCCATCTACATTTCTACCCAGCCTCCCTTCCACCACCTCCATCTCTTTTCTAACCATCTTTTCCAATATTACAGAACAGACTTTCAAACCTCTTCAAGACCCATCTCACCACCTGTACCCATTTCTTCCTTTCTCATTTGCCATGTCTCATCTTCCTTTACACCAGCCCTTACATCTCTTTTTAACTTGTCCCTATACACTGGTACTTTCCACTCCTCATTCAAACATGCTATTGTATCCCCTATTCTCAAGAAACCTTTCTTTGATCCATTTGCTCTATCCATTTCCTCTTCTCCATTTACACCTTTGGGCTTGGTCAGCTCATTAGTTCTTTTGGATTCCAATACCACCTGTATGCTGATGATACCGAAATTTACATCTCCCTTGACCTTTACCTTCAGTTATTCTGACATAACAAGCCTGTTATATTGATCCAGTGTGCAACTATGAGAAATGCAAAAGTTTGGTAATCGTAATTGACGAAGCCAGGTCAAGCTTCCATGTGGTAATAGCACCCCCAACACGCCCTTTTAATATAAACACTGGATTGCCTCTTCCCTCATTTTAAAAAGGGCTGAGGGGAAGTGAGAAAGCCTGTTATATGGATCCAGTGTGTAAGATTGAGAAATGCAAAAGTTTGCTAATCGTAATTGAAGTAAAAGAAACGTAAAAAGGTTAGAAGTTAGGACCTTCCAGACTGGGGTTACCTTGACATGGTTGGAAGGCTTTTCATTCATTTGATCACATTAATGTATACTAAAACCCCTTTGTTTATAAATTATGCCAGTCTGTAGATAATATGATATTGTATGGGGCCTAGGAATGTGCATTGATTATCTTTTCTATGTTTGTATAAATGTTTGACTAGATCAGTAGCACTTCCACTAAATGTAGTTGTAAATTAGCCTAATTGGAGTGCTTCCACAATCCTTGTATTAAATGCACTGCTGGCTCCTATGCTAAATACTACTACTAATGATAAGAAATGGTTGTTATGACTTCACAAAAGTCACAAGAACAATTTTTTTTAGCACCAGCTAATGGATGGCATTTTGGTCAAATAAAAGTTTTACAGCAAATCACAATGCAGCAGGAACTGCTATCAGCCTATTGGAGGTGTGATTCCCCCTCACACCACTTGACTGTAGTGAAAAAGAAGTAATGGGCAGTGACCAGTGGTAGTCCCACTGAGCAGCCCAACAAACCCAATGACACCTCAGCTAAGGGTTACCAGACCAGGGATAGAAGGACATTCTTCATAAAATGTAATTAGTGCAGCTAGACAAATTTGAGTTTTTTGAGAAGATTCAACCACCTCTCTGCATGATCCACAGCCCAAGATATAAAGACATTACAGACCAGAAAGTTAAAGGGTATCTTTACTCTAAAAAATCGAATTTTCAAAAATAGTACTTTTAGATACAGCAAGATTCCACTCCTCCAAAACTTTTTCAGATTTTAAATCTGAGCTGTAGATTCTGAGAAATCATCATTTTAATCACAGCATTTACAGGGAAAGACCTGTCACTCCAGAAGCAGAAATTATAATATGTAACACATGCTTGACCTCTTTGCCTGCTTGCCAGCACACTTGCAACATTTAAGAGAATCAGCAGAGAAAAGACAGCAGGGGGGTGGAAGGGGTACATGTGTAAGCAGAGCAGTATCCATGGTAAAGCTGTGCAGAACACATACCATATATACTCGAGTATAAACCAAGGTACCTATTTTTACCCGAAAAAAGGAGTAAAAACAGTTGACTCAAGTATAAACCGAGGGTAGAAAATATGAACACTAATGTTCAATATTTGGTACCATAAAAATTGCAGAATGCAGTAACCAACTATTCTATGGAACGCCAGATGTTTGTAAACTACAACTCCCAGCATGCTTTCGTTGCTGGGGTTGTAGTTTCTAAACTTCTGGAGTGGCAAGCTCACATAATAAAATAATGCAGTTTCACAACATAATTAAATGCCTTTATTCACGGTGCCTCAACTTAACCCAACCCCCACCCCTACACTGCACAGACTTATGGTACTAGCCCACCCCTAAATCCCCCATACATAAGATTTTCCTTACTGTAGTCCGGAGGGCTCACAGGCACTGCTGCTGCTGAACCCAATCTAGTCCCACCTTGCGGAACATCCCCTCCTTCCAGTCTCTGCACATAATGCACTGTCTTGCTGGGCTTGGAGTCGGCCGGGAAGACCATCCTATACCGCCCACCATCAGCTTCTACGCGGAGCGGATCCGTCTGAGCAACGGGGCTGCCAAGGGCATCAATTGTCAGTCCGGTGCAGTCAGGAGGCGCTGCATAAGTGGTACGTGCGGGACGTGCGTAACTTACGTCCCCAACGTGCCCGCGCCTACTACCTGTGCCTCTGACTGCTCCGGGTTTCCTCTCTGCATTGCTGAATGGTCTGCTACAGGTAGGCTACCGGTACTTCTATTCTCCACTTCTCATATTCGTATGACCCGAGTATAAACCAAGGCCAGGTTTTAAAGGTATTTTTAAAACCTAAAAACCTCGGTTTATACTCGAGTATATACGGTAAGTGTCGCAGGCACTAAAAGAAGGCAGTGAGTAAGGGAGAGTGGGGGGAATTAGGAGTACTCACTAAACATTAATAATTTAATGACAAAGCAAGCACAGATACATTTGTGTTTACCATCATTTTACTTGTCTCAAATTGAAGTTTCAGAAAATGTAAAGTTGTTTCAGTGAGTATAGTGACCCTTTAATGGGTGGGAGGATGACATGGGACATTTCTAAGGCTGCTCCTCCACCTCGCCGCTGGCAAGCACAGCCTCAGACTTCAGTGTGTGAGGGAGACAGGAAGTCCCTCCCCCTCCCTGCTGTGTGAAGATCCCCACAGAGAAGGTAAGGGAATCTACAGCCCTACCCTCCCATTATGTGAAAACATCCTTTTCAGGCAGAGTTCTCACTCTGCCTGAAAAGTCTATTTCCAGTTTTCTGTAGGGAGGGGCACCAGGGAGTGGGCAGGGCCAAATGGGGTTGCAAGGGGGGCCTGCAAAGGAGGAGCCATGGGGCCCATGAGTGGGAGGGACCAAACTATAAATTAGCAAAAAACTTTGTCTTCTTCAAGCTCCCAATGTCCCCGGTGATATCGGTAAAGTAAACCCAGATCATTATTTGGAAACTAAGCCTATTTTAGTAGGAAATTTTGCAGAGGTACCAAAAAAAGACCGGATTGAATTTTTAGGATCATTAAAGTGTGCAAAAACTTGTGTGACTCTCCGTACTAACTGGTTTTCCCTAAAATACCACTAAAACGGGGAGGTGTGTGGGGGTGGTGGTGGGTTGTGGCATTTTTTGATTTTTTTCTTGTAATTGCAATTGCGCATGGGTCCCATTTGCGCTAGTTGGTGGCCCTGTCTCTGTTTGCACCCACCCATATGGCATACCAATTGATTCAGGACATGTTGGAGATTGCCATTTAGTGGTTTTTTTTACTTGCCAAGTAGATTTAGGTAGGATTTCAACCTTTGAGTCCTCTTATTTTATTTTTTCACAAACTCTCCTAAAAGCACAAAGTTCTATGAATAACAGCATCTGGAATTTTTCATATATATACGAAAGCATGACACCTTTACGGAGCTGAAGGTATGTAGATTCCAAAAATATATAGTTTATGGGGGTTATTTCCAAGTTGAATAGGCTGTTCAAATTTCAGCACACTTTGATTTTTTCTTGTAATTGCACTTTTGCATGCATCCCATTTGAGCTAGTTGGTGGCCACGCCTCTGTGTGCAACCACGCATATGGCATACCGTTTGATTCAAGACATGTGGGAGATTGACATTTAGCGGGTTTTTTGCTTGTCAAGTGGGTTTAGGTAGGATTTCAACCATCTTTTTTATTTTTCACAAAATCTTTTAAAAACACAGAATTCATTGGATTACTGTGTCTGGAATTCTTCATGTATGTATGAAAGCTTGGCACCGTAACATAGCTGAAGGAGTGTAGATTCAAAAATAATAGTTTGTGGGGGATATTTCCAAGTTTCGGGACTGTTTTCTTTGAAAAAGCGTAGGCTGTTTCAAATCTGCGAAAAGTGTGAACTGCGCCCACACCATTGATGGTATGAATGAACAAACAGCAGCATTCCGTAGATTTGTAGGAATATATTTGTAGATTTGAGGAATATATAGTTTTTCTGAGTAACAGGGGTGTTTTGTGGGAAAAACTGCAGACTGTTCAAATTTGGAGTTGGCTAAATATTTTTGCTTTTTCTGAGCCATCGTGCATTGTCTCACTTCGTGGCTTTTTGCTTCCATGTCCACGTGTGTAACCATGCATATGGCATACCGTTTGATTCAGGACATTTGGGAGATTGATATTTGGTACTTTTTTTTACAGGTTTTGGCATGATTTGTACCTTTTGAAGTTGTTTTTTGTTCATTTTTTCAGAAAAGTGCGACCTATGTGCGATATATGATGAACATATATATAGTTGTGGGGGTATTTCTGAGTTGTGTTGTGTTTTTTGGGAACAACTGCAGACTGTTCAATGCAAAGCTGGCTAATTTATTTTTGCTGGTTACTGACATTTGGCATTGGTCACGCTCTGGGTTAGTTGGTACCCTTGTCTCTGGGTATACACATGAATGTGGCATACCGTTTTATTCGGGAGGGGTTAGGCTTTCATATTTGAGATGCGTTTGAACTTTCCTCTGCAGTTTTTAGCTGAAATTCACATTTGATTTTCTCTGATTTACAGTTGAGAATTACTCCCCTGAGAATTTTTGCAATTTATTTCCATTGTTTATTTTGCATAGTTTTGAAGATATTTACATTTTTGTGTGTGATATGGCAGCAGCATCACCAGGTCCCCTGCACTTCCTGCTTCCTGCTCTGAAACTGTCAGTCAATCTGTCCTGTGTCTCCTCCTGTGTCGCCCACCATGGCCCATTATCTTACAGCCCCATGTGACCCTGCCCACTCGCGGGTGGCGTGGCCCCGCCCACTCACGGGTGCCTAAACCCTGATCACTCATGGGTGCCATGGGTTACTCAGACACCCCCCCTACAGAAAACTCTGTGAAATCAGCCTTTTCAGGCAGGCCTGAAAAGACTGTTTTTACACAGTGAAAGAGAAGGGCTGTAGATTCCCTTACCTTCTCTGTCAGAACTTCAAACAGCAGAGAGGAGGAGGGACTTCCTGTTTCCCTCACACACTGATGGAGTCTAAGGCTGTCCTCGCCGGCGGCACTGTGCAGGAGAAGCCTCAGGAATGTCACATGTCAACCTCCCACCCATTAACTTTCTGGTCAGTCATTTCTGTATATCTTCGGCTGTGGAGCACGTAGAGAGGTGGTTGATGGCTCGTTTTGAAGGTAGGAAACTGGCCTTTCATGTAAATTTAACTTGTTTGGAGACCACAGTTCCCCTTTAATTTGGTGTAATATTCTTAAAGGTGCAGTTTTAGTTTGGGGGGGTCTCCTGTACAGGAAAAGTGGGGTACATATACATATACATATATCTGGTATTATTGTACTCTGGAGTAACAGTAAGATTTTTGTGTGTAACCTTAAGATAACTATAAGTAAAAATGGGAAAAATCCATGAAAATTTGCAAATTTTTAATTTTTTTTACATATTTTACCCATAATTCCAGTAAAATTTCCAGAAAGTTACAAAATTTTGTTACCATGTTAAAGTACACTTTGTGCTGAAAAAAACAATGTATAATATTCCTGATTTACTGGGGATTTCCTACTGTAAACCTTGACTGAAACAAATATGTCCTGAAAATTCTTCTGGCATTTAACGCACGCAAATTGGTAAATTCTGCTGGCAGCGAATGGGTTAAGGTTTAGTTTTTTACAGCACATGCATTTCCTCTTTAAAAGAACAAAAGATTAGATCTGTAGTAATCTTCTAGAGGACAGTATGTTTCTTTAATAGTATCATTGATGAACAAGGCCAAACTGTAAATACTGTACTATGATATTTTAAAAGAGAATAATGGGTCTGATTCAATAAAAGGTGCAAAAGTTTCTCAGGGGGTATTATTACCTTAACAGCTAACTCAACCATACTGACAAGTCACTAAAGTCCTTACCTGCTCTCTCAATTGGTGTTTTTAAATCCCTGTCTATTATCAGCTTTGAATAAATATTAAATTAGATCTGATTGGTTGGGGCAAAATTAGCACAATATTTAACAATAAGAACTTTTATTGAATAACCATTAAGAACTTTTATTGAATCTCCCTGATATTTTTGTAATTTACCAAATCAGATAATCCTGTTAGTGTTCAGTTGTTGACACAATTAGATTTTGTAAAAGGTTTGGATGCTTCCTGATCGGAATCAATGTGTTACCATGCACCATAAATCTCAAGCAGATTTTAGCTAGATGTGATCTGTTGTGACCACAGGTAAGATAGACAGGGAATGTCTGCTGTATCTGCTTTTGATCTAAAAAACGCTTGAAACCAATGTGCAATTTATCTGCTGGAATGATAAACGGCAATTGATTTTGACCAATTCAATCAAATTGTATGACCAGCTTAAAAAATCTAAAATCTCAATCACTATTCTGCACGTTTTTACAATATTCGTATTTAGTGGGTTCAGACTGTGTTTTAACCCTAATTATGAGATGACTTTACAATATTGGTGGAATGAATAAAAGCTAGGTAAATTGTTCCATAGAGTTGTAACCAGTAGCAACAAATCAGAATTTTGCTTTCATTAGTGTTAATGCAGTTGACCGATCAGAGCTAATTGCTCTTTGGTTGCTATGGGTTACTACCCTGGAGCAACAAAATACACCAGATTTCTGAATTTCCCTTCAAGATGTTTAACCAATTCTCTGTATCTTGATGTTTGTAGTAAAAGCTCTAATAGGTCTTATACCTGAAGGGGAATGTTACATGATACTGGAAATGCTCATCACAATGGTCTTTACGGAGGATCTGTCAAAAGTGTTAAATTAAAACAAATATATAATTCAGACAAATGTAGTTCAGCAGGAGGTGGTAAGATACAGGTTGCAAATCTATGTATTTCTGTGCAAATTATGTTGCAGTTTGTTTTTTGGCGAATCAAAATAAATGATGTGACACACTCTAGTCTTGTACCACAACTCATTAACTAGAACGAATGCAGCATTTGGCAATGAATTGGTTACATTATGATGGGTCGGCTTCCCTGCCTCTTACCAGTATCAAATGATTGATGCAGCGGATATTCAGAATAACACAAGTCCCTCCCATAAAGCCCACAGCCTAAAGGCTTGAAATACTTGCCAATAAAATATCCCGCATACAGCCAATGCTGTTTCAGCACTAAGAAATTTATAAGGTGATCTACACACCTGCATCAAGGCAAGGAGAGAAGGATATTTCAGCGTAATGAAACTGATATACTTCTCATCGTGTTATCAAAAAGATACTTGTCATCTCTCCACATTGTGATTTAATCTATTATAAGATAAAGATGTCTCTGAGGCTTTCAGACCTTATGCAGCAGACTGTCTGGCTTCATTTATATGCATGTTCATTAAACAATAAACAACATGATTTGCTTTCTGGGAAATACACAACCGCAAACTACACTGTGCAAATCTGGATGGATAATATTCATGCATCATTTGCACACACAGATCAGATGGGATACACAGAGGCACTGCAGTGATGTAACTAGAAAGAGCAGGCTATTGTACAGTCTGTAATCTATTGTAAAAACTATTCCCATATGGGATTGTGTATTGTTCAGGGATCAGAATAGACAGAATTAGGTAGCATACTCCAGGAGGTGCTTAAACTGCCTGCAACACTTATCTGCTTTACCATTGTGGATTAATGACTCTGCACTTTTTGCAAGCTTTCAGTCGTATATAAACAGTGAAAACTGCAGTACTGGTTTAAATCAAGTATAATATAAATCATGAAAGAACATAAAACCTGTACAGATGACAGTTTGATTTTTAGCAATTAAAACATGAAGATTGAAACATTATATTGACGCATATCCCCTTTTATTTACAGGTATAAATTCTCAATCACATTTGAAGCACACACTACGCACATACAGATGTAGATAAAGTATAGCCTGAAATTACTTTTCTTTATTTTGTGAACATTAATATACAGTGATCCACTAATAAATACCCATGCAAATGAATGCAGTTATTTCATTGTTTGATTCATGTTTTGTCTGACGTTTACTTATCCACAAAGCCACTGTGCTGAGGATGCTGGGAGACATTTGCAAGAAGTGTGTGGGTGGTAGAACTCTATAAATAGCTGCGTCTCGCAGTCTGATTATAGAAAGAATGCCTTATACAATACTTCAGGATTTGGAAACCTACAATTTGGAGCCTATTTGGTGATTCTTGAATCTAAACCACTTTTGTGTTATTTTAACTGAATAATCTTTCAGTATTTGATGCATAAAATGGCAACTATAAAACGCAGTTCACTGGACTAAGTACATTTATGAACCCTATTAAAGGGGAAGTTCAGTGCAAATACATTTGCTTTTCAGAAAAAAGAGCAATATTTTTTCATCCCAATGACCTTAATCTTCCAATTCAGAATTTTGTCTGTGTATAAATAAATGCAATACTAACTTCCCCTTTGCAGGACCCCTAGTAGAGACCGTTATGGTCTTGCCCTTGACCCAGCGCCTGGGTTGATTCAGTTGCTCAGTAGAGATCTGAGCATGTTTGACCCATCCAATAGCTAATCAGTAGAAATTACTGTTAGGAACATTCCAAGGTAGTGGTGCATCCTGGGAAGAAGAAGGACCATTAGAACCTGAAATGTCAGCTCACTAATGTCAACAACAGGGAACAGCAAAGGGTATGAAATCAACTGATTTATCAAAATGGGAGAGAATATGTAGAATAACTAAGAAGGCATTACACAAACTAACAATTTAACATATATTGATAATTTCCACTGAACTGTCCCTTTAAGTATGACGTAAAATCAGGGAAAGATGAGGAATAGTGGTTACAATGTAAACAGATTGAGACCCAGATTAAAACCTATAAATTCAACATGGAAAAGAGCAGGCAGCGATATCTGTCTAAAACTGCCCTTCCAATCATCTTTTTCTGTTCTATTTTCTTAGTTAAATGGGCCTTTATGTATAACATAATCATTTTGATGGGATTCATCTTACTAATCTTGGCTACCCATGTGGAATGAGCTGCACATCACTGTTCTACTATAATCCTTTAACCATCAAATGCATGACAATTAAACTTATCTCCTACACTGTTGGGATGTTGTGATGGGGAGCTTAGTAGGGTTATGTCATAGTTCTGACCCAAACTTGGTTTCAGGACGGAACTCCTGGTTTCAACATCAAAATTGAATTGTTTTGTTGTGGAAATTCAGTTTTGACAAAGAAATTAACTACATCTCAATCTGTGAAACCACCAGTCAGAATGAAGCCCAGTGGTTTGTTCATCTCTAGTGCTTTCTGCACCGATGGAGCACTGAGCCAGATACTGCATCTCCCCCCCATAAGTTCTTGATGACATAGAGCACAAGACATGAAATAACACAATACATTATATAAATTCAGGCTTTCCTTTGTAGCAAGTTAGTGTTACAGAATTAATGCCCTCATTTCTTAACAAATACTTTCTTTTTCTTTCTGAGCTGCAACCAACAGGAAAATACTGACTATAAATAAAGCTGTAAGCATAAATAACACCCCAAATTGTTAACAGTCACACTTTGTGACGCTATGGAATATTGTCTGGAGTTACCCCTTAAACGGTAACTCCAGCTTAAAAAAACTTGTTAGATTTCGAAGGATCACTCCCCAAAACCCAGGTTGCATTTAATTTTACCTTCATCTAACACTTCCAAGGTGAGTTATAAGTACTTACTGAACAAGGATTCCTCCCTGGTCTGCTTGCCTCTTCAGACTAATCCCTGTCAGTCAATGGCTTACAGGCATTAGCGATCGAGCAGTTCCAAGCACGCTCGTAAACAGCTCGCTACAGAGGAGGAGGTACAGCAGAGGAGGAGGGACTTCTGGCGAGGGATTCTTGTTCAGTCTAAGTTCTAATTACTCATTGTGGGAGTGTGGGATGAAGTTAAGACTAAAACGCAACCTGGGTTTTGGGGGGTTATCCTTTGGGATTAAAAAACTTTTTTTTAAGATGGAGTTACCCTTTAAAACAAAAAAAGGTCACATGTCCATCACCGATATATTCAGCACAATGTAATATGTATTATTAACTAGATATTTAAATATTCCCTCCATTCTGGATTAAGCTGGCTCTTCCCTTCATGCAGTCAATCAAGACAGTGACTGCTGACATCACAACCTATGATTGACTGTTGTTTTCTCTGCTGCCACCACTGCACATGCTCAAGCTTATAAAAAGCTCATTGAGCAGAGAGGAGGCAGATACATTTTCCAGAATGGGCAGATAACTGACAAGTAACCATTTTTTTGTTTTAAGGATAGACATGCCCTTGAACAATTAACCTAGGCATTATAACCATTAGTGATTTAACAGCATCTGATTGTCTAGAGCTTATGTTTTTACTGAAAGGTCATGCTCATATGAAAAGTTATGTCATAAGTCAACATAGATCACCCAGCTCTTCCAGCCAAAACTGGGAGATGTATATTAATTTGTTCAATTCATGTTCACCCCTGTTAAATAGTTTAACATAAAACATAGTAATTGAGGCTGAATAAGTCCAACCTTTTTAACCCTACCTAATAGTTGATCCAGAGGAAGGCAAAAAAACAGTTAAAAAGTGGTACCAGGACATCAGACAGCATTTCAGGGTATTTTTTTGTTGTTGTTCATGGGGGTGGGTAATTTACCTATATGTAATTGTTTTTCTTGGGGTTGGGGAGTGGGGGAAGGATGGGGGTGTCTTTGTAAATTCTTGGTTCTTTTACAGGTTAAAGGACAACTCCACCCTCATAAGAACATATTTTAGAAAGAATGGCCTCTTTAAAAGATGTTGATATATCATAGTTTGTACTATGAATTAATTACTGTATGCCTGCTATGCTTCTGGATGCCTCATGGAAACTGAGCAATTTAGAAAACCTGTACTGAGCCTGGGCATGCTCAGAAGAGGCAAACAGGGGATTAACATTCAGTCATTGGCTGTGATGTCAACTGTCAAATCCATAACTGACAGTTACTAACTGGAAGAACCAGGAAGCAGAAACAGGGGCAACAGGACATTGTGCAGGATTTCAGGTAAGACTTTTATATTTCACATTTCAAACTACTACCGTTTAGGGGGTCATTTACCTGTATGTACATTACTCCCTCATACCCAATGAACTGGATATCAATGTGTATTATTCACATTATTCTAGGTCAGTCACACTTACCTACCTATGGACAAAGCAAGGCAACCCCAAACACTAAATGGGATGGGGGTCACCACATGGCAGTAGGTTGGAACACTGTAGGCTATATCTGTTGTATTCAATTAGATCAACTGGACTTGAAATGTAGTTCTTGAAGACGTTTCGCTAGTCATCCGACTGGCTTTCTCAATCAGATGACTTGTACAAGAATCTGTGGCAATTATGTACCCTGGAAAATCCCAATTGCATATCACAGCCAGGTGTTAAGGGTGTGATTAGATAGTGGCAGAGGTGTTATAGGAACGCCCGAGTAAGGTGTTAAAACAGCATTGTACATGGCAGAAAGTTGGTGTCGAACCCCCCACCTCTATTTAGGCTTGGTTGTTTATTCTTTATTTTCACATAAATGGCCTCCTAACACCTCTCTTGAACCAGTCACGTTCCTTCGCCAGTATGTTAACATTACAATCTTCAAAAGTATGTCTTTATCCTTAAGATGCGATACACGGCTGAGTCCTGACCGAGGAATTGGCTTTCTGTGTGGGCCATACGTTGATGCAGTTGCTGTTTGGTCTCCCCCACATACAAATCAGAGCATTCCAACTGTCTGCCATGTACAATGCTGTTTTAACACCTTACTCTGGGCGTTCCTATAACACCTCTTAGCCACTATCTAATCACACCCTTAACACCTGGCTGTGATATGCAATTGGGATTTTCCAGGTACATAATTGCCACAGATTCTTGTACAAGTCATTCTGAATTGAGAAAGCCAGTCGTGATGACTGCGAAACTGCTTCAAGAACACATTTCAAGTCCAGTTGATCTAATTGAATACAACAGATATACCATGACCTGGATGAATGAGAACCTTCACAAGCACTGTAGGCTATAGAACCCCATAAATAGTAATGGTGGGAAACAGTTCCCATGAGTCTCTCTATTTGACAACCATGCACTAATTCTCTACTCATGGTCACCTTTAGACCCTAGCTGATAATATCCCAAGATATTAAATTAATGTAATAAAAAGCCTGGGTAGTAAACTTGCTATTCCCCCTCCATTCTATGATAACATTATAGCACCCCCCTCCCCCAGTGGTCTATTTACCACACTGATCCATCTCCTTCTATTTACATCAACCTCCATTACATCAGCCTCCCTCCCCTATGCCTAGCGGACTCCCCCTCACTGGGTTCTCCCCGCGCGCCATGGGTTGGGCTCTGTCCCTGGTGCTGAATCGGCGCAAAAATCCACGTCACGTGACTCGTTCCAAAGAGAGCTGGGAACTCATCAGAACGGGTACCGTGTGAGATAGAAGGGGGAGGAGCCACCGTACCTGGGACTGGGGGGAGGAGCAAATTACCACAAACAGTGAGGGGGACCGGGGGGGAGACATAGAAACGTTGGGGGGGTTGCCGGGGGGCGGGGCTTATCAGCCCAGGGCCACAAGATGCAGCGGCTCCGGTTGAACGAGGCTCACGCCGTGTACCTGGGGCAGCTAGCCCGGAAAGACGGGACGCGTAGGGGGGTCCTGAGCAAGAGGAGCTCGGACAACAGCCGTTGGCAGAACCGGAGCTTCTACCTCCTGCACAACCTGCTATTCTGTTACGAGAGCGAATCCAGCGGGCGCCCGTGTGCCATTTACCTGCTGGAGGGATGTAGCTGTGAGCGGGGGGCCAAGGGGGGCCCTGACCGACAGGTACGTCATGGGTTGTTGGGGGCACAGTGTGTGTGTGTGTTCATAACTATGGGGGATCTGGTGTAAGTCTGTAACCATGGTAAACACACTGCCCCCCCCCCCCCAATAATTGGTTCAGATACTATGGTCCACAAACTCTGTATTATGTATCCGTCAGGCTCATACCATTTTGGGATAGGGGTGACATAAAGAGACTGGAACATTCAGAATCATTTGTGAACTGTGTGATGGGGTATAAGGATTATGTGTGTGCTGGAAATTATATGCCTATAATTGGTGCTTAGCTATGACATTAGTTATAATCGGCGATTAATTAAATAATCAGAATTGAATAACTCACTGAAATATATATTGTAGGAAATAAAACACTATCACCTACCCCTGTAGTGGATTTCTATGGGAGTCACTGTAAGATTATAGTCTTATAATTTTACAGTTCCAGGAGGAGAAGGAAACCGGAAGCCACAAAGGGGTAGGTTATAATAAATAATGTGATATTAGAAGTCACCTTGGAGTTAAAAAAGGTATAAAGGGTACTCGGCCTGTGGCCTCGTGCTTTTATATGGTCACAGAACTCCTTGGTGACCTCTAATATCCTTATAATTTACAGTTGGGGGTGCATTATCCACTATATTTACTTACATAAGTATATTAGAAGTCAACTCAGAGGTAAACGGTTTGAGTACAACTGGGCCTGCAGCCTCCTACTTTTATATTTTTGTGAATATCCTTGGTGACTTCTAATATCCTTCTAGTTGAATTAACACACACATTCACTTAACAATACACAAGAACCATTAATATCCTGTAAATTGTGTATATTGTGCTTAACTGTGTCATCAGTTATAATCGGTTCTTAGATATGTCATCAACTTTGTCACATGACTGAACTTTGTGTAGTAAGGAAGTAGTTCACCCCTGTTGTAAAATATAAGGAGTTTAAAAGCCAACCTGAATTTATATAACCACTATAAAAAAAATTCAACATTTCGGCCTCATACTTATATATGGTCATGGAACATGACTCTATTCTTCTTGTCCTTGTTGAGGATGCTGGCATGCGCAGGGGTGCGACCCCCCCATCCTTCCAGATCCAGCATGGCTGCTTCATCCCCTAACTAAAAAAAACCTTTTTATATACTGTAGTCCATCCCAGCTGACCCCCAACCACCCACTTAATTTTCTAAAACAAGCAGCAGAAATGTACTTACACTCCTTCGTTCCCTCGGCTGTCTGCATAGCCGAGGGAACAAAGGAAATCACAGATGCAGCTGCCAGTCTGGCCCCTGTTTGCAACTTCTGACAAGCAGAGGGCAGGAACAGATAGCTGCGGGAACGAAATAGTGTAAGTACATTTCTGCTGTTTGTTTTAGAAAACAAATTGGCAGTTGGGCGTGGGATGGGGTGGACTACAGCATATAAAAAGTTTTTTTCTGGGTAGACAAACCCTTTAAGAAAAGAGGTGGCAAATCAAGGGTGCATTTTATTTAGGGCTGTCATTTCAAGCCCTACTTGATCCTCAATTCTTCAGAGTCCATTATGATCTGCTGGTTTTACAAAGCCACTTTAGGCATCAATAATAATTTAGACCTGTTTTGTACTCCTCTGATAGGAGGATACTTTAAAAGTGGGATTAGAGAAGGTTGCAATGATTGCACTTAAACTACGGTACGTGTGTTATCCTTTTTGCACATGTTCGTAATTGGTTTATTTTTCATTGATCTGGTAACCCTAAGGACTCCGGTATCAGTACCATGGCTTCTTTAAGCAAATTTGAGTCGAAGAACCAATTAAAAGCCATTTTTTTTAAAAAAGCTAGTCAGTCTAGGGTCCAATTTATTTATTTTTTTTGAAGACTAGCCAGTCCCATAGACTTTAATAGAAATAGCTTTAAAAGATGAGTATATGTGTACATTTTTATTGACTTTGGTCATCTGGCCCCTAGGATTTGTACAGTCCTGGCTTAAGATAGGAATCACAGCATCTATACCCTGAAGATTGGTAGATAGAGGACAGGGAATATGAATCTCCTGTGCTAACCTTGATAGTTACAGAAATGTAGTTGATTGTTGTTGAGAGGATTAGGCCTTGCAGATTCAAATTAGTTTACATTAAATTGGTCTGTATGACTTCTTATTAATATAGTGGTGTTAGTGTGGAATACATCCGTTTACACTTTCTGCTCAAGCTGTGGTACTTTGTTAAGATGCAAAAGGCTGGTAATTAGAACAATGTATCGCCTGTCATTCCACAAAAAAGTGTGAAACAAGTAAAATCTTTCATTACAGCAAGCTATACAGTTTCACTTTCACTTTGACCCTTCCTGCCAAAGTCAAAGGCAGCTTATCTCAATTTCTAGGGATATGCACACAGAAAGGCCCTATGCCTAAGTTCACAATGAACAACTGATTAGTTTTTCATGTTAAAGGGTATCTCCACCCCAAAATATTTTTCTTCTGTAGTTTAAAAAAAGCCCAGAAATTGACTTACCCACCTTCGTTCCCTCGGCCTCTGCCTCTACTGTTCTTCCATTTGCAGTAGCAGTAGGGGCCGGACCAGCTTGCAGCCGCATATGGGATTGGCTGAGAGTCAGCCAATCACAATCACCGCTGCCGGCTATTTAGAGAGCCGAGGGAACGAGGTGGGTAAGCTTATTTCTGGCCACTTTTTAAAGGGTACCTGTGGTCTTAAATTCTAGTAAGGATTATATAAAAAGCTTTTCATTGGACCTTCACATCTCTAGATAGAATTTGTGGAAAGGTTCAGCAATATTAATTCTTGCTTGAACACTTCCTGTTTTCAGCCATGTGACCAGCTTGTAGTCATGTGACCAGCCTCTGCCTGCATTAATAGACTCCCCTCCTTAACTGTCATTTTTTCCCCCCGGTACTTCCTAATTTCCCCAGCATTAGGTCTTAATTGAGCATGCTTCTCCCCCGGGGGAAATGGGTGAGGCAGAGGTCAGGTGATGTCACCTAAACCTACTGGAAGCAGGAAGTTTGAACATTCACCCCAATGTAATTTCTCACAGGCTCCAGCCAGAGATGTGATTGTCAGCTCATTTTAAAGGAAATACTGCAGGCATTCATTGAATCCTCACTTGTTTTGAGACCACAGTTGCCCTTTAAAGTTAAAAGCCTAGGGTTTATGGTTGGAGGAGAGTCCCCTACACTATGGAAAAGTTTATTTTGGTCTATTTAGTTACTGTAGCATGGAGAGAGGGGGGAGAGCTCCCCTGCGCATGCCAGAGTCCCCCAGGAGGGCAGGGAAGTAGCAGGCACCGGATGACACACAGACAGCTCATACGCTTCACTTTTCTGGACTTTCAGAAGGCACTGCAGGACAATCATAAGGAGCTGGGGAAAAACATAAGGATTTTTAACGCTACAGTGGAGCTAGCAGTGGGGCAAATTTTAGTTTTGGAGGTGGACATGCCCTTTAACTTATTCCTTAAATCAAAATATAATATCAAAAAATACACTTATCGCTTTAAAGGAATAGTTCACACGAAAAGTGAACTATTCCTTAAATGTATTCATTGAAGCCTGGGAGGTTAAGGAGCTATGCCTTGCCTCCGTAACTCAGGAGCCAGGGAAGAAGGTAATGGTATTTACCTTTCGCCGTGATCCTCTGCTGCAGAACTCTAAATCCCTGACTGCTTCCTGGTTCTAATACTCTATAGCGTACATTATTGCATGCGTGCTACAGAGAATTAGAATCAGGAAGTGGTCAGGGATTTGGAGTTCTGCAGCGGAGGATCACAGCGAAAGGTAAATATACTTACCTTCATCCTTTGCTCCTGAGTTATTGATTGAAGCCCGGGAGGTAAAGCATAGCTCTTTAACCTCCCGGGCTTCAATGAATACTTAAAGGAATAGTTCCACTTTTTGAGTGAATTATTCCTTTAACAAACATTTTATTTGCCTGATAATTCAGCCACAACATTTTGAACTTTCTTAATTTGTAAACACTTATCAGCTAACATTTTTCTCTACTCTCATTATCAGAGCCATCATCTCAAACAAACATCTTGAAAGAAAACTGTTCAATTTCTTTATAAACCCTTGACAAATTTAGCAAATAAGGGTTTTAATAATCAGACATGTAGCCTACATATTAGCAGGGGATACACACTCAATTGTGAACTATTTCTTTATTGTGACTTGCAGTGCACAATTTTCGGGTTTTCCCCCTTCCTCAGATGCACCTGAGGAAGGGGGAAAATACCAAAACGTTGTGCACTGCAAGTCACAATAAAGAAATAGTTCACAATTGAGTGCGTATATCCCCTGCTAATTTGTTCCTAATATATGGAGTCCACTGATAGTGGTTAAGCAGATTTGTATATAGCCTATATATTAGGCTATTTTCACACAAGCAGCAGACGGCTCATCAATTAAACGTCCACCTATTGTATTCAATAGAAGTGCCATATGCATGCCATGCCATAACATGGGAGTTTGCATGCAGCCTTTCTTCAGCAGCAGACAATGAGAAAAACCAAAAGATCGCTTAATAAAACTGCACCTCACTAGGTTGACCCGCTGTCTGGAGGTACAACACATAGAAACTCTTCTGTAGCATCTGTATGATGATTAGAATGGGAAAAAATTGGTGTTTAAACAATGAAAAAATGCTGGTTTAATGTTGGGCAACAGCATGCTAACAGTCCGCTTTTTGGCAGAAACACATGTTACCTGATAGCTTGTTTTTTTTTAATAATTTAGTAATGGTTGCACCATTTCCAAAACTTTTTAGAATTAGTACAACGTAGCCTATTCAATATTAGCTAAGTTAAAGGAACTGTAAACTCAACATTTGAAGTCTTTGCCCTTGTTCCAGTGTCCCCTGAGCAAAATATTATTCACAGGGAGGTGAGAATAAGCGTTCTCACCTCCCTGTGAATAATACAAACGGAGGGCAAAGACTTCAAATGTTATGTATATGGGTTTACAGTTCCTTTAAGTTTTGCGCTAAAACTTAACGCCTATTGAATGGAGGAGTGACCGGCGCATCTTACCTCATCAGGATCCCGTGATGCAGTCTTACAAAGGGATTTACAACATCACGGGATTGTAAGTAAGACACCAGTCATTTTACAACATCTGACCCTAAATGCTAAAAAAACATCAGCAATTACTTGCCATCACCTTTATTAATAGCTGAATGTCAACATGTTACTGTGAAAGTAGCCTTAAGTAACAAAAAAAAATGGATGGTCTTTTTTGTATAAACATTTTTTATTGATAAGGATTGCAAGAATATTTAACAGGTTATGATCACATTTTGGTATATATTTACATAAATATACATTTCTATATTTTACATGCTTGGGTTGGTTGTACAACAGATATTAGAAATATTGGTAGTTTACATTCTGAAATATAGATTAGAGCTTATAAATATTGCTTGCATTAGGTTGGTATTACTCTTATACCACATTATAAGGAAATTAATAAAAAACATAATACAACTTATTGAAATTAAAATTTACCCATCTATCTATCTAATCATTGGTAGGCTCAACTGGTCATACCAAAGGGCAGTATTCATTTAGGTTTATATAAGTAATGTTTTGAAGGTCTGGTGAATACTATGTAACCCACCCAATTCTATAAATTTACTTTTTATTTGTTTAATTAAATTCTTTTAATGGCCCAAACCATCTCAAATCTTAAATGTATACCAAGATGGTCTCTCGTCCAGAGTTATGTAAATCGCAGATCAACTGTACAATCGAATAATGTTCCTCGTATATGGAGTTATGCGTTAACTGGTCTTTCAATTTCTCCATTGAGGGTATCAAATTGGTTTTCCATTTATGTGCTATACGTAGTCTAGCACACATTAAAATCTGCACTGCCATCGCCCTACTACTGATGAGGAAATGACCTATATTTATGTTTAGAAGGGCTGTTTCTGGTGAGGGGAAGACTCTTTAGATAGTTGAGCCAGCATGGAGAATAAACTTTCCTATATTTTTTCAGTTTGGCGCAAGTCCACCAAACATGTAAAATGTTGGCCTACTGCCCACAATCTCTCCAACATCTGGAAGTATCTGGGGGAGAATTAGAGATGGTGAAATTAGCCAACAATTTAGGTGATAAGTACTATCTCGTAAATAGTTTAATTGAAACCTCCCAATGTGTGACACACTTACAGTGGTGTGAAAAACTATTTGCCCCCTTCCTGATTTCTTATTCTTTTGCATGTTTGTCACACTTAAATGTTTCTGCTCATCAAAAACCATTAACTATTAGTCAAAGATAACATAATTGAACACAAAATGCAGTTTTAAATGATGGTTTTTATTATTTAGTGAGAAAAAAAACTCCAAATCTACATGGCCCTGTGTGAAAAAGAAATTGCCCCCTGAACCTAATAACTGGTTGGGCCACCCTTAGCAGCAATAACTGCAATCAAGCGTTTGCGATAACTTGCAACAAGTCTTTTACAGCGCTCTGGAGGAATTTTGGTCCACTCATCCTTGCAGAATTGTTGTAATTCAGCTTTATTTGAGGGTTTTCTAGCATGAAACGCCTTTTTAAGGTCATGCCACAACATCTCAATAGGATTCAGGTCAGGACTTTGACTAGGCCACTCCAAAGTCTTCATTATGTTTTTCTTCAGCCATTCAGAGGTGGATTTGCTGGTGTGTTTTGGGTCATTGTCCTGCATTGTCCACAAGGTATTTTCCCAAAAGTCTTGGCAATCATTGAGATGTTTTTTAGCAAAATTGAGACGAGCCTTAATGTTCTTTTTGCTTAAAAGGGGTTTGCGCCTTGCATATCTGCCATGCAGGCCGTTTTTGCCCAGTCTCTTTCTTATGGTGGAGTCGTGAATACTGACCTTAATTGAGGCAAGTGAGGCCTGCAGTTCTTTAGATGTTGTCCTGGGGTCTTTTGTGGCCTCTCGGATGAGTTTTCCGAGTGTGCTCTTGGGGTAATTTTGGTCGGCCGGCCACTCCTGGGAAGGTTCATCACTGTTCCATGTTTTTGCCATTTGTGGATAATGACTCTCACTGTGGTTAGCTGGAGTCCCAAAGCTTTAGAAATGGCTTTATAACCTTTACCAGACTGATAGATCTCAATTAAGTTATTTTTTTAACTTATTTTATAAGGGGGGCAATCACTTTTTCACACAGGGCCATGTAGATTTGGAGGTTTTTTTTCTCACTAAATAATAAAAACCATCATTTAAAACTGAATTTTGTGTTCAATTATGTTATCTTTGACTAATAGTGAACGGTTTTTGATGAGCAGAAACATTTAAGTGTGACAAACATGCAAAAGAATAAGAAATCAGGAAGGGGGCAAATAGTTTTTCACACCACTGTAGATGACCTAAAAATCCATTGATATGCTTGTTTCCATTAGTCTATTGTAAATGTAAGTTTCAATTCATCTTCCTATTTTTGGAAAGTGAAGGTTTTAGTAAAAATCTTTTTGTTATCATATAGGGTGTAAAATGTAGAGATATTATTTAAAGGGCATGCCCACCACCAAAACTTTAATTTAACCCACTACTGGCCCCGCTGTGTAGTGTATAAAAATCCTTACCTTACATCCTAGCTCCAAATGGTTCTCCTGTAATGTCCCCGTCCCCCCGAAGTAAAAAAACTGCCACCAGGAGCACTGCAAGGAAGGAAATTGTTTCTGCCTCTGAGGCTTCCTCTCAGAGGTTTTTGGCTTGCTCAGAGCAGCCAAACCTCAAATACTATACTATATACCGTAGTTCTAGTTGGTACGGAGATACTATATAATATTTAGAATTACTGCTATTAATTCATATACTGTAGTTCTGGTTGGTACAGGGATATATATAATATTGAGAATTACTGGTATTAATACATATACTGTATTTCTGCTTGGTACGGGGATGCTATATATAATTGAGAATTACTTGTATTAATACATATACTGTAGTTCTGTTACTGTAGTTCTGTTACTATGTTACTATATAACTGTAAGGGCACGGCCACACCTCAACGCAAGCGCACAGGGAATCGCATGCAATTTCATGTGCGATTTTGTTGTGTTTGCGAATGCATTTTCTTCATTAGGTATAGGAAACTGCATGCGATTGTGGTTAAAAATGCAGAACGCAAATCACAATGCACCTGAAAACAAGCATTTTCGGTGCGTTGCTGCGGTTTCAATGATTTGTGAAAAAAAACGCAAACGCATGCGCAAGCGTAGGGGTATAAAGGTTGGATATAAGGGTAGGGTATAAAGGTTGGACTAAATGGACATGTGACTTATACAACCTCCAATGATATGTTACTGTGTAACTGTTATACAGACATTATGGGTAGGATATAAAGGTTGGACTAGATGGACATATGTCTTTATACAACCTTCAATACTATGGGGCATATTTATAAAGGTTTGTTAACTTTTCACGTCCGTTATTCCTGCCTTTTTTCGCAAAAATTGTATTTTCCGCGATTTATAAATGGGCGGAAAACGGACGCGAAAAGTTAATGAAATGTTATGTTTATGTTTAATGTTTATAAAGTGGCGGTAACTGTTACGCATCGCTAATCACGGCCGTATTACTTTGCCACCTTGAAGGTGGCAAAAACGGACGAGATTCCCCCCTGGATTGCGGCGGGTGGTCGCAACCCCCCTGGAAGGCACACCCACCTCGCAGCGGCCCCTGGAGGCCCGCCCTCGCCCCGTGGGTGGTCGCCGCCGCCCCTTCCCAGCAGCCCCTCCCAACCCCATCCCCGCTGGCGGAGAACATATGGAACAGGAGACTGGGAGGGGCTGCTGGGAAGGGGCCGCAGCAGGTGGTGCAACCACCCGCCGCGCACCCCCTCCCCAGCAACCCCTCCAAGCCCCCTGCCCAGCCGCTGGTGGGGAGGGGAAGGGAAGGGCTCGCTGGGAGGGGTGGAGGCACCCTCCAGCGGGGGCCCTGAGAAGGGCCTTTTGGGGCTTAAGGGGTCCCGCAGCTCTAACCGGGACCCCCCTCCCCGGGCCTATCAGGGCCTTTGCGGCACTTACAAGTGCCCTTGCGGCTCTAACAAGAGCCCTTTGGGGCTTAGGGGTCCCGCAGCTTGAACCAGGGCCCCCCTCCCCGGCCCTATCAGGGCCCTTGCGGCACTTACAAGTGCCCTTGCGGCCCTAAGAAGGGCCTTTGGGGCTTAAGGGGTCCCGCAGCTCGAACCGGGACCCCCCTCCCCGGCCCTTGTAAGCATTTTCTTTCTTCCAGTCCCGGCGACACCAGCTCCGCTGAGGCCGCCGATCCCGAGAGGTACCCCTGCGGCCGCCAGGGGTACCCCCGGCGGGTGCCGGTGACCTCAACGAGGCTGATTCGTCTTGATTCGTCGCGACGTCTTCAGGCTGGCGACACCAACCCCACTAAGGTCGCTGATGCCAGGCAGGCTGATTCGTCTTGATTCGTCGCGACGTCTTCAGGCTGGCGACACCAACCCCACTAAGGTCGCTGATGCCAGGCAGGCTCACCGCGGCCGCCAGTGAGCACGCTGGCACCGCCGGCCTCAGCGGAGCCGATGTTGCCAGCCGCCAAGCAAAAAAATTGACCAATCAGAAATGGATTAGGGTTTTCTGCAAACCTATATAAAGAGGTACACTCCGTTACGGACCTCAGATGCCATCGCCCCTCCTAGCCTCCTGTTCCATATGTTCGCCGCGAGCGGGGTTGGGGGTTAGGAGAGGCTGCTAGGAAGCGGCAGTGGCGGGTGGTCCCCACGGCCGTGAGGTTCGAGGGCAGGGTGGGCTTATGCCCTGCCCTTGAAGCAGAGACGCCAGGAAGGGATTTTATGTCCCTTTGCGGCAATATTTTACTTAGCGCATTGCCGGGAAGGGACTTAAAATTACCGCCGGACATCGCGGCGCTGGCCATTATAAATATGGTGATAGTGCTATTTTTGCGGCCGCGATGTGCGGCGGTAATTTTTGGGCGCTATTTTCGGCCATTTATAAATATGCCCCTATGTTACTATGTAACTGTTATATCAAACAATGTTAAAAGGGGTGGACATGCCCTTTAAGATAAATGGTCCTTTTATTCAATTAGGAATTATTTTATACTTTCTCAATATTTTTTATTTAAATACTAGCAAAAGTGTGCCTGTTGGTGCACAGTGGAAATTATGTGTGTATGTTTTGCTATGTGTAGTTGCAGTGCTCACAGGAACCATCAGGAAACATCCAGGGGGGCAATAATAAAATTAGTCTGAAGGTCCTAAAAAAAAAAACAAATAATCGCATCATATTAAATAAACAAACACACACTTATATCCTCCCTTGCCTATACTACCTGCATGCTAGAATATAGAGGGTCTATGTGGAATAAACCTGCAGGTCTGAGAACTGACCCAGGCAATCTAATCAGCACCTTTGGGCAATCAAAAGCAGCCCATACATATTTCCGATTTTACTTTCCCGACCGAGTGCTCCCGTGACATTAGACAGATCATGCAAGAACCGCCTGTCTGTGGCATAGAAGAATGGGAAAGGTGGTTTTGGCAAGATCAAACTAATATTGCATGAGCGCTTAGTTGAATAAGTAAAATCGGATATATGTATAGCCACCTTAAATCCTATACAGTATCCTGATTAACATGCAAGGTTCATATTTATTAGTATTTACCACAACAAGTTTAACCTATGGGGTTAGGACTTGGAAACACAGGATACTGATTGAATATACATGTTAGGGAGAGGTGTGGATAGAATAGCTAAAAGCTCCACACAGAGTATAAAATGAAATAGAGCTTTCTTATAACAGAAGGTACCTCATAGAATCATGTTATTATAATAGCATTGCCTTAAAGGGCATGTCCACCCCCAAAACTATAATCCCCCCCAGTAATGGCCCCATCATGTAGTGTAATAAAATCCTTACCTCACATCCCAGCTCCATATGGTTCTCCTGTAGTCCCCCAGAAAGTCCCAAAAACTGCCCACCAGGAGCATAGCAGAGTTCATATAGGACTCTGCCTCTTACCTGGCCTCCGGGAGAAGTTTGGCATGCGTACTGCAGCCCTTCTCCCCCTCCCTCTCCCTCCCGTTTTGCTATCCCTCCCCCTACCATAAAACCCCTTAGCCACCTAATAAAATATGTTCTCCCAGCCCCAACCGCATAAAAATTATTTTTAGAAAAGTCCCCAGAACTGTACTTACCTTCCCTTTCTGAGAAGCCGGGGGAGCGAGGGATTGGCTGCCTCTCAGCCAATCACAGACGCGGCTGCCGGTCCCGCCCCCTGCTTGCAGTGTCTCGCAAGCAGAAGGCCGGGCGCCGGAGGAGAAAGGGAAGGTAAGTACTTTCTTAAATTAATTTTATAGCGGTTGGGGCTGGGGGAGGGTATTCTATTACAAGGCAAAAGTTTTAATTTAGGGTGGACATGCCCTTTAATAATCTAACATATAACCATTTATTTCTCACTTAAAGGAATGGGTGGGGACATGCAAAGTATCTTTTTTATTGCCTGTGGCAAAAGCATGTGTCTAGATATAATATGCCTAATGGTATAGAGCACGCGTGTTTAACTTGTGACCTTTCACATGTTTGAAAACTACAAATCCCAGCATTCTGTTTTGCAGTTAGTGTCTTAATGAACTTTTCACATGTTCAAAACTACAACTCCCAGCATTCCCTAACTGCACAGAATTCTGGAAAACTCATACATCCTGGAATAAAGACATTTTCCTGACTTACAGACATTAAAAGCCCACGGTCAAGGTTTAGTGTTTCCTACCCAAGGGTTTGAACATGCAAGTGATTCATCTGCCCTTCCCTTACATCCATAGCTATTAGACTATTGGATTAGGGAACCATTATATGGGTTGATTGGTTGGTGCAACGTTAATGCCCGCTTTGCGTCGGCAGCGCGAGTACCAGAAGAGGCACTCGTGCCGCCGTTTCAAAGTAATTTACGAGAGGTTACGTGCCTCTTTACACGTAAGTATTAAACACCAACTAATAGCTGGCGAATACTTATGTACGGGTGAGATTCACCCAAAATCGCACAGCCTCTGGTAAATCCCGTACAGGAGATATGCCCAGAGAGCTTGTGTCTCTGGTTGAATCTCCCTGTTAGAGTCATAAACTTTACCATATTTGCACTCACTTCCTAATACCACCTACCTGGCAGTTATAATCTATAAAGTCTAAAGGTTCGTGCACACATGCGATCGCCGGTGCCGACGCATGATGTGTGCGAACGGCCGTTTCGGATTATATTTGTGCCGTGTATCGACAGAACGGCCATTTTAGCCGATAAAGTGCCTATACATGGCACGATTATCGGCCGTTCGTACACATTGTGCGTCACAGGTTGGCACCCGCGATCGCATGTGTGTACGAACCTTAAGGCTGTGTAAGCACCAGTAACGAATCAATAGTGCCACGGATTAGTCGGCTGGAAATATGTGATGGTGTGGGGCGGCCAGAATCAGACAAATGGGTCAGTTAGTAAATCACGGCTAATCATGCAGTTCTCTATGGGACCACATGATCAGTCTGTCACATGCGCTGCTTGCTGCAGCAACTGTTACTGTGACCAACAGTCATCTGTCCTGGCAGGGCTCTCACACAAAGCAGATGCCCAGTTGGGACACATGATAGTGTTATATGTATACAGACAAAATGGTATTAACCTGCAGATCTGTACACAGATCCAGGCAATCCTGCCACAATGTGCAATTCAATCTGAACAGCTCCATTGGACATCCTGAGACCCTATACAGGATCCAGAATAAAATGCTAGGTTCATACTTATTGGTAATTACCACAGCAAGTTCCAGATTTACAGTCACAGTTTACAGGTTAGGAAACACATGATTCTGATTAGCTTGACAAGTTATGGAGAGGTTTGGATAAAGGAGCTAAAAGCTTCCCACAGGGTATACAATGAAGTAGAGCCTTCTTATAACTGAAGGTACCTGTTTAAAGGGCAAGTCCAGCCCTAAAATGAAAACTTAAATACAGGTAAATCACCCCCCAAAACCCTAAAAGGTAATAGTTTGAAATCTGAAATATATAAGTCTAACCTGAAATCCTGCACAATGGCCTGTTTCCCGTTTCTGCTTCCAGGTTCTTCCAGTTAGCAACTGTTAGTTATGGATTTGACAGTTGACATCACAGCCAATGACTGAATGTTAATTCCCTATCTGCCTCTTCTGAGCATGCCCAGGCTCAGTACCTGCTCAGTACAGGTTTCTAAATTGCTCAGTTTCCATGAGGCATCCAGAAGCATAGCAGGCATACAGTAATGAATTCATAGGACAAACTATGATATATCAACATATTTAAAAAGAGGCCGTTCTTTCTAAAAGATATTCTTATGAGGATGGAGTTGTCCTTTAATATATTAATATTGGGGTAAAAACTGCCCATTTCTCTAAGAATGCTGGGTAGTTTCAGAGACATGCAAAGTCATTTAATCATAAACAGACACTTCCTGTCTAGTTGTGAAGGTTCTCATTCATACGGTCATGGTATATCTGTTGTATTCAATTAGATCAACTGGACTTGAATGTATGTTCGAAGACGTTTCGTAGTCATCCGACTGGCTTTCTCATTCAGAAGATGTTGTACAAGAAGTCGGGCAATTATGTACCCTGGAAAATCCCAATTAGCATATACAGCCAGGTGTTAAGGGTGTGCTTGGATAGTAGCCCCCATGTGGGGGAGACCAAACAGCAACTGCATCAACGTATGGCCCAGTACAGAAGAGCCAATTCCTCGGGTCAGGAATCTCGCGTGTACCTGCATCTTAAGGATAAGGACATACCTTTAAAGATTGTAATGTTAACATATTGGCGAAGGAACGTGACTGGTTCAAGAGAGGTGTGAAGGAGGCCATTTATGTGAAAATAAAGGAACCAAGCCTAAATAGAGGTGGGGGGGTTCGACACCAACTGTCTGCCAGTACAATGCTGTTTTAACACCTTACTCTGGGCGTTCCTATAACACCTCTTAGCTACTATCCAAGCACACCCTTAACACCTGGCTGTGATATGCTAATTGGGATTTTCCAGGGTTCATAATTGCCACAGATTCTTGTACAAGTCATTCAGAATTGAGAAAGCCAGTCGGATGACTAGCGAAACGTCTTCAAGAACTACATTTCAAGTCCAGTTGATCTAATTGAATACAACAGATATTCCTGTCTAGCAAACAGAAACTGGATTGTCTCATTACTTTCTATGGAGAGGGGAGGGGGAGTAAATGTGAGAGTCTGAAGAAGTTTTACAAACAGCACATAACTGGGTGTAATACAGGAACTTCCTTACACTTCCTGTCTTTTCATGGACAGTGCCTAAGAGAATTTTTTGATTTGCTAACAGTGGAAGATCAGAACCTCTCAATGGATGTTAGTAAAATTCCACTTCCTTTTAGTGTCTACATGGAGACCCTGTAGAAATCCTGGAGGTGTGTCTTAACCTATCATTTTGAGTTTTCCATTCAAACTTAGGGGTGTCCAGTAAAGTAAGTTTAGTTTATTAATTGTATATAAATTGTTTTGTAATTAAGTAGTAGGTAGTAGTACTATACTTTGTATGGTGTTATTTCTTATGGTGATTTTAATTAAATAGTGCTAATTACACACATACATATGGACCTTTCCTATGTGTAATAATGCTATATACCCCACTTAGTTAGTTGCTCCTAAAAACTCAATGCAATCTCCGTAAAAATATAAATTTATTTATATAATATATATAATATAATATATATATGGGATTATTTACTACAATAATAAGTAGTGGGAATAATATTTGCTGTGTCAGTTTGACCCTGTGTTGCCTATAAACCCACAATTTTTAATTGCCTATAAAATAGCCAGGCTTAAAATATATAACATTGTCTGCCTGACTCAAAATGTGGATGTGATTATTGGTTCAATTTTAAAAAAAGAAGTAAATCATGGGCTCATTGTAAGTACTAAAGTATAATAAATGTTTACTTAAATAAGGAACAGTCCATTTGTTAATGCTCCATTCAACCTAATATAAATACCGTAGTTCTCCATGCCTCGGTGACATCATGTAAAAATCTATAGGGACTGGCCAAGCTTACCTGCCAGGCAAGGAGGACGATGGGTAAAAGGGTCAAGGAGGCACCCGCAAATGTATTGTAAATTTTTTTTTTTTTTTTACAGATAATAAATTTAATTTTATTGGTAATATGCAGCACTTGTTCTACATTAGCTTCTAAAGGAGAACTATATTGCGTATAAACTTTTCTCCAAAAATGTTAGAATGTAAAGTACCTGGGGCAGGGAGGTAGGATTCTTTCTACCTCCCAATATCATTTCTATGAGGAGCAGCAGCACAAAAAAAACTGCTTCTGCTAGGCTTTCTGAGTGATTCAGCACTATCTTTAATACAGGAAGGCCCAGGGCCATAACCTGGCAGATAAAAACTGTATGGGCTGTAGCTCCTTAACAAAACAATATTGGTAGGTTAGAATAATATAGGTATTAGGCATTTTCCATTTTTTAAAATGTAAATTTTTACAGTATAGTTATCCTTTAAAGGGTATCTATCTCCACCTTCATATTGAACTTTTTCTGTAGTGTAGGAGACCCTAGTCCACCCCAACCGCCATGTTTGTTTTCAAAAAAACTCACCAGAAATGTACTTGCAGAGCTTTGTTCATCTGCGTTCTATTCCGGCAATCTGCTTGCACAAAATTGCATGCAGGGGACCGGACTGGCAGCCACGTCTGTGCTTAGCTCAGAGGCGGACAATCACAGTGCAGCAGTGCAGAACGCCGGGGAACAAAGCTCTAAGAACATTTTTGATGAGTTTTTTTGCAAACAAACACAGCAGTTGGGCTAAGGTCCTCTACACTACAGAAAAGTTTTTTTTAAGATAAGGCACAGAGGGATCCAGAGGGAGGGAGGGTGGAGGAAAGGGCTCCACTGGGCATGCCAGAAACCTCTCAGAGGAAAGGTAAGGGGCAGAAACATTTTTACACAGAGGAAGGCTCCTACTCTTCACTTTGTGGGACTTCAGCTAGACACTAAGGTAAGGATTTTTAACTCTACACAGTCGGTCCAGTAGTGGGGAAAAATGTAGTTTTGGGGGTGGACATGCCCTTTAAAAGCTAATAAGTTAAGTGGAACTGGAAAGGGGCTGACAGAAGTATCAGTTTGTTGTCATTCAGTCCTTACAGATTAACGTCTCTCCAGCTAGTGAGCAACTAAAATGCCTTTAGATTGCAAGACTAAAGCAACCCATACTTATTTTAATGCTTGTTTTGATGACTATCATCCCAACACACCAATTATTCCTGCCCAAACAGGCAGTCCATAGCTAGCCTTAAGAGAAACATTGACAGAACAGAATTATTTCTGGGTTGATCCACAGGGCAGCCAGCCCATTTATTTTACAATGGAGTCTTCTGTCAGGTAAATACAATCTGAAACTTTCAGCAAGGCACCACTTTAGCACAAGGTGTCTATTGCAAAGTATTATGGGGAATCATATGGGGAAAGTTCACTTTTAGGGCTAGGCCACACTGAAACGCAAACGCAAACGCAAACGCAATCGCATGCGATTTCATGTGCGATTTTTTTGCGTTTGCGCTTGCGATTTCTTCAATAAGTATAGGAAATCGCATGCGATTGCGATTAAAAATGCAGAACGCAAAACGCAAACGCAAACGCATCGAAAAACGCGCGTTTTTTTTGCGTTGCCGCGTTTTCAATAATTTTGAAAAATCGCAAGCGCAATCGCAATCGCAAACGCAAGCGCAAACGCAAAAAAAACGCAGCAGTGTGGCCTAGCCCTCAAGGTGATGTGGATTTAAGTTCTGATCCCACTTGTGGAAAATCATACAAATTGGGGATCGGAGTTAAAGGAAATTACAGAAAGCGTCATAGGGATTACAGAAAATGATTTAAAATTTGTGATAATGAACCTTTTGGTTACATAAATAATTAATGACACTAATGGTTCATACACACGAGCGATCGGCTATTTTGGGCGATAATCGGCCCCTGTATGGGCACTTTATCTGCCGCGGAACGTGCGTCGGTCAGCTGGCCCGGCGTCTGTGTGGGAGGGAGGTCCCGTGTGGGGTACACTGTTTGGCGGGAGGGAGGTGGGAGCCGGCAGGTTAGTGTTCCTTATGTTAATGGATGCCGGATTGGAGGATAGGGTGTACCGCGAGACTCGACTCGGGTGAAGAGACGGCAGTGATTGGGACTGTAGCGGGACTGTCCATGAGTAACCTCTATCCTTGTTATTAGTACATAGTGCCTGTCAGAAAGTCACGAACAGAATAGTTTGTTATCCGTGGGCACCTGATTCTGTTATTTGGATTATAACTCTGGTACACAGCTGGATATCTCCTGTGTCGGACCTCTCACATTAATTGAGACCAGCTGAATGAGATTATACTGGCACAATCTCCTCACATCTGATACCTGGTCTATTAGTGAATTTCTTGGTTGCTGCTTTCGGGGACGCCCAAATTGTTTTTAGAATATACTTTAACAATTTTAACAGTATGTGTTTTCTATAAAGGAGTTTTTTTATATCACAATTTGCATTTGTTACCTACATGGTGGTTGATAGATTGTTAGGGGATCCAAGACTGCGTATATTTTACAATTGGGTTACAAGGGATTTAGAGTGCTATAGTGGGATCTTTGGGGTCTATCACTATTTTTTAGATTGGATACATAGATTTTGTTCCCTAGCACCCCCTTAATAGGGGTCCCATACCCAGGTTATGTATTAGGGAGCTCACCTCCGTTTTCTAAGGTTTATTCAAAATTGGGTCAAAATATCGGCCTGTGTGTACCCAGCTTTAGGTGTATTGCTTTATGTTCATAAGGTTTATTTTATAAGAGTTATAGCTTTAAGCTTTTTAGAGCAATAACATAATAAATTTAAAATACAAAAGGCTAGAGATTTAGAATGGAGAGGTGCAGTGGCGTAAATCATTGTTACAGTATCTTAGTGACATCACTGAGTGACTTTCTGTCTTCCACTCCACCTCCCCCTGTTTCTATCCCTCCCTGTATTAGTACTTTATATAGGAAGCCGTTTTTTTCAATATATAAATAGTTAATTGATGTTTTATTGGAAAGTAAAGGCAGGACCTAGCATCTTCTCTCTCATTCCTGTCCGGTTTGTTTCATTGATTGAGTTATGATGTAGATAAGGAGAAGGGGACATCCGGGTCAATTATTTATGACTCACAGGAATGCGTTTGCTCCTCCTTATCTACATCGTAACTCAATCAGTGAAACAAATGGGACGGGGAGAGAAGGTGAGAGAGGCGATGCTCGGTTCTTCCTTTACTTTCCATTAAGAATGGCAATTAACTATTTATATACTGAAAAAATGGCTTCCTATATAAATTACTTATACAGAGTCGGAGGAGACTGTGTCTGCTGTTTTTTTTTGCTGGCCTTTCGTATTATATGAAATAATACGCTGCCTACAGTGTCCAATCAGACAAGTTGGTAAATTTCGCCCGATCATGCAGTCTATAATTGACCGCACGTTCAGTCATGCTGAAATGTCGCCACAGTGATTATCGGTGCAACCAACAATATTTCAGCCTGGCAGGAGGTGAATGTATGGCAGGGCCAAAATATCTGCCTTGATTACCTAGCCTTACAGTACATAAGAAACAGAATTGATTGTATTTTGATAAACAGACAAGCCTGACCATGTATTCTGCAGCAAAGAGTAGTTAAATATATTGAAGGCCGATTGATCGGTTTATTGAAAACATGGAAAAATCTCTTAGATATTCCGAGCAATTTGACCAAATTTTCCAAAATGATCAGAATATAATTTGCTAAGGTCACAATTTGGATTTTACCTATATTAGACATACCTACCATACATACCTACATTTTACTGGAATGACCTTAACCTGTTTAATTTTAGCAATTTTAATGTTTTATATGAAACCCATATGTCATTTTCACCTTGAACACACCCCTGTACATTATACACTAATATAACGGATGGCTCTAATCAAGTCTGCCCATCAATAATGATTTATACTGAAGCAGATTCTTAAAATGTGGAAATAATCTAAACAAGGCAGCTGAATGTGCTAAAAGCATTCTGGGCCTAGGTGCCCTGCCAACAAGCCTACAACTTCACTCTGGAGATGTCTAGCAATGAAATTTTGCTCATCCAGGATGTAATTAACCAGCATTGCCTTCTGGTTCTTTTTCTCAGTAACTAATGCACAGTTCATTGAAAGCTTCCAAACTGCTGAATAATTAGGAATTTGTTTTTATTATAAAGTGCTAATGCATGGGAATTAAATTAGGTGTGCAGATACAGGTGATAGCTCATATTTACTTATTCAGGCTAGTGACAGTCAACTATCATAGAAAATAAAAATTTAATTAGTTTGATTATTACAGTTAAATTTGATTTGGTTGGCAGATGAAATATCTCTGTGTAGAAGGTCAATCAGGAACATGCATAGCATTTAATAGTGAAAAAGTTGGGGAAGGTTAACCTATGTAGAAAACCTATGGTTCAGGACCTGGATTTTTAGCTCCTCACCCTGGGTATTTTTAAGGGTAGGGAGGAGGTTTAAAGGGACAGTTCAGTGGAAATTATCAATATTTGTTAAATTGTTAGTTTGTGTAATTTCTTCTTAGTTATTCTACATTTTCTCTCCCATTTTGAAAAATCAGTTGATTTCATACCCTTTGCTGTTCCCTGCTGTTGACATTAGTGAGCTGACATTTCATGTTCTAACGGTCCTTCTTCCCAGGATGCACCACATCCTTGGAATGTTCCTAACAGTAATTTCTACTGATTGGCTGTTGGATGGGTCAAACATGTTCAGATCTCTACCGAGCAACTGAATCAACCCAGGTGCTGGGTCAAGGGGTCCTGCAAACATGAAGTCAGTATTTTGGTTGCATTTATTTATACGCAGACAAAATGCTGAATTAGCAGATTAACATCATTGGGATGAAAAAAAACTGCTCTTTTTACTGAAAAGCATATGTATTTGCACTGAACTTCCCCTTTAAAGTATTTTGTATTACATTCTTAAATTCTCTGGAGTTTTACCCATGGATTCGAGAAATGTCCAAAAAGAGTTTACCAGAGTATCACAGCTAAATTAGATTTGACATAGGTGTTGATGAGATACAGTAATATATATTACATGATTAAATACATGTTTTAGAGAAAATCATTTGGATATTAAGCTTAATACCCAACACATATAAACACTTTTGGTGCAGATAACATATGTTTACTTTTTAAAGACTGAGATAAAAAACAAGACAAAATAATGCACAGAAAGACATGTGATAGTTTTTTTTTTTTTTTGGTGCATTGCAGTGGGGCCTTGCCCTTCATCAGGACAGTTTTATGAAGAAGAGTTAATACTTCTGTATTAAAGCACAAGAAAATCTGGAAATAGGAGTTTCTCCCTTCCCTACAATTATAAAATCAAATGGGGCCTTTAAATTTTTCAGTATAGATGTCCTTTAAGGTAGTGCACTTAGAAACAGTTCAAAAAGTTCTCCAGGCACAGCTGAAGCAGAAATAAATGAGTGTCAAAAATGCTATAAGCGTTGAACATGTATTATCCATAGACACTATTGCAAGATGCACTGCTGACATAAACAGATTTAGAAAGGCAAGTGCATAGCCTGACTCTTGAGAGTATTACAGTATATTTTTAGAGTTGTTTATAGACGATCATGCTGAAGCTCATATGCCTGACAACAGGACAGAAAAAAAGCATGTGAGCCTTTTGCAACACTAATTCTGTATGGTGCATTAAAAACGCTAAAATTAAAATAGAAAAGGGGGGGTGAGGTGTTTTTTTTATTAAAAAAAGAATACTATAATTTAGTGGGAATCAGTTTACTTACTTGGTCCGAAATCACCAGTTGAAGTTATCGCTTGCGCAGTGCAGTGCTGTCAGGTCTCTCCCCAGCCATCCTTCCCCTCTTCTTGATCCAGCACCTAGAGTATGTATAATATAGGGCCATCTCATCTGTCGCAGGATAGAAGTGTATGACTTACAGGGCTGCATGAGCATTATTTGTCAGTGTTGATATTGGGCCACGTAAGTAAAAACATTGAATAGTAACATGCAGGGTGATGCTATATCAGCCGCTATCTGACCAAATTAGTGTAAAACCCACTTTTTTTTTTGCAGTAGCAGCGTCATTTCCAAAAATCTTTGGAAATAGCACTGCACAGCCTATTTATTATAGGCTAAGCTAAGTTTTGCACAAACCGCAAATCTTACCAGACCAGGATCCCTCAATGCAATAAGTTGTTCAAAGGGGTTTACTGCATCACAGGATCGGGGTCAGGTAAATAACCATCATAATAACAACAGCCCCCCGATAGTATCATAGTAACATAGCATTGGATAGTAAATACCAACCAACCATCTTATCCAACCTTTTTAGCATAAAAAATGAGCCCTACCTATCAGTTGATCCAGAGGAAGGCAACCCTCCCCAGCATTAAGATGGGGGGGGGGGGAATCAAAAAGGTCAAAAAAGATCTTAAAGGAGATTTACCAGAGTCTGTGAGGAGAGAGAGCTCCACTGCACATGCTAGAGTCCTCTAAGAGGAGCAGGAAGTAGCAGGATTACACACAGACAGGCTCCTAGGACTTTTTAACACCGCACAGTGGGACGTCTCTGGGTGAATCTTACCTACACTTAAAGTGTATGTATACTGAAAAAATTACTTTGCATCCTCTTAATCTATGAATAAATACATGTAAGTAACATTTATTCTGAGGTGTGTGTGTTTCTGCATGTCTTCAATACAATACTTGTTTGGCTCAGGCTCTGACCACTGAACTGACTATACGAACTGTCAATACTGCATACAGTATACAGCACACCAACTGTCAAACCATTCCAGCTACAGCAAAACTGCTTACAGAAATGCTGAAATGTACGATGTTTCAGATTGGATATCTAATGAAATAGGGGGCAGATCACAAAAAAAAACGGTTTAGTGATAGTTGGGATGAATTATAGTTTCAACTAATGGGCAATTTAAAAAAACTAATTTTCCAGTGTACTTACCCTTTAAGTATTTAACACCAGCTCTCAGCCAGGCAGCCTCTGGTAAATAGGCTTGTGTCTCTTGCCATTCTCGCTCAGCCACCACAAACTAGGGGTAAAAGTCATGCTAACCAATCGTAAATCAGTTAGCAGAACTTTAATCCATTAAAAGAATACTGCGTCTCTGCAGCGCACCTTCATAAATCCCCCTTTATATCTATTGACCCCAGTCATTTTCAATATCTTTTTAAAAATTAAAACATATCTAGCCCACTCTTAAAGCTATATTACTTTTCTTACTGTACAGAAACCTCTCCTAACCTGAAGATGACATTCCCTTTCTTCTAATATTAAATAATGTCCACGAGTCCTCTGGAATGACCTATTAGTGAACAATGTACCAGAGAGCTTTTTATATGGCCCATTAATATATTTGTTCAAAGGGTATCTCCACCCCCAAATCATCAAAACCATATAATGTAGGGACAACCCCCCCAACCCTAAATGCTACCTTTATATCTATAAAATCTGCCCAGAAGTGTACTTACACACCTTTGCTCCCTCGGTTGTGGCCTCTTCTGCTTCTTCCGGGAATGGAAGCACAGAAGGGGTCAGAACAGCAGCCGTGTCTCTGATCACAGACGTGGAAATGAGGTTGGGTAAGTACATTTCGTGGTGATTTTAAAGATTTTAAGCTGGTGTTTAGGGTTGGGGGCGTTTCCCCTACATTGTATGAAGTTCTTTTTTTTTTTTTTTTTTTTTTAAAGACCTGATACAGCGCCGAGAGATCCAGAGGAAGGGAGGAGAGAGAGCTCCACTGCACATGCTAGAGTCCTCTAAGAGGAACAGGAAGTAGCAGGATTACACACAGACAGGCTGCTAGGACTTTTTAACACCGCACAGTGGGACAAATTTTTGTTAGGGGGTGGACTTTTAAGTGATCATACATGCAAAAGTATTCGGCCCCTTTGAAGTTTTCCACATTTTGTCACATTACTGCCACAAACATGCATCAATTTTATTGGAATTCCACGTGAAAGACCAATACAATGTGGTGTACACGTGAGAAGTGGAACGAAAATCATACATGATTCCAAACATTTTTAACAAATCAATAACTGCAAAGTGGGTTGTGCGTAATTATTCAGCCCTCTTTGGTCTGATTGCAGTCAGTTGCCCATAGACATTGCCTGATGAGTGCTAATGACTAAATAGAGTGCACCTGTGTGTAATCTAGTGTCAGTACAAATACAGCTGCTCTGTGACGGCCTCAGAGGTTGTCTAAGAGAATCTTGGGAGCAACAACACCATGAAGTCCAAAGAACACACCAGACAGGTCAGGGATAAAGTTATTGAGAAATTTAAAGCAGGCTTAGTCTACAAAAATATTTCAAAGCCTGAACACGGAGCACTGTTCAACGATCATCAGAAATGGAAGGAGTATGGCACAACTGTAAACCTACCAAGACAAGGCCGTACACCTAAACTCACAGGCCAAACAAGGAGAGCGCTGATCAGAAATGCAGTCAAGAGGCCCATGGTGACTCTGGACGAGCTGCAGAGATCTACAGCTCAGGTGGGGGAATCTGTCCATAGGACAACTAATAGTCGTGCACTGCACAAAGTTGCCCATTATGGAAGAGTGGCAAGAAGAAAGCCATTGTTAACAGAAAAGCATAAGAAGTCCCATTTGCAGTTTGCCACAAGCCATGTGGGGGACACAGCAAACATGTGGAAGAAGGTGCTCTGGTCAGATGAGACCAAAATGCAAGTTTTTGGCCAAAATGCAAAATGCTATGTGTGGCGAAAAACTAACACTGCACATCACTCAAACACACCATCCCCACTGTCAAATATGGTGGTGGCAGCATCGTGCGTTGGGGTGTTTCTCTTCAGCAGGGACAGGGAAGCTGGTTAGAGTTGATGGGAAGATGGATGGAGCCAAATACAGGGCAATCTTGGAAGAAAACCTTTTGGAGTCAGCAAAAGACTTGAGACTGGGGCGGAGGTTCACCTTCCAGCAGGACAACGACCCTAAACATAAAGCCAGGGCAACGATGGAATGGTTTAAAACAAAACATATCCATGTGTTAGAATGGCCCAGTCAAAGTCCAGATCTAAATCCAATCGAAAATCTGTGGCAAGATCTAAACACTGCTGTTCACAAACGCTGTCCATCTAATCTGTCTGAGCTGGAGCTGTTTTGCAAAGAAGAATGGGCAAGGATTTCAGTCTCTAGATGTGCAAAGCTGGTAGAGACATACCCTAAAAGACTGGCAGCTGTAATTGCAGCAAAAGGTGGTTCTACAAAGAATTGACTCGGGGCTGAATAATTACACACACCCCACTTTGCAGTTATTGATTTGTTAAAAATGTTTGGAATCATGTATGATTTTCGCTCCACTTCTCACGTGTACACCACTTTGTATTGGTCTTTCACATGGAATTGCAATAAAATTGATTCATGTTTGTGGCAGTAATGTGGCAAAAAGTGGAAAACTTCAAGGGGGCCGAATACTTTTGCAAACCACTGTATCTCCTGTTTTAATTTCCAAGATGTCCCTTTTTTATATGGGATTTCAAATCTGCACCGCATATTCCAAATGGGGCCTTACCAGTGCTTTGCGAGTGAGGGTGTAGAATTCTAGTAGTTTTAGATTTTTTTCCTCTTTTCTTCTATTGAATTGTGGTTTGCAAATAGTTTATTGCCTTTTTAAAGGGAAACCACAAATGGAAAGTCTATTTCCCAGGGAGATAGTAAATCCTATTCCATGTGAAGGGCTTGCGAGGAAGGTAGGAAAAAGATTTTCTACCTCCCTGGGAAATGGTCTTTAAAACCCGAAAAGTCCATTTTACCACTGCACTTGCCTTTTAATTTTGAAGACTATCAAGATGTAAAGGAGTTGGATAGGCCAGAGAGAAAAAGAAACAATTGGAGAGAATTAAGGCAGCAGCGAGTAAGACTATTTTTTATGGAATTTTACTTACCGGTAACTGCATTCTAAATTGTGATGGGAGACTAGTATTGTTGGAGTATACTTTTTTTAATATTAATATAGCCCTGCGCAAGGAAGGGCCTAGGGTTCACAACTGGTCTGTTGGCTGTCCAGCTGGTACTAGGCCTGTACCTTCCACAAAAAAAATGTTTCCTTCCCTTATTGGAATGTGGGTATTATTAAGTATAATTTTTCATGTGAGACACACTGCCTGTCCTGTCTGAGTACAAATATAAAACCAGACTATGGATCTCACTAGTAGTGCTGCATTAATGAGCAGAAAAATAATATTAATTGATTGGCTCAGGCTGCTTAATTTATTAAATAAACTTAAAGGGTATGTATACCAATTTTTAAAGTATGTTTAATTCAGTTTAACTGAAGAACGGTAGGTAAATGAGTTACGTCTTACCTCGCGTTTTTTAGTAAACCTGCAGGAGAGAAGAAAAAACTAACATTGGATCGCTCAAGTGCTGCTGACAGTGTCCAACGACACTGCCATTTTCTAACGCATCCCCTGTTCTTTGCATTGTGTGTGCATCCCAGTGCAGGGGAGTGTGGATATGTTGGGACCTGTTAGTGAGAAGCTGGCGGTGGAGTAATCCGCCGTAAGTTTCTTCTACTCTTCAGCAGGTTTTACAGGGGAATTTAAAGTAAGACATAGCTCATTTACCTCCCATTCTTCAGTTAAACTGAATAAAATATACTTTAAAAATTGGTGGACATACCCTTTAAGTTTATTTAATAAAAATAATAAAAGTGGTCAAATGGTTTATTAAATTTGATAAATAGGTTGAAAAATATTAAACACTTACTGGTCTTATGCTTAAAGTTGGACTCACACAATCCAATAATTTGGTCCAAACGACCGACATTTCAGTGTTTGGTCGGTTGGGCCAAAATATTGGATGGATTTTGCGGCCGGACATGACCGATGTCCGACCATTCGTTTGTCCGAATCAGTCACAGCAAACTGTCGGACGCGGCTACTTTTGATGCGACCGTCAGTCCTTCCTCCAGGCCGACCGGTCTGAAATGCCGAACGGTTGGTCACAAGGAATGATTGGAAGGTGTGTACCCACCTTTAAATTGTGTTTTATTTTACTACAGTTACAGTTGATAATCATTATTATAAGGCAATATTCCAATGTTGCTCCAATTATAATTTTGATCGCTCATACATAGCATGGTAACAGACTCTGTAACATTGTATATCATATATAACATTTGCTTAAGCAATGTTAATGTTGCATAGTAACATAGTTTATTATACATAACATAGTAACAGCATATTATTAATAGCTTAGTAACAATAACATGTAAGGGCTAGGCCACATCAGTGCAATTTTTGCAATCTATTCACGTGTTAAAAATCGTACACTAGTGTGGCCCAATTAGAGTGGCCACACTAGGTGCGCTCTTGCCTTTTGCGCTGCGATTCGTTGAACGGAGCGCTTGTGTTCACAATTTTTGGAGCGATTCACATGCAATTCGATCCCCCTAAAACGGCAGGGATCGCAGCTCAAGCGACTGCCAACGTGCTTTGGCCTAAGTCTGTGTAGGAAGTTGGGACAATAATTATTTTTGATTTAATAGGCATGTCTACCCGCACTACTAAAAATCTATACTCACCTGTTAGATGTATGTATGTATGTCTTCATTCAGCCCTCACTACTACGTTACTATGTTACAGTCCTTCATTTCTTGTACAATTGCCCTGTTCTGTTTGCTGTAAAAATGTGCAAAAGTATGATGTGCTATTAATTTGCAGTAACCAATCAGATGCCAACTTTTTACTGAATTAATCAAGTTTTTTTTTTACTTACATTGTATCCTTTACACTACTTTTCTATGTGTTATAAATTCACTGACTCATTTTACATGTTCTCATCAGACATCTACTGCCCCTGTATACAAGTTGCTCCCTTTTATTTAGCCCATGTCCTTCTGTGGAATTTAGATTCTCTCTTGTCTGTGATGTAGGTGTTAAAGTACAATTTGGGTTTGGGGTACATGTACCTTACATACCATGTTGTTAAAAATATAATGGGTAAAGCAGCCAAGCAGTTTGACATGAGCTTATCCCTAATCAAACACTAAACAGCTTTGCTAAAAAGTAGAGATAATTAAGCTCTCGAAAGGAGTATATACTAAGTAACAGGTAGGATCTCTTTTAAAGTTTGTTATCCATGAATTGCACAGATTTTTGCATTTTACTGAACTATGCAAACTGTATCTATCTGTATTAACTGTGTATATATATATATATATATAGATGAACATATTGTGTATTTAAATATCTTTTGATGCATCATACGTTGAAATTTGGTGCAGCAAAACAAGAAAATGTGCGTGGCTGTACAGTCTTACAGTGTATTGCATATGATGTGCAAATTGTGTGGAGAGAATTACTCTCGCCCACAACAAATATCACAAGATATGGAATGCTTAGATAACATTGTACATTAACATATTTTTTGTTTGTGTGGGATGTTTAAATAATTCTGGAGTTTCTAATTATAGTAGAAAGTCATGAGGTCTGAGATACTAATATCATAAACCATGAAAAGTAGCTATGCCAGTAAATCAGAAGGCATAAAACACATAAAGGCTCATTTACCCAGAGCCGCTGTCGCTCTGGGTAAACGTCCTGATTGCGATTCAATATCGCGTTTGCGAATGTGGGTAAACGTGAAAAGGGCTTACAGTTAGTTGCGACTTTAACAACGTATATTTGCCCAGAATCCTTGTGTAAATCGTTCCCATACTGTACTCTATAGTATAGTTACATTCAAGGTAATACATTTCAGATCGAGCCATTTAGAATACAGGACAGGTTTATTGGTTTTTTTTTAGTTGAACCTTAAAGGGGAACTGTGGTCTCTAAACAAGTTAAGGTTAAATGAAAGATCAGTTTCCTACCTTTAAAACAAGCCATCAACCACCTCTCTACGTGCCCAAGATATACAGAAATGACTGACCAGAAAGTTAATGGGTGGGTGGCTGACTTGTGACATTCCTGAGGCTTCTCCTGCACAGTGCTGCCAGCGAGCACAGCCTCAGACTCCCTCAATGTGTGAGGGAGAAAGAAAGTCCCTCCTCCTCTCTGCTGTGTGAAGTCCTGACAGAGAAGGTAAGGGAATCTACAGCCCTTCTCTCTCACTATGTTAAAACAGCCTATTCAGGCAGAGTTCTCACTCTGCCTGAAAAAGCTGATTCCACAGAGTTTTTTGTAGGGGGGGTCTGAGTAACCCACGGCACCCGTGAGTGGGCGGCCACGGGGGCTGTAAGATAATGGGCCATGGGGGGCCTGCAACGGAGGGACCAGGGGGTCATGAGTGGGAGGGACCAGGGGGGCTGCAAAGGGGAGGAGGAGACAAAGGACAAATTGACTGACAGTTTCAGAGCAGGAAGCAGGAAGTGCAGGGGACCTGGTGATGCTGCTGCCATATCACACACAAAAATGTAAATATCTTCAAAACTATGCGAAATAAATAATGGAAATAAATTGCAAAAATTCTCAGGGGAGCAATTCCTATCAATTTACCTCAAGTCATTTTTGGACCACAGTTCCCCTTTAATTAGAGACAATTACTACAAAAGTACTGTGACATCCACATGTACTCACTAAAAACTGTCTATTTTTTATTTCGTTATTAACGTTTTATTTCGATATTAACATTCCACCGCCAGGTTTCACCGTTTCTCAAAGGGTGAAACCTGGCGGTGGAACGTTAATAACGCCGCAATAATGGTTCTGCCAAATCGCGGAGATCGCATCAGTTACCGCTCGCTTCTATTTATAAAGCGGTGGTAACTGTATTCTCACGTTAACTTTGGCCATTTCAATTCGCCAACTTTGGGTTGCAGAAACGGCCGAGCTAGCGAGACAGCCGGGGGAGCAAGGGGTGGCGCACCCCACCCCTCTCCCCCTGGCGGCAGGTGGCACTCATCCCAGCAGCCCATATCAGCCCCTTCCCGTACACGAGAGGCCAGCAACATCGCCTACGTTGATGACGCCAGTCCTGTTTCGAGCCGAAAAGGGCACTTGTAAGTGCCAGGGAGAGGGGTACCATCTTATGCTGGGTACATATTGGTCGCTTACGCCGCCAGAGGGGGCGGGGTGTGCTCCCACGCTGGCGGCAGATGCGACCGATATACCCGTGTGTACCCAGCATAAGATGGTAATTCATCCAGTCAGGCCAAAATATTACCTGTGTCACTGTGTCTCTTTGATCAACAGATGAGAGATCGGTAATTCATTTAGAGAATCTGTCAACCAGAATTATTGGGCTGAACTCAGACCAGCCCTAAGGAACTACTTTTATAAAGGATACAATCTGTACTCTGCTGTGTTATTTTGTGTGTTTCTAGATAATTATATGCATTTATGTTGACAAGTAGGGTGGTAGCCGAGAACTATCATTAAGAAAAAGAGAGGTGCCGTAAATTAACAAACTGCAAACCCTTTCCTTTTTTATATTAAAGGATAACTGTATTGCCTCAATGCATTTTTTAAAAAAATTGCTTTAAAAAGAGTAAAGGTATGCAGCCCTCACCGTACATTTTTTTTCAAGCCTCTCTCTGCCTTCAATTAGCCATGCTGTGAAGGGGGCGTAACAATTCTGTCTGCCACTAACTGTCACTCAGAGCTAGCAAGCGAGAAAACACTCCTCCACCCACCCTTGATCAGCTTGATTATGTAGGCTGTATCCTAGCAACCGGACATTTCAAGTTTGATTAACTGGCAGAGGAGGAGGAGAGAGGTTGTAACAGACATTCCCACCAGCGAATGACAAGCGATATGTTAATCATGGCCCTGGGCCGTCTAGGAGGCAGGCTTTTAGCACTCATCTTTGCTGTGTGATATCTAAGGGAGAACAGCACAGCTGTAAATGTGAGTAAGTGATTTCAGCTGCTGGAAGTGTGGACATGTAATGGGGGTGATGTTTTTTTTTATATTGTTGGCCTTTAAACAAAGATTTTAATTTATATCAGTTTTTATACATTAACATGGGTTTTTACTAGTATTAGGAAAGATCTGCTTCAGAGGTCTCTATAATGTTGCTAAATATGTATAGTGGTTTAATCTTGAATTATGTTTTTGTATATACTTGATTTTGTGTAACAACAGTGTACTCTCTCGTACATGCACACACAACTTGTCAGGACTGCTCACACATTTTAAAAAAGTGTGTATAATAAAATATTCTGGAATATAAACACTGCAATACACAGCACTAAAATTTTTATTTAAATATATAAAGATCTAACCTCCCCTCTAACCTCATTACCACATCTATTCGAAACCTTAAACAAAATATCCCAAATAACAGGACTTAAAATTAACCAAGAAAAGACTGAAATATTTGCAATACGTATATCACCACCCCACAAAAAACTGCTAGAAATAAACTTCCAACTTACATGGAGGGAAGAAGGATTTAAATATCTAGGAATTCAACTTACCCCATTCATATACTCCCTATAGCAAGCCAACTACCCTGAAATATACAAAATATTACAGAATGATCTGAAAACAGTAAATGGACACACTTAAACATCTCTTTGCTAGGAAGAATACACACAGTAAAAATGAATATCCTCCCACAAATACTGTATCTTTTTAGAGGCTTACCAGAATGGATATCCAAAAAATGGTTACACCCACTCCAATTACAAATCTCATGTTTCATTTGGATGGGTAAATAACCAAGGATAAAGCTAGATCTACTTTACTAACCAATCACACAAGGAGGACTAAGAGTACCCAGTTTATATAAATATTACAAAGCAGCCCAAATGACACAAACACTCACCTGGAACACAATCACGACACCCCCAAGATGGGTCCAACTTGAGTCAGACCTTTTAAGCCCTCAAAGTTTGGACTCAATTATCTGGACACAATCTAACAAAAGACAAATACCAAACATCATAAGCCCTCTTAACACTCTCAACAACCCTAAAACTATGGGACCGAATAAAGGACCAATATAAATTAACCTCTAACCCCTCCCTGATGTCCACAATCACCCATACCCCAACATTCACTCCAGGATATCAAACAACAGCTTTAATTGGTGGAAAGAAGCTAAATTTTTCAGAATAATACAATTAATGAATCAGGAACCCTGATAACAATGGATAAACTTAAGAAATTATTTTGAATACCCATACAAGGCCACTACCAACTCCTACAAATACACCATTATATTATTAAAGAATTCCAATCTAACAACATCACAAACGAAATGACAGAGTTTGAAAGAGCCTACCATCACTCCACTATCAGTAAAGGCAATTTATCAAAGGTATATAAATGGCTCTTCAATAACCCTACAACAGCAAAACACCCGTTCCAAGTAGCATGGGAAGAAAACATATAAGAAACATAGGAAGATTCTGACTGGACCTACACCTTTGAAAATCTTAATAAGTGCAGCTTAAACCTAGCACTGAGAGAAACCGCATTGAAAGCGCTATACCGCACTTACAGAGTACCCACTCTCTTACATAAAATCTATCTCACTGTCAGCCCACAGTGTTTCCGACACTGCAATAATCAGGAAAACGTACCACATCTGGTGGACTTGCCCCATAGCACAAAAATACCTTTCATTTAATCTCAGATATCATGCTAATTCCAATAAATCCAAACCCAGGCATTGCCCTAATTGGTAAAGAAATAGTTGAATTAAAGAAACATGGGAACAAATTGGCACAGTATGTTTTGTTGGCTTCAAAAATAGTCCTAGCTGCACAAAGGAGAAAGCCATCTCTATCCTTTCCTAGGGTAATAGACAAATTAAATATGCATTAATGAACGAATGGTACATGTTGTTCAAGACACAATCCTGTGATTCCTCAATATATGGTCTATGTGGATATACAGCACGTATGCTGCACACCTACCAGACAAGATAAAGGACCCAGGGTAACTAAATAAACTAAAATTGTTATCTTAGGGGAAAGATGGAAGGAAATGAAGCTACCGGTATGTATTATCTTTGCATACTCTAAAAACTTAATAATCTATTAATTGGATAATGTATACTGAACCATATGTTCTCTATTATTTACATTCATTCTTGGATAAAAGATACATAAGTTTATATAGAAAGTACCCAAGTCATGTCATGTATTCTGAGTCTGCATACTCTCATTTTGATTAAGTTATGATGTAACCTGTCTATGTAAATAAAAACTATTGAAATATAATTGTACAAAGATAATATCTGCGCACACAACCTATGAAAAATTAAAGGGAACATTGTGTAATGGCAATTACTAGTTATAAATTGTAGGGTCTCAGTGAGTGATGACCATTTCCTGTGTAGATCCTTAAGAACTCTCTTGTTTTAGGCCATACTAAGGGATACTGTTGTGATCATGGCAGTTATATATTATGGCATCTATTTAGAGAAGTATACTTTTATGCAACTTTGTGTGTGCCTGTTTTCTTCTGGATAATATGTGGAGTAGTGGCATTCAGTTTCACCTGCTCTTGATTCATTTATTGTGGGTGCGTGTAAATAAATAGTTTTACTTATTAATATTTTTATTAACTGCTCTTGAAAATAATGAAAATAGCAGTATTTTCCATCCCAATGACCTTAAGGTGCCCATTCAGCATTTTGTCTGTGTAAAAACATATGCAACCGAAAGGCTGACTTCCTGTTTGCAGGACCCCTAGGGACCATTATGGTTTTACCCTTGACCCAGCGCCTGGGTTGATTCAGTTGCTTAGTAGAGATCTGAGCATGTTTGACCCAACCAACAGTCAATTAGTAGAAATTACTGTTAGAAACATTCCAAGGAAGTGGTGCATCCTGGGAAGAAGAAGGACCATTAAAACCTGAAATGTCAGCTCACTAATGTCAACAGCAGGGAACAGCAAAGGTTATGAAATAAACTGATTTTTCAAAACAGGGGAAAATATGTAGAACAACTAGGTATGCATAATACAAACCAAGAATTTTTATAATATTGATATTTTCCTTTCCACTGAACTTTCCCTTTAAAGAGCCATGTGTACCATATTAGGGTTAAGTGGGAGAATGGCTGTGGACAGCAGACAGTTGATTGGAAGGAACATTCCAATTGCAAACCTGTCAGTGTATCTGTATGCATTTCGTTTACTCTAATACATGCATTAAAGGGACAGTTCAGTGGAAATTATCAATATTTGTTAGTTTGTGTAACGTCTTCTTAGTTATTCTACATATTCTCTCCCATTTTGAAAAATCAGTTGATTTCATACCCTTTGCTTTTCCCTGCTGCTGACATTAGTGAGCTGACATTTCAGGTTAACGGTCCTTCTTCTTCTCAGGATGCACCACATCCTTGGAATGTTCCTAATAGTAATTTCACTGATTGGCTGTTGGATGGGTCAAACATGCTCAGATCTCTACTCGCAACTGAATCAACCCAGGTGCTTGGTCAAGGGCAAGACCATAACGGTGTCAACTAGGGGTCCTGCAAACAGGAAGTCAGTATTTGCATTTATTTATACACAGACAAAATGCAGAATGGGCAGATTAAGGTCATTGGGATAAAAAACCTGATCTTTTTTCTGAAAAGCATATGTATTTGCACTGAACTTCCCTTTTAATGCAGGCACTCAATCCATTTTCTATGTTAGCATGAAGAGCATTTGACAAGGGGGTCTGTATATCTGAGTTCAGGCTAGTTTAAAAATGTGGACAATGCCTTTAAATAACAGTAATCTGAAAGCACCATTGATTATGAATAAAGGCAGGGGATGCCCGAACTGCATCAAACTAAGTAGGGATGGCAGTTCAAAGGAAAAAAGAAAAAAAAAACGGAAACCTACAATTTTTACCTTAATGTTGCACATATTATAAAATCAAATTTTGTGCACTTAATAACTTATTAACGATATTCATCCAGATTTTTATGTGCACCCTATTTTAACCTGTGTGCACAGACCTGCTGAGTTTCCGTACATAAGTGCACAGTTTAGTGAACACTGGACACCTATTAAAACACATTTAGCAATACATGCTGGTTAAAAGCTACCATTTTGCTGCCAGGGAAGTCCATTTTGTAACATTGTTTAGAAGTGCCCTCCATTTACCAAGTCATCTGGTAACATTGGATGTTACAAATTTAGTAAATGGACTTACATTTTTGTAATTTTAAAATTGAAAGTAATTAAAATAAAAAAGAGTTTACCCAGCCATGCCAATTAAATGCAAATCTTAAATCTCTGCTTTAGTAACCGTAGCAACCAATCATCAAAGCTAAGTGCATTTGAGTAACCATAGTGAACTGTGATGTCATCACAGCCGTCAATCGTCAGTCTACGAGCTGATGTCACAAAGAGCATCATATAACAACAGACAAACTCCAGCCACATTTCATTTTAGGAAGAGAGAGAGATTCTCAGGTTTGAATGCCACAGAATCTGTGTGTATATTCAGCAAAAAACAAATCCTAATTCCCATTGTGTAATTAGTCAAAAGAACCAAAATCCAATAAATCAACAGAACCTTTCAATAAGGATAATAATGGAAGGACAGGTAAAAGGGGTAACGCCCTAATAATTAAATTAGTTACCCCGAGGCACCTACTTTTACCTTTAAAAAGGAGTAAAAGTGATTGACTCGAGTATAAACCGAGTGTAGAAAATAGCACCACAACTGCCTTTTGATTCTGTATTGTTTTGAGGCTTTAGTTGCCCTTAAAATGGATAGCAGAATTTCCATACAGTAGTCCCATACAGTAATAGCCAAATCCAGTATGGCTATTACTGTATGGGACTACTTTGTAGGAATTCTGCTGTCCATTTAAATGGCAACTAAAGCCTCAAAACAATACAGAATTCTGTATTGTCTTTAGGCTTTAGTTGCCCTTTAAATGGACAGCAGAATTCCCATACAGTAATAGCCATACTGGATTTGGCTATTACTGTATGGGGATTCTTCTGTGCATTTAAAAGGCAACTAAAGCCTCATTCCTTGGCACTTCAGATGTTTGGAAACTACAACTTCCAGCATGTTAAGTTGTTGGGAGTTGTAGTTTCCAAACATCTGCAGTTGCAAGGAATTAGTGTACTTCCCACCCCCTTGTGAGACTCCCCACAGTTGCCTTCTCCTACCTGCTCTGGATCCTCTTCTTTGCTCCGACGGCAGTGTGCTCCACATTCATCTGCTACTCTGCGCCGGAATAGTGACATCAGACAGCATAGGAAGCGGAGTGTGGGGCCACCGGAGCAGGTAAGTCTTTGACTCGAGTATATGTAAACCGAGTCTCAATTTTTTAAGCCTAAAAATCTCGGTTTATACTCGAGTATATACGATATAACTCAAAGAAAGGAAAAGGCTAAATAAATAAGAAAAGTAAAACTAGGAATCAGAGACCAGAGGAAAAAAGGGAAATGAGACATTCAGTCCATTTGTGGATATTTATCCTATACCAAAGACTAGAAAGGGAAGAAAAGTTGAGAGAAAAAGTCACACAAGTTAGCAATAAACCAAAATATGAAACAGTGGAGAAATTTATAAAAAGAGTTAATGAAAGGATCAAAAGAAAAAAAGAAAAAAAATTGAGAGCAGGCAAAAAACAAAAGTTCAGTTCAACAAGAAGTTTAGATTTATTCTATACCAAAGATTGGAAAGAGAAAAAGAGTTGAAAGTCAAAACAATGGAGGAATTGGTTAAGAGTCTTGATGAAAAACGGATAGAGAGGAAAATCAGAAAAGCAAGAATTCTAGAAAACGAAATCAACTTGGAATCTAAATCGGTACCAGACAGTTGCAGAAAAGTCAGAGACAGAAGCAAAGCTAAAGGTAACATTAAAAAAAACAAAAAAAAACATTTGCCATATTTTTCCTCTCCTAAGCCCCTCTAGAGCCTACGTTTGTAGAGTTAAAGTTGCTGACATCTTGTTTGTCACTAGGTGATTAGTTAGATCCGCCCCTCGGAGATTTTCGTCTAGCTCCTGATTTTCTAGCATCATTTGTTAATACACGATCGTCATCTCGTTGTGCGCACGCACTGATGTCACGTCGCGTGCATCGGGATGTCATGCACGCACAGTAGACATGCGCATGGCCCGATCGTGAGGCTAGCAAATCAGGAGCTAGATGAAAATCTCTGAGGGACGTATCTTACTTATCAAGATGTCAGCAACTTTAAAGCCTCGTACACACGTTGGATAATTTTCATACGATGCAGCCGACGAACGTTTAACAAAATTAGTCACCACGATAGTTGTTAGATGTAGACGTTCATACATAACGTAACGTTCGTATATCTTCGCACAATTATGAAAGCAGAGCATGCGCCTTTTATATATTTTTTCGTAGAACATTAACGATAATCTTCCGACCATGTACAAATATAAGATAATCGGTCGAACAAATCCGCCAGGCTGATCGTCGGGAAAAGCCGACAATAGTCGACGGTCGTTGGTCTTTGACAATCGGTCTTTGACAAAAGGGGCTGGGGGGAATATGGCAAAAAAAAATTTAAAGCTGCGGCTTCCTATTGACCATAACTTCATTTTATAGTATACTTTAAATTTAGTATACTTTAAATTTACGTCTATTCCAAAGCCAGGAAAAGGACGAAAATTTAAGAGAAGGCAACACAAAATATCATAAACCAAAAGACCAAACCAAACCAAAAGAATTTGTAAGAAGAAAAAGAAAGAAGAAGAGAAAAAGTTTTTAAAGATTAGGGAACACACAGTCCCGAGTGTTCTCTCTATGCACAGCTTATAGGGAGAACGATTGGGACTGTGTGTTTCTTTCAACCGCAACCGACTCCCCTATAGGGAGACTACCGTGACTGAGGGAAATTTTAGGTCTTCCCTGAACAACTGCGAGGCCAATGAGAATTTTCGGTGGCTGAATGCTCTTTCAGGAAAGATGCTACACACACTGCCGATTAAGCCCCAATACCGTTGGATCCAACGGTATCAGGGCTTTGTTTTTAGTTTGTGTACCTAGCTTACAGTAAATCAGATCAGATGCAAATGCATGCGTACCAATTAAGTAGGGAAATAAGGCGTGTCAGTCAAAGCAATTGGATATAACCAGCACTGATAAGCCAAAACAAATAAAAGTTCTTAATTATATCAGAAATGAGATAGTAAATCACTAATAATAAGTTCCTGTTGGGATAATGGTTTTTATGGGTAATATTTAAGGCTCGTACACATGTACGATCTTAGCACTGACCACGACCCACACCCGCCATGAACGCCATTTTCGGCACGTGTATACATTCGGTCGGGAGTCGTTCGTTGATCCACCATTGCGTGAATGCGCTCGGGGGTCGTGGGTCGGTGCAGAGATCGGACGTGTGTACGAGGTTTAAGTCCAATTACAAGTTGAGACAAAGCACCATGGGCCTTTTGTAGCTTAACCCTTTGCTATAGGGGAGTGGTGTTTATAATAACAACAAATGATTATCCCATCTTCCCCATTATCGTATATACTGTACATAACTGTAACTGCAGGTATAAAGCACTGCTGGTAGTGTTCATCTGTTGGTTACCTCTAGGGCTGTTTTTGATAACTGGTTAAAAATGAATTAACCTGGTTGCAGAATGTCTGGAATGGCTTAAAGGATGGTAATTGATGTTTAGTCTCTTGTTCAGTCCTCTTGATGATTGCTGCTGGTGGATTACTGTACATTAGCATTCCAAAGGGAATGTTGGAATAAATGGAATAGCTCTAGCTGAACAGAAAAAGATTAGCTAGGGCACATGTTAGGCAGTTTCCTGCAGCTAAAAGCTAATACAATCTACCTCTTCCCTTATCTTCAGGGCAATGGACACAGCAGCCATGAAGGGAGAGAACACACAGTGTCTTTCAGCTTAGCAACCAAACACAACCCTGTCCCTTAAAGTGTTAAGGTGGGTACACACACTACAGATTTCTGAAAGATGACAGACAGGAACTGCAAGATCCTGTCTGCCATTTTTCAAAGATCTGCATGCACACAGTCCCGAGACTTCTCCCTATGCAGAGAACGGTTGGGACTGTGTGTCTCCCTCAGCTGCATCAGACTCCTCTATAGGAAGTCTAGCGTGGCCGAGAGAAATTTTCGTTTTTTCCCAAACAACCGCTTGGGCTACGGGAACGTTCAGCGACTGCACGCTCGTTCGGGAAAACAACCACACACACTAGCGATAAAGCCCAGATACCGTCGTATCCGACGGTATCCGATCGGGGGTTTATCGCTAGTGTGTGTACCTAGCTAAAGGCTGTGTACACACCATCCGAGTTTTTGTCCTGACTGAGCTTTCGCTACTGCCGAGCGACAAATGACTAGTCGCGGCAATAGTGGCCGCAGCCTACAGTGTGCGTGACCAATCGTGCGGTCCCATAGGGAACCACACGATCGGCCGTGATTTACCGACAGTCCCGATCGCTTGTTTGTCTGATACGGACGAACAGGCAACCAAGCTCGGTCGCTGCCGGCCGCTCCACACCATCAGATATTTCCGACCGACCATTACACAGCACTATCGGTCGGTCGGCCAGAAATATCTGTTGGTGTGTACCCAGCCTAAGAAAAATGGATCCATGTCCATAAAAGGAAGCAGACCAGTACCAGCCCAGAAGCTGAAGCATCCTAGCAGATTTAATCCTAGATAGTAGAGCCACAGTGATCCCAGAAAACACATTTCAGGCACATGCTTTCAAAGCATTAAAATGTTTATAAAAAATAAATATTTTTTGGTGTGAGTTCAATCTCTGTTTCCTTATCACCCCAAAGGCAGTACCAAGAGATAGTCACGCCTAGACCAATGACCTAGATTTTAAAAGAGCCCCTCCCCTCTCTCACCTCAGTGTTTTTTGTCCTACCCAGTAGGACATACCTAGTTCCAGGAGTCTGAACCCTTTAGGGGGAGGACTGGCTACAGAGCTGAGACCTCACTCTCTCTGGGGATCAATAAGGGATCCTATGCCCAACCTTTTCTTTTATATATCTGGTTCCCGTCAGGTGCCAGATCCAAAGAAACCGCGTCTTATAGCTGTTTGTTTTTTCCGAGGCACTTCCGGGTTCAGGGGTGACGTCATACCAGGAAGTATATTTCAGCGTCCGGACAGTGGTTCCCCCCACCTTCTCCGCTTCCTGATTGAAATAGGACGGTTCGCGCTGCTGTGCTCGGCTGCTACAGCCCTGCCCCGCCTGGTAGAGAGTCTTTGCTTTCCTCCCTCTCTTCTGTATCTATAGGGAAGGAGGTTATTTAAGGGAATTCATTGAGTGTGATTTCTTTTTCCCCTCCAGAAATGAGTGGTTCTGAGGAGGATGTGGAATTGTCTACACCTGTTTCCCTAATAAAGTCAAAGGCAAAGCTAAGTCAAAAGTAACATCTGTCCTGGATGTGACAGCAGATTGCCCAAGAATACAAAGATATCCTGTGTGCCAACTGTCAGGAAGTTAAAATCGCAACCCACTCCTTCCAAGGACTTCAGTGATTTTCTTAATTTCTTTCAAAGTGCAGTATCTTCTTTTAAGCAAAACAGATCAACAGTGCACAAAAGAAAATTAATTCCCCTGAACTAGTGAATCTGATCCTGATAGCCCTGAGAGTGCATTAGAGCATTGGAGGAAGATCAAAAGAGCGAACAAACAGGGAAGAGCTTTCACTTTCAGAAGAAGGAGAAATCACTGAAGATGAATTTTTTCCCTTACAGGACTTGGAACCTTTCTTAAAGGCTGTAAGAGAGTCCATAGAAACTGATGATCCACAGGAACCCCCTAAAAAGTCTCAAGTTGTTTCTGCGGGGCAATTAAAAAGAAGACTACCATTCCGGTTCATAGGCTATTAAGGATGTATTTCAGGAGAATGGAATTACCCTGATAAGAAATTCTCGCTTCCAAGACGATTCAAAGTCTTTGTCCCTTTGAACAGGAAGATGCAAGATTTTGGAGAGCAACTCCTAAAATAGATCCAGCTGTTTCGCAAACTGCAAAACGCACCACTCTTCCATTGGATGATGGCTCCTGTCAAGATCCTATGATCGCAAGGCAGACAGTGCTTTAAGGAAAACATTTCTTTCCTTGGGTGCGGCCATAAAATCTGTTCGCTTCAGCTTCAGTAGCTAAGGCTTTAAGAATGTGGCTGAATGACTACAAGCTAGTCAAAAAGAGGGGTTTCTAGGGAAAATATAATAAAAGACCTTTCCCTATTCATAGAACAGCTGACTTCCTTTGTGATTCTACTTTATCCAACATTAAAGTGTCAGCCAGAGCAGCAGCCACTTCGGTAGTGGCAAAAGGGCTATTTGTGCTAAAATCTTGGACCGCACAAGACTTCAAAAAACAGATTATGTCTATGACATTTAAGGTGGCCTTTTGTTTGGATCCGGTCTTGAATTCTCATAGGGAAAAAAGGGGAAGAAAGAATCCTGCCTTACTCTAAGAAAGGAAATCTTTTAAAAGGATTTTCAACTCCTTTCGAGGATCATCTAGAGGTAGAAGTTTTCAATTTGGAAAGAATAAATACCAAAACTTTAATAGTCTAAACAAGAGAAGAGGGAAGGTTGATACTTCAATTCTAGACCTTTTTCCCAATGACGCCAAGCCAGTGGGAGGTCGCTTGTCCTTCTTTCTGGAAACTGGAGGAAAATAACATCGGACAAGTGGGTCCTAGAAATAATAAGAGTTAGGCTACTCCCTAGAATTACTCCATCTCCCCCTCACCTATTTCTCATGTCAAAACTCCCTTGCTCAGGGAAAAGAAATCAATTCTCATACAGGAACTTCACAATTTTTTAGAAAGAAAGTTCTATTACATGTACCCCGAGAAGAAGAACGAAAGGGAGTCTATTCAAAAATTTTCTTGACACCAAAACTCCAGACAGTTCAGACTTATAATAGACCTCATATTCTAAAACCAATTCATAAAGAAAATCCACTTCAGAATGGAACAGTAAGGGGCATATTTATAAAGGAACGATGTTAGCGCAAAAAAATTACCGCCGCACATCGCGGCCGCGAAATAGCCTATCGCCGTATTTATAACGGCGAGCGCTTCCCCGCATACCTATCGCGCGCGATACCTATCGCGCCGCATACCTATCGCGGCCGCGATACCTATCGCGGCCGCGATACCTATGCCGCGATGTGCTGGCGTAATTTTAAGCCCCTTCGCGGCGATACTATATATTATCGCCGCGAAGGGACTTAAAATCCCTTCCCGACGCCGCTCCTAAGGGCGGGGCATACGCCCACCCCCCCACACACCCCCCGGCGGCAGCGGCGACCACCGCCCCCCGCCCCCACTTCCCAGCCCCCCACCCGTTCCCCGTGTCGCGCAATCTCGGAACGGGAGGCTAGAAGGGGCTGCCGGGAAGGGCCGCAGCAGGTGGTCGCGACCACCCCCGCGCACCCCCTCCCCGGCAACCCCTCCAAGCCCCCCCCCCGGCCGCTCCCGGGGAGGGACGGGAGGGACGCCGGGGGGGTGGAGGCTCCCTCCAGCGGGCCCTGAGAAGGGCTCTTTGGGGCTTAGGGGCTCCCGCAGCTCAAACCGGACCCCCCTCCCCGGCCCTTACAAGGGCCCTTGCGGCACTGACAAGTGCCTTTGGCAGGGGTCCCGCAGCTGAACCGACCCCCAGTGCGGCTCTTAAAAGAGCCCTTGGGCGACGTCTTCTTTCTTCCAGTCCCGCGACACCAGCTCCGCCGAGGCCGCCGACCCCGAGAGGTACCCCTGCGCCGCCAGGGGTACCCCCGGCGGGCGTCGGCGACCTCAACGAGGCCGATGTTGCCGGCGTTTGATCCGATGCGACGTCTTCGGGCTGGCGACACCAACCCCACTCAGGTCGCCGATGCCAGGCAGACTCACTGCCCCGCCAGTGAGCCCGCTGGCACCGCCGGCCTCAGCGGAGCCGATGTTGCCAGCCGCTTCTTTCTTCTTTCTTCAGCCATCTACTGCGATGGCATCTGAGTTCCGCGGCGGAAAGCCTCCTCTTTATATAGGTTTGCGAAAATCCATAATCCGTTTCTGTGATTGGTCAATTTTTAATACTTGCTTTACATTAACCAATCAATTTCTGGAAAGTTCTGAAATCTGATTGGTTAATGTAAGCAAGTATTAAAAATTGACCAATCAGAAACGGATTATGGATTTCTGCAAACCTATATAAAGAGGAGCTTTCCGCCAGGACCTCAGATGCCATCGCAGTAGTGCTGAAGAGAAGAAAAGAAGCGGTTGGCAACATCGCCTCCGCTGAGGCCGGCGGTGCCAGCGGGCTCACTGTCGGCCCAGTGAGTCTGCCTGGCATCGGCGACCTGAGTGGGGTTGGTGTCGCCAGCCCGAAGACGTCGCCCAAGGGCTCTTTAAGAGCCGCACTGGGGGTCCCGGTTCAGCTGCGGGACCCCCGCCAAAGGCACTTATTAGTGCCGCAAGGGCACTTGTCATTGCCGCAAGGGCCCTTGTAAGGGCCGGGAAGGGGGTCCCGGTTCGAGCTGCGAGCTGCGGACCCCTAAGCCCCAAAGGCTCTTATAAGAGCCGCAAGGGCACTTGTCAGTGCCGCAAGGGCCCTTATAGGCCGGGGAGGGGGGTCCCGGTTCGAGCTGTGGGACCCCTTAGCCCCAAAAGGCTCTTGTCAGAGCCAAGGGCACTTGTCTGCCGCAAGGCCCTTATAAGGGCCGGGAGGGGGGGTCCCGTTTCGAGCTGCGGGACCCCCTAAGCCCCAAAAGGCCCTTCTCAGGGCCCCGCTGGAGGAGCCTCCACCCCCCCAGCGGCTCCCTCCCGTCCCCTCCCCGGGACGCCGGGGCGGGGGCTTGAGGGGTTGCCGGAGGGGGTGCGCGGCGGGTGGTCGCGACCACCTGCTGCGGCCCCTTCCCGGCAGCCCTTCTAGCCTCCCGTTCCGAGATTGCCGCGAACGGGGACGGGTTGGAGGGGCTGCTGGAAGTGGGCGGCGGCGGTGGTCTCCCGCTCCGCCGCGGGGGGGTGTGGGCGGGTGGGCTGTCTCCCGGGCGGGTGCGACCACCTGCCGCGGGTTGCCTGCCCATCCCCGCCGCGGAGGTTAGTATCGGCTGACTCGCCTCCTTCAAGGTGGCAAGTAAAACAGCCAGTACTAGCCGAGCGAAACCATATACCGCCCGCTTTATAAATAGAAGCGGCGGTAACGGGTAAGTATCGGCGCGAAAGTTAACGCTCGTTAACTTTCGCGGCCGTTTTCGGGCCTTAAAATCGCGTAAACGCGATTCATGCGTTAATGGCCGCAAAACGGCCGCGAAAAGTTAACGAACCTTTTATAAATATGCCCCTAGATTCAGTCATCAACAGTATGATGACAGGAGACTTCATGGCAACGTTGGACTTGAAAGAAGCCTACCACATTGTTCCCATACGTCCCATTCACCAAAATTCTTAAGGATTGCGGTACAAGACGGGAAAGGAATTCACACATTTTCAATTTGCAGCTCTCCCTTTCGGTATTTCCTCTGCACCAAAGTGTTTACCAAAATAATGGTAGTGGTGGCAGCCTACCTAAGATCTCTGGGAATAGAAGTAATTCCATATTTAGACGACTGGATGATAAAAGGCCACTCAGAGAGTCAGCTTTTGCAAGGTATTTCAACAACTATATAAAAACCATGACGGACTTAGGGGGGCTAATAACCAGGAAAAGTCCTCGCTAATTCCATCCCAAGAGAAGAGGTTTTTAGGCTTCATCTTCACACAAGCACAAACAGAGTATATCTACCAGAAGATCGAATAAACAAATAATAACAAAGGTTTCCCGATTGAGATCCGCAAAACCAGGTCACTAAGAAACATAATGGAAATCCTAGGACTCTTTTCACTCAGCAAGAGAGGGAGTACCATGGGCCAGAGCTCATATCGCAAGTCTGCAGTATTTTTTTTCTAAACAGTTGGAACAGGCAAACATCCTCCTACCTACATCGACTAACTCAAATTCCCCACCACATTCGCCATTCTCTAGACTGGTGGCTAAACAAAGAAACCTCAAGAGAGGGCCATGATAAATCCTCCTCCTCCTATAATTCTCACCACAGATGCCAGCCTATGGGGGTGGGGAGCCCACTGTCTAAATTCATCAAACAGGGCAAGTGGTCTCAAGAGGAAAAAATACTCTCTTCCAATTTCAGAGAGCTAAAAGCAATTTGGAGAGCTCTCAAAGCATTCGCAAAAGTTCTTCAAGGGAAAATTGTCCAAACAGACAATCAACTGCCTCTGCCTAATCAATCACCGGGAGGAACAAAAAGTTTGAGCCTCATCATATATCACAAAAAATAAGTCTTTGGGCAGAAACAAACTTCTAGGACTTTCAAGCCCTAATATCAAAGGATCCCAAACCATGGGCAGCAGACTGAGCAGGGAACGTCTGGATCACAACGAATGGGCTTGAACCACCAGACTTTCAAGTTATCTGTCAGGAATGGGGGACGCCACAAATAGATTTAATGGCTTCAGCAACAATCACAAACTCTCCGATATATTTCTCCCTCAACAAAGACAACAAAGCTGCAGGGAGAGATGCACTAGCACTCCCATGGCAATTCAAACTGGCATACATCTTCCCCCCAATACCCTAATACCAAGGATTCTGAGAAAATTCGACAGAACAATTGTACAATAATTATGATAGCTCCGGCTGGCCTCGCCGGTCTTGGTTTTGCGAGCCTTCTACAGTTATCAATCAAACCACCGAACAACTACCATAAACAAAATCTCCGTTCCAGGGTCCAGTGTTACATCCCATCTATCCAGCCTGATATCTCAAGGCATGGTGTGTGCTGAGAGGAATAATGTCACAATTAGGTCTCTCGCCAGCGGTAATCGAGACTTTATTGCAAAGCCGGAAAAAAGTAACCTCACTATTTATCAGAGAATCGGAAACGATACTCAAATTGGTGCTTAACCAACAAAAACCAACTAAAGAACCTCACATACCATCTATTCTAGAATTTTTAGATATAGGTTTCAGGAAAGGATTAGCTCCCAGTACTCTTAAAGTACAATCAGCCTTAGGAGCATTCTACGGTTCAAGCATAGCCATCATTCTCTCATTAAGAGATTCTTCACAGCTACGGGGAAAAATAAAGCCTAGAATAGAAGCCATTTTCCAACTGGGATTAAAAGCCTGGTCTTAAAAAGCCTTTGCCAACCTCCCTTTGAACCCCTGGAAGAAATTCCTCTAAATTTTCTCACATGGAAGACAGCTATTTTGGTTGCTTTAGTTCCGCTAGGAATCAGCAAAATTCAGGCTCTATCCAGCCAAAGAGCCTTACCTGACAAGAAAAGAAGAAGGCTCCGACTGAGATTGGACCCAACCTTTAGACCTAAGTATCCACAACTTTCCATTTGGAACAAGAATCTTTAACCATCCTTAATGTCCTATCACAGGGATAGGTGAACAGAAGAGCATCTTACTCATAAGTAGATGTCAAGAGGTGTGTTCTCATCTATTTATCTAGAAGTCTCCCAATCAGGAAAAGTGAGTCTTTACTAATCCTATATTCGGGGGAAAAGAAAGGCACCACAGCTTCAAAAGCAACCATAGCAAGATGGTTGAAGCAGGCCATTACAACTGCTTATCAAGCAGCAAATGTTCCACCTCCATATCATATCAAAGCCCATTCCACTAGGGCAGTCGCTACCTCACGGGCAGCTAGGGCAGGGGTTTCCTTAGAGCAAATTTGTCGAGCAGCAACCTGGGCTTCCTTTAACACCTTTGCGAATCACTACAAACTTAGTTCTCTTCATGAAAGGGAAGCAGCCTTTGGCCGCAGTGTTCTTCAAGCTATGTTATAGTTTATCCCCTCCCTAATATTTGTTGTACACTGCTTTAGTACATCTCTTGGTACTGCCTTTGGGGTGATAAGGAACATACGAATTTATACTTACGTAAATTTCTTTTCCTTGAACCCCAAAGGCAGCATTTGTTCCCTCCCCAATAAATTTTTACTTGCAAGTATACGTTATTATGTGTTTACTGCTTTAGGACTTACACTGAGGTGAGAGAGGGGAGGAGCTCTTTTAAAATCTAGGTCATTGGTCCTACCAGTGGGGGGGGGGCGTGACTATCTCTTGGTACTGCCTTTGGGGTTCAAGGAAAAGAAATTTACGTAAGTATAAATTCGTATGATACTATACACAAAGGGACTGATGTAGTATAAGTAAAGTTATGTATTACTTGACCAACATCCTGCAATACTCTAATCTCCTTCGCAAGACTTACAGCATCGCAGGATCCCAGGTAAGACTTATCTTTTTTTTTCCCCACTACATCGGGCCCATACACCATCGTAGTAATTGCGTAAAGATAAGAATTGTTGCGCTAATCTTAACTAAGCCTTTACTACATAGGCTGCGCCACGTTAGTACAAAAAAATTTTGGAAATGGTGTGGCCATCGCAAAATTACAGCAAAACCCATGCTACCAACGATATTACATTGGGTAGCGTAGGTTTTGCATAAATTTTGGCTAAAAATGCCCAATAGTACATTGGCTCGATAGTACGTACGGGTAAAAGTTCCATACATACATTAGATTAATGTCGGACGAGCTGCTAATTGTACAACTATTCATAGACATTGTTAATCCATTTAGTCTTAATAATGCTTAAAGGGCAAGTCTAGCCCTAAAATGAAAACTTACATACAGGTAAATCACCCCCCAAAACCCTAAACAGTAATAGTTTGAAATCAAAATCTGTAAGTTTAACCTGAAATCCTGCACAATGTCCTATTGCCCCTGTTCCTTCTTCCTGGTTCTTCCAGTTAGTAACTGTCAGTTATGGATTTGACAGTTCATATCACAGCCAATGACTGAACGTTAATCCCCTATCTGCTTCTTCTAAGCATGCTCAGGCTCAGTTTCCATGAGGCATCCAGAAGCATTGCAGGCATACAGTAATGAATTCATAGGACAAACTATGATATATCAACATATTTTAAAGGGCCATTCTTTCTAAAAGATGTCTTATAAGGGTGGAGTTGCCCTTTAATAAAGCCTATTCTCCGATGCTGTAGTGGTCCATTTTGCTCCCACTCCTCGATCTCTGTAATTTTTAGGGACTGGAACACATGTAAATCACCCAAAATGGTGATCATATGCACTCTGATCACCAGTGGTGTCCAGTCCAGTTGGCCATCATAGCTTGTGCCTTTTAACACGCGATTGGATCAGGTGTTAAACGCGCAATGTGACCTAAGCCCTTAGATAATTTTCTTTGGAACAATTGTTCCATAGACAATTATTTTTGTGCCTGTTCTTAGTTAAACTCACTCACTAAAAACATTGCACGCAAAAAATATGGAGCAATATAGAAACAGCAGTATATAGCTCGTGAAACAAAATTTCAGCATCTGCACAGATATTTTCCCCCTCACTCATAGCTGATTAATTTATCTAAGTAATTAGACAAGACATTGGCCTTAAAGTTTCCCCAAGTCTGTTGCTTGTGGGATAGTGGTGAAAGTACCTTTATTCAGTTCAGGATGTTACCAGATCCATGTAAGATGCAATTTTGCGTTTTAAAACCAGCAGTAAAAATATATGTTGATTTTGGGCTTTTCTGCAAAATTTATAAAATGTCTCTACGTTTTATAAAGGAAACAGAACAGAGTTTCAAAGTGGTTGTCTTTACAAAAAACAATATTGTTCTGCAAAAGCTTTGCTGTTATGTTCTAGATGTTACTGTGCTGTTCTGTGATAAAGTACCTATGCTGAACATGCCTGTCCCACTAGGAGAGGGAAGAAGGTGTATAAAGTGATAGTCTATAACAAGAAAGGATAGAGATTGTCATAATATTACAGATATAGGCTTTATGCTGGCCGTACACTGACCCGTAATGCAAATTGTGATTGTGTGACATGAACGGGGAATCGCATAACGTCAGGTGTAGAGGTGGTTCTTCATTCATCCAGGTCAAGTAATATCTTTTGTATTCAGTTAGATCAACTGGACTTAAAGGGACAGTTCAGTGGAAATATCAATATTTATTAAATTGTTAGTTTATGCAATGCCTTCTTAGTTATTCTACATATTCTCTTCCATTTTGAAAAATCAGTTGATTTCATACCCTTTGCTGTTCCCTGATGTTGATATTAGTGAGCTGACATTTCAGTTTCCAATGGTTCTTCTTCTTCCCAGGATGCACCACATCCTTGGAATGTTCCTAACAGTAATTTCTACTGATTGAAACATCAAACATGCTCAGATCTCTACTGAGCAACTGAATCAACCCAGGCGCTGGGTCAAGGACAAGACCATAATGGCCATTACTAGGGGTCCTGCAAACAGGAAATCAGTATTTCGGTTGCATTTATTTATACACAGACAAAATGCTGAATTGGCAGGTTAAGATCATTGGGATGAAAAAATACTGCTCTTTTTTCTGAAAAGCATAAACCATTTCCAGTTAATCTCAGATATCAGCTATTAAAAGAAAGAAAAACAGCATTACAGATTCTAAGAAGTTGAAGTAAAAAATGGAAAATGGGAACGTTGGGGGGGATGCACAAATGGCCGCGGCACAAAAAACATCTCGATCCTTGCCAGTATAACAAAGTAAATCAGTAAAACAATGGTACTGTTTGTTCAATCAATCCTGTGATTCCTCATTAATGGCTGATTGTATATCCAATGCTGCACCCTACCAGACAGATAAAGGACCCAGGGAAACTAATAAACAAAAATTGTATCTGGGAAAGATGGAAGGAATGAAGCTACCGGTAGTGTATTATCTTCGCATACTCAAAAACTTAAATACTTAATTGGATAATGTATACTGAACCATTGTTCTCTATTATTTACATTCATTCTTGGATAGATACATAAGTTTATATAGAATACCCGTCATTGTCAGTGTTCTGATTCTGCATACTCTCATTTTTGATTTTATGATAACCTGTCTTATGTAATAACGATTGAATTAATTGTACAAAGATAATACTGCGCACCACACTATGAAAATTAAAGGGAACATTGTGTATGGCAATTACTAGTTATAATTGTAGGGTCTCAGTTGAGTGATGACCATTCCTGTGTAGATCCTTAAACTCTCTGTGTTTAGGCCATACAGGGATACTGTGTGTGATCATGGCAGTTATATATTATGGTCTCTATTTAGAGAAGTATACTTTTATGCAACTTTGTGTGCCTGTTTTCTTCTGGATAATATGTGAGTAGTGGCATTCAGTTCATCACCTGCTCTTGATTCTTATTTGTGGTGGTGTGTAAATAAATGTTTTACTTATTATATATTAACTGCTCTTGAAAATAATGAAAATAGCAGTATTTTCCATCCCAATGACCTTAAGGTGCATTCAGCATTTTGTCTGTGTAAAAACATATGCAACCGAAAGGCTGACTTCCTGTTTGCAGGACCCCTAGGGACCATTATGGTTTAACCCTTGACCCAGCGCCTGGGTTGATTCAGTTGCTTAGTAGAGATCTAGCATGTTTGACCCAACCAACAGTCATTAGTAGAAATTACTGAAAACATTCCAGGAAGTGGTGCATCCTGGAAGAAGAAGGACCATTAAACCTGAAATGTCACTCTAATGTCACACCAGGGACACCAAGTTTGAAATACCTGATTTTTCAAACGGGGAATATGTAGAACACTAGGTATGCATAATACAAACCAAGAATTTTTATAATATTGATATTTTCCTTTCCACTGAACTTTCCCTTTAAAGAGCCATGTGTGACCATATTAGGTTAAGTGAGAATGGCTGTGGACAGACACGTTATTGAGGAACATTCCAATTGCAAACCTGTCAGTGTATCTGTATGCATTTCGTTTACTCTAATACATGCATTAGGGACAGTTCATTGGAATTATCAATATTTGTTAGTTTGTGTAACGTCTTCTTAGTTTTCTACATTCTCTCCCATTTTGAAAAATCAGTTGATTTCATCCCTTTGCTTTTCCCTGCTGCTGACATTAGTGAGCTGACATTTCAGGTTAACGTCCTTCTTCTTCTCAGATGCACCACAATCCTTGGAATGTTCCTAATAGTAATTTCACTATTGGCTTTTGGATGGGTCAAACTGCTCAATCTCTACTCGCAACTGAATACCCCAGGTGCTTGGTCAAGGGCAAGACCATAACGTGTTCACCTAGGGGTCCGCAACGGAAGTCAGTATTGCATTTATTATCACACACAAAATGCAGAATGGGCAATTAAGGTCATTGGATAAAAAACCTGATCTTTTTTTCTGAAAACCTATGTATTTGCACTGAACTTCCCTTTTAATGCAGGCACTCAATCCTTTTCTATGTTAGCATGAAGAGCATTTGAACAGGGGTCTGTATATCTGAGTTCAGGCTAGTTTTAAAAATGTGGACAATGCCTTTAAATAACAGTAATCTGAAAGCACCATTGATATTGAATAAAGGCAGGGGATGCCAACTGCACAAACTAAGTAGGGATGGCAGTTCAACGGAAAAAAGAAAAAAAAACGGAAAACCTACATTTTTTACCTATGTTGCACATATTATAAAATCAATTTTTTGTGCACTTATAACTTATTAACGATATTCATCCAGATTTTTTGTGCACCCTATTTTAACCTGTGTGCACAGACCTGCTGAGTTTCCGTACATAATCACAGTTTAGTGAACACTGGCCACCTATTAAAACACATTGCAATACATGCTGGTTAAAGCTACCATTTTGCTGCCAGGGAAGTCCATTTTGTACATTGTTTAGAAGTGCCCTCCATTTACCAAGTCATCTGGTAACATTGGATGTTACAAATTAGTAATGGACTTACATTTTTGTAATTTTAAAAAGTAATTAAAATAAAAAAGAGTTTTACCCAGCCATGCCAATTAAATGCAAATCTTAAATCTCTGCTTTAGTAACCGTAGCACCCAATCATCAAAGCTAAGTGCATTTGAGTAACCATAGTGAACTGTGATGTCATCACAGCCGTCAATCGTCATCTAACGAGCGGATGTCACAAAGAGCATCATATAACCAACACACTCCAGCCACATTTCATTTTAGGAGAGAGAGAGATTCTCAGGTTTGAATGCCACAGAATCTGTGTTATATTCAGCAAAAAACAAATCCATCCCCCATTGTGTAATTAGTCAAAAGAACCAAAATCCAATAAATCACACGAACCTTTCAATAAGGATAATTGGAAGGACGGTAAAAGGGGTAACGCCCTAATAATTAAATTAGTTCCCCCGAGGCACCTACTTTTACCTTTAAAAAGGAGTAAAAGTGATTGACTCGAGTAATAACCGAGTGTAGAAAATAGCACCACACCTGCCTTTTGATTCTGTATGTTTTGAGGCTTTAGTTCCCTTAAAATGGATAGCAGAATTTCCATACAGTAGTCCCATCGTAATAGCCAAATCCAGTATGGCTATTACTGTATGGGACTACTTGTAGGAATTCTGCTGTCCATTTAAATGGCAACTAAGCCCCAAAACATACAGAATTCTGTATTGTCTTTAGGCTTTATTGCCCTTTAAATGGACAGCAGATTCCCTCCAGTACTCTCCATACTGGATTTGGCTATTACTGTATGGGGATTCTTCTGTGCTTTAAAGGCAACTAAAGCCTCATCCTTGGCACTTCAGATGTTTGGAAACTACAACTTCCACATGTTAAGTTGTTGGGAGTTGTAGTTTCCAAACATCTGCAGTTGCAGGAATTAGTGTACTTCCCACCCCCTTGTGAGACTCCCCACAGTTGCCTTCTCCTACCTGCTCTGGATCCTCTTCTTTGCTCCGACGGCAGTGTGCTCCACATTCATCTGCTACTCTGCGCGGATAAGTGACATCAGACAGCATAGGAAGCGGAGTGTGGGCCCACCGGAGCAGTAAGTCTTTGACTCGAGTATATGTAAACCGAGTCTCAATTTTTTAAGCCTAAATCTCGTTTATACTCGAGTATATACGATATAACTCAAGAAAGAAAGGCTAAATAATAGAAAAGTAAAACTAGGAATCAAGACCAGAAGAAAAAGGAAATGAGACATTCAGTCCATTTGTGGATATTTATCCATACCAACTAGAAAGGGAAGAAAAGTTGAGAAAAAGTCCACAGTTAGCAATAAACCAAATATGAAACAGTGGAGAAATTTATAAAAGAGTTAATAAAGTTCAAAAGAAAAAAGAAAAAAAATTGAGAGCAGGCAAAAAAACAAAGTTCAGTTCAACAAGAAGTTTAGATTTATTCTATACCAAAGATTGGAAAGAGAAAAAGAGTTGAAAGTCAAACACAATGGAGGAATTGGTTAAGATCTTGATGAAAAACGGATAGAGAGAAATCAAAGCAAGAATTCTAGAAAACAATCAACTGGAATCTAAATCGGTACCCAGACAGTTGCGAAAAGTCAGAGACAGAAGCAAAGCTAAAGGTAACATTAAAAAAAACAAAAAAAACATTTGCCATATTTTCCTCTTCTCCTAAGCCCCTCTAGAGCCTACGTTTGTAGAGTTAAAGTTGCTGACATCTTGTTTGTCACTAGGTGATTAGTTAGATCCGCCCCTCGATTTTTCGTCTAGCTCCTGATTTTCTAGCATCATTTGTTAATACACGATCGTCATCTCGTTGTGCGCACGCACTGATGTCACGTCGCGTGCATCGGATGTCATGCACCACAGTAGACATGCGCATGGCCCGATCGTGAGGCTAGCAATCAGGAGCTAGATGAAAATCTCTGAGGGACGTATCTTACTTATCAAGATGTCAGCACTTTAAAGCCTCGTACACACGTTGATAATTTTCATCGATGCAGCCGACGAACGTTTAACAAAATTAGTCACCACGATAGTTGTTAGATGTAGACGTTCATACATAACGTAACGTTCGTATACTTCGCACAATTATGAAAGCAGAGCAGGCGCCTTTTATATATTTTTTCGTAGAACATTAACGATAATCTTCCGACCATACAAATATAAGATAATCGGTCGAACAAATCCGCCAGGCTGATCGTCGGGAAAAGCCGACAATAGCGACGGTCGTTGGCTTTGACATCGGTCTTTGACAAAAGGGGCTGGGGGAATGGCAAAAAAAAATTTAAAGCTGCGGCTTCCTATTGACCATAACTTCATTTTAGTATACTTTAATTTAGTACTTTAAATTTCGTCTATTCCAAAGCCAGGAAAAGGACGAAAATTTAAGAGAAGGCAACACAAATATCATAAACCAAAGACCAAACCAAACCAAAAGAATTTGGTAAGAAGAAAAAGAAAGAAGAAGAGAAAAAGTTTTTAAAGATTAGGGAACACACAGTCCCGAGTGTTCTCTCTATGCACACTTTAGGGAGAACGATTGGGACTGTGTGTTCTTTCAACCGCAACCGACTCCCCTATAGGAGACTACGTGACTGAGGGAAATTTTAGGTCTTCCCTGAACACTGCGAGGCCAATGAGATTTTCGGTGGCTGAATGCTCTTTCAGGAAGATGCTACACACACTGCCGATTAAGCCCCAATACCGTTGGATCCAACGGTATCAGGGCTTTGTTTTTAGTTTGTGTACCTAGCTTACAGTAATCAGATCAGATGCAAATGCATGCGTACCAATTAAGTAGGAAATAAGGCGTGTCACAAAGCAATTGGATATAACCAGCACTGATAAGCCAAAACAAATAAAAGTTCTTAATTATCTCAGAAATGAGATAGTAAATCACTAATAATAAGTTCCTGTTGGGATAATGGTTTTTATTGGTAATATTTAAGGCTCGTACACATGTACGATCTTAGCACTGACCACGACCCACACCCGCCATGAACGCCATTTTCGGCACGTGTATACATTCGGTCGGGAGTCGTTCGTTGATCCACCATTGCGTGAATGCGCTCGGGGGTCGTGGGTCGGTGCAGAGATCGGACGGTGTACGAGGTTAAGTCCAATACAAGTTGAGACAAAGCACCATGGGCCTTTTGTAGCTTAACCCTTTGCTATAGGGGGTGGTGTTTATAATAACAACAAATGATTATCCCATCTTCCCCATTATCGATATCCTGTACATAACTGTAACTGCAGGTATAAGCACTGCTGGTAGTGTTCATCTGTTGGTTACCTCTAGGGCTTTTTTTGATAACTGGTTAAAAATGAATTAACCTGGTTGCAGAATGTCTGGAATGGCTAAAGGATGGTAATTGATGTTTAGTCTCTTGTTCAGTCCTCTTGATGATTGCTGCTGTGGATTACTGTACATTAGCATTCCAAAGAATGTTGGAATAAATGGAATAGCTCTAGCTGAACAGAAAAGATGGCTAGGGCCACTGTTAGGCAGTTTCCTGCAGCTAAAAGCTAATACAATCTACCTCTTCCCTTATCTTCAGGGCAATGGACACAGCAGCCATGAAGGAGAGAACACACAGTGTCTTTCTTAGCAACCAACCAACCCTGTCCCTAAAGTGTTAAGTGGGTACACACACTACAGATTTCTGAAAGATGACAGACGGAACTGCAAGATCCTGTCTGCCATTTTTCAAAGATCTGCATGCACACAGTCCCAACTTCTCCCTATGCAGAGAACGGTTGGGACTGTGTGTCCTCCCTCAGCTGCATCAGACTCCTCTATGGAAGTCTACGTGGCCGAGAGAAATTTTCGTTTTTTCCCAACAAACCGCTTGGGCTACGGGAACGTTCAGCGACTGCACGCTCGTTCGGGAAAACAACCACACACACTAGCGATAAAGCCCAGATACCGTCGTATCCGACGGTATCCGATCGGGGTTTTATCGCTAGTGTGTACCTAGCTAAAGGCTGTGTACACACCATCCGAGTTTTTGTCCGACTGAGCTTTCGCTACTGCCGAGCGACAAATGACTAGTCGCGGCAATAGTGCCGCAGCCTACAGTGTGCGTGACCAATCGTGCGGTCCCATAGGGAACCACACGATCGGCCGTGATTTACCGACAGTCCCGATCGCTTGTTTGTCTGATACGGACGAACAGGCAACCAAGCTCGTCGCTGCCGGCCGCTCCACACCATCAGATATTCCGCCGACCATTACACAGCACTATCGGTCGGTCGGCCAGAATATCTGTTGGTGGTACCCAGCCTAAGAAATGGCCATGTCCATAAAAGGAACAGACCAGTACCACCCCCAGAAGCTGAAGCATCCTAGCAGATTTAATCCTAGATAGTAGAGCCACAGTGATCCCAAAACAATTTCAGCACTGCTTTCAAAGCATTAAATGTTTATAAAAAATAAATATTTTTTGGTTTGAGTTCATCTCTGTTCCTTATCACACCCAAAGGCAGTCCCAAGAGATAGTCACGCTAGACCAATGACCTAATTTTAAAGAGCCCCTCCCCTCTCCACCTCAGTGTTTTTGGTCCTACCCAGTAGGACATACTAGTTCCAGAGTCTGAACCCTTTAGGGGGAGGACTGGCTACAGAGCTGAACCTCACTCTCTCGGGGATCATAAGGGATCCTATGCCAACCTTTTTCTTTTATATATCTGGTTCCCGTCAGGTGCCAGATCCAAGAAACCGCGTCTTATAGCTGTTTGTTTTTTTCCGAGGCACTTTCGGTTCAGGGTGACGTCATACCAAAGTATATTTCAGCGTCCGGACAGTGTCCCACGCTGCTCCTTTGACTAGAGCGGTTCAGGCGCGCTGTGCTTCGGCTGCTACAGCCCCTGCCCGCCTGGTAAGAGAGTCTTTTGCTTTCCTCCCTCTCTTCTGTATCTATAGGGAAGAGGTTATTTAAGGGAATTCATTGAGTGTGATTTCTTTTTCCCCTCCAGATAATGAGTGGTTCTGAGGAGGATGTGGAATTGTCTACACCTGTTTCCCCTAATAAAGTCAAAGGCAAAGCTAAGTCAAAAAGTAACATCTGTCCTGGATGTGACAGCAGATTGCCCAAGGAACAAAAATATCCTGTGTGCCAACTGTCAAGGGAAGTTAAAACGCAACCCACTCCTTCCAAGGACTTCAGTGTTTTCTTATTTCTTTCAAAGTGCAGTTCTTCTTTTAAGCAAACAGATCAACAGTGCACAAAAGAAAATTAATTCCCCTGAACTAGTGGAATCTGATCCTGATAGCCCTGAGGAGTGCATTAGAGCTATGGAGGAAGATCAAAAGAGCGAACAAACAGGGAAGAGCTTTCACTTTCAGAAGAAGGAAAATCACTGAAGATGATGAATTTTTTTCCCTTACAGGACTTGGAACCTTTCTAAAGGCTGTAAGAGAGTCCTAGAAACTGATGATCCACAGGAACCCCCTAAAAAGTCTCAAGTTGTTTCTCGGGGGCAATTAAAAAAGACTAACCATTCCGTTTCATGAGGCTTTAAGGAGTGTATTTCAGGAGAATGAATTACCCTGATAAGAAATTCTCGCTTCCAAGACGATTCATAGTCTTTGTCCCTTTGAACAGGAAGATGCAAAGTTTTGGGAAGCAACTCCTAAAATAGATCCAGCTGTTGCTCAAACTGTCAAACGCACCACTCTTCCATTGGATGATGGCTCCTGTCTAAAGGATCCTATGGATCGCAAGGCAGACAGTGCTTTAAGAAAACATTTCTTTCCTTGGGTGCGGCCATAAAATCTGCTGTCGCTTCAGCTTCAGTAGCTAAGGCTTTAAGAATGTGGCTGAATGACTTACAAGCTAGTCTAAAAGAGGGGTTTTCTAGGGAAATATAATAAAAGACCTTTCCCTATTACATAGAACAGCTGACTTCCTTTGTGATTCTACTTTATCCAACTTAAAGTGTCAGCCAGAGCACAGCCACTTCGGTAGTGGCAAGAGGGCTATTTGCTAAAATCTTGGACCGCACATGCTCAAAAAACAGATTATGTTCTATGACATTTGAAGTGGCCTTTTGTTTGGATCCGGTCTTGAAGATCTCATAGGGAAAAAGGGGAAGAAGAATCCTAGCCTTACCTTAAGAAAGGAAATCTTTTAAAAGGATTTTCAACTCCTTCTCGAGATCATCTAGAGGTAGAATTTTTCAATTTGGAAAGAATAAATACCAAAACTTTAATAGATCTAAACAAGAGAGAGGGAAAGGTTGATACTTCAATTCTAGACCTTTTTCCCAATGACGCCAAGCCAGTGGGGTCGCTTGTCCTTCTTTCTGGAAAACTGGAGGAAAATAACATCGGACAAGTGGGTCCTAGAAATAATAAGATTAGGCTACTCCCTAGAATTACTCCATCATCCCCTCACCTATTTCTCATGTCAAAACTCCCTTGCTCAGGGAAAAGAAATCAATTCTCATACAGGATTCACATTTTTTAGAAAAGAAAGTTCTATTACATGTACCCCAGGAAGAAGAACGAAAGGGAGTCTATTCAAAATTTTCTTGACCACAAAGCTCCAGGACAGTTTCAGACTTATAATAGACCTCAGATTCTTAAACCAATTCTAAAGAAAATCCCTTCAGAATGGAAACAGTAAGGGGCATATTTATAAAGGACATGTTAGCGCAAAAAATTACCGCCGCCAATCGCGGCCGCGAAAATAGCGCTATCGCCGTATTTATAACGGCGAGCGCATTCCCCATACCTATCGCGCCGCGATACCTATCGCGGCCGCGATACCTATCGCGGCCAGCGATGTGCTGCGGTAATTTTAAGCCCCTTCGCGCGATACTATATAGTATCGCCGCGAAGGACTTAAAATCCCTTCCCGACGCCGCTCCTAAGGGGGCGGGGCATACGCCCACCCCGCCCACACCCCCCGCGGCGGCAGCGCGACCACCCGCCGCCGCGCCACTTCCCAGCAGCCCTCCCAACCCGTTCCCCGTTCGCGCAATCTCGGAACGGGAGCGCAGAAGGGGCTGCCGGAAGGGCCGCACAGTGGTCGCGACCACCCGCCGCGCACCCCCTCCCCGGCAACCCCTCCAAGCCCCCCGCCCCGGCCGCTCCCGGGAGGGGACGGAGGGAGCCGCTGGGGGGTGGAGTCCCTCCAGCGGGGCCCTGAGAAGGGCCTTTTGGGGCTTAGGGGGTCCCGCAGCTCGAACCGACCCCCCTCCCCGGCCCTTACAAGGGCCCTTGCGGCACTGACAAGTGCCCTTGGCAGGGGTCCCGCAGCTGAACCGGGACCCCCAGTGCGGCTCTTAAAAGAGCCCTGTGGCGACGTCTTCTTTCTTCCAGTCCGGCGACACCAGCTCCGCCGAGGCCGCCGACCCCCGAGAGGTACCCCTGCGGCCGCCAGGGTACCCCCGGCGGCGTCGGCGACCTCAACGAGGCCGATGTTGCCGGCTGTCTTGATCCGATGCGACCTTCGGGCTGCGACACCAACCCCACTCAGGTCGCCGATGCCAGCAGACTCACTGCGGCCGCCAGTGAGCCCGCTGGCACCGCCGCCGCCTCAGCGGAGCCGATTTTGCCAGCCGCTTCTTTCTTCTTTCTTCAGCCTCTACTGCGATGGCATCTGATTCCGCGGCGGAAAGCTCCTCTTTATATAGGTTTGCGAAATCCATAATCCGTTTCTGATTGGTCAATTTTTAATACTTGCTTTACATTAACCAATCAGATTTCTGGAAGTTCTGAAATCTGATTGGTTAATGTAAGCAAGTTTAAAAATTGACCAATCAGAAACGGATTATGGATTTCTGCAAACCTATATAAAGAGGAGCTTTCCGCCGAGGAACTCAGATGCCATCGCAGTAATGGCTGAAGAAAGAAGAAAGAAGCGGTTGGCAACATCGGCTCCGCTGAGGCCGGCGGTGCCAGCGGGCTCACTGTCGGCCGCAGTGAGTCTGCCTGGCATCGGCGACCTGAGTGGGGTTGGTGTCGCCAGCCCGAGACGTCCCCAAGGCTCTTTTAAGAGCCGCACTGGGGGTCCCGGTTTCGAGCTGCGGGACCCCCGCCAAAGGCACTTATTAGTGCCGCAAGGGCACTTGTCAGTGCCGCAAGGGCCCTTGTAAGGGCCGGAAGGGGGGTCCCGGTTCGAGCTGGCGGACCCCTAAGCCCCAAAGGGCTCTTATAAAGCCGCAAGGGCACTTGTCAGTGCCGCAAGCCCCTTATAAGGCCGGGAGGGGGGTCCCGTTCGAGCTGTGGGACCCCTTAAGCCCCAAAGGCTCTTTCAGAGCCAGCAGGGCACTTGTCAGTGCCGCAAGGGCCCTTATAAGGCCGGGAGGGGGGGTCCCGTTTCGAGCGGCGGACCCCCTACCCCAAAAGGCCCTTCTCAGGGCCCCCGCTGGAGGGAGCCTCCACCCCCCCAGCGGCTCCCTCCCGTCCCCTCCCCGGGAGCGGCCGGGCGGGGGGCTTGGAGGGTTGCCGGGAGGGGGTGCGCGGCGGGTGGTCGCGACCACCTGCTGCGGCCCCTTCCCGGCAGCCCCTTCTAGCCTCCCGTTCCAGAATTGCCGCGAACGGGGAACGGTTGGGGAGGGGCTGCTGGGAAGTGGGGCGGCGGGTGGTCCCCGCTGCCCCGCCGCGGGGGGGTGTGGCGGGGTGGGCGTGTCTCCCGGGGCGGGCGACCACCTGCCGCGGGTTGCCTGCCCATCCCCGCCGCGGGAGGTATATATCGCTGACTTCGCCTCCTTCAAGGTGGCGAAGTAAAACAGCCGATACTAGCCGAGCGAACCAGTACCGCCGCTTTATAAATAGAAGCGGCGGTAACGGGTAAGTATCGGCGCGAAGGTTAACGCTTCGTTAACTTTTCGCGGCCGTTTTCGGGCCTTTATAAATCGCGGTAAACGCGATTCATGCGTTAATGGCCCGAAAACGGCCGCGAAAAGTTAACGAACCTTTATAAATACCCCTAAGATCAGTCATCAACAGTATGATGACAGGAGACTTCATGGCAACGTTGGACTTGAAAGAAGCCTACCTACATGTTCCCATACGTCCCATTCACCAAATTCTTAAGGTTGCGGTACAAGACGGGAAAGGAATTCAACATTTTCAATTTGCAGCTCTCCCTTTCGGTATTTCCTCTGCACCAAGAGTGTTTACCAAATAATGGTAGTGGTGGCAGCCTACCTAAGATCTCTGGGAAAGTAATTCCAATTTAGACGACTGGATGATAAAAGGCCACTCAGAGAGTCAGCTTTTGCAAGGTATTTCCACAACTATAAAAACCATGACGGACTTAGGGTGGCAATAACCAGGAAAGTCCTCGCTAATTCCATCCCAAGAAAGAGGTTTTTAGGCTTCATCTTCAACACACACAAACAGAGTATATCACCAGAGATCGAATAAACAAATATAACAAAGGTTTCCCGATTGAGATCCGCAAAACCAGTGTCACTAAGAAACATAATGGAAATCCTAGGACTCTTTTCAGCAGCAATAGAGGAGTACCATGGGCCAGAGCTCATATGCGAAGCCTGCAGTATTTTTTTCTAAACAGTTGGAACAGCAAACATCCTCCTACATCGACTAACTCAAATTCCAACCACATTCGCCATTCTCTAGACTGGTGGCTAAACAAAAGAAACCTCAAGAAGGGCCATGATAAATCCTCCTCCTCCTATAATTCTCACCACAGATGCCAGCCTATGGGGGTGGGGAGCCCACTGTCTAAATTCATCAAACAGGGCAAGTGGTCTCAAGAGAAATACTCTCTTCCAATTTCAGAGAGCTAAAAGCAATTTGGAGAGCTCTCAAAGCATTCGCGAAAGTTCTTCAAGGGAAAATTGTCCAAACAGACAATCAACTGCCTCTGCCTAATCAATCACCAGGGAGGACAAAAAGTTTGAGCCTCATCATATTATCACAAAAAAAAGTCTTTGGCAGAGAACAAACTTCTAGGACTTTCACGCCTATATATCAAAGGATCCCAAACCAGTGGGCAGACAGACTGAGCAGGGAACGTCTGATCACAACGAATGGGCTTTGAACCACCAGACTTTCAAGTTACTGTCAGGAATGGGGGACGCCACAAATAGATTTAATGGCTTCAGCAACAATCACAAACTCCGATATATTTCTCCCTCAACAAAGACACAAAGCTGCAGGGAGAGATGCACTAGCACTCCCATGGCCATTCAAACTGGCATACATCTTCCCCCCAATACCCCTAATACCAAGGATTCTGAAGAAAATTCACAGAACAATTGTACAATAATTATGATAGCTCCGGCTTTGCCTCGCCGGTCTTGGTTTTGCGAGCCTTCTACATTTATCAATCAAACCACCGATACAACTACCATTAATACAAAATCTCCTGTTCCAGGGTCCAGTGTTACATCCCAATCTATCCAGCCTGAATCTCAGGCATGGTGTCTGAAGAGGATATGATGTCACAATTAGGTCTCTCGCCAGCGGTAATCAGACTTTATTGCAAAGCCGAAAAAATAACCTCATCTATTTATCAAGAATCTGGAAACGATCTCCTCAAATTGGTGCTTAACCAACAAAGACCAACTAAAGAACCTCACATACCATCTATTCTAGAATTTTAGATATAGTTTTCAGGAAAGGATTAGCTCCCAGTACTCTTAAAGTACAAATCATGCCTTAGGACATTCTACGGTTCAGCATAGCCAATCATTCTCTCATTAAGAGTTCTTCACAGCTACGGGAAAAATAAAGCCTAATAAGAAGCCATTTTCCTAACTGGGATTTAAGCCTGGTCTTAAAAAGCCTTTGCCAACCTCCCTTTGAACCCCTGGAAGAAATTCCTCTAAATTTTCTCACATGGAAGACAGCTATTTTGGTTGCTTTATGTTCCGCTAGGAGAATCAGCGAATTCAGGCTCTATCCAGCAAAGAGCCTTACCTGACATAGAAGAAGAAGGCATCCGACTGAGATTGGACCCAACCTTTAGACCTAAAGTATCCACAACTTTCCATTTGGAACAAGAAATCTTTTTACCATCCTTAATTCCTTCACAGGATAGTGAAGAAGAACAACTTATCTCTAAAGTAGATGTCAAGAGTGTGTTCTCATCTATTTATCTAAGTCTCCCAATCAGGAAAAGTAGTCTTTACTAATCCTATATTCGGGGAAAGAAAGGCACCACAGCTTCAAAAGCAACCATAGCAAGATGGTTGAAGCAGGCCATTACAACTGCTTTCATCACCAAATGTTCCACCTCCATATCATATCAAAGCCCATTCCACTAGGGCATTCGCTACCTCACGGGCACTAGGGCAGGGGTTCCTTAGAGCAAATTTGTCGAGCAGCAACCTGGTTCCTTTAACACCTTTGCGAATCACTACAACTTAGTTCTCTTCATGAAAGGGAAGCAGCCTTTGGCCGCGTTCTTCAAGCTATGTTATAGTTTATCCCCTCCCTAATATTTGTTGTACACTGCTTTAGTACATCTCTTGGTACTGCCTTTGGGGTGATAAGGAACATACGATTTATACTTACGTAAATTTCTTTTCCTTGAACCCCAAAGGCAGCATTTGTTCCCTCCCCAATAAATTTTTACTTGCAAGTATCGTTATTATGTGTTTTACTGCTTTAGGACTTACACTGAGGTGAGAGAGGGAGGAGCTCTTTTAAAATCTAGGTCATTGGTCCTACCAGTGGGGGGGGGCGTGACTATCTCTTGGTACTGCCTTTGGGGTTCAAGGAAAAGAATTTACGTAAGTTAAATTCGTATGATACTATACACAAAGGGACTGATGTAGTAAAGTAAAGTTATGTATTACTTGACCAACATCCTGCAATACTCTAATCTCCTTCGCAGACTTACGCATCGCGGATCCCAGGTAAGACTTATCTTTTTTTTTTCCCCACTACATCGGCCCATACACCATCGTAGTAATTGCGTAAAGATAGAATTGTTGCGCTAATCTTAACTAAGCCTTTACTACATAGGCTGCGCCACGTTAGTACAAAAAAATTTTGGAAATGGTGTGGCCATCGCAAATTAACAGCAAAACCCATGCACCAACGATATTACATTGGGTAGCGTAGGTTTTGCATAAATTTTGGCTAAAATGCCCAATAGTACATTGGCTCGATAGTACGTACGGGTAAAAGTTCCATACATACATTAGATTATGTCGGACGAGCTGCTAATTGTACAACTATTCATAACATTGTTATCCATTTAGTCTTAATAATGCTTAGGGCAAGTCTAGCCCTAAATAAAACTTACATACAGTAAATCACCCCCCAAAACCCTAAACGAAATAGTTTGAAATCAAAATCTGTAAGTTTACCTGAAATCCTGCACAATGTCCTATTGCCCCTGTTCCTTCTTCCTGGTTCTTCCAGTATATACTGTCAGTTATGGATTTGACAGTTCATATCACAGCCAATGACTGAACGTTAATCCCCTATCTGCTTCTTCTAAGCATGCTCAGGCTCAGTTTCCATGAGGCATCCAGAAGCATTGCAGGCATCTAATGAATTCATAGGACAAACTATGATATATCAACATATTTTAAAGAGGCCATTCTTTCTAAAAGATGTTCTTATAAGGGTGGAGTTGCCCTTTAATAAAGCCTATTCTCCCGATGCTGTAGTGGTCCAGATTGCTCACCCTGCGATCTCTGTAATTTTTAGGGACTGGAACACATGTAAATCACGCCAAAATGGTGATCATATGCACTCTGATCACCAAGTGTGTCCAGTCCAGTTGGCCATCAATAGCTTGTGCCTTTTAACACGCGATTGGATCAGGTGTTAAAACGCAGCAATGTGACCTAAGCCCTTAGATAATTTTCTTTGGAACAATTGTTCCATAGACAATTATTTTTGTGCCTGTTCTTGTTAAACTCACTCACTAAAAACATTGCACGCAAAAATGGAGCAATATAGACACAGTATATAGCTCGTGAACACAAATTTCAGCATCTGCCACAGATATTTTCCCCCTCACTCATAGCTGATTAATTTATCTAAGTAATTAGACAAGACATTGGCCTTAAAGTTTCCCCAAGTCTGTTGCTTGTGGGATAGTGGTGAAAGTACCTTTATTCAGTTCAGGATGTTACCAGATCCATGTAAGATGCAATTTTGCGTTTTAAAAACCAGCAGTAAAAATATATGTTGATTTTGGGCTTTTCTGCAAAATTTATAAAATGTCTCTACGTTTTATAAAGGAAACAGAACAGAGTTTCAAAGTGGTTGTCTTTACAAAAAACAATATTGTTCTGCAAAAGCTTTGCTGTTATGTTCTAGATTTTACTGCTGTTTCTGTGTATAAGTACCTATGCTGAACATGCCTGTCCCACTAGGAGAGGGAAGAAGGTGTATAAAGTGAAGTCTATAACAAGAAAGGATAGAGATTGTCATAATATTACAGATATAGGCTTTATGCTGGCCGTACACTGACCCGTAATGCAAATTGTGATTTGTGTGACATGAACGGGGAATCGCATAACGTCAGGTGTAGAGGTGGTTCTTCATTCATCCAGGTCAAGTAATATCTTTTGTATTCAGTTAGATCACTGGACTTAAAGGGACATTCAGTGGAAATTCAATATTTATTAAATTGTTAGTTTATGCAATGCCTTCTTAGTTATTCTACATATCTCTCCATTTTGAAAAATCAGTTGATTTCATACCCTTTGCTGTTCCCTGATGTTGAATATTAGTGAGCTGACATTTCTTTCCAATGGTCTCTTCTTCCCAGATGCACCACATCCTTGGAATGTTCCTAACAGTAATTTCTACTGATTGAAACATCAAACATGCTCATATCTCTACTGAGCAACTGAATCAACCCAGGCGCTGGGTCAAGGACAAGACCATAATGGCCATTACTAGGGGTCCTGCAAACAGGAAATCAGTATTTCGGTTGCATTTATTTATACACAGACAAAATGCTGAATTGGCAGGTTAAGATCATTGGGATGAAAAAATACTGCTCTTTTTTCTGAAAAGCATATGTATTTGCACTGAACTTCCCCTTTCAAGTTTAGTTTTAAAGACGTTTCAGTAGTCATCCGCCTGGCTTTCTCAATTCAGAATGACTGTTGGCAATTTAAGTACCCTGGAAAGCATATGACAGCAAGGTGTTAGGGACCTTCTGAATGCAAGGCGTTGGGCTAAGGTATGGGCCCCACTAGGCTATATTTTCTAAAAACTAAACTATAAGTCCAGTTGATCTAACTGAATACAACAGACTTACCTTCTGATGTCCCCGCAATGTTTCCCACATAATGTTTCCAACATTAATAATACCTACTCTGTGTTTCTAATTAGTTTGTAGTTATATTGGACAGAACATTCATGAGTTTCAAGGTAGTGATGGGTGCGACCACCAGGAAATATATTTCAGTACTTTTTTTCACTTAATAGAGGAAAATCTTGGTAGTTAGAATCTGATAAATCTCAAAATGATACACGTGGAATTTTAATTACTGTTTATGGACTAGTGGAGATATTCTTTCTGATAGATAATATATGGTGTGTGTACTGTGTATAGAACTGCTATGTGTGTGCAGAAGTTGATTATATAGTTTGCTTTTTGAGAAATAGTGTTTCTTTGAGAAATCCCATGTAATTATAGCACTGGGTAATATATATTTCCTTCTGTTTTCTTAGTATTACTTTATTATCAGCTTCAATCATGAGAATCAGAAGCCTCTGGAACTGCGGACAGAAGATGCCAAGGATTGTGAGGAATGGGTAGCTGCAATATCACGGGCCAGGTAAACTGTTTAAATAGACTGTAGCATCCACAATAAATACACCCTGTATCAACAGTGTATTTGGGAGATTATTATAAATGTAATCCAGCATCCAAGTGGACTGTTACCTGAAAACTGCTTAAATAGCTAAGGTCCTGAGACATGCTGTATCTTACAGGGCAGACATGTTTAGGACACTAATATTGGCAACACTGAGGGAACTGAGTGGCTCTCATACTTTTTTAGACCATGGCACACCTGGCAATCCAAACCATATTTTTTTGTGGCACCCCAGTGTTCTTAACTTTGGACTAAATGTTGTAGTTACCCATATGTTATGGCCTTTTTACACTGTATATTTGATGAACCTGCCATCACCAATGAAAGACAGTTCCTTTCTAAACTTAACTTCTTTTCTTCCAGTCTGAAGGGATATCTACAGGTCCTCTGGCATGTTCTATTGGTGAACAATGCCCTAGATAGTTTATTGTATGGCCCTTTAATGTATTTATACACAAATATATTATCCCCACGCAAGTGTCTTTTCTCTAATGTGTATAATTGTAACTTACCCAATCTGTCTTCATATATAAGCTCCCCCACTCCCCTTATTAATTTAGTTGCCCTTTTTGAACCCTTTCCATTTCCAATATGTCTTTTTTGTATACAGGATCCCATTTTTCAAATAAGGCCTTACCAGTTCTTTGTAAGGAGGGAGAATACTCATGCACTACATTGAGTGCATTGACATTTAACCAGAATACCGTATATACTCGAGTATAAACCGAGGTTTTCAGGCTTTAAAAAAACACAGGGAATTGGCAAATACTTACAAATAAGAGTAAAACCTTCTTTATTTGTGCATACTGTATGCACAAATAAAGGAGGATTTACCCCTATTTGCAAGTATTTGCCACTTAAGCATGCTTTATTGCTGGGAGTTGTAGTTTTCAAACATCTTAAGTGGCAAATACGGGTAAATCCTCCTATATTTGTGCATACGGTATGCACAAATAAAGAAGGTTTTACTCTTATTTGTAAGTATTTGCAACTTAAGATGTTTGAAAACTACAACTCCCAGCAATAAAGCATGCTGGGAGTTGTAGTTTCCAAACATCTTTAGTGGCAAATACTACCCCCTCGGTTTATACTCGAGTCAATGTGGTTTCCTTCTTTTTTTACCTGAAAATAGGTACCTCGGTTTATACTCGGGACGGTTTATACTCGAGTATATACGGTAAGTTACTTTTATTAAGGTATAATAAACCTTTACTTCTCCTTTCATCCCCCCACTGTGTACAATGCTAAAGGATAATTGTAAACATAGTATTTCAGACGACCTTTTAGAAACATCCCATAAAACCAACTCTGTGTCTGTTATTTATTGTAATAAACAGACCCCTCAGCTCTCCAATGGGTGTTATCTCTGACATTTCATTTCTGTTAATACAGTCAGATGAAAAGTATGAGTTTTCTCTTTCCCCCACCAGATTATCCATGAGTCATTAACCCTCCCATAGAGACCCCCGTAGAACTCGACTGTGTTAGTCATGTGACGCATTTTCTTAGTAAAACCAGCATCCTGTACTGGTGCTAGTGGTCTCCATTTAGCGCCTCGCAACAAGACAAGTGGTTTCTCTATTTCTGTAACAGCAAGTCAGGAAATAGCAATTTGTACTACAGTGTCTAATGTCGCACCAATATTAACACGTCTGGTATGGCCGGGCAATATAGGGAGTGGAATTCTGGTTAAAAAACCCGTAACTGTCATATGTAGCATGCAGTTCCTAACCTATGACTCTCTAAGGATGCTGGGAAATGTAGTCAAACCATGCCTGTATGGTTGTGTTAAACATTCCCGACATTGCAGTAGGATTAAGGGTGATGTATATCATTATAATTTAAAAATCTAACTGCAGTAACCCATCAGAAATAAAACTGGAGTTATCTGCCCGCAACACCAACTGCTATTTTTACCAGTTTATTACATGTATTTGTAACCAGATATTTAATACATTCTATTCCTTTCTAACAAATGTATCTACCGCCTACTTCTGCTCAATGAGCTTTTTGTAATCTCAAGCATGTGCAGAGAAGGCAGGAGGTATATACTGTAGCTGTAGATATCACAGAGTATAACATAATGACAGATCATTATTAGTGGACTGCAGTCATATTCCAATATGCATGTACAAAAGACTAAAGCTTCCACCAAGTATGGTTTAATGTTCGGCCTCATTGATGATCCCTCCAAAACAGACGTTTGGTACAGCCAGCGATTACACGTGTGACCATTACATAAATTATTTCTTTATATGCAGTTACATGCCACATACTGGAATATCTGTGATTACAGGATCTTTCTGTACTGGAAATTGGGGCAATCCAATCTCCTAGTTATTGGCCATTAGACATGTTTCATAGGTGAGATGAGTACATATGTGTACAACTTTATTCCTAAGGTCCCAGAGCATAGGCAGCTAATGCCAAAGAAAGTCCGTCTTCTTTCCACCTACATCAATGCAGATGTTAGCTTTATTCTGGGTTACTGCAGTTAGATAACTTCTAATTGGTTGCCACCAGTTAATAGCATAAGCAAACTTTTATACCTTTTATTGCAGATATATTATTATTAACCAGTTATAGACCTAACAATGCCGTGTCTTTAAGTTTATTAGTAACCGAGTGTTCTACCAATGATCCCTGACCTCTAATACCCACATCTCTTATTGAATTCAGGTACCGTCGTTTATCCAGCCATACTCACCATTTAGACAATGCTGTGGAGCAAACCTATTGGAATCACCTTCTCTGTTCTCAGCCTCATCCTGGTGATTACCGGGCAGTTGACCGATTACTGGTTGGTTAACTTTGGCTCAAACCTGTTTCACCAAGGACTGTGGCAGATTTGTACAAAAAACGATTGTGAAAAACTTGAGGGAATCGGTAAGAAGTTTGGTATTTGAGATTTTCCATTGAACATCCCTAAATCTAATTTCTCCTTCTGCACACATCTGGCAACTGATTTTTATATTAAATCCACAGAATACATTGATGCCACCCGCGGGATTCTGGTCTTCTCTACGGCTATCCTCCTGGTCGGAATCGTATGCTACTGTCTGTCCTTTAATAACATTTACGTGGGCAAAATCTCTGCATCCATGGCAGCAGCTATCTTACACTTTTTATCAGGTACGGTACTGGTTCTATTTTTTTATTATGTTTTATTATCATCCAGCTGTATGCGTGCTCACACCTTAAAGGGCAACTATAGTGACCAAATTCAAACTTTTAAAAACCTCATACTATTAAACTATACTTCATCCCATCCATCAACATGTGTTTCTCTTTCTAATCCGTCCACCATTTTTGTAGATATTAGACTTATAAGTTTTAAAGATTCAGAGGGAGGAACTGTCAATCAAAGTGAATGGAATGTATAGTCACTCCCTCCTACTGCTGTGAATTACCATATCCACGGTCCTCCCTATGAAGTAAATTACCATATCCCTCTAACTATAAACAGTACAGACACTGCCACTATGTGTAAAGGATCGTACACACATGCGATTGCAGGTGCCGACCAGTGACGCACAATGCGTATGAACATCCGTTTCAGGCGATAAATCGTGCCTTGTATGGGCACTTTATCGGCCAAAATGGCTCTTCGGTCGGGGATCATTGCCCAACCGGCCGGGCGGATCTCCAAACGAGCGAACATCTTTAGTGGCAAATACTACCCCCTCGGTTTATACTCGAGTCAATGTGGTTTCCTTCTTTTTTTACCTGAAAATAGGTACCTCGGTTTATACTCGGGACGGTTTATACTCGATTATATACGGTATATATTTTTAGAGCACAATGTAACAAAAAAATCCATACTGGTGTTAATATTCCCGCCACCTGGCTCTTTCAATTCCTACCAGTCTACTCCTGCTTAACCTTTAAGAAACCCTGCTCTGGTTAGTGTATGGGTATTAGTTAAATAAAAGGCCGTATTACAGATGACAATATTGTGGTTTGGAGCTTTAGGGCCCTTACACACAGACATCAAAACCCCTGATGAACAAGCGGGGGTAGGGCGTCATTCATTAAACTGCCAGTTCAGACCACCAATAGACACATCAGTGTTCTCCCCAGAATTTTTTTCCAGCCGGGTGGCATGAAAAAGTAGCCGGGTGGGGTAGGACGGGGAAATTTGGTGGTGGGGAAAAATGTGCACTGCATCATGCTCATTATATAGGACAGGGATGTCTAACTTTCGGCCCACTAGATGTTTGAAAACTATGACTCCCAGCATTCTGTGGTTGTAGAATGCAGGGAGTTGTAGTTTGTCAACATCTGCAGGGAGTTGTAGTTCCCTTCTGAAGGTAACCCATGTAACATGGCAGCACAAGCACATGTGCCACCCTTTTGTGGCCTTGGGGATCTTGGAAAAGCTAGTAAACATGTGCTAAAATGATCTTACAAGTGTAAAAAACAGGTCTGGACTGGGCAGTATTGGTGGGAGTTTTTACTGACCTATTGGCACCTATTAAACCTAGATCTAAAGTTCTCTCAAGGAATTTTTTCCAGCCGGGTGGCATGAAAAAGTAGCCGGGTGGGCCGCCCGGCTAAAAGACCCTAGGGAGAACACTGCACATGTAACAATTTGTAATTTGTAAATATTACCTTGGCAGACATAATATTGTTTATGTTTCTAATAGGGGTAACTGGTCAGCATAGACACATACAATATCCCGTCTGCTCACTCCTAAGTGCTTGATAACGAATCCAAAACATGTTGCACAGAAATAAAGAAGACATTTTTGCAGTAAATTACTGCATGGAGTCTCCTTCCAATTCAGCTCTATCTTCATGTCCCCCCCACTTCCCGATGCATGTCCCTGCAGCACTACTGCAGAAATACTCCAATGCAAGCAAAGACAGGAGGCAAAGCAGGACAGAATTACAAAACAAAATACTTAAATAAAGTATGACCACCAACATGTTTCAAGCATACAGATGCTCTTTCTGAAGATAGCATATTAGCATCCTGAATCACTGACTAATACTTCTAAAACTTTATATTGTATGTGTCAACAGCCAACTGCAGTGGTAGTTTATCAGCATTTCTTGTGGTCGTTTAGTACAAATATGTGGCAGTCAGGGCACATTTCTGTCACTTGGGGGACACACTGAGCAAAAGCAAAAAACTTAATTCTAACCTGAACACATAAACAATTCCTTTTGCATTTGAAGGGGAAGCAAATGAAACATTTACATACATATGACTCACAAAATATCAATTTAATAACATTATTATGAATTGAATAATTTATTCCTACTTTGATTGATATTAAAATATTAAATATATTGAAATACTGTGTATACAATAAGCTTTTTGTTGTGCTCTTTGTTTAATTTTGTTCTCCTTGTGGTTATTAAGTCCTAGGTCTGCATCCTTCACGTGTTTTTGCAGGATTATTATGACAAAATACTTACATTACAATATGATAATGTATCTGAAATCTGTGTTTAATCCTTGGGAAGCAGATTTAAGTTCTTGAATTTTCTGTTGACAGCAAATTCTCATTTTGCATAATCCTGTGTATAGACATTTAACCCCTCAACTTGATTGATAATAAATTGTAAAATCTAAACCCCCATTAACAGTATCGGACAAGACCTTTACATTGTAGTATCACCCAGAACTGTGAAAACAGAACAGGTTTTGAAAAGCTTTTGCATGTTAAGTTTCCTTAGGGATAGGGTTTAGCTGGGTACACACAGTACAGAATTATTGCAGATGACTTGACAGTTGAATATTTTGCAACATACACAGCCAATAATCGACCTGACGGGATCAGCCTGTTATTGGTCTGTAAACATTTTAGTTATTGTAATTAAAGAATCAGTTTACCATTGAACTGCTAATTCTAACAGGTAATTTAGAATTTATTATAACTCAATGTCCCGCATGGTGCAATTTTCCACATTTTATTTCACGCATCACTATTATATAGAACACTAGCTATGACTGATGACTGTCCCAGGCTAACAGCACTCTCTGTTTTTCAGCTACAAAACACTGGTGACAGAGCACGAAGCTCTTATGCAGAAATATCTGCATTTACTGCAGATTGTGGAGACCGAGAAGAAGGTAGCAAAACAGCTTCGTCAGCAGATAGAGGATGGGGAGGTAGAGGTGGAACGACTGAAGTCTGAGGTGAGATTATTACAAAGCCACTGTAATAACACAAACAAACAAACTGAAATGCTGTGTACAAGATAAAAAGACACATAGACTTCAATACCATATGGAAATAATGCAGAGCATTCATTTAAATTTGCATTTGGTTGACGTTAAGACTGGGTACATACCAGCAGATATTTCTGGATGACCTGCCGAACGTGGCGTTTATCGGTCGGTTGGCCGGAAATATCTGATGGTGTGGGGCGAATGAGCTCTGTCGCCTGTTTGTCTGTATCAGGACTTTTGGTAAATCACGCCGATTGTGCGGTTCCCTATAGGACCACATGTCGGTTGGCCGCAGCCACTATTGCTGCAACCAACAGTCATTTGTCCCGACCGAGCACGGTCGTGACAAAAACTCGACTGGTGTGTACCCAGCCTAAGTCATCGGATTTTTCTACTCTTATCTTAAAGATAAAATAGATTTTGGCTACATGCAGACATTTTACATGTAAATAGCTAAATTACACCAAACAGATTACACTAAACCTGTTCTTATAAACTGCGCCTTACATGCTTGTAAAGCTTTGCATTCATCAAGGTCATGGTATATCTGTTAAGTTCTTAAAGATATACAAGTCATTTCCTAATTCAGAATGACTTGTACAAGAATCTGTTAGCAATAAATACCCTGGACTGTGTCCCAAACAGCATATAACAGCAAGGTGTCAGGGACCTGCTTAATACAAGGTGTTTGTAGGAGCCTCTTGGAGTTAATCACTTGTTCCTACAGGAATTAGCCTAACTGGCGAGCGCCTTTTTTTTAAGGCTACCCCTTTTCTCGAATAATCAATACAAAAACTTTGTGCATATGCATAGCAAATTCAGTGCTGCAGTGTACACCTAAGATGCTATCCGGCAAAACGTCGACAAACGTTGAAAGAATGATTTAGCTCAAAGTCTTACAACATTTGTGATTTGTTCTGCTGGATGAATAAACATTGCTGATGTGAGTCACCACACTTAATTTTTTCAGCTGAATTGGTCGGGCATTTGCATGTCAATTGTGTAGTATAGTATAGTATTTCAGGTTGAATAAAGTCAAATTGACATCTAGTCCTCCTGCTCAGCAATACCCACATTTCCTGCCTAACAGTTGATCCACAGTGGAAAAAAATCCTTGCTGATTTCAAATTGCAATTGGAAATATCTCATAATCAATTCTAACTTTATGTATCAATACCAGCAACATTCTTTGTTTTTAGAAACTCATACAGCTCTTTCTACACTGTATATTGGATGATTATAATTGTTTTAGTTTAAAGTATAGTATAATATTTGAGGTTGAATAAAGACATACATCCATCTTTCTGAAACTGTCCAATCAACCTGCTATAACGTCCAATGGAAGACAGTTCCATATGCCTGTCTGCCATGTACAATGCTGTTTTAACACCTTACTCTGGGCGTTCCTATAACACCTCTTAGCCACTATCCAATCACGCCCTTAACACTTGGCTGTGAAATGCTAATTGGGATTTTCCAGGGTACATAATTGCCACAGATTCTTATACAAGTCATTCTGAATTGAGAAAGCCAGTCGGATGACTAACGAAACGTATTCAAGAACTAAACTTCAAGTCCAGTTGATCTAATTGAATACAACAGATACATTTCCATAGTTTTACCATTCTTACAGTGAAAAGTCCCTTCTAAACCTGAAGACTAAACTTCTTTTCTTCCAGTCTTAAAGGGCATGTCCACCCCCAAAACTATAATTTAACCCACTACTGGCCCCACTGTGTAGTGTAATAAAATCCTTACCTTACATCCCTGCTTCAAATGGCTGCCCTGCTATGCCCCTCCAAAGTCCCAAAAACTGGCCACCAGGAGCCTGGCAGAGTCCATAGAACCATAGAACTCTGCCTCCTATCTCTCCTCCGGTAGAATTTTAAAAATCACAAGAGTTTTTTGGGGGGTGAACATACAAAACTCCAAGATCCTTTTCCATTAGAGATTCGCGTAACACAGAGCCATTTATAGTATAAGCAGCACAGGGATAAATGCATCACTTTGGATTGCACATCCTCTGTAGCTTTTAAGAGACCTTGTTGACAATATCTATTTTCAAAACAGAATAAATAGAAGTGGCCTCAACAAGGAACCCTGTGGCAACCCATTTTAGTCCGTATTGTATGTATGGATGTATAATTTTATTTATATAGTGCCACTTGGGAACGCAGCACTGTACATTATAAAATACACAGTGAACAAACAGGGGGAAACCATTATACAGATAAATTAAATTTACATAAATAAAGTTTCATAGGTTATGTGATAATAATCATTAATAGTGCTGGTTTTCAGAGATGTAGAATAACAGTTTAGATTTAAAAGAGCTTAAGGATGTCACCTGGTGAAGTGAGAGAGTTCCAAAGGTAGGGAGCAAAGAGGATGGTTTAAGATGGGAGGAAGTAGTGTTCATTGGGGATTTATAGAAAAGATTGCCTTGTGAGGAGCGCAGGGTATGTCGAGGAACATAAGGGACCAAGAGAGAGGATAGGTAGGAGGGTGGAGTAGAGTGAAGGGATTTAAAGGTTAAAAGAAAAGTATTGAATAGGATTCTTTGCTTGATGGGAAGCCACCCTATGGACTGCAGTTTCAGAGTTGCGGGTTCTCATTTGGAGAAGAGTGAGATGATCCGAGCTGCCAGTTTAAGACTAGAGAGGAGAAGTAGAAGAATGTTACAGTAATCAAGACGGGAGATTATAAAGGCATGCATAAGCATTTTAGTAGTTTAGTGAGAGAGGAAAGGGGAAGATCTTCACAATATTGTGAAGGAGAAAATGACACATCCTAGTATCACTGGTAAAAGAAAGAAGTCAAAGAATACTCCAAGGCAGTGTGCATATTCAACTGGGTTAATGTCCAAAAGAAATGGAGAAGGGTGGAGCAGGTCCTAGTTTAGGGTCGAAAATGGAGTTTAAGTTACGCTAACTAAAGTTATATCGGTTAGCGTGACTTAAACTCCTTCATTGCGGCCGCCACAAGCGATGTTCTATGTTAATGCTGACGTTAAAAGTGGCATACCAGCACATATCAATGCACCGCAGTCGGTATATAGCATCATCGGCATGTTTGAACCGGGTTGCCGATAGCAGTTATCATCAGCGTATTGGTGATAATTAAAATCAAAGAGCTGATTATTTCCCCCAAAGAGATAGGGATGATAGTGATATTGATGAAGTATTATTAACAACTACTGTCTGCAACCGATCTATCAACCAATTTTTTATCCATGTACAAATGTGCCCCAACAGACCTCATCTGATACATATGTCACTTTTAGGCATAGGCGACCTAGGCGTACAGCTAGGACACCATTAATATGTGAAGAAGCGCCATTCAAAGTTTTGTCCTGTCTATGCAAAGACTAAAGGTGACCATACATTAGGTCGATTTTATGTTCAATCAGACATACAATCTGACGTTTCTATTGGCAAGAAAATTGTTCATTTTCCCAATCTTGTTATGTGACATTAGATCGTAATTACGAACAGGAAATTCATTTTTTTAAGTCAATTGGTAAAATAATTGTAGTGTTTTCTGAAGTTCCAATTAAATGTAAATGTAATGTAACCTCACAACATTCGACATTAATCACAAAACTAGTTGAATATCGAACAATTTGTATGGTACATCTATGTACAATTAACATTGTACATCTTTCTATCAAAGAAGCGGCCGGTTTAAGATTGCAATTACGGTCATAATAACCTTTTGTAGTGTGTGGCCACCTTGATCCATGGTGTGGTTGGGGGAAGATTCAGCTGGGAATTGGGTAATTCCATACCTTGAAGATTGTAATGTCAACATCTTGGCAACATGACTGGTTTAAGAGAGGTGTCAAGTAGGCCATTTATGTGAAAATGAAGAAAACAAGCCTCAATAGAGGTGTGTGTGTGTGTGTGTGTGTGGGGGGGGGTTCAAAAGTATAGATAGGACGGCACTTGCTTCGTTAAAATCCTCAAAGTTTTATTTCATATCGGTTAAAAGACAAAGGCTTTCTTTAGCCTAAACGCTCATCGGCAATACACAGTTCAGGAACTTGTTATGCCGAGAGCGTTTAGGCTAAGAAAGCCTTTGTCTTTTAACCGATATGAAATAAACTTTGAGGATTTTAACGAAGCAAGTGCCGTCCTATCTATACTTTTGTGCTGTGGAAGTGTTGATGTGGAGCCTTCGGACGTGCACGGCAGAGATCGGGGAGATAGCGAGTGCCGGCGCTACCTATTTGTTTGTGGGGGGGGGTTCGACACCAACTGTCTGCCATGTACAATGCTGTTTTAACACCTTACCCTGGGCAGTTTCAATAACATCCCCTTAGCCTTAATGCAGCCACACCTTCCATTCAGAAGGTCGCTTGTGAAGGATCTCATTCATCCAGGTCATGGTATATCTGTTGTATTTAATTAGATCAACTGGACTTGAAATGTAGTTCTTGAAGACGTTTCGCTAGTCATCCGACTGGCTTTCTCAATTCAGAATGACTTGTACAAGAATCTGTGGCAAATATGTACCCTGGAAAATCCCAATTAGCATATCACAGCCAGGTGTTAAGGGTGTGATTAGATAGTGGCTAAGAGGTGTTATAGGAACGCCCAGAGTAAGGTGTTAAAACAGCATTGTACATGGCAGACAGTTGGTGTGATGGAGTTCACCAAACAAGCACAGCGTTCTCAGCACTGTATAGTCAGCAGCATCAACTCGGTAACATACAAGGTGGCAAAATATCTAGCTAACATCTTAGGACCTTTGGTGGGAAGTTCTAAGCATCACATCCAGAACTCTCAGGATTTCACCAACAAGATTGAAGATATAGTACTCGGTGTAGAAGAAACTATGGTGTCCTATGATGTGACATCTCTCTTCACCTGTATACCCACCAAGGAGGCTGTTGACATGGTGAGAAAATGGTTGGGCCAAGACAGCACTCTTACCAGCAGAACTGATCTCAACCCAGAACAGGTGTGTTCCTTGTTGGACTTGTGCCTGAATACCACCTATTTCAAATACAGGGATAAGTTCTATAAGCAAAAACATGGATGTGCTATGGGATCTCCAGTTTCACCTATTGTGGCCAACCTTTACATGGAGGAGGTAGAAACACAGGCGCTTAATACCTTTAAGGGCATAGCACCCAGCCACTGGTTCAGATATGTTGATGACACCTGGGTTAAAATCCACCAGAAGGAAGTACAAGCTTTCACAGAACACATTAATGCGGTGGACCAAAACATTAAATTCACAAGGGAAGAGGTACAAAACAACAAACTGGCTTTCTTGGACTGCTTGGTAGAAGTTAAGGAAAATGGTAAACTGGAAGTAGAGGTTTACAGAAAACCAACACACACAGATCAGTATTTGATATTTGACTCCCACCACCCTTTAGATCACAAGCTGGGGGTCATCAGAACCCTGCAACACAGAGCCGAGAACATCCCCACTAGCACAGAGGCGAAGGCTAAAGAAATGAAACAACTCAGAGGAGCCCTTAAAACTTGTGGATATCCAGACTGGGCCTTTGTCAAAAGAAGTAGAAGGAAAGAAAAGAACACGAGTACCAACAGTGAAGGGAAAAAGCAAGACAGGAGGAAGAACATGGTCATCCCATATGTAGCAGGGGTCTCCGAGAAATTAAGAAGAATTTTCAAAAAACATCGTATCCCTGTCTGCTTTAAACCGAACAACACACTAAGGCAGCAATTGGTACATCCGAAAGACCCAATACCAAAACACAAGAAAAGCGACATCATATATGCAGTGCAGTGCAGTGAAGAATGCTCTGATTTGTATGTGGGGGAGACCAAACAGCAACTGCATCAACGTATGGCCCAGCACAGAAGAGCCAATTCCTCGGGTCAGGACTCAGCCGTGTATCTGCATCTTAAGGATAAAGGACATACCTTTGAAGATTGTAATGTTAACATACTGGCGAAGGAACGTGACTGGTTCAAGAGAGGTGTTAAGGAGGCCATTTATGTGAAAATAAAGAAACCAAGCCTAAATAGAGGTGGGGGGGTTCGACACCAACTGTCTGCCATGTACAATGCTGTTTTAACACCTTACTCTGGGCGTTCCTATAACACCTCTTAGCCACTATCTAATCACACCCTTAACACCTGGCTGTGTTATGCTAATTGGGATTTTCCAGGGTACATAATTGCCACAGATTCTTGTACAAGTCATTCTGAATTGAGAAAGCCAGTCGGATGACTAGCGAAACGTCTTCAAGAACTACATTTCAAGTCCAGTTGATCTAATTGAATACAACAGATACATTCAGAAGGTCCTTAATACCTGGCTGTCATATGTTAATTGGGACTTTAAAGGGTACTTATATTGCCAACAGATTCTTGTGCAAGTCATTCAGAATTGAGAAAGCCAGTCGGATGATCAGCGAAACACCTTCAAGAACTAAACATTATGTCCAGTTGATCTAACTGAATACAACAGATATACCATGACCTGGATGAATGAGAACCTTCACAAGCATCTTGCTTTAAAATGCTTCATCATGAAACAAGCAGGGATCAATACTTAACCAAAACCAGATTAAACTAATAACTTTCATTTAACATTAACCAAAAAAAAAACCTGAAAGGAACTATGCCATCAATGACGGTGGGCAACCACAGGGTGATTAAATTGGTCCTAAAGAAACAGCACAACATGCACTCCCCCAAATTAACACAGCATTGCTGGCATAGTTCATGACAGTTGAAATGGTTTAAAATGTTATCATGGTTTACAATGTTCTATGGTTCACTATTTAATCATATTTATCCAAACATAATCAAGTGTATTTGTTGCATGGTTATGTGATGTTTTCCTTACCACTTAATTCAATGGGTCTATATTGGACTAAATATAAAGGGCCTAATTTACCCACTCGTGCTGTGCTAAAAAAAGGGGGTAAACTTGCGATAACCATTATTGTAAAGGCTAGCAGAAGTTAAATTCCATAACTGCACCGGCGCACTGTATTTAATAAAGGTTTTGGACCACTTTTAACAAGACAATTTAAGACCAGCTAAGTGGCACTGGGGTATACAGTATTAAATACTAGAAGCCACATTTGCCCAAAGCAATTTGCGAATCTGGGCAAATGAGGCCCAAAGTGTTTAATAAACAAAATAAATCGTCCACTTAAGTTGTTGTTGTGGAATTTCAGGGGTTTGAACAACCCAAGAAAAAGACTAGATCCATTAGATCCCTTGGCCCAGACATTATATGTCTCCAGGAAACCAATTTACTTCAATCCACCACACATTTCACCCTGAGGCCCTAGTTGGACTGGATGGCCCATAGCACCTATTCCGCTTACTCACGTAGAGTTTCAAATCATTGATATATGATAAATCTGATAGAAATGGCAAGTGTAGCTTTACTAATATACTCAATACCAAATGTTTTTGTGGGTATATATGACCCCCCAACAGCTACTCTACAACCAACCAAAGAGATCATAGCCTTTTTGACCCATCACCCATATGCATGAAATGTACTGGAGATTTTAACGCAACTATGAACCCACCTCTAGATAAGTTAACACAAATAGCTTCAACAAGACCCCATACACAATCCTTTCCTTTGACCCATCTATTACGAGAACTGGGATGGATAGGTGCCTGGCGAACTCACCATGAGCATATCCAAGAATTTTCACGCTATTCCAAAAGGCATGACTCCCTCTCTAGAATTGATCATGTCTTTGTCAATAAATCTGATGATCAGTGTATAACAGAAGTAACATCTTCCAAAAAGCACATTGGACCACTCACCCGTCTTGATTAAACTTGAAAATTCTAACCAGCCAGAGGCCCATGGCGGTTCCATCCCTTTTGGCTCAACTTAATAACTGAAACAGATCACAAAGACCCCTACTTCATCCTGGAACATGAGATAGAACAGGTGGGAACTAGATGGGATGCCTTTAAGGCAGTACTCAGGGGCCACCTACAAACACGTCAAAAGATCAACTTGAGAGAAAGAACAATTGTCCGAACAATTCCTACACACAGCTGCAGCAGTCTACATACAGCAACCTACACAAGAGAATAAACAATCCTGGCAATCCATATATGACAATTTACTTACAGAGAAGTTTAACAGAAAATATTTTTTTCCCAATCAGAGCTATATTGAACATAGCCACCAGTCTGCTAAGATATTGGCGAGATTGGCTCATGGCCTACCCGATCAGAACATGATTACATCCCTACAAGATATAGATGGACGAATACTTACAGAAACTAAAGACATTCTTGAAACACTAGCCAAATTTTACACCCAGCTATATACCCACTGCTGCTCCTACCATGAAGTGACCTGAAAAACATGCTCACATCGCAGGGTCCTTTTTGTGTACAGGGACCTCCTCGTTGTGAGCGGGGTCCTCCTTGTGTGCAAGGGCCTCCTTGTGTGCAGGGCCCCCCATGTGTGCAGGGACCACCTTGTGGACAGGGGCCTCCATATGTGCAGGGCCCTTCTTGTGTACAGAGTCCACCTTGTGGACAGGGCCCTCCTTGTTTGCAGGGGCTCTCCATGTATGCAAGGGCCACCAGGTGCGGGTGCCACCTTGTGTTCAGGGGCTCTCCATGTGTGCAAGGGCCAGCTCGTGTGCAGGGTTAGAATTTTTAATTGGATCATTTTGGGGATTTTACTTGTTACAGTCTGAATTAACAATCAGTGGTGAAAGTTGCAGAGAAAATATGTTGTGTAATGCGTGCTGTGTCTGAAATACAACATTTTCTTTCAATGTAATTTTTGTTTTATTTTAATAGGTAGATAAACTGTATTAGTCCGTGTATTAGTTATTACAATTCTCAGCATTCCCCATCATGCTCTCTGCAGCACCAAAGAGGACTGTCAAACATCAGGAAAGGCACAGGTTGCATGTCCTGATATTGAATGCTGTATAACAAGCAATATCAGCTGTTTTTGGTTCTGTGTTGCATTTGCTCTTGCATTTTATTTTTCAGGGTAGTATCCCCATTACCATCCATAAATTAGAATTTCCTACTGTTTACTCTGGTGATGTATCACTCTCATAGGGTTACCCTATGCTGGGAGTGTCTGACACTGTAAAGTAGCAGATGTCGCCTGGTGACATCCATTAATACTTTCAATTCTAGACTGTTATCCTACCTTTCTGAGTATCAGCAGAACAAATGATTGTTAGCCCTTTTAAGGACTTTGTACCCATCCCTCCCACTTGTATCTGTATGTTGTCCTCTCACTTAGATTGTAAGCCCTTCGGGGCAAGGACCTCTTTCCTAATGTGTCAAGGCTTGTTGCACTTATATCAATTAATACATAATTTATATATATGCTTTCTTAACCGATGTTTGAAATTGTATTTAATTAAATGTAATTTTTATCTATCTGTATAATGGCTTGCACTTATCCCCTTGTTTGTATACTCTGTATTTTAAAATGTACAGCGCTGCGTACCCAAAATATGTATAAATAAAATTATACATACATTATACAAAAGAGAACCATGACTATGACACCAGCCAGGAGCGTGGCTGAAACTACAGTTAAGGTTCTGAAACACCTTCTGTCCTTATCAATGTTTGCGCCACGCAGGCACGTTGGATATTTAAGCTTGAGGTGGTGGCAGGCTTACAAATAATTTGGCCAACCTTTTTTATTCTACATTAAGTATGATAGGGATTTCTAATGTATTGTACCACTTGCACCATGTTTTTATGTGTTATAACAATGGAGAACTTTATAAATGTGTATTCAAATATAAAATAATCAACTTTTGCCACACCTTGCAAAGAAGCCACTCCCACACACAAAACCACACCCACTTTGCCGCATTGCCTATAGGCGGCATTCTAAAGTTGTTTTAGGTGCCAAAAACCCCAGGGACACCCCTGTATATACCCCTCACTCCACTGCCACATAACAAATGCTAAATAAATTCCTAGCAAATATACCCTTCCTGAAACTCACAAAACAAGATGCACAACTACTAGAGGCCGAAAATAACAGAACCTGAAGTACGAGAGGCACTTGGTGGTGTGACAAATAATAAATCCCTGGGGCCAGATGGCTTACTAAAGTATACAAAACATATATAGATCATATAGCCCCGCATCTAACACAAACTTTTAACGAGATGTTCCATGTAAACAAACTCCCTCCCTCTATGTATGAGGCTCAAATTATACTCATAAAATCTGGAAAAAAAACACAAGACTGTAATTCATGTTGCCCTATTGTCCTCCTTAAATGGTTCCTTTTGACACACTTTTCCTTTAACCAAAGGCACCAGACAGGGCTGCCCACTTTCCCCATACTTATTTGTCCTAGGAATTGAACTTCTGGCTATTCAACTAAGACACAATAGAAACATCACGGGGCTACATCTGGGACAGAACTCAGCACTCATTAGTTTATATGCGAATGATTTAATATACCTCTCCAACCACACCACCTTCCACATTTGAAGTCATCACTGTCTATGGGCCTCTTTCATGCCTATTCCATATTGACCGACAAATTACCCCACCACTGGTACCCTCTGTCGAAAAATGTAAATACCTAGGCATAATAATTACACAAACATCCCATGATTATTACACCACCTATCTGGCCCTACTACTGGAGCTAGTACAAAATGAGACACACATATGTAGAAAGCTCCCTGTCAACCTGATTGGAAAAAATAACTTTATTAAAATAATTCTTCTTCCTAAAATAATGTACATCCTACAACATAGTATGATACCTGTTCCAAATCCCTTTTTTACTTCCCTACAAAGTATGCTAATGATCTTCCTATGGGGATCGGGTCTCAACAGGCTCCAGTTGAAATTATTACAAACGATGAGGCTGGACTGGCAATGCCAGATTTCCACCTATATTACATAGCTGGACAATTAAAATATTTCCAACCATGGCTAAAATAATGCCACAGCTTTACTAATGCCACTGCCAACTCAGTGTACGAGGCAGAAAGCATGCTCCACTCGTATCTAACCCTACATGCCTGATTTCATTCCTATATGGACTCTCAAACACCTTAACAATAGGAGGGACGTCCCTTGACCAACAACTATTCTAGGTATGGAAACATGTTAATAAGGCTCTTCAATATATATATGCATATCAGGAGAAACTACACTATGGCATAACCCCACTTTCCCCGCCTCGCAATCTTTGCAACTTCACAGGTGTGGGAAGAGTGAGGTATAGAAAACTTTAAATGAATACAGTTTTCCAAGATACAAGAGCAACTACAGGTGCCACGCTCCTTTTTGTTTAGATACCTACAGTTACAATACTGTTTAATCTCAGAATTTTAAAGTACCACTATCCCTGCGATACCACATTCTATAATCCAGATATTAAAAACAGTAGATGAGAAACGCTTACAGGGTTATTCAGTAAAAGTTCTTATTGTTAAAAATGGTGCTAATTTTGCCCCAACCAATCAGATTTTAGCTTACAAATGTTAAATAATATCTGATTGGTTGGGGCAAAACTAGCACTATTTTTAACGATTGGAAGTTTTATTGAATCTACCTATTAATCTATAGAATATGCAGTTGCCAAATTAGAGCAAATCTGAAAACAGATATGGGCAAACTAATAAACAAACGTCAAACACTGATTCCAACTGTAGCAACCTCAGAGTGAGAATATATAGCTGAATCACACCTCAGGGTATCTCCTTCAACACCAAATAAGCTAATGCAATTTTATATTTTACACCAATCTTATCTCTCCCCAACACAAATGGCGCAAAATATCACCATTACATTCATCTTCTTGCCCAAAGTGTCAACAAAGTCCAGAAGATTTTTGGCATTTAAAGGGCATGTCCACCCAAAAATTTTACTTTTAATATAATGCTCCTTTCCCTTGCCCACCCCCAACCGCCGTGTTAAAACTGAAAAAAAAAAAAGTTTCCGATGCATACTTACATTCCCTTCACTCTTCTCCCCCTCTCTGCTAACCGGAAATAGACCAGCAACCACGTCTGTGATTGGCTGTCTGTCAGCATAAGGGCTGCTTAATAAATCTTAAAATATTATGCTTTACATTTTTTTTAAAACCATTATACTATGGTCTTTTGTAAGTACATTGTAAAGAAAATTCTGTTATGTATAATTATTCCAGCAAATGTCCTGACATTTTATCCATTGTTAGAAACAGAATTAAAGTGTTATCTGTTATTGTCTAACCAAACAGATATTAAATTGGAGGCTTTTGCAGCTATCGCTCAAGCTCATTTTTCAGGCGTGGTATGACATAGAAACTGGCGTCTCACATTATTATACACATACAAGTACAAAATAGTACTTAATAGAAAATATTGCACAAATGTTGATGTCACAGTTACATATCGATCTGTAGTATTGACTAGTAAGCTGGCAATGCAAACAACTAGTTTGATATAAAAAAAAAAGTCCACATATATATAATATCTTTTTGTAAAATTAAAATGGTATTAGAATTCACCAGGAAGTCTTGTGACCATATGAAAACCCAAGCAGTAGGTCAAGTGGGTATATACTGGTGAATGCTATTGGTATCCAGCATGGGTACTGTTCATTCAGTCCATTAGCTTGGTTTTTTACAGTGTGATGTTGGGGATGTTGATAATAAATCATTATGATTGGACAATCTTGTCTGCATGTGTAATAAGAAGGAATCACTGGAACATTGCAGCACATTGAATAGGGTAGAGGGGGGAAAAGTCAACAGCTACAGGAATGCACTTGGAATATAAGAACAATGTTAATTGTATTTATATCCCCTATAAAAGGTTTACAGAGTGTATTGCATATTTACAATTGCTAAACAGTACTGAATTTCTGAGGTGATGTGTCAATTGTGAAAATGCTTCTACATCTTCAAGTTTATAGTTTGTATGGTATGTATATATTAGTTGTTCTGTACAGCAGTAAGACAAGCATTGTTAAGTTGCAGAAAATAAGACATAGTAACTTGTTACATAATCAACATGTCATTGCTACGTATGACATGTAACATAGTCACATAAATGAAACAGTATAGTAGTAGCGTAAGATAACAGTGCTACGTATGACTTGTTACATAGTCACATAAATGAAACTGTATAGTAGTAGCATAAGATAAGTGCTACGTATGACATGTAACAGTCACATAAATGAAACAGTATAGTAGTAGCATAAGATAACAGTGCTACGTATGACATGTAACATAGTCACATAAACGAAACAGTATAGTAGTAGCATAAGAAAACAGTGCTACGTATGACATGTTAACATAGTCACATAAATGAAACAGTATAGTTGTAGCATAAGATAACAGTGCTACGTATGACATGTAACATAGTCACATAAACGAAACAGTATAGTAGTAGCATAAGATAACAGTGCTACATATGACATGTAACATAGTCACATAAATGAAACAGTATAGTAATAGCACAAGATAATAGTGCTACATATGGCATGTAACATAGTCACATAAATGAAACAGCATAGTAGTAGCATAAGATAATAGTGCTTTGTATAACGTAACATAGTCACATAAATGAAACATCATAGTAGTAGCATAAGATAATATGCTTTGTATAACGTACATAGTCACATAAATGAAACAGTATAGTAGTAGCATAAGATAATAGTGCTACACATGGCATGTAACATAGTCACATAAATGAACAGCATATAGTAGCATAAGATAATAGTGCTTTGTATAACGTAACATAGTCACATAATGATACAGTATAGTAGTAGCATAAGATAATAGTGCAACTGGACAAAAGTACTGCAAAATAGGTTTGCCTGAGTCTCGCTAAAAGGGACTTAGTGATTGGTGAATGAAGCTGATCACTCTGTTACTTTAATATTCAATTTTATTTCTGTTAAAGTCGGGTGAGAGGTAGAAGATTTTTAAAAACCATTATAAGTTGTTTGGTTTTTGCAGTATTCAGTAGGAAATTACGATCACTGCAGTATTCTAAGCAGATGGATCTGTTGCAATAGAACTGCAGGCAGAGCTTCTTTGTATCCAGTGTGTTGTGGTGTGTGTGGAGAACAATCACTGGGAAGTTATGCTGGTGTCCAGTAGCGATGCCGTTCGGGATCCGAACCCGGATCCGCCGCGGATTTATCCCGTTCCGAACGGCGGATTTTCCCCTTCCGAACTTCCGATCAGCGTTTTCGTATTTTCGAAAACTTTCCGAAGTGGCGTATCTACTGGTCGAATGCTATTGGTATCAGCATGGGTACTGTTCATTCAGTCCATGCTTGGTTTTTTACAGTGTGATGTGGGGATGTTGATAATAAATCATTATGATTGGACAATCTTGTCTGCATGTGTAATAGAAGGAATCACTGGAACATTGCAGCACATTGAATAGGGGTAGAGGGGGGAAAAGTCAACAGCTACAGGAATGCACTTGGATATAAGAACAATGTAATTGTATTTATATCCCCTATAAAAGGTTTACAGAGTGTATTCATATTTACAATTGCAAACAGTACTGAATTTCTGAGGTGAGTGTCAATTGTGAAAATGCTTCTACATCTAAGTTTAGTGTGTATGGTATGTATATATTAGTTGTTCTGTACAGCAGTAAGACAAGCATTGTTAAGTTGAGAAAATAAGAAATAGTAATTGTTACATAATCAACATGTCATTGCTACGTATGACATGTAACATAGTCACATAAATGAAACAGATATAGTAGTAGCGTAAGATAACAGTGCTACGTATGACTTGTTACATAGTCACATAAATGAAACTGTATGTAGTAGCATAAGATAAGTGCTACGTATGACATGTAACAGTCACATAAATGAAACAGTATAGTAGTAGCATAAGATAACAGTGCTACGTATGACATGTAACATAGTCACATAAACGAAACAGTATAGTAGTAGCATAAGAAAACAGTGCTAGTATGACATGTAACTAGTCACATAAATGAAACAGATAGTTGTAGCATAAGATAACAGTGCTACTATGACATGTAACATAGTCACATAACGAAACAGTATAGTAGTAGCAAAGATAACAGTGCTACATATGACATGTAACATAGTCACATAAATGAAACAGCTATAGTATAGACAACCATAAGATAATAGTGCTTTGTATAACGTAACATAGTCACATAAATGAAACAGTATAGTAGTAGCATAAGATAATAGTGCTACACATGGCATGTAACATAGTCACATAAATGAAACAGCATAGTAGTAGCATAAGATAATAGTGCTTTGTATAACGTAACATAGTCACATAAATGATACAGTATAGTAGTAGCATAAGATAATAGTGCAACTGGACAAAAGTACTGCAAAATAGGTTTGCCTGAGGTCTCGCTAAAAGGGAGCTTAGTGATTGGTGAATGAAAGCTGATCACTCTGTTACTTTAATTATTCAATTTTATTTCTGTTAAAGTCGGGTGAGAGGTAGAAGATTTTTTAAAACCAATTATAAGTTGTTTGGTTTTTGCAGTATTCAGTAGGAAATTACGATCACTGCAGTATTCTAGCAGATGGATCTGTTGCAATAGAACTGCAGGCAGAGCTTCTTTGTATCCAGTGTGTGTGTGTGTGTGTGGAGAACAATCACTGGGAAGTTATGCTGGTGTCCAGTAGCGATGGCCGGTTCGGGGATCCGAACCCGGATCCGCCGCGGATTTATCCCGTTCGCGAACGGCGGATTTTCCGCCTTCCGAACTTCCGATCAGCGGATTTTTCGTATTTTCGAAAACTTTCGAAATTACGAGATTTCTCGTATTTTCAGGGACACAAATTTTTGAAATTACGAGGATTACTCGTATTTTCGGAAATATGTATTTTCGAAAATTTTCGGAAATACGCGGGTTTCTCGTAATTTCGAAAATATGAGAAAACGCGTATTTTTCAAAAATATGAGAAAACCTCGTATTTTCGAGGATATTTTCATTTTAATGGGTCCGCTCGCGGATTTTCGAATTTTTCCGAAAATTCACGGATCCTCGAGCGGACCTGTTTTTGCGAAATTCGGACATCTCTAGTGTCCAGCTGTTGACACGTTGATGTGTTAATTAGATTTATTTTTTTAAAAAGAATGAAAATAAATGTCCTTATCTACGGTAGTTCTTTCTCCACTGAGAGGCAGCCAATCACGGACGCGGCTGCCGGCTGCTCAGAACGCCGGGGGAGAGAGGGAAGGTAAGTAGAATTCAGGGGACTTTCTTAAAAATGTTTTTAGCGGTTGGGGCTGGGGGAAGAAATACTAATATATGCAGGGTTTTTATGGTAGGGGGAGGGATCGCAAAACGGGAGGGAGAGGGAGGGGGAGAAGGGCTGCAGTGTGCATGCCAAACTTCTCCCGGAGGCGGGACAGGAGGCAGAGTCCTATATGGACTCTGCTATCCTCCTGGTGGGCAGTTTTTGGGACTTTGGGGGGGGACTACAGGAGAACCATATGGAGCTGGGATATGAGGTAAGCATTTTATTACACTACATGGTGGGGCCATTAGTGGGGGATTATAGTTTTGGGGGTGGACATGCTCCAGGCTACGGCACTATTTTTTTTTTTTTTTAATTTTTAAAAAAAATTTTTTAATTTTTTAAAAAAATTTTTTAATTTTTTAAAAAAGAGGAACTTTATTGAGGTAAAAATAAAATATTGCATACATTGGAATTTCACATATAACAAACAGACATTTTTGGACATTATGCATTACTTTTTGTTGCTCATTGTATCTCAATGTTTACAATAATGTAAAACTTAAGAATATAGAGAACTAATAAAAACATTACAATTTACTCCATAAACATTGTTATATTACAAAACCATTGTTTACTTGTTTTGTTTTTCATCTGGGGACTTTTTCCCCTTTGGGGGGGGCTTTTCTTTTATCAAGATGTTTTGCTTATTAAAAAGTATTTATACACATACAGTTCATTCATTTAAATACTCATTGATTGCCTGTATTGGGAGATATTTCCCAACAGTTCCACACTTTATCATATTTAAGGGGGCATTCATTTTTTGTATGGCAGTATTCTATTAATTTCTTGCTTCCATTGTTGGATGGTAGGGGCAGAGGCTTGCATCCATATCTTGGCAATTTGCTTTTTGGCATAAATAATGCCTCCCTTATAAAGATTTTGCATGTCTGATCTGGAGGTACCGAAAAAACATATGGTTCGGGAGATGGAATTCTTCTTTGAGTTGATCAAATGTTTTCTGGGTGTTTTGATGAATAATATGTGATAGTTGGTAGATTCCGTAATTGAACCATTGGGTGGATTGAGGTATGGTGAGGAATTCCGGCAGGTTTTTATTTTCCCATAATGGGGTTTGTTTGTGGAGAATAGGGATTTTCAGTTTTTTGAGAGCTAGGTCCCATATTTTCAGGGTTTGATTTAGGAGCGTGTTTTTGTAGGGTTAGGCCTGTCCCTTCTGGCCTCTAGCGATTAGGTAAAGGGGGACTGGGTATATGGTTGGCGGCACTATTTATAACACAGGAAGCTCCAGGACACTAACCTGGCAGATGAAAACTGTACTTTCTGGTACCCCTCAATGAAGCGAGAGGTAGGAATAATCAATCCTTCCTCCCTGCCCCGGTACTTTTCATCTTTAAAAAAAAAATTTTTGCTGTGTAATTAATAGATTCCCCATAATGTTCAATGTCTTCTTTTAGATTGCATCGTTATTGAAGGACAATGAGCGCATACAATCAACTTCAAGCCCGGCCCAAAATGAAGACACAGACATCAAGAAAATTAAAAAGGTAAAAACTGCATTGACCTTCCTATCACTAACTTGCCTTCTCAATCTCTGCAACTCATTTTGGTTTAAATATAGCCAAACCTAGTGGATAATCATTACCTCATTTGCCTTACTGAAGGTGCAGAGCTTCCTTCGTGGCTGGCTGTGCCGCAGAAAATGGAAGAGCATAATCCAAGATTACTCAAGGTCTCCGCATGCAGATAGCATGCGCAAGAGAAATCAAGTTGTTTTCAGTATGCTGGAAGCAGAGGCAGAATATGTACAGCAGTTGCACATACTGGTTAATAACTTCTTGCGACCTCTTCGCATGGCTGCAAGCTCCAAAAAGCCACCAATCACTCATGATGATGTCAGCAGTATCTTCCTCAACAGGTAAAGTGTTGGGCATTGGGGTCAAACCATGTAACAAAATAACAACAATAGTGTGCAAAGAAAAATAAGCAGATTTTTAGCATCTGACATTCCATATTGGAAGTAGTGTTCATTGGAGTAGCAAGGTTCTGTGTAGCAGAGCAATAGAAAAATATCAGTTTTTTTGTTTTGTGTTCTTCTTACAGTGAAACCATCATGTTTTTGCACCAGATATTTTATCAAGGTTTGAAAGCTCGAATAGCAAGCTGGCCCACACTGGTACTGGGTAAGAATATGTTATTAGTATATATAATGTTAAAGTTGTAGTGTATATTCTGTGTTATATAATGTTCTCTGAATGTCTATGGTAGTATAACAAGGTCACCATTTGTCTGTAACATTTCAGTTCTTTGCTTCTCTGTTATATGTTAATACTTCGTTTTATTTATTTTTTTTAGCTGATTTGTTCGACATCCTCTTACCAATGCTGAACATTTATCAGGAGTTTGTAAGGAACCATCAGTACAGCCTGCAGATTCTGGCCCACTGCAAACAGAACCGTGATTTTGACAAGCTACTAAAACAATATGAAGCCAAACCAGACTGTGAGGAGCGCACATTGGAGACCTTCCTCACTTATCCCATGTTTCAGGTCTATATGAACAAGTAAAAAAAACAAAAAATAAAGTAAAGGGCATTAAATCAAGAGAAATTGGAGACCATGTGGTAGAGGCTCAGCATATAGGAAGCTTATGTGATTGGGTTGGTCATCATAATAACAACATATTTTTAATCTAGATTCCACGATACATCCTTACGCTACATGAGCTTCTAGCTCATACACCTCATGAACATGTGGAGCGTAACAGTCTGGATTATGCCAAATCTAAATTAGAGGAGCTATCACGGTAAGGTTTTATGCCTATTCATATGTTGTCCCAGTTACCATAGTGGGGTTTATGTAAAATGAGACCTCTAAGTACAAGGAGTCTGTGATTGGACAGAAAAGATATAAAAATGGACGGAATACATAATTTATGAGGGATGGAACAGGGGAAGGTTTACATTAACTATTACCAGAATAATTATTATTTATTTTGGTGTTTAATGAATCATTGCTTAGTGGTTTCCTGCAACGTGCTGGTTTAGCCACAACAGACTGGTAGGTTTTCTCTCACAAACAATTACTCGAGAATGAAAATAGTGTGTTACTAAGAATACCACAAAAGCAGTATTTTTCTTTGCTTTCTTTTGTTAAATTCTCACCAGCATGAATTGAGATGAATGTAGAGTTCTTTATTCAGCTGTTTTACAAGGACAGCTTATAATAAGCCTATTGGAAAGTCATGTTTTTAAAGTTCAATTCGGTTGTATGGGTTTTTCAAGTTTGCTTAACGGCTGAATGTGAAAACCATGATTGTTTGTGTTTGCAACTTATATTTTCTGGATTTTATCATCACAATTGCTTACAAAGATATTCAACATGTATTCTCCACTTTTAGAACAAAACAACTGTGTACATTAGTAGAACATAAACAGGGAGATTCAATAAAAGTTCTTATCATTAAAAATGGTGCTAATTTTGCCCCAACCAATCAGATCTTATTTAACATTTGAAAGCTAACATCTAATTGGTTGGGGAAAAATAAGCACTTTTTTTAACAATAAGAACATTTATTGATTCTTTAAACCAATCAATGTTGAGTGGTAACAGGAATAATGTGAGGTGCACTCCCCAGTCTCCATGCCACAAACGGTAAAGGTAATATATATATATATTGTGAAAGGGAGGCACACTCCAATAAAGCTTTACAGCAACAGTGATTTATTTATTCAATGATGAATACACAAGATACAATGTTTCGGGGGTTGTCCCCCTTCCTCAGGTGTAACCACATATTAACAAGTGCAGACTTTTAACTTTTATAGTGACATCATTCTCAAACAGCGTTAGCTCCGCTTTTAATTTTTTAGAAGGCCACAAAGTGCCAGTGCAAGAAGTGCAATCCATATATCATACAATAGTAACTTTTAAAATTGTTACTTAGGTTAAACAGTATATCAACTATATTTTGTATTAATAAAAGTTCATAATATTCATAAAATTCTTGATATCACAGTGTTTTTATTAATACAAAATATTGTTGATATACTGTATTAAAGATAATGCTGAAGGCAGGAGGAAGACTGGTAGAATCAGTTTTCTTCGGGCTGTGATCATGTGTTATGCTGTGCACTCAAGTGGGCTTATCCCTTAAAAGGAATATGACAGCAGTTCGAGGAGCTAAACTGCTGAGCTATCGTCTCTTACAAAGTTAAATTTAAAGGAGAACTGTGGTCTATTTTAAATGAAAGGCCTACTTTTAAAATGAGCCATTAACCACCTTTATATGTGCTGCACAGCCCAAGATGTGAAGAAATTACTGATCAGAAAGTTAGGGGGTGGGAGGTTCTAAATCTGTGGTCACAAATACTAGTTTCTCCTTCTAATCTGCAGTTGGCACATGCTTAATGCAGGATAAAGCAGAAGAAACCAGGAAGAGATTGAGTTGCAGTGGCTGAAGGAGGAGTGGGAGGGGCCACAGGGTGTTTCAAGGGGACTGCAAGGGGAGGGGCCATAGAGGCCCACGAGGAGGAGACACAGGGAAGAGGAATTGTCACATGATTTCAGAGCAGGAAGTGCAGAGGATCTGGTAATGCGGCTACCATATCACACATAAAATAAAATGTAAATATCTTCAAATCTTTTGAAGTCATTTTTGGACCGCAGTTGCCCTTTAAGCCTTGTTCTGATAAAACATTATATATATTTTACTTATATAGAGGGTGGTACTGTGTCAAGCTACTCATACAAGGGTACATTTTTTTTTGCGTTCAGTCAAGCAAAAGTGATAGAGATTGTGTGTGGAATCAAACTGATCGGTCAAGTGTCTGTCGTTTTTTTTTTTAGAAATTCTGATTGCTTTATGTTCAGTTGTATTACCAAACATGTGCACTGGTTGTAAAATCCGTAAGTATCTCATTAGAATCTCAAAAGTAAATTTTTTGATCAATAAATAATCAAATATCGATTCATATACGTGATTAAGTGTATATTTTTAATCAACAGTCTATTCCTTCATCTAGTAAGTCTCTTGAAATGTAAAACGATCAAGCAAAAGTTGACCAGTGTATAACTAACTTTAAACACTGAGGAAGAAACATACAGTTTTGATTGTCTTAACAATTAAAGGCATTGCTTTAATTTTTAAATGTCTTTTCTTTTAATTAGAATAATGCACGATGAAGTCAGTGAAACAGAAAATATTCGCAAGAATTTGGCTATTGAGAGGATGATAGTGGAAGGCTGTGAAGTTCTACTTGACACAAGTCAGACATTTGTGCGTCAAGGTAAAAACTTACATGACAGGAAATGCAAGAGTTTGGGTCGAAAATATTTGTTGATAACGGGGTATATGTTAAAGGAGAACTTTGTGGAAATGTATAAAACCTAAAAGCACCCCACTTCGAACATTAATAGAGTGAAAGATACCATAAACTCAATAAAATAGCATTTACCTATAGATTAGGTAGCTGATAGCGCCACACTATTTCCTGGTTTTTAGTACATCTTGCCCCTGGTCATGCATCCTGACACTAGTCTAATGTGCTGTTGTGTAGAGCATAAGGAGCATGGCATATATCTTACTGATTCATGCAATGTAGTAATCAGTAGGCGACAGTTGCATTGCGGGAGCTGGGAAAGTAAGGTATGCCTGTTCTACACCTCCATTCAGGACCCTTTATTGCATCGGGTGCCAGAGCCGTTTGCGAGAATGGCTAGTTAGAAGTTAAACATACAAACCCGGAAAGCATGTGTTTTACTCCTATTAGCATGATTGCGCCCCTTTACTTTATCTTCCCCTAAATGTTCATTTCTATTCTGGTCTATAACTTTATTGGCCAGAAACTTCTGTTGGGTATAATAAACCTGCTGTAAAGGGCTAGTCTAAAAAGTGACAAAAATAAAGGTGTGCATCTGAAATGCTAGGAAATAAGACATTTGACTCTCGTGTTATTAGGTAACTTTCTCAAAAGCAACAGCAAAATAACAGATAACTGTTAAAAAGAGTTACAGATAAATGTTTTTAAAGTCAAAGTCCTCTCTTCTGATAGAATGTTGTTTGCAGGATTAAGTTGCTCTTTTAGATCAACTTTAGGTTTGTTCATGTTTTATTTCTCTTCAGTTAAGTAACTTTTTTGTGCTGGGAAGTGTTAATCTAAAACATGCTTATCACAGAAAGAATTGTCCTGTGTTTTACTTTTTTTCTGCCCAAACAGGCTGTTTTACAACCTGATCCCTGCATACTGCAAATTAACTGTTGTCTACAGTGAAAAATTAAAGGGCTGACAGAAATGTGGTTGTGGCTAGAACTTTTTATAATTCACTTGGGAGGCTTTATTAAATAAAAGTTACCAAATCTTACTGTAATGTCTGCAGGGTGTCTAATCCAGGTACCAATGTCAGAGAAAAGCAGGATAACCAGAGGGAGACTTGGTTCTTTGTCTTTAAGAAAAGAAGGAGAGCGTCAGTGTTTCTTATTCTCTAAGCATCTTTTGATCTGCACACGGAGCTCTGGGGGGAAGTTGCATCTCACCAAGGTACATATATGTATCTTAAAGGATATTTGTATAAGGGGCTTATAATGTTACTGGTTGCAGATGTCTTTATTTTATTGTTTGTCAAATTTTGTTTTCTTATAGAATGGGGTGATATCACTTATGGACTGCACCTTACTGGAAGACCAAGAGGACGATGAGAGTCAGTATAATAAAATCATGGTTGGCTTATATTTGTAGAAACCCCTACATACAGTTAACATCTGCACACGTTTGTGTCTTCCTTCCAATATCCATTGTGTCTGAAGTGCATTGCAGTGGGTAACTTATCTAATGATTAATTAGTGTTTTCTGTTCAGTATTTCCAACTGAATACAGGTTCCAAATATACATTGACATTTTTTATTAGTAGTTCTAATATTAATTCAGTGATATCTTCCATTTTAGCTTGTAGTTTTGTTTGAGAAAGGGTTCTGTAAACATTATTATTATTATTATGGATTTATATAGCGCCAACATCTTCCGTGGCGCTTTACAATTACATAGTCATACATTACATACAGGGCAATACAGGTTATACAAAGTCATACATATTACATACACAGGTAATACGTAATATAAGTAAACAGAATGATGAGTTTCTTACAACAATACCGTGATACAATAGGAAAGAGGACCCTGCCCAAAGAGCTTACAGTCTACAGGATATGGGGGTGAGACATAAGGTTGTGGGAATCGGTAGGCTGTAAATAGAGTGGCAGTGGAGCGTGAAAGGCGGATTGGATCATATTGATTAGTCAGATGGGTAATGTCTAGACCAAGTTATATGCTTGCTTGAAGAGGTGGGTTTTAAGGTTACGTTTGAAGGTATTAAGGAACGGTGAGTGACGGACAGACGGAGGGAGCAGAGGGGCAGCACATGATGACTGTATTGTAAATAGATGATATGAGACTCATTTTTAGTGGCCCCTAATTCTGAACTCTTAAATGTTCCAAGGCTGTTGTTTTAGGGAATACACTTTATTTTAGCCAGATGTGCTGTCTAGTAAACCGCTTGCATGTAGTCGTAGAGTTCCTTCTGCCCCTAGGCTATTATAGTAAATGGTCTCCTCCTATACCCTATTCATGCTTTTCAACTCATAGAAATTCTTAGTTTTATTGGTGTGTTGTAGAAAGCAATAGTAATGTTTACTCAAATATTACCAGATGGAAAGGGCTTTTCCATTTCTAAATTTACCAAAATTCCATATTAGTGAAACTAACATCCGTTAATATTATTTCATCTTGAAGCATATAAATCAACAGATAGACCCATGTATGTATATATGTATGTATAGTTTATTTATAAAGCACCACTTGGGGATGCAGTGCTGTACAATAACAAAATACAAGAAAGCCGTACAAAATATATAAATAGTTCAGTACATAAATATAAAAAAATGTAACTATAAAAGTGCTAGAGCCTAGCCACAAGAGGAAGGGAGGTCCTTGCCCCATAGAGCTTACAGTTTATACAGATAAAAAGAAAAGGGTAGAAGTGCAGTAGTGAGACTTATGCAGTGCAAATAAAACAATCATATACTGTGCTGGTTACTAGATAGGTAGGATGTAAGGGTAGATTTAAACCTGCTGATTGAGGTTTCTTGAAGAGAGAGGGGATAATAATTGTTTTGCTGTATTTTTCTGACCTGAGGAAGAGGGTACATCCCTCGAAAGCTTGTCTACTAAAATAAACTGTTAGTCCATTAAAAGTATCACAGTACTCTATTTTTTACTTATCTATATTAATCTCTCAGTCATCTCTATTGCCTTTGTTTCATTTCTTGTTTAAGATTCTGATTTTAACATCTCTGTTTGCAGACAGACCTACACAAGATGGGGATCATTTAGACTTTAAAATCTCCGTAGAACCAAAAGACTGCACAACATTTGTTGTCATTCTGCTTGCATCTTCCAGACAAGAGAAAGCTGCATGGACAAGTGACATAAGCCAGGTCATCAAAGTGTCATCACTTTCTCACCATTATGTCATCATCACATCCATTATATCATTGTATGTTAATTATAACTATTCAGTATTACAAACTGTAGTGTATACCGGTATTTGTATTATCCTACACTCTACAATAATCTTACGTGTGTTCAGGACTTTACATCGCTTTCCTTGCCAAGCACTTTATATTTCACACAATATGTTGTATTCTATTTTCAACCATTTTGGTTCTGTGCATTTTACCTTTCACTTTTTATTCTACAATGAACAAAAGAGTGTTTTTATTCCATGCCTGATATTTGGTATCACATTCATTTTGCAATGTGCTTGGTTGCATGATCATTTCAATTACTGCTGACAATTATCCACACCAGGGAGCAAGTGAAAGAGCCAGAGCCCTAGTGTCTCTGCAATTCTGCAATCCATTTCATGTTCTTGGCTTTTTGCAATACTTTTTGAAGCAATCATACATAGTATTTAGTAGCATTTTTGTATTTAATTTTATCTTTTGTGAGTTGCTTTCAGTACCAGGCTGTGTTTGTCTCTTTACACTGCATTTCACGGTCTGGACATTGTTAATGTTATACATTCCAGGTTCTATTCCTCATGTTATTTACTGCATTCAGTGTTCAGCAAACCAGGTTCCTGTTGCAGGGTCCAACTTGCTTTATGTGAGTGTCTCATCTTGTTCTTTGTGTGTCTCTGCCAGTGTGCTAGCTGTCATCCCTTTCGTTTACCTTTTTCACCACATGTTCTTTTTCTAAATGTCTCAAATGAACATATGTATAAAGTGGCAAAGTTATTTCGCAAATGTTTTATGTAACTTTTAGATTTTTAGTACAATGCTTGTAGATGGAAGTCACATATTGTAACTACTGCTGAAAAACCACCATAGAGGTACTTTATTAATAAAGTTATTGTTGGTCCAGGGATCATTTTTTTTTCACCTTCACCTTTTTGGGGTTTTTTTTGCCTTTCTCTGGATCAACTGTTAGAGTAAACGAGTAGGATAGAAAGATTGGACTCTAGATTTATGTCTTTATTAAACTTTCAATACTATGTAATGCAAAAACCAAAATTTGTACAAAGCTAAATTACCCCTCCCCACCCTGAGACTGCAATACTTACTTTGCTCCCCAATGTACCAGAAAGAAGATATTCCTCTTTATCCTGTTTTCTCCAGTCGTCTCCTTTAACATTATTAGTGCTACATCTTGCTGATTAACTTGAAATGTTTCTGAAATATAGCCTCTTTATAAATATGGAGGGGTTTTCAAAAGTTGTGATAGTAGTGAAAATAGTGCTGCTTTATAATTATGCCACCTAGTTCTCTCTGTTCTTACACAAAGTTTTTTACCTAGTGTGTGGATAACATTCGGTGTAACGGCCTCATGATGAATGCATTTGAGGAGAACTCTAAGGTCTCTGTTCCTCAGATGATCAAGTAAGTAATATGTGGATGTTCCTCTTGTATTGAGTTTTGCATTGTGCTGAGGAAACTTACACGGTAATACAAGGTAATATGGCAGTTGGCATTTAATCATTTTAATGTGAGTTTTTCATGCGCAGAGAAAGTATTTTTCCTAACTACATTTCAGTGGGTAAATAGTCACTGACTGAAAAATACTGACAAAGGGTTCAGGCCCGCAACATGAAGATTCACCTAGAGCCACAGGCGCTCTGGATGAATCTCCCGAACGATATTCACGAGTGGCTGTGTATCTCTGGGTGAATCTCACCCCAGATAAGAATTTAACCCCAGCTCACATCTGGCGTTAAATACGGTAGTTACCGCTGCGCAATTGTCTCTTTAAATACTCAAGCAGCCGTTGCCATGCTAACCGATTGTGACCGCAACTTTACCCATTAGTGGTGCACCCGGCAGTGAATAGAGGTAATTGTGTATATAGATAAAAGCACAGCTTTCTGCGGCTAGAATTTTTTCCCTGTCACTTGATATTTCACATCCCTCCTATATTGTCTATGTCATACCTTCCAATCGATCCCTTGAAGACCGTTCTCTCTGCAGCCATAACATGAGTTACAAGTTAGAAGAAATGGGCTGCACTTCAGTATGCCAACTTCACTTGGTAGGCTTCACTTCTCAAGGATACCTTATGATTGGAAAGAAGTGATAGTGTCCTAGGAGTGATGTTTGCATTCAGGTGTATTGCATTTCTTCTAACATGGATCTTCACATCTTTGTTATGGCAGCAGAGAGATCAATTGAAAAGTAAGAGAAAGGCTTTCACAGTTGTACTTTAACTATTTTTTTTCACGTGATGAAATTGTCTGCCTTCCTGAATTGATTATTTGATTCCACAGGTCAGACAGCAGTTTGTACTGTGATGATGTGGATATTCGCTTTAGTAAGACAATGAATTCTTGCAAGGTTCTCCAGATACGATATGCAAGTGTTGAACGCCTTCTGGAGCGCCTCACAGACCTACGTTTCCTAAGCATTGACTTCTTGAATACATTCTTGCACTCATACCGTGTTTTCACCAGTGCTGATGTTGTGCTGGAGAAGCTGATGGCTATCTATAGGAAACCAGTCAGTGCAATCCCAGCCAGGTGCGTCACTGCCTGTAAGACCATGCCACTGTTCTTTGCTTTTTAATTTTACATCAACAAACTTTTTGGTTTAAATGTTATTTTTGGTATCATGACAGTTCTCTCTTTTTATGGCAACCTGCCCACCTCTGACAAAGAACAAATTCATTTAGATTTACTAAAGCATTCCAGGGAAGTTATCTGTAATTTTATTTTGAACATATACAGTGGTGTGAAAAACTATTTGCCCCCTTCCTGATTTCTTATTCTTTTGCATGTTTGTCACACTTAAATGTTTCTGCTCATCAAAAACCGTTCACTATTAGTCAAAGATAACATAATTGAACACAAAATTCAGTTTTAAATGATGGTTTTTATTATTTAGTGAGAAAAAAAACCTCCAAATCTACATGGCCCTGTGTGAAAAAGTGATTGCCCCCCTTATAAAATAAGTTAAAAAAATAACTTAATTGAGATCTATCAGTCTGGTAAAGGTTATAAAGCCATTTCTAAAGCTTTGGGACTCCAGCTAACCACAGTGAGAGTCATTATCCACAAATGGCAAAAACATGGAACAGTGATGAACCTTCCCAGGAGTGGCCGGCCGACCAAAATTACCCCAAGAGCACACTCGGAAAACTCATCCGAGAGGCCACAAAAGACCCCAGGACAACATCTAAAACTGAGGCCTCCACTTGCCTCAATTAAGGTCAGTGTTCACGACTCCCATAAGAAGAGACTGGGCCAAAACGGCCTGCATGGCAGATATGCAAGGCGCAAACCACTTTTAAGCAAAAAGAACAAGGCTCGTCTCAATTTTGCTAAAAAACATCTCAATGATTTCCAAGAATTTTGGGGGAAAATCCTTGTGACCTACGAGACAAAAGTTGAACTTTTTGGAAGGTGCGTGTCCCGTTACATCTGGTGTAGAAGTAACACAGCATTTCAGCAAAAGAACATCATACCAACAGTAAAATATGGTGGTGGTAGTGTGATGGTCTGGGGTTGTTTTGCTGCTTCAGGACCTGGAAGGCTTGCTGTGATAGATGGAACCATGAATTCTACTGTCTACCAAAAAATCCTGAAGGAGAATGTCCAGCCATCTGTTCGTCAACTCAAGCTGAAGCGATCTTGGGTGCTGCAGCAGGACAATGACCCAAAACACAACCAGCAAATCCACCTTGAATGGCTGAAGAAAAACATAATGAAGACTTTGGAGTGGCCTAGTCAAAGTCCTGACCTGAATCCTATTGAGATGTTTGTGGCATGACCTTAAAAAGGCGTTTCATGCTAGAAAACCCTCAAATAAAGCTGAATTACAACAATTCTGCAAGGATGAGTGGACCAAAATTCTCCCAGAGCACTGTAAAAGACTCGTTGCAAGTTATCGCAAACGCTTGATTGCAGTTATTGCTGCTAAGGGTGGCCCAACCAGTTATTAGGTTCAGGGGGCAATTCTTTTTCACACAGGGCCATGTAGATTTGGAGTTTTTTTTCTCACTAAATAATAAAAACCATCATTTAAAACTGCATTTTGTGTTCAATTATGTTATCTTTGACTAATAGTTAATGGTTTTTGATGAGCAGAAACATTTAAGTGTGACAAACATGCAAAAGAATAAGAAATCAGGAAGGGGGCAAATAGTTTTTCACACCACTGTATAGTACCTACACTACCCCATGTTTCATAGTGGGATGTATATACTTATTTAAAAAGCTCAGTGTGTATCCTAGTTACAAATGGTCAGCACAGAAGACAATTTACTGTTTTATCTCTTTACCTACTGGACACACAGCTAGTACACAGCTAATAGTTTATATAGTCAGTGATTCTATAAGTCATAACCCAGGTTACTTTACATGAAATGTTTATTTTTATCTGCTTAGGTCACTGGAACTTCTCTTTGCTAGCAATCAGAATAACAAGCTTTTATATGGGGAGCCTCCAAAATCTCCTAGAGCAACTCGCAAATTTTCATCTCCCCCACCACTATCCATTACTAAGTCCTCTTCTCCAAGCCGTAGGCGCAAACTTTCCCTCAACATCCCTATAATAACTGGTGGAAAAGCACTTGACCTTGCTGCTCTTGGATGCTCCACCAATGGATACTCCAGTTCTCCTGCTCCTCCACCTTACAGCAAAACTACTTTAGACATCAACAAACTCTATGTGTCTGGGAGTTTTCCAAGCAAGGTAGGAGAAGGAGAAGAACCACCAGCAGAAAGGGATGAAGAGCCTGAAGCACAAAGGCAGAGTAAGTATTTTCATGGTGCAGTAATATTGGTTGAACAATGTCAAATGACCTAAGACTGAAAGGGGAAAAGTCCATTTAGTTTCTTGTACTATAGCATTAACCAATGTACTTTACAGATACTGAAGTTTCTGCTCGGGGGGATTCAGACAATGAGCAGACAGATGGTGACGAGGCTGAAACAGACACATCTCCTACACGCTCCCCAACCACCCCTGTATCTCAGCGTGGCCGCAACTCAGCAGGTAATGTAATGTCGTATCCCACACAGAGTAGAAAGGCGGTGTATGATGTGCCATAAATCTACAGTAACTGATTCTTTTCAGTAACTATTACACTTCATTATAATGTTACATGTAATTGTTATAATGCAGATTTCACCCTCTTCTCATATAATAATGGCATTGTGATGACTTCCTGTCGAGAACACGACAACACCCGTAGCAACTTATCGGCAGCCTCTGCCTTTGCCATTGCAACTGCTGGAGCCAACGAGGGAACACCGACCAAAGAGACATACAGACGTATGTCTTTAGCTACCGCAGGTACAAGGAGTGTGACAGAGAAGAATGGGATTCTCTGTAAAACCAGAGTTATAATATTATATTAATAACATGTACATTTAAACAACATTTAGTTTTAGGATAGGTCTAGTGTTTTTTAATTGAAATTCCATTGACATATTGTCATCAATGTTGTAAATAATCTTACCAGCAAATCGACACTAGAATAGAAAATAGAAAGTCCCCCGGAGAGGTTTATTAGCATGGCACCAAGCACACCATGTTGCAGGGTTTTTTTTGAGACATTTTTAGACTACTAGGTAAACATCCTGTCTTTATTGGGTAAACATACAAATATAAAATGGACATTTAGGCTCCCAATAAAATATGTGCTTTAGTTCATTATTTTAAATCAGGACATGAAAGCAGGTAAAAAAAAAAAGTAAAAATACCATGAAGATCAAGACGCCGGTAACATCGGCCTCGTCGAGGACACAGATGCCGGAGGTACCCGTGGTGGCCCCAGGGGACGGAGGGCGGGGTAGGCGTACCACCGCCGCGTCCCTCTGGTGAATGTGACCACCCGCGCCGATCCTTTCCCGGCATCCCCTCCCAGCCCCCTGTAATCTCGGCCGTTTCACTTAATGCGGCACATCAGTTACCGCCGCTTTATAAATAGAAGCGAGCGGTAACTGATGCAAAAATGTCGGGAAACTCGGGCGTAAAAAGTTAATGATCGTTTATAAATATGCCCCATAATATGGAGTTGATCCAGGTAAATTTCCGATTGACACTTGGATTCAGGAAGGAATTTTTTCCCCCTTCATAATTCTGGTTTTTTTTTTCCTTCCTCTGGATCAACAGGCAGGAAATATTAAAATTGTAAGCACTTAATCATCATATGTACAGGAATATATAGATATACAGTTTAAGGTGAACACTCACAGGTTGAACTACACTCCTTGTCCCACTGCTGGCTGTACTGCTCCTCAGTCCATAATATATGTACCCAAAAACAAAGCAAATGAACACGCCAAAGTTCCTTTTGAAAAATTAATTTTCCTTTTATTTACCCATTCGTGAGATTTCCCTCCAGCAACGTTTTGGGCTGACCTCCACCCTTTATCAATGTATTAATGTTCATTACCCATTATCGTTAGTGTGTAACTCCACCTTAAGGAAGCTAGTATACTAGACCCTTTCATTTGGTTGTGTTTCTGTTGTGAATGATTCAATAAATAAGACATTTGATAGTGGAATACTAATATGGAAGAAGTCATATATCTATAGAGGTGGGCGCAAAATAGGGAGTTTATGGCATGCTTGATAAATTATGGAATTTTCTCTTTTCCTACCCAAGGGTTTCCCTCTGATCAAAGGAACGGAGATAAAGAGTTTGTAATCAGGAGAGCAGCAACAAATCGAGTGTTGAATGTACTGAGACACTGGGTGTCTAAACATTCACAGGTATTTTCAAATAATCAATGTCTTTTTCATAAAATAAATCATGCATAAAAATAAAACAGCCTTATTTAGAAAATAAGATCCTACAGTACACCCAAACTTTGCACTTAAAACAACTGAACTGAATCGTAGTTCAATTCAACTTACTTAGTTACCTCTAAAGACAATAGCAACAAAACATGTTAATCTGGGTACACACAAAGAGATTTTATTTCCTGGCCGAGCGTTCACTACTAGCGAGCACTCAGCCGGGACAACTTACTGACGGTTGTGGCAATAGTTGCCATGACCGACAGTTTGTGCAATCAGTCGGCTGTGATTTACCAATATGTCCATTCCGGATGAACTGGCAATCGACATTGGAAGTGCCCGCAGCCGAAAACAGCACAGAATTTTAGGCCAGACAGACCAGTACACGGAGGTGTTGGTTGATTGGACCAAGAAATCTGCCCATGTGTACCCAGCCTGAAAGATCCCTTGTAGAAAATAAAATTCCTACCTTCATAGAATGCCTCAATTGCTGCAAGGCATCATCATAGATGAAAAATGTGTAGGGACTTTTTTTGTTTTGTTTTTTTAGAAAAAAGTGTTTTGCAGACTGCCAGTGATCCTTCCACTTTTAAAGACCATGCCTACTTTTAGGTATAAATTTTGTACAGCAACAAAGGTATTTAAGTGGGTCATGAATTCCTCTCTGTGGAAACCTCAGAGGTGTGCTTGCAATGTTTCCCATTAGTTGCAACTAGAACTTAATACAGTATGCTAACAGTGCACCAGAGGTCTGCTGGGTTCACATAATAAGTAGGGCCATGGGCAATTTTTCCATATGCCTTACTCTGCCAAATCCAAGGGCATTCTGGGGGATATAATAAGAGTGGGGCTGCCCTGTAATAATTAGGTAATGTTAGCAACTATACATCATAGAAACAACACAAAATGTAAAATAAAACTATACATTATTTGTTAGTCTATGACTGTCAATTTCTCCTGTAACAAGAGCAACAACTATGTGTTGATTTTATTCAGTTATTACTGAATGTTCTAAAGCACAGGTGGTGCTTATTTTGTGTAATGTATATCATTATGCAATTTATATTTACATACAATACTTTCCCTTGCCTGACTGATAAATGTGTACATTTTTTACACATTTGTGTTTTTAAAGGATTTTGAGACAAATTTGCAGCTGAAGAGTAAAGTAATTTCTTTCCTGGAAGAGGTTATACACAACCCAGAATTGCTGGCTCAGGAGCGCAAAGCAGCAGCCAATATCATTCGGTAAGGCAGCTGTAAACACACTGACATCGATACACTGCCCAGGAATGGAGGATATTATCAGAAAATGTACACACAAACACACTATAAATCTTAATAAGGGAAGGAATGGTAATGTTATATGTTGGACATACAGGTACAAAGTTTTAAACTATATTGACACATCTATACTGTATATATCTTGACCCACAAATCTATACACTGCAGTCAAATCTTGAATAGAAGTTGTCACAATCGCTGTTTATTTGGTACAAATTAATAATAAATATTATTGTCTGTTGCTTTCCCTTCGTTCAGCACATTGAGCCAGGAGGACCCTGGAGACAGTCAGGTTACCCTGGAAGAGATTGAAAATATGGTAAGTTCTGATCTCTAAATAAGAGGTTTTTGGATTGAGATTAAAGAGAAGAGAGCAGGACTGTGGTTGGATAGAGTCAGTCTGGAGAGGAAGACACATGGTGTAGATATAGACAGTCTTAAATAACCTGTTAGCTATATCGTTATAAGTAGTGCATAGCTTAGCAATTTGTCATAAAGCAAGATAAGAATACCAAGGAAAACATTAGGGGGATATTTACCAGAACGTGCCCTGTACCTGCAGCCTTCGCAAACTCCATATGAAGGTGAATTTCCACCTCCTCACTGGCATTTGGTGGCCTTTAACAGATGCCAATATGTAATTTACACACCTTGGTTCCTGTGCACAGCTCCACCCATATCGTTTATATCCCTGGCTATTCCATCTTTTATATTTGGCTCCAATTGTTTAACATACATACATACCCCTTCCTTCCTAATTTACTGCCCAGTCATGTGAATCATTTAGCCATGTTTCTGCTAATGACACCTTTCAGTAAGTAAAATAATATATTTCCTGTCTTTTTTACCATAAATCAAACTTTTGAGGCTTTATAAATACCATTACAGTTTTTGCAAAACCCCCGAAAGGGGGGCCTTTCCTCCCTACGTAGTTTTTTATAAAATTTCATTGACCCACAGGACTAGTGGTGAAAAGAAGAAAATCTGTTTTGTATAATTTGCGATAATATCTCTGTTAAAAATAGTTAATACATTTATTTTATACATATATATAACATATAATAATATTATTAAGGATTATGCATGGTGGTGTAGTACATAATTCTGGGTCAAAGTTAGTACTCTCCAGCTGTTCCAATGAAAAATTAAAAAAGACAGTGGTTATGGTAGTTTTGAAATTACTAGGACGAACCAATTGTTAAAAATGCTGTGAGGTATAAATAGAATGTTTGTAATTTTCAGGCATTAGATGTTCCAGTGGATCCCTTTGAGTCTCTGTCTGCTTTAGAGATTGCAGAGCAACTTACTTTACTGGATCACCTTATCTTCAAAAAAATCCCATATGAGTGAGTGTATTTCCATGTTCTGTTCAGTCTGTCAATGTATTATGTACTTTTTGTTGGTCAACTCTAACCTAGGTATATCAAGCCTAACGGTTCGTACACATGCGCGAACGCGGGTCCCAACCCGCAATGCACGTCGTGTCCGAACGTTCTTTTTGGCCGATAATCAGCCTGTGTATAGGCACTTTATCGTCCGAAACGCTTGTTCGGTCGGGGACCGGCCGACAATCGGAAGAAACAAACTTTCGGACACAGTGTGCGTCGTGAGTCCGGGCCCGCAATCGCACGTGTGTACGATTCTTAAGCTTTATAAATATATAGATTTAAAGGAGAACTAAACCCAATTTTTTATACTCCAGAATCTGAAAACAGCCCCCCTAAAAACACCAATAAACTATAAAATGCCAAGTAAATCAAAGCCTGTTAAGAACTGGATGAAGTATCTGTGTGTGTATGTACATTGTCAGACCACACCTCCTGACCTCAGTCACATGCTTCCTTGCTTTATCTGTCCTGTAAAAGTATTGGCTAGAGATTATTAATGGGTGTGACCAACTGTAACAGGTTTGGGCCATAGCTAAGGACTGAGCATGAGCAGAACATAAAAGTCGTTGACCAAACTGTGTGATACTAGAATGCTGAGAAGTAAAGCACAAACCATATGTTATTTAGGTAAATTTCCCAGTACCCATATCAAAATGAGAGGTAAGACACAGATTACTGGTTTTATATCAAGGTGTTCTGCTTTCTGGTTAAGTGTTGTTCTGCGGCTTTAGTTGCCCCTTAAACTAAAATTTACCATTTTATTGAAAAAAATAATTATACAAAATTTAAAAGGAGAAATACGGTCCAAAACATATTTATGACAATGCTCTGGGAAACGTTATATCTCTTCCTGACCCTTGCGGGACATTAATGCCATCTATTTGCCTACATTGAAAAGCCCTGCAAAAGTAAGCACTATAAGTTATTTACATCACTTGTGGCAGCTAAGTGGATTTTGCAAAAGCCTCACAACCACCACAAAACTGGTGTAACCCCCTGACCAAGCTGGTACTGTAGAAAATGACCACCAGCTAATTGATGGGTAAGCTGAGCACTTCTGATTCAGCTATCACAGGAAATGGAAGGACATCTGCATAGAGGAAACTACACCCCCCAGCATGCACTGCAAATGTCACATGTGGAGGAACAACCAGTGGGGAGGAGTTTTTCTGTGAGGAGAAGTGAGGGAAAGGATTGGACTGTGTGTGGAGGACAGAGGCAGAATCTACCTGTGGGGAAAGCTGAAAGACAATCCAAGGATTAACCCTTTGTTCCAGGCTGGTGGTGATCAGTCCTTGATCTTCAGAGTTGTGGGATATTTGCATCAGACTATGGTAAAGTTTGCTACCACATATTTATTGTTTAAAGGAACTGTAAACTTAAAGAAATAAGTGTTTGCCAATCGTTTCTATTATTCGCAGGGAGGTGAGAACGCTTATTCTCACCTCCCTGTGAATAATAGTTTGCTCAGGGGGCACAGCCGAACTTACCTTACCTGGCGCTCCACTTGCAGGTCCTTCTGATCTGACAGCTGCGCTGTCCTGCTCTCCCGATCGCGCGCCTATCTTTTGTATTGGCGCGCATGTGCCCAAAGATAGGCGCGTGGTCGGGAGACAGTGGAGTGCCAGGTAAGATAAGTTCGGCTGTGTCCCCTGAGCAAACTATTATTCACAGGGAGGTGAGAATAAGCGTTCTCACCTCCCTGTGAATAATAGAAACGATTGGCAAACACTTGTTTTTTAGGTTTACAGTTCCTTTAAAGTATAGGACAAACCTTTCTTGGGAGTTATACAGACCTTTCTGCTCCTGCTGGATTAATGTGTTACACAGATTCTCTTGCTCCTGTCAAAGACCATATTCCTTTGGATTACAATTTAATGCACTTTCCTACACTAATGACTGTTTAACTTGCCTGAAAAATACAGTTATCAAAGGGCCCCAACCCAAGCAATTGCCAGCATAAGGACTATGTTATTATCTGCAAGGAACTGGGGACAGTGACTGCTATACCGGTTAACCCAGCTATATACCCAGATATGGATTTAAACTGTATAATGCCTTCTTATATTTGTTTATAACATAGTAGGCGAGGCGGGCTGCTGGTATACGTATAGGTTTCATCAACCATCCAGGGGATATTCCAATCATCCCCTTACATATCTATAGTCCAAACATAAAGGATATGGAGAAACCAGACTAAAGCACAGACTGTTCTGTGAAAAACTCATGTTTATTCTCACAGATATGCCAGGGCACTTAATAAAGGGCGCATGTCGCTCGAAACATGTCGTGTGGATATCTGTGAGAATAAACACGAGTTTTTCACAGCACAGCCTGTGCTTTAGTCTGGTTTCTTATATTTGTTATATTGTTTAATGGTTTGTTGCCAATGCATATTGCTGTTACTAAAATTATATTGCTAAATGCAGTTGTTGCATGATCAAAATAGTTGTTCTTTTCAGGTAAATAAAAAGGAGTGTCACCTGTAGTTGCAAAGAAAAGTACCCATCATTCTCATTAACCACACCTCCGGGTAGGTTACACTGGTATTGAAATCAAGCTAATCATTCTCAAATTGGTTAGCATGACTTTAAGGCCTATTTTTGCATAATTTAGTCCAATTAGCTTCTTTGTATCTTCCTGTGCTAAGGTGTGGAACAGAGTTGAAGCAAAAATAACTAAAAATAGTAAAAAAATAAATAGTAAAAAAATAAAAATAGGGCAGCTGAAATGAAGAATTTTATAATTGTGCAGGGGTATATCATTATTTAGGGATATATCGTTTCAATCAGAGGTGTCTGGGCTATAGGCCAGGCTAAGTGTCGTATTTATAAAGATTTGTAATCAGCAAATTCCGGTAGTAGCATAGGCCCTTTAAAGGGCAAGTCCAGACCCAAAATGAAAATTTAAATACAGGTAAATCATCCCCCAAAACCCTAAACGGTAATAGTTTGAAATGTGAAATATATAAATCTTATCTGAAATCCTGCACAATGTCCTGTTGCCTGTTTCTGCTTCCTGGTTCTTCCAGTTAGTAACTGTCAGTTATGGATTTGACAGTTGACATCACAGCCAATGACTGAATGTTAATCCCCTGTCTGCCCCTTCTGAGCATGCCCAGGCTCAGTACAGGTTTCTAAATTGCTCAGTTTCCATGAGGCATCCAGAAGCATAGCAGACATACAGTAATGAATTCATAAGACAAATAATGATATATCAACATATTTTAAAGAGGCCATTCTTTCTAAAAGATGTTCTTATGAGGGTGGAATTGTCCTTTAATGGATTATAGACCATAGATCTCTTTTAAATTAGAAATTAACACTTTATGAGCGATGAATCTGTATTTTTTTTAAATCATAAACCAAACACAAACTACCGATTAGGGTCAGAGAAGAATCGTACAGTAAGGCTGAGGCCACACTACAACGCACAGGAATCGCGCACAAAATCGCGAGCGTTATCGTGTGCGCTTTTCTTGTGCGTTTGCGTTCTGCGCATGCGTTTTTGCCATTTCGCGTTATGGAAACGCTGCGTTAACGCACCAAAAATGGTGAACGCATGCGTTACCAAAACACGAACGGACGCGCAATCGCATGCGCATCGGAAATCGCGGGAATTTTTGCGTTCCCGCGATTTCCATTTTAGCAAAAAACGCGTGCGCAAACGCGCGATAAACGCGCTAGTGTGGCCTAGCCCTAAGGGCAAGGTTCCACTATGTGCATTGTGTGGTGCTGTACATTCTGAGTGCGTTTTTCTATGCATTTGTCCACGTGTGTCCACGTTTCCGGTCTGTTTGTGTCCGTGAGCAGTTATGGAAAATCAACAGGAAATACTGGAGAAAACTATTATTTAAGTGCGATTCGGACACACACGGACGAAAACTCGTGCACACGTGCAGATAAAAAATGAACCACATAGACTCAGAATGCAAATTATACAGTGGAAACTGATTCTCGCGATTTCCATTATATTTTAAATTACATTGCGATTTCCAAAACAACAAAAATGGAATGCAACGCACATAGTGGGACCAAACCCTAACACAAGGAAATTTGAATCATTCCAAAAATAACTAAACTGAATTAATGCCATTATTCCTTTCAACGGTGTATCTCTGTATTATTTGCATTATGAAATATGTCCATTGTTTTATAAATAGCTTTTTTGCTTGTTTGTTTTTTACAGTTAGGGTTTCCCTTTTATTCTCTTTTAGGGAATTTTTTGGGCAAGGCTGGATGAAAAATGACAAGAACGAGCGCACCCCTTATATTATGAACACTAGCAAGCACTTTAACCATGTAAGCACTTTAACCAATTTGATCACTAGTGTTTGACAGGGGAAAGGCCACCATAGTACACTGGGCTGGGGTCATTAAAGGGCGTGTCCACCCCCCCAAACTATAATTTAACCCACCATTGGCCCCATTATGTAGTGTGTAAAAATCCTTACCTCACATCCCAGCTCCAAATGGTTCTACTGTAATTCCCCCCCCAAAGTCCCAAAAACTGGCCAGCAGGAGTACTGCAGAGTCCATATAGGACTCTGCCTCCTGTCTCCCCTCCGGGAGAAGTTTGGCATGCGCACTGCAGACATTCTCCCCCTCTCTCTCCCTCCTAGCTCCAAACCTTTTTGAGATAATGTACTGCTTCCTCCCCCAGCCCCAACCGCATTACTATTATTCACAGAATGTGCCCCGATCTTTACTTACCATGCCTCTCTCCTTCACCGGTCTGAACTCCCGGCAGCCACGTCCGTGATTGGCTGCCTCTCAGCCAATCAGGGATGCCGCTGCCGGTCCCACCCCCTGCTTGCATTTCCGTGCAAGAAGAGGGCCGGGCAGTGCAGCGAAGGAGAGACGCATGGTATGTAAAGATCGGGGCACTTTCTGTGAATAATTGTAATACGGTTGGGGCTGGGGGAGGGAGCAGTACATCATCTTAAAAGTTCATCAGAAAAGTGGACATGCCCTTTAAGGAAGTGGTCTCTAGCCTGGAAAACTTTCAGGGAGGAGGAAAGAGATTTACTGATTTATTTATTTTTATATTCATATTTTCTTATTCTTCTTCTTTAAGTATTCTGTTCTATCTCCTGCTTTACTGCTCTCTCTGCTAAATGTTCCACTATTCCTGTTATTGCATGTCTATTTATAGGGAAGTTCTCCACCTGAGGCAGAACTTCCCACTTATGCACCCTCATACCTGTACCTCTCTGCCAAACAATCCAGTGATACATTTGTGCCTTTCAACATGGGACCATTGTCACAGGAGAGGTATCTGGTCATTAATTCAGCTACATCCAACCACAGATGCTATTTTGTTGTCATTACTCCTAAATTCCTTTTAACATTCTCATTCATTCTCTAGTTCTATAAAGTAAATCATTCATTTTCATCTTCTGGATATTGATCATTCTCCATCTTGGATCTTTCAGGAAGTAGAGGGCATTTCTTTAGGACCAGGCATGTACTGTAATACCAGTGGCCTTCCAATTATTGTGGGACTACCTTTAAGTATTCTTTGTGTTGTAGATCAGATAAAGATTGTTTTGAAAGATCTTTAGATGATTGGTCCAAAGATCATTTATCAGCCATCTCTATACAGCCAGACTACTGTCAGGCTGACTGTTCTATGCTATATACAGGACTGGGAGTCCTCTGCACAGAAGAACAATGGCTGTAATTCCTAAACATCGTTTAGTGATCCAGCAGGACTTAAAGATGTAGTCTCCAAGTTTACTGTGGATAGTTACCAATAGAATGACAAGAATATGCTTGTGTCTTGTGTCAGATGAGTAATTTGATTGCTACTGAGATTTTGCGAGGGGAAGAGCCTGCACAGCGTGGATGTATCATTGAGAAATGGGTTGCAGTAGCTGACATCTGTCGTTGTCTACACAATTACAATGCTGTTCTGGAGATTACATCATCCCTAAACCGCAGTGCAATATACCGCCTTAAGAGGACCTGGATTAAGGTTTCTAAGCAGGTAGTCACACTTTTCCCTCTAAATGTGTAACAGCAGGTTAGTTATTTGTATATTGTTTTGTAAAGGCTAACAAATCGGGACTTAAGTACAGATGTCATAGAATATTGTTTGATTCCTCAAACTTTATTGTTGGTCTTTTCTTCCTGATTAATATCTGCCCACCTTTATCCAATAATACGGGTCACTTTTTTCCTGCTCTATTATATTTTGTTGAATTGTATTGCTATTTGCTTTCAGACAAAGACATTAATTGACCGGTTACAAAAGTTAGTTTCTTCCGAAGGCCGATTTAAGAACCTCAGAGAAGCTCTAAAGAAGTAAGTATTTAGAGTCTTACTTGTACTCTGAAGACAGATTGTAGTAATGAATTATCAACATACTACTACTATGTCTATGGTTATTCAGTGTATCTTGTATCATGTAGCCTTTTATTGCTTTTATCTTACTTTTTAGGAGCTTTTTACACTCTACTACAGGGGTGATAGTGTAAAGCTGGTCATGATTGTTTGTCCTGCAGGGCCTGATGAACGTAGGAAGCCACATCGTTGATTGGCGTAGTCTCAGCCAATCACAGATGTGGCTGCCGGTCCGGCACTTCTGCTCTTCCGTGCACGGAAGTAGCAGAAGAGGCCGTGACCGATGGAACGCAGGTGAGTAAGTACATTTTTACGGTCTGTTTTAGATGTTTTTAACCTAGCGTTTAGGATTGGGGGGGTTGCCTTACAGTATATTAGTTTTATGGTTTGGGGTAGACATACCTTTTGACTAAATATGTAAAATTATAGTGTGCAGGCAAGACATTTCCATTCATGTATAAGGATTTGAGTTACCATATAATTTGCATATAGGCCTTCTTTTACTGAATCATGTTTTCAGCAGCTTGTCTGCTGTTTCCCTAAATATCCCATGTTACTTTTATTCCATACAGTACAAAGGGAAGTTTTATGCGCTGTGAGGTTCAGTGTCTACACTTTGGGCCATGTTTATAAAGAGCTTTATCGGTAATGTACAACTGCGGCTGTAAATTTACACTGAACATTAGTTCATTGTCGAACGTTCGGTTGTAAAATACCTTGTGGTAGTGAACTACGGCAATGGTATTCTACGGGGATCGTAAATCTACGATTGCATGATCATAGATATACGATCGTTATCTTTAATTTACGATCATCGTTAATTTTCGATAACGATCGTAAATTAACAATCGTTAAAGCGATCGGAATTTATCTTTATAAATATGGCCCATTTCCCCAGTTCTGTAGGTTATGTATGGTTTGTGTAGTAGTAACTACCAGTAATCAGTGTTTCAGATGTGCAATTTGCTAATGACCTAACTGCTTGTTTACCACAGCTGTGACCCCCCTTGTGTCCCTTATCTGGGTATGTACCTGACAGATCTGGCCTTTATAGAAGAAGGTACTCCGAACTACACTGAGGATGGACTAGTTAACTTCTCTAAGATGAGGATGGTAAGCATTATAAAATTGTACAGATATAAGACTGTTATAGCTTTAAAATGTATATATAAATACACTTAGAATGTAAGTTTCTAGGCATCAGTAAAACATTTACCGATAAAGAGGTAATTTATAAATTTTATTATCAAATATATTTTCATTACACTATACAGCAAATACATTTTCTGTGTACTTATTTATTGTTTATTGGGCTAAGTTTGACTGTGCTGGAAAAGCAAGTAAAAATATCCCAACACTCCTGAAGGCTCTCGGGGCCAATTTTATTATTATAACACTGGATGTGTTCATTTTAAATGAAAGAACTAATTCTACTATCTGTAATAAAGCAATAGCTGAAGTTTCATTTTAATAGGACACACTTCTTAACTAATGTGAATCAACGAAAGAAAAAAATAAACAGTGTATTTGCAAATTTGTAAGAGGCCTATATGATCTAATTCACAAATACTGTATAAGGATGTGATCTAATATTAATAATAATGTTTTAATGTTTGTTTTGTCAGATTTCACACATTATTCGAGAGATTCGACAGTTTCAACAAACTTCATACAAGATTGAACACCAACCAAAGGTACAAATTTGAGCCCAGTTGCAGCAGAACTGCCCCTAGAGTACCATGCTATATAAAAAAAATTTATTGTGTTTGTGTCACTTTTTCTTATTTGCAGTTTGTATTAATAATGACCAATAGCAGTTGCCATGCTGATTGATGGGTTCAATAGTGGTAAAGTGTATACAGTTAATAGTTTATTGTAATACTGTAATTTGTTTTGCGTTGTCCAAAAGGAAGAAAAAACAATATTGAATAACAAATATTTGAGTCAGTGGTTACTGCATTTTGTGAACAGATTTGCATCCATCATTTTATAAATGTAACGCTAATAATGAGCAATTTTGAGCGAACCTCTACTGTGTTTTAAACATACTGTGTTGTGTCTGTGTTGCAGGTGACACAGTATCTCCTGGACTCTTCAGCAGTTCTAGATGAAGAGGGTCTTTATGAAGCTTCTCTCCGACTGGAGCCTAAACTCCCCACCTGAAGTCTTGTGCAGAGCCTCTGCCTGTATCATATTGTACAGAACCCCCATGCCTCTAGCCAGACCCCACTGTGCAGGGGTCACCAAGCAGGGGCAGAGATGTCTGTGTCTCCATCCATCCTAAAATCCCAATAGCTCCTCAGAAGCACCCACACTGCCCGACCCCAGGTTTGCCCCAAAGACACCCATAGAGAAAGTGAGTAGGGTGGAGACTGAGATGCCTCTTACTAGAAGCCCTGTCTAACTGCCTCACAAACTGTGTGGTGGAAAGGCTTGGACTGCTACAGCCTCCTACCAACTCTTAATGAAAGAAGTGTAAAATGGGAGCAACGCATCATCAAAACAGTGGCTACCCTGCACTTGCATCCTCCATCATCAGCCATGCTTGAGTGGAGGGAAAATAGAAAAAAAGATCTGCAGTCTGTCAAGGTTTATACAGAATAAATGCAGTGAAAATGGAGGACTCCTATGCAGAGAACAAAAAAAGTAATGCTGTACTTCTTATAAAGAAAATGGAAACAAAGTAGGGTTATATGATGGAAGTAATACCCTGCAATATGGCAGAAGATCTATTAAGGGATAAATCAGGGAGGGAGTCTAAATAAAGATGACACGGTTTTGATATGGTTGACCTGGATCCAGATTCTGGTCTCTGATTTGTTTTTGTGCAATGGGATTCTCAGAAGCAGAACTTGTTCGCAGTTGATAATAAGAAGAGACCGTGGCTAGTTTTGCTTTGTGGTTACGATTGGATTTAATATCAACTATCTTTCCAGAGAAGATCTTACTTCTGGCTTTGTCTGAAGGTCTAAGTACAGAGAAATTTAAGTGTCTGGTGTAGAGAAGCAGAGATGTTTGCTATAAGGAACCATTAAGGAATCTTAATGTTTTTTGGTGCAGTATCAGTGGAGAGAATCCTGAAAACTTTTTGCAGGACTAAAAATGACTGATTGTAATTAATAGGTTTAGCAGCAGGCTTAGTGTAGAGCCCAGCATTTTGACTGAAGTGTAGTCCAGAAACTGGCCTAGAGGACAAAAACAGATGGATCAGAGAAGAATTTGCAGCTACATTTTTGTTTTATTTTTTGTACAATTCAGTATTTCCTGATTACCTCTCGCTAATAAATCTTTGATCTCAGGGTTACCACCAACCGAGTCTGACTAATAATTTTATTACAGCATCATGAAATATATAACCACCATTGATCTGATAATTACTCATTACCTGACAAAACTATCTATCTTAAATGGCATTTCTACTCCTCAAATGAAAAATTGCATATAGGTAAATGCCCCCCCTAATAGTTTAAAAGCTGGATAATTTAGGATTAACCTGCTATGCAGTGAAAGGTTTCCACCTCCGCCTACTCTCCAAACTTTCTGAGCTTGTTATGAGCTTGCACGTGCTCAGAGGAGCCAACTAGGGGAACAGTCATTTGCTGTGATGTCGTCATAAACATGACTGACAGTTGCTAACTGGAAGAACCAGAAAGCAGAAGGAGGGGTAACCGGAAATGTGTAGCATTTCAAATTAAGGTGGCCATACATGCAACAATCCTGATCGTACAATTATTTGGGCTAATTCTGGATGCCTTGTGGAAACTGAGCAATTTAGAAACCTGTACTGAGCCTGGGCATGCTCAGAAGAGGCATCTAGGGGATTAGCATTCATCAGTCATTGGCTGTGATGTCAAATGTGAAATCCATAACTGATAGTTGCTAACTGGAAAAACCAGGAAGCAGAAACAGGGGAAACTGGACATTGTGCAGGATTTCAGGTTATACTTATATATTCCAGGTTTCAAACTATTACCGTTTAGGGTTTTGGGGGGTGATTTACCTGTATGTAAGTTTTAATTTCAGGGCTGGACTTACCCTTTAATCTGCCAATTTAGCATTTTGTCTGTGTGTATAAATAAATGCAACCGAAATACTGACTTCCTGTTTGTAGGACCCCTAGTAGAGACCATTATGGTCTTTCCCTTGACCCAGCGCCTGGGTTGATTCAGTTGCTCAGTAGAGATCTGAGCATATTTGACCAACAGCCAATCAGTAGAAATTACTGTTAGGAACATTCCAAGGATGTGGTGCATCCTGGAAAGAAGAAGGACCGTTAGAACCTGAAATGTCAGCTCACTAACAGCAGGGAACAGCAAAGGGTATGAAACTGATTTTTCAAAATGTGGGAGAATATGGAGAATAACTAAGAAGGCATTACACAAACTAACAATTTAACAAATATTGATAATTTCCACTAAACTGTCCCTTTAAGCTGCATACACACGTTAGAAAATTCTTGTCTGGGCTAATCGATAATGACCATGTCCAGCCTAATAATAACATTTTTCATGTAGATAAAAAAAGGTATAGTTCAGCCAGCCCCCACTGCTTACCCAATTTGTAAAGGTTGCAGCCTCTTAAAGCTATACACATGTGTAGAGAAGACAGCTTATGTCCACATGTCAGTTGTCTCAACTGCTGCTTCCTTGAAGAGGTTTCCTCTGGACAAACTATACCTTTTGGGATGGGATGACTTGGTAGAATCTTATCTATATGCAAATTTTCATTATGGTTTTGCATATGCCCTTTAAAGGGTCACTATACTCACTGAAACAACTTTACATTATCTGAAACTACAATTTGAGAGAAGTAAAATGGTGGCATTCCCATATTTATCTATGCTTGCTTTGTCATTAAATTATTAATGTTTAGTGAGTGCTCCTAATTCCCCCCACCCTCCCTTAATCACTGCCTACTTGTTGTGTGTTCTGCACAGCCTCACCATAGACACTGCTCTGCGTACACATCTCCCCTCCCCCTGCCGCCTTTTCTCTGTGCAGGCAGACAAAAATCCTAGTAAGAGGTCAGATACATGGTCTTTCCCTGTAAATGCTGTGATTAAAATAATCAGGATCTGCAGCTAAGATTTTAAATCTGAAAAAAGTTTCAAAATAGTAGTATTTTGCTGTATGTAAAGGTGTAATTTTTGAAAATTCGATTTTTTAAACCATTGCTTAAATGGCAATTCTCTACAGATTCCCACACAAAACAGGCATCTTGGCAGGTAGAAGTAAGCATAACTCTTGTGATAGGGAAAGTAAAAAGCCTTTTGCTCCCCAACATAATTTAGTGATTTGGCAGGCCAGATTGCTAAATGATGTAGGCAGATGTCTCTAAACACAGTTGAATTATAGCAGAAATAGTTATTCTCTGACGCTCTGGTTGATGTTTAGCTAGCATGGTATATGTGCCTTTAGAATGAATTCTGCCAGTATGTAAAGTGTTAAGAGTGGCAATTATAACTTAAGAAACCAGTAGCCAAGGGAAATTTACCAGAAGTAATATTAAACAGCAATCAAGATTCAGGGAACACCAACTGTCTGCCATGCCAAGCCATACAATGCTGTTTTGATACCTTGGCTGGGTACACACCAGCAGATATTTTCGGCCAAGCGACCGAACGATTCAAGGCACTTTCGGCTGGTCGGCTGAAAATATCTGCTGGTGTGGGGCGACCGACCTCAATTGTTCGTTCATCCGGATCGGGCGAACAGACGTGTCGATAAATTCCGATCGATCGTGCGGTTCCTTATGGGACCGCACATTCGATCGTTCGCACTTTTGGCCGTGGCCAAATTTGCCGCGACCGACTTGTCTCGGCCGAGCGTTCACTCATAGAGAGCACTTGGTTGGGACAAATAGTCCCTTCATGTGTACCAAGCCTTACCCTGGGCAGTTTCGAGAACACCTCTTAGCCTCAATGCTAAGGATTCCTGTATAAGTCATTCTGAACTGAGAAACTTAATAAGATGACTTCAATAACTAAACTTTAGTCCAGTTGATCTTACTGAATAAAACAGGATGAAATTCCCTGTTTTCCCTGGTCATTGTGGCAACAGTCACCAAAGGGATTTAAAAAGCTTTCAAACAATGAAGGGAGGGACACTATATTTGCTTACACAAAAAGAACAAAAATGTATTTGTTATATCACAGAACTTAAAACAGTTTTTCCAAAACGTAAATCATCTAAAATATTAAACTGCAACTTGAAAAGGTATTTTCTGACAACCATCTTGCTACCCATCTTGTAAAAATAGGGTGAATAGGTTGGACTTGATGGCCGTATGTCTTTTTCAACCTTAATTACTATGTTATCTTGCAAATTGTCTGCAAAGGTACTTTAGCCTCCACTGCCCATGAAGTAGCGACAGCCCGGGTCGAATGGGCTCTCATGTCTGCAGGGATCTGATTGCTTCTCAAGCTATAGGCTTTTTTAATGCATTGAATCATCCAACTGCTAATGGTCTTGTTCGTTGGAGAACAGCCTCTTCTTGTCCCAAACGGAATGACAAAGAGATGATCTCTCTTTCTCCAACTCCTGGTTCTTTGTAAGTAAATGGTCACAGCTCTTACCACATCTAATTTATGCCATCTTTCCACTTCCGGTGAAGTTGGGTTAGAATAAAAAGATGGCAGAATAACTTCCAAACCCATGTGAAATCTTGATAGCACCTTGGGCAAGAATTTAAAGGAAGGATGCAAATAGACTGTCTTCATAAAGTATGGTGTCCGGTTCTTTATAAGAAAGAGCAGCTAACTCCCCCACTCTACATGTCAAGGTGATAGCCACCAAGAACAACACTTTCAGCATCATTCACCATTCAGAAGTGGTTTCCAACGGTTCAAACGGTGCGTCCATTAGAACCTCTAACACAGAAGGAAGATCCCAAGGAACAATACTCTTTGGCCTCTGTGGTCTTAATCTTTTGAAAGATTCAAAGAATCTTTGGACTAAAGGGTCTTTTGAAAGTTTGTTACCAGTAATTGAAGAGATGGCTGAGATCTGTCCTCTAAGTGTATTTTTGTGGTAATACCCTTCAGGAACCCAGAATTTAGAAATTTAGCAATTAGAGAAGATAAAGGTTTTATTGGATCTTCATTTTGGGATGATGCAAATGCAGAAAATGTACTCCAGGTCTTATAATATTTCTGCATTGTTGAAGGTTTTCTGCATGATAACAAATTTAACTATGTTGTCCTGAAGACCCATCTGGGACATTGTAACAGTCCCTGCATCAACCACCCTGGGGTCGGAGTTATGTGAAGAGGCTCTTCCACTGCTACCTCGGTCAATAGCGGGAACCATGGTCTCCTCGGCCACATTGGAATAATGGCTATGACATTGGACCTCTCTTTATTTTCTCCAGCACCGCCCATATCATGGAGAAAGGTAGGAAAATGTATAAGAGACCCTCTGACCAATTCTGTTGTAACGCGTCCACTGCTTCTGCTTGTTGACACGGGAAAGGGAATAAAACCTCCTGCATTTGTTTTTCCCATAAGTCGCCATTAGATCCAGCACTGGATTGCCCCACTTGTCTGTCAGCTTCTGAAGGATCTCCTGGCTTAGGCTCCATTCCCCCGGCTGGACTACACACCGACTGAGGAAGTCTGTTCTTAGATTTTCTTTCCCAGGTATGTATACCGCATCTAGAACTTTTACGTTTTTTTTTCTGCCCAAGAGAATTTTTTTTTCCATCTCCCTCAGTAGTAACTGACTTCTGGTTCCTCCCTCGTTTCTCAGGTAGGCCACTGCAGTGGTATTGTCCGATTTTACGGTTACATTCCTTCCAACTAGATCCTTTGCAAAATTCTTTAGTGCCATTCTTATGGCCCTTAACTCCAAAAGATTTGAGGTTAGCCCCTTTCCTGACCAACGCCCCTGAGCGATCTTGGTCCCAAGGATCGCGTCCCAACCCGTAGATGATGCGTCCGTTTCTAGAACTGCATCTTCTGCTTCCCTTAGTGGATGTCCTTTTTCTTAGATTCTTTAGGGAACACCACCAAAGAAGTTTTCTTCTTAACCACCTTGGGATCTTAGTCTCATCGCTAAATGGTTGGACGGAGTTCTTACGACTGATAGAAGATAAAACTGTAGCCACCTCATGTGCCATTTCGCCTACATGACTATCTGTATAGTTGAAGACATGAGACCGAGAACATGAAGTATATATTTTATTGTCACAGCCCTTGCCTGGGATTAATAAAGTTACCACCTTCTTTAACCTTTCTTGTTTTCCAGCGGAAGAGAAACGACTCAAAATTTGCTCCCAAATACAACATGTCCTGAGTCGGAACGAGCTTGCCTTCTTTAGATTGACAATCCAACCATGAGCCTCTAGATATTGTTGGACCTCAAGAGTATGATGTACTGCTTCGTCTTTTGACCGTGCCACCACCAAGATGTCGTCCAGGTAATGATAAGTTGATACAACAAACTCTCAGTGGGATCCTCTGCACTCGTCCACACGTGGGTGCTCACTCCTCTAAGTAATCCAACCCTTTAATGGATGTATAGTTACAAGGAACAGCAAAAAGTGAGGGTAGCACTCCGAGGTAAACTTAGATTTATTGAAGACCCCACAACATATCACAACGTTTCGGGGGAAAACTTGCCCCCTTCCTCAGGTGATCACCTGAGGAAGGGGACAAGTTTCCCCCCGAAACGTTGGGATATGTTGTGTGGTCTTCAATAAATCTAAGTTTACCTCGGAGTGCTACCCTCGCTTTTCGCTGTTCCTTGTAATGATAAGTTGATATCCCGTGCATTCTTAGATTAGCGATTAATGGCACGAGCACCTTTGTGAACACCAACGGTGACTGGGAAAGGCCAAACGGGAGACATATAAACTGGACCTGACATCCCTCCACACAGAATCTCAGGAATCATCTATGACTGGGAATTATTGGAACATGAAGATATGCATCTTCCAAGTCTATGCTCGAGAGCCAGCTTCCTTCTTCTATCACTATTATGATTGTTACCAAAAACTCCATCTTGAACTTCTTTTGTTGAAGGTATGCATTTGGCCTCTTAAATCCAGAACCGGTCTCCAATCGCCTGATGCTTTTTTTCACCAGAAACAGATGGGAGAAATAGCCTTGGTTCCTCTCTGGCCAAGGTACATCCTCTATGGCCGCTTTGTTGAATAACTGAAAAATGTAATCCTTCACCAGACTTTTCTTGTCTGCTTGAAGGTTTGAAACCAAAATATGATTATTTCTTGGTAAATTCTGGAACTCTAACTGAAATCCCAAAGAAATCGTCCTCTGTACCCAGAGATCTTGAACACTTCTGGCCCAGACTTGAGAAAAAAGCATTAGCCTTCCTCCCACCTTCATCGTCTGGGCCGCCCGCTCGCTATTGTGCTTGGGAAGACTGACCCTGAAAGGAAGACGATCTACGTGATCTGGACTGACCGCGTTTCCCCCGACTTCCGTGTCTGTTGTCTAAAATTCTCTCTTCCGGGCCTATACGCCCTGGCTGCACGAAAAACCCTTTCTCTATACGAATTGGGACTCGAATCTTTGCCTTTTAGCTTTCCTCTCATGGGGCAAAAAACAGCTTTATCCTCCAGACACCTTAGAAATTAAATTAGACAAGGATTCTCCGAAAAGCATTTCTCCTTCAAATGCCAACTGGCATAAATTATTCTTGGATGGAGCGTCTGCACTCCAAGACCTTAGCCACAAGGCTCTTTCTCGCTGCCATTGAGAGAGCCATGGATCTGCCTGAAAGTTTCACCAGGTCTATGGAAGCCTCTGAAAATAAATCTGCTGCAAACTTTACTTCCTTCAACATGTCTAATAATTTGGATCTTTTAACATTCGATTCTATGGCCTCTTCGATATCTTGCAAGACCCTTTTGCGTGTTTCCCCTCTTCCAAAGTGCGGGCCTTCGCTTTAGACGAGCCTTTTACTGAGGATCCCTGAAGACTCCATAGCTCCTAATAGTGATCTTGGAAAAAACGGGAATAAGAGAGAGGAGTGGTACCAAACACACTTAACCCACAGTCTATCCACCTACAAGAGATAGGGATCCACTTACCTGAACACTAGAGACAACCTACAGGGCTGAAAGCAACCAAAAACTGTGCCACAGACCAAGTGAATCCCTCCCCTGCCTGTGTAATATGGACTGTGACTCCTCCCCCTGTAGACAGCTGCACATCTGTCTCTCCTCGGTGTTACCGCTCGAATTACCTGTAATGTAGCGACCACGCGATGTTCCTCTCCCGGTGCCTTGACTGACATCACGCGGGAATCCTGGCTTTTACGGCACAATCTCGTTCTCGCGTCCAGCAGCGCACCCCTGCTGCTTGCCGGCCTCGGGGATCACTGCCGCGACTTGCGGAGGACTAACCCCGGTTCTACCCAACAGATGCTCTATCCACCCACAGCCTCCGGTAGCAGAACAATACATCTTTGGGCAAATAACATTTTCCTTCTATTCCCCACTAAAGGCAATCTCTCCTCCGTGGGCCAAGACAGGAAATAAAGACGAAGGACTGTGAGGGGAGGAGTCCTTTTTAAAGCTTATAATATTAGCCACAATGACCAGGGAAATAATACTATTAATCATGTACATTTTATTTTAGATGCTTTTCTATTTGCCAACGCAAACAGTTTTCCAAAAACCATAACTGAATGCTTAACTACACAACCATTTGGTGAAAACTGCAATAAGAGAATATATTTACTGCTGCAAACCAGGCTTTCCATAAACCAAACATGGTTATTATACATATAATATTATAATAGTGTGCACGATAAAAACACACCTAATAATTTTTGTGTTTTTGTTAGCTATTGATTGCTAACAGACTGCACACATCTATAGGGTGATCAATTTATTGGTATGCAATTATACACAATAAGACATTTAATCAGAGCAATAACACTGAATTCAGCCAAGAGATACGCAGAAAATTCCCTTTAATATTGATCAGAAATCATAATACAAGCAGTAAGCAGCTGTGTGTATTTCACTTAAAATACAAGATCTGTTTGGTGCCACCAGGCATTACTTGCTGCAACTATGATTACTAGAATTTCTATGACAATGGAATTCTAAATGAGCTCTGGAAGGTAACACTAGTGTCATTATGAAATATGCTTCACAAACTGACAAGTCTTGGTTTTCTAGATTACCTGAGAACACTACACTGTTAATTCCTGGACAGGAAAACCACTGCCATTATTTTCAATGCAGTTAAATGGTTTCTCCATTCGAATTAAAGGGTATGTCCACCCAAAAATAAACTTTTTATATGTTCTTTATATAATAGCACCAACCTCAAACACCATGTTCATTTTTCTCAAAATCATTTGCTTTGCCTGATATTTAATGAGATATATATCAGGCTGCACTTCCTCTCCACTTCCACTTTAGATGACCCCGAGCTGCAGCTTAGAAAAAAAAAAAATTTCTTGCCTGTTTGTGTGTGTCTCTCTCTCTATCTCTCTCTCTGGGCTGGCTGGCTGCAGCTGTTGATCCTGGATTTCTTCAGTACACATAACTTTACAGCTGTGATTGATTGAGAGGGAAAAGGGCCAAATAAATATAAAAAGTTAGTTTTGGGGGTGGACTTGCCCTTTAACACATTTTTGGAATTCAGTTTCATTGAAGCATGGGAGATAAAGGAGCTGTGTCTTACCTCCCGTTCTTCAATAAAACAATTAGGAGAGAAGGGAAAGAACTTACCCGCTCGCTCACTTCCCCTACTTGTAGTCTGACAAGTCCCGACGACGAATTCTGTGTTCTATGCATGCACAGAAGTGAATAAATGCCGGATCTTTAGTGAAAAAATTACATTGTATCAAAGTGTCATATCTTCAGTCTTGTCCCATAAAAAGATATAATGAAATATTTACAAAATGTAGGGGTGTACTCACTGTGGTACTGTATATCAGTAAAAAAAGTAACTATAGTGGTGTAAAAAAAAAACTCATAGAAACACTGACCACGTCATGCCTAGGCCTGCAAACACAATGGATAACTTCCCAGTGCTTAATAACTTTATTAATAAAGATATCGTCCTTTTTGAGTAGTTGGCAGGAGTTCATATTGTATTAGGTACCACCAAAGGTCCTATATTCAATGTTACTTCTTTAAAAAAACTCACTCATGTACATAGTATTGGAAGGAAGTATAAAAACATAAGTCCATCAAGTAATTTAAAGGGCATATCCACTCCAAAACTATATTTAACCCATTACTGGCCCTACTAAGTAGTTTACAAAAATCCTTACATCTCTGCTCCAAATGGTTCTCCAGCAATGCTTGTCCAAAGTCCAGGAAAGTGAAGTGAAGGAGGTGTCTGTGAGCCATCCGGTCCTTGCTGATTCCTCAACCTCGAAAAGGAATGTGACGTGCTGTGGAGCCCTTTACTGCCCTCCCTCCATCATGATCCATCCTCTTTGGCCGTTGCACCTAGCGTGAAAACATTTGGTTACAAGGTAGTTGTCCCCTTCCCACCCCCAAAATATTTTTGCAAAATAATGCTCCCATCGTTACTTACGGACCCTTCTCTCCCGCACTGTCTTGAATGACGTCAGTCGCATCTGTGATTGGCCGTGTCTTAGCCAATCACAGACGCGGCTGCGAGTCCAGCCCCTTCTTGCAGCTTCCGCAAGCAGGTAGCTGGATTAGAGATGGCGCGGGAGAGAATGGTCTGTAAGTAACGATGGGAGCATTATTTTGCAAAAATATTTTGGCGGTTGGGGGTGGGCAAGGGGTACGTACCTTGTAACCAAAAGTAGGTTTTGGGGCTGGACATGCCCTTTAATTTACCACATCTGTTGAAAGACATTAAACACATCTGCTGGCATTAAATAGTCACATATGGACTTATCCCCTCCAGGATTTACCCAAATTAGTAAATCTCCCTGAACGTTTTTGGTATTTTCCTCACAGTAAAATGCAGTTGTGGGCTCATAAAAGACATCAGTATTGGTAATTACAGAATGTGCATTCAAACTCAAAAGAACCAATATAAAAATGAGACACCGGATTCCACATCGCCCCCCTAGGCTGTAGAAAACTGGGTAGAACTGGGAAAACGAGGTTTGGGGGGTGATTATCTCTGTGCAAATATTTGTATGGGGGTGAATAGTATCACTATACTCACTCAAACAACTTTGTATAATCTCAAAGTACAATATTAAGGTAGTAAAATTATGTTATTAACATATGTGTCTGTGCCTGCTTTGTTAGTTAATTTTCAATGTTTAAAAACTGCTCCTAACTGCCCCCACCCCCCCTTAGTCACTGCCCACATGTCATCCAGCCGACACTGGATACATTCATTTACATAATAAAGAGCCTTCTCAGCCAACACTTTACAGCTCATTAACATATCTTCCTGACACTGCTGATAGTGGGTGGGGCTTTTGCTGTTAGACACTTTCTCCCTCTCTTCTAACAAGCAAGTACATGCTGCAGATAGTGGGTGGGGGTGGGGCTGCTGCTGTGTGAGACACTTCTCCTTTCTAACAAGCAAGCAGACATGCTGGGGGGCTCCTGTAAGTGACCTCCTGTGACACACTCCTATAGATAGATAGAAAGACAGACAGACACAAAACAGGCAAACACATAGATACAGACAGGTAGACAGATATATAGATTTATATATAATAGTCAGACAGAGCGATAGATAGATAGATAGATAGATAGATAGATAGATAGATCAGGCAGACAGTCAGACAAGAGACCAATATGACTAATCAGCTCATTATATTTGGGGCTGTATTAATACATTTGACATGTTTTGGGAGAGACTGGTAAGAGGTCACTGCTGGGACACAAATTAGCATTGAGTGACGGGTCTTTCCCTGTACATGCTGTTATTTAAAATGAAGATTTCTGAGAATCTACGGCTCGGATTTCAAATATGCAAAATGTGTTGGAGTAGTGGACCATTACACTATCTAAAGGTATGATTTTGGAATATTTGATTTTTGGAAGTATAGATACCCTTTAAGTCTTTGTAATTTCCTATCCATGTGCAAGTACAGGGGGTTAACACATTAGTGATCACTGCCACAAAGGATCAAGAAAAAAACTGATATCCTAGTGCAGCAAACTGTCTTCTGCATCTGTCTTCATACTGTTATATGTAAAACTGCACCAAGGTGTCAGGGCCCAGGCCACTGTAGTTTCTCTAGTGGCCGCATCAACATATAGGAGGCAGTGGAGATGAATTGAGAAGGGAGTTCTGTGGCTGGAAGTTTGACATCCCTGACTTGTATGTATATATGTATGTATAGCGCCACTTGGGGATGCAGCGATGTACAGAAACAAAATACAATAAAGTCATACAAGGGGGATAAATGCATAGATAGTTCAGTATATAAACAGAAGTGCTAGAGCTTTGCCACAGGAGGTAATGAGGTCCCTGCCCCGTAGAGCTTACAATCTAGTTAGGTGGGTAACATACAGATACAATGGAAGTGCTGGAGTAAGACATATGCAGTGCAAATAAAACAATCATAGACTGTGCTGGTTACCAGATAGGTAGGATTAGAGGGATACACAGTGTCAGGGGGTTGTAGTAGCTAGAATGTATCGGAGCCTTGTTGCCTGTGGGGTATTTATTATATTGGGAGCTGGAAGATAATCATTTATACTCATTTCTGAACCTACAAGTTCATAGGAGAAAAATCCCCCATAGTACTCCATTCTAGGGCACTACAATAGAAATGCATTATATTAGCACCAACACATATAACAAACTCCGTACTTCCCCGTAACACCTTCTCCATAGTCTCTGCGACACCAACTTCATATCAGGCGAGTAAAACACTCAGCCCACATCGCTGTACAGGAAAAAAGTAAACGCGCTGTCTCTAAGCCTTGTTACTAAGTCGCCCTTTGATGACGTTCTTTCTGGTCGCCCAATCGGAGCATCGGATCCCAGTTGGCGCTAGTATTGAAGAGGGAAACGTCGGAACTGAGTAAATGGTGCAGGGGACGTGAAGTATCTGGAATTGAGGTAAAGGGAATGGACGGCTAAGGGAAGGGAATAATCAATGACAGTATGTTTGGTTTTAAACTTCCACTTCCCTTATCAAGCATACAAACCTACTGCCTGGGGCATTGCAGCTTTCCTGTGTGAAAGTGTGGGACAGGCGGGGCCATGTGAAGGGAGATCACCGTACCTTGTCCTTACTGACTCGGGTAGGTGTTGTCAGTTGTTTGCTTTACACTTAAAATGCTGCTCACAGGCAAAATCCCCCACCTTGTTGCCAGGACCAGTTGTGGCCATTTTGGTGCCCAAAGCAAGGCTCCCCTGGTTCCCAACCTAAAGCCTTGTTCGATCTTTGGCCCGACGAACCACCCCTGACCGACGAAGCTGAAGTTGGTTTCTTATTCAGTTAGTTTGTTATTCACAGACTGAAGTTGGTTTCTTATTCAGATTTGAATAAGAAACTGGTGTATTGCAATAGGTAAACCGCTTTGGGCCACTGAAAAATCACCGCAGACAGACACGTACATACCCCTGGCATATAATTCAGTTGAGTTCAGCCTGGCCCAAATTGGTTTTGGGCATGCAAGTTGGCACCAAAGTCTGCAAAATAGCAGTTTTTGCACATTTGAATAAGAAACTGGTTTATTGCAATAGGTAAACCGCTTTGGGCCACTGAAAAATCACCCCAGACCGACACGTACATACCACTGGCATATAATTTAGTTGAGTCCAGCCTGGCCCAAATTGGTTTTGGGCATGCAAGTTGGCATCAAAGTCTGCATTGTTCAGTCAGGCATTGTTTGTTGATCCGCCATAGCTGATGATCGTACATGTGTAAGAGGCTTAAACTTTACGCCAACCAGCTCTTGCATTAGTTTTGTGTAGTTTAGAAAATATGAAGCCAATGACAGATATAGTGAATCATCCTGTATCCGACCTGGTTTGTTTTGACAGTTTACACAGAGTACAGAGCGCTGTATAAGGCATTGTTCACGTTTATCCATGTTTACCCAGAAATCGTACTGAAACAATGCCCATAGGAACGATATTTAGCGTTCACGCTTAGGGCGATGCGGTGCATTAAAAAAACACTTCATGCAGCACTTTGTGGTTAGGCGTAGTGTTACCATCACAAACAACGGCACCTGCACACGACAATGCAAGGGAAACATCACACGTGTGATATTTCTCCTGTGTTTTTTGGTCTGTAGTGTGAATGTAGCCTTAAGTAGAATTAAGGTTATCCTATCACCACTGTGTACTCGTGTACATACAGAGTGTAAGAAAAAGATAAACTCAAGATGATTATACCGCACACCGGGGAGGATTTAGGGAACTATATTGGTAACATTTTATTACTCTGTGGCTGATAAGGATCTACTTCATTAAAAAAAACTTTGAACGGCACCCACCACTCTCTCAGTGCCCTAGTTATTTGCCTAGGTTGCCATGCCTAGAAACAACCTCTGTGTTGCTTGGTATTAGCAGAATGTGCTGCTAAAAAAGCAAAAATGTTGAACCGTGGAACTCCAATTTTAAAACTACAACACCCAGCATGCCTTGGTTGCATTCTGCTTCCCTGTGTTTTTGTCAATTGTAAGGCCTCTGGTGTGTATTTTTTTCCTTTTATACAGCTGGGTATTACACAGCAAAGATTTTGAAAAATTTTGCAGACCCTGTCTGTCATTTTTCAAAGATTGAGCTAATCACAGTCCTGAGCGCTCCCGCTATGCACGGGACTCGGTGGGAATACCATTTAAACTTTATTAAAATTTTCAAAGGACTCGGCCCATTGTTCTAACTTTATTTTCGTTTCTATATTGGTTTCCCATGCTATGTGGTATTTAAATCTAATATTTCCATCTTTTGTATTCAGCCAACGGTAAACATATGAAAGTATTTGTTTAGCTGAGGGGTGGAGGCGACTACATTATAAAAGGGATTTTTATTGATGTCTATTAAACTACCTTAAACAGTAGATTGGCTCCTGGAGTTGTCTCACGGTCTCTAACTGTCCGAAATAATTTGCACACTATTGGATTCTAGTGTTAACATGCAGCATTAAACATGCAGAATTGCAAAATCAAAATCTTTGGGGAAGTTAGCAAGAGCAGCGATGTGTAGGATTTTGGTTCCTTAGATTGCGATGTGTTGAAAGCTGGTTAATTGTATAACATCTGCCTTTTTGTTTGCTACCTTATTGTTCTACCCAAGTGTTTCTCAACCTTTTTTTCTGTGGGCCCCCTTGAAACTATTTTCCTGTTTACAGAACCCCTACATAAAATGATGATTATATGATTATATATTATTTTTCATTCACGGTCTTCAAATCCTCAAAATACATAATTCATGCAAATATAAATGATAGATCTAAATATCATGAAAACATAACTTATTTTTATTTCTTTCAGACATTAATACATCAAACACATACCGAGTAATTCAATAAAAGTTCTTATCGTTAAAAATGGTGCTAATTTCAAATGTTAAATCTGATTGGTAAGAACTTTTATTGAATCTCCCTGCTAATCCATACAGAATATTGAAAAATATATATGTATTCATGATAATCGTGGATTCATAAAGTTTCTGTCAATCTCTTGAGGACCCCCATGTAACTTCTCAGGGACCCCTTGTTGAGAAACACTGTTCTACCCCCATATTCACATATTATTTTTTTTAATTACCTGTCTTAATTAACAGCATGGCTTCTTTTCCACAAAATAATCTTCAAAAGCAGCTAGAACTTTTTTCTGCAAAGGGAGTGGGCAACAAGCTTTCTCTTCAGAAACCAAAGGCCAGGTAAGTTCCAAAAAAAATCTTGATACCTCTAGTGTTTTATATACAAATAGATGACTATAATAGAGTATATAGGGTATTCTATGTATGATGTAGCTAACATGAAAAACTCATCAAAGTCTGGTACAATAGATCATAACACTTAATCTAGTCATGCACTGTAAACTGGATAGGATAAAAGACTTTTGCAAAAATAATTATATAATATAAAGTGGCCGTGTGCTCATTATGCAAGCTATGGGGTGCATGCCATAATAATGCCTCTACCTCTAAGTAATGCTCTCTACTGTAGAAGTGATTTAAGAGTGGACTCCTGTGCTGTTTCTGTTTAGAATTATAACTAGCACAGACACTGACTGTATAATATAGTATTTGAGGTTGAATATAGACATACATCCATCTAGTTCAACCTACTCGGCAATACCCACATTTCTTGCCTAAGGACTAGGCCACACCAGCCAGTTTTAACGTGCGGTCTGATTGCATGTTAGAAAAAGGAACGCTAGTGTTAGCTAGTTGCAGTGGCCACGCAGGGGGGGGGGGGCGCTGCGATCCCTATAATTTTTGGGGATCGGAGCGCATGGAAATCACACCAAAAATGGTGATTGCATGCACTCACATCATTGGATCACAGAGCAACGGGCACCATTGCACCTAGTGTGGCCAGTCCAACTGGCCAAAACTAGTGTGCTCTATTTAACACTCGATCGGATGGCTTGTTAAAACACGCTGGTGTGGCCTAGCCCTAACTGTTGATCCTTTTGAAGTGGTTTTAGCAAGAGGCGGATGTGTTATAGCACCAAGTATACACTCCATGCACAAATGAGGCTTAACACACCTTGCTCTAGCCTGGCATTTCTCAACCCTCTAACTTTGTAGAGCCCCCTAGCCCTAGGAGTTCCTGGTTGAGAAACACTGCTCTAGCCTAATAGTTGTTGGAACAAAAAATGTACAGTATATGTAAAATAATGAAGTCTTGAGCTAACAAGCATAGTAGGCTTATTAAAAGTTGGATCTAAAACCAGTCCAATATTCTTTAAAGGAGAACCATATTTGTCATTTATTGTAGTTAGTTTGAAAGCATTTATAATTTTTACAGGTATATTGTGTGTACCATTTGCAAACCTTTTGTTTTTTAGATTTTCGCCCTATGTTTGTCTTATTAATATCATTTTGTTTTCCCTCCTTTACAGTGTATTTACATTTAAAAAGAAATGTTCCCCACATAAGTCTGTGTCAGCTGGATTTAATGAGGTGAAACACCATGTATTTTTGAAGGATAAAAATGTGAATGTATTCCAAGGGGATTACCGTACCAATCTTGCAACTTTGCCTAAAACTACAGATCACAATAAAATAAATGTTTTTTTTACTTCTGTCACAAAATCCTCTGAGTCAACACCAACAGTGGCACCCAAGAACACTAGCAATGATGGTGGTTGCATGAACATGAACACTACAAAGAAAATCGGGTCAAATTCCTCTTTCAGTTCTGCTAATAGTACAGAGGAATGGGACGATCTTGATGATTTTGACACCTCAATATCTTCTCCCAAAAGCCGCTGTGGAAAACCTGGTAAAACTCAACAAAAAAGCAAGAACATACCACTTTTGACTTCCCCTTTAAAGCAGCATCTAAGCTCTGAAGGTTTGCACATTCCAGAACAGGACTGCACTGAAATACCTTGTGAAAATAGTTTAGCTTTTGAGCAACAGCAAAGTGTGCAAGATCAAAGAACAAAAACACCAGATAGGTTATTACATTGTCTGGAACCCGTGGAGCAAAAAGCATTAGGTATCTGTTAACATTCATTTCTTATTGTGTGCAAAACACAGAGAGATTGATTAAAAGTTCTTATTGTTAAAAATGGTGCTAATTTTGCCCCAACCAATCAAATGTTAGCTGTTAAATAAGAACTGATTGGTTGGGGCAAAATTTGCACCATTTTAAACAATAGCTTTTATTGAATCTCCCTAAATGTTATAAACTTATTTCTTTTGAAATGTACCAATACTTAAAGGGCATGTCCCCTTGAAAAACTAAGTTAATACAATGATCCTTAGGGTTGCCTACCCCCAACCACCATAATAATACTAAAAAAAAACAACTTTCCGATATTTACTTAGTCCCTTTGCTATCCCACGACTATCTTCTTCCCTCTCTGCTAAACAGAAACAGCAGAGAGGGGCCGGACCGGCAGCCGCGTCTGTGATTCAGATGCAGCTGCCGGCTGTATAGATGGGAAAGAAGGGCTGTAAGTAAATATTGTAGTTTGTTTTTTTTTTTTTTTTTTTAAATATTACTTGTATTAATACATATAGAGCTGGTTGATCCAGGGATACTTTCCGATTGCCCTTTGGAGTCGGGAAGGATTTCCCCCCTAACAGATTTGATTTTTTGAATTGTTTATCTTAAGTGATTATCCAGAAGAATAGATACTCCACAAGAGGCAGTACTGAATGAATGGGTACTGTGGGCTGCCCAACCGATCCACATTTTCTTTGTGTAATGTAAAGTAATTTGGAAGAGGTGAGTCTACTAGAGACATATGATGTCTGCTTTGAGGATGTGTATATAAGAGAATATTGTTAATCTCTTTTTAGGGTCATTCATGCCCCTCAGTCCAGGTCATGACCTTAAAGGGAAGTTCAGTGCAAATACATATACTTTTCAGAAAAAAGAGCAGTATTTTTCCATCCTAATTCCCTATACCTGGCAATTCAGCATTTTGTCTGTGCATAAATAAATGCAACTGAAATACTGACTTCCTGTTTGCAGGACCCCTAGTAGAGACCGTTATTGTCTTGTCCTTGACCCGGTGCCTGGGTTGATTCAGTTGCTCAGTAGAGATCTGAGCATCTTTGACCATCCAACAGCCAATCAATAGAAATAACTGTTAGGAACATTCCAAGGATGTGGTGCATCCTGGGAAGAAGGACCGTTACAGAACCTGAAATGTCATCTCACTAATGTCAACAGCAGGGAATAGCAAAGGGTATGAAATCAACTGATTTTTCAAAATGGAAGAGAATTTGTAGAAAAACTAAGTATGCATTACACAAACCAACAATTTAACAAATATTGATAATTTCCACTGAACTGTCCCTTTAAGTAGCAACGTCATATCTGTAGTATCAAGGTAGAACCAATGCATTTTTCCTATGTAGATAACACAGATAACCATAAAAAAAACAATACAATGATAACAATAAACAGTTGTCCCACTAGGGGACTTAGCTTAACCATAGTTAAGGAAACAACAGGATACCTGGGGGGGGTGCACAAATGCTGTTTCTGCAGAGACGGAGATGGGGAAGTGATCCGCAGTTCCCCGGCACCATCCTGTATATATCAAGCACCAGCAGTTCATGGACAAAATTTAGTTTTACTTCTGTGTTCTTTCTGATCAGAATTTTATTTATTGAAGATTTATTTTCTGCAGCCTGTTTATAATGGTAGTCAGTGTTCCCACTTATTGTATGTGTGATTTATTTTTTTATCTGTGTTCATACCAAATGAAACTTTGTGTGCTACATTCTGCATTGCTTATAAAATAGATATCTGTGTGCACAAGCCTGCTGAGCTGTGTGGGCTGGGGCGTTGATTGTTAAAGTGTAAATTAAACGTGTATTTTCAGGCAGTAAAAAAGACTCGTGTAGGGGTAAGGATGAGATAGGACCTACTCAAGAAACAGTATCTCGGCTACTTCCTGAGGATGATGAATGGGAACCTGAATTTATTCCTCCATCCCCATCAGATGAAAGTCTGCATTCTCCTCCTTTGCTAAGGGTTATTGGGTAAGTAATTTGTCTTTAAACTGTACTAATGGAATTTACCATTGCAGAGTATTATGTTGCAATGACCTGTCATTATCAGTTGTTACTAAACCAAACTCAGAGTTAAAGGGCATGTTCACCCCATATCTTATATATATAACACCTCGACCCTCCCCAAACACTGGAACCACAGAACCTACCCTTTGAACATTTTTTAAATGGTTTTATTAATATGTAAAATACACGAGTGTCTAAAGTCATGAATATATATATAACAGGCAACTTACAGGTATATAAAGACATGTTAAGTTTACATTTCAACTATGACAGCTTAAAGGGCATGTCCACCTCTTTTCCTAACTTTTGGCAGATAGTAGTGCTAGTTCCCCCAGACCCAACCGCTATAATAATTTTTTCAGAAAGTTCCCAGAAGGTTACTTACCTCTCTCCTCCGCCCCAATGCCCGGCCTCCTGCTTGCATAGAGTTGCAAGCAGGGGGCATGGCCGGCAGCTGCATCTGTGATTGGCTGAGAGGCAGCCAATCACGGACACGGCTGCCGGCAGTTCAGAACGCCGTAGGAGAGAGGGAAGGTAAGTAAAGATCGGGGGAGTCTTTGGATAATATAGCGGTTGGGGCTGAGGTAACTAGCTCTAATATCTGCCTAAGGGTTTTTACACTAGGGAAAGGGAGAGGGGGATGTGAAGGGCTGCTCTGAGCAAGCCAAAAACCTTCTACAGAACCACAGCGTCTGTGTTGGTATATGATGTTTTGGACTCTAAGGACACTATTGATTTAATTTATCCAGGTTTTAATGAGGGCGTTGGTGGTCTGGTGCCATCCGCTTGATACACATTTTTGGATCTAGGAGGATTGGCCACGTAGAATGTTTATTTGTATCGTACGACTTTATGCCAAAATGGAGTGATTTGAGGACACTCCCAGATAAGCTGCCAAAATTCAGCATTTTTTTGATGGCATTTCGGACAAGTGTTTATGTATGTTGGAAAGGGCAGTTTATGAGGTGTTCGGTATGCATGGTGAGTAATATTTATCTGAATTAGACAATTGTTAGCCGCAGGAGAAGAATCTAAACTTATCTATTCAGCATAATCCCTCGTCGATGTCTCCTTTGCCAACTTGTTGCGACTCTCGTTGCTGCTGAAGAGGCTTCAGTCACGGCCATAAGTCATTGGTCGTGACTGATGGCTGCAACCCAAAAGAAACAGAATGAAGAAGAGAGCCAGCAGAGGGAATTAAGCTGCATAGGTAAGCTTAGGAGCATTTGTAAAAAGGGTACGTTTTGCAGTTCCAGGGTATACAGGGTGTTAATCTTGTATGGAAATATTAGATATGGGGTGGACAAGCCCTTTAAATTAAAATGATTGGCGATATTAGCAGGTGGTATTGTTCAATAATCTCTTTAGCGTGTGGTGTCCAATAATGAAATCTGACCAACAAAATCATTTAGTTTTCGTTACTGGGGGAATCATTTCATTGTAGTAATTGGTTGTTTGGCTAATGTTTTTGCATATGGGCTTTCTAAAGCATACCAAAGAGGGGGTTGATATATTTCGACCAATTCAACAAATTCCATAGAATCAAAATAGAGCAAAAATATTGATGGCAGTTTATCGATTTTATTTCAATTAACTGCTTGCCGATATCGAGCAGTTAACGCAAGGTGGAAAAGTTTGACTTTGTTTTCCAATTTAGTTTTTGAACAGGATGAAACGTGCGAAAATTTGATTGGAATAATTGACTTGTGTATGGCCTGCTTTAGTCTGTGCTTTAATGTACTATGTGTATTAAGACATACGGGCAAAACCTTTTATTAGCTTTGTAATTCAAGTTTATTTTAATATGCTCAAAATATGCTCAATGATTAGTAGTGATCCTGGTGAGAGTATTACAGATGGTTTCATTACACTCATCTTCTTTATTTATAATAGTGCACAGAGAAAGCAAAACGTCTCCTCTGTAACATCAGATGTAAACGACTGTGTGTATGCAGCTAATCAACAGCAAGACCTGGGAAGCTCTTCCTCACATGGTAATATGGGTACTTTTTTTGTTTTGCTTTGTAGATCTCATGAAAAAAACTTACTGGATAAAGAGTATTTTTTTTTTTGTTTTATTTTATTCTTTGCAGTAGAGTGCAAAGTTTCGCCTCAACTTTTAAAAGTGATGCTTGAAATATGTGATCTAGTTGAAAACATTCCCCTATCAGAGATACATTTGCTATCTTGTGGATTGGATCTTCAAAAGAAAAGGGATATGCGGTGCGTAGCTTAAGGTGTGCTAGATATTGTATGATGTGACTTTTTTGTGTAAAGAATAAAAAAAACAAAAAACATATGTTGCTTCAGTGTGCACTAAATACCTTAACATAATTGTTATTCTTTTGCAGCAAGCAACTCTTGTTAGAGGATTCTGTGTTTAAATCATCTCCTGGAAACTCATCAGTGTCCTTGGCTTCCTGTCCATCTGCTAGTCTTCCTATGACTGCAAAGAATCCCACAGGGTCTACAAAAACATTTAAGTTTAATAAGGTGGCTGAAGATAACCCCAACATCAAGGAAAGCAGTGTCTCAAATGATTCTTCCTTTTACCTAAATCGAGAAAACAGACATAAGACATCACTTCCCTTCCAAACAGGAAGCAATTCTGTCAGAAAAGACTTTAATGTCCAGAGTGATATTCTCAGGCACAGTCAATTTGATACTCCTCAAAATGAGAAACCAATATCATCTAGCACCTGTGCCAGGCCATTCAATCATCCCATTGATGATAAGGACTATACCGAGCCTGACTTTGATATTGATAACTTTGATATTGAGGACTTTGATGATGTCCTGTGTTTGGACAGCCCTGCAACTAAACCTGTTTATAGCTCCCCTGCTCCCCAATATTCTCACACACCAGAGACAAAACCTGAGACCAAATATAAGGATAAAGTTACAAATTCTGCTTTTTCTGAAAAAACTCGTGTGTCAGGGCTGTCAGGTCAGTACCTTCATGTGCCTTGTTATAGTCTGGGCCCTTGTAAGAGGAACAGATATTCATTTAAGTGGCATTTCAGAAGAGCAGTATTATGGTCATAACTGGTATACTGTAGACCAGAATTTCCTGAGGTTTCATTCACTGACCAACATTTCTAGGTGAATAGGTTACCATAGCACAGCAAGGAAATTATCCTATTTTACATGTTTCGTGGCAACATTGGTTAAGCAAAATGTTTTTCTGAAATGATTAAAACCTGTTTTAAATAGTTTTATGATAATATTGGTTATAACATATATATGTAACCCTCTGCAAAAGATAATTTTTTCCCCTCCTCCTTCCCCCCCAGATTCTTTACTAAAACCAGAAATAGAGAATCCAGCTCATGAACGATTCCGGGGCTTCAACTTTTCTCACTCCAAAGAGATGATGAAGATTTTTCACAAAAAATTTGGTTTGCATAGATTTCGAACCAACCAGCTAGAAGCTATTAATGCGTCCTTGTGTGGAGAAGACTGTTTCATTCTTATGCCAACAGGCAAGTATTGAGTTATTGCTTCAAACTTAACTGTGATTGGTAATTCTCTGGATCTGTTAAAATTCAACCATTGTTTAAATACAACCTATATTTCTATTAAAGGTAGGAGAGAGTGCCTCGACCACCTGTTGCTACCTTTAAAGTTGACAGGGCTATGAAAGATAGCGCTTAAGCAGTGGATTACAGTTCCTCCCCCTTCGCTCTAGACAGACCACCCATCCATAATGTAGGCGTGTGTGCACCTGTGTGTGAGGGTCTTTTGCACTGTATGTGCAGTATTTCAAATAATGAAGTGTAATGTGTGCATCCTTCTTAGGACAATCAATCTAACAAAAAGTCGAGGAGCACACTACATATCAAATGTATAATTTATTCGCAAAACATACAACGTTTCGGGGATATGCTGTCCCCTTCCTCAGGTATAACTGATAACACACCCAGCTCACATTTAAATAACTTAAATCCCACCCTAAAGTGGTGTGACTTAGTGATCCACAATAATCATAGTGAGGCCTAAGGCCTAATCCCTTCACACAATTATCAAAATAGAAGCCATCAGTGTCTTAGTACAATATTCTATAGTGCAAATATTATAAAACAAATAAAATACTCAAGTGTATAAAAAAACTGCATAAAAGTGAATAATAAAGCAATTCTAAAGTGCACTGATAATACACCGATAATACAATCATATTAAAGGAGAACTAAACCCAAATTTTTACACTCCAGAATCTGAACATATAATATATATATAAATGAAAGCCTGCGGTATATCCTTTACACTGAGCCAACAATCACATCTCTGGCTGGAGCCTGTGAGAAATTACATTGTGGTGAATGTTCAAACTTCCTGCTTCCAGTAGGTGACATCACCTGACTTCTGCCGGCCCTTTTCCCCCGGGGGAGAAGCATGCGCAGTTAAGACTTAATGTTGGGGAAATCAGGAAGTACCTGAGGAAAAAATTGACAGTTGAGAAGGGGAGCCTATTAATGCAGACAGGCTAGTCACATAACAACAAGCTGGTCACATGGCTAAAAACAGGAAGATTTCAACCAGGAAGTTACATTGCTGAAGGCTTTTTATATAATTCTTACTAGTTTGGAAGAATTTGAGACCACAGTTACCCTTTTAAAGTAAATGTTGCCACTTGAAGAACTGGATGAAATAACTGTGTGTATGTACAGTGACTGGCCACACCCCTGATCTCAGTCACATGCTCCCTTGCCTATTCTGTCCTGTAAAAGGATTGGCTAGCCGCTAGAGGCTACTAGTGGGTGTGGCCAACTGTACCAACTGTAAAAAAATTCCTGCAGTATCTTAGGATTGAGCATGTGTAAAGAACATAATGGTCAGTGACCAAAACTCTGTGATACCAGAACACTGAGAAATAAGATCCAAACCTCATATTAGAAAGTTATATTTCTCAACAACCATATTAAAATGAGTTGAGACACTGATTACTGTTTTTATATCAAGGAGAGCTGCCTTCTAATTCAATGTTGTTCTGAGGCTTTAGTTGTCCTTTAAAAGTATAATCATTGTTTAAGAATTTTTTTGTCCTTTTTTTAAAAATAATTTATATCTCCATTTTTAAGGCATTAATAATTAAAGTGCAAATAGTGCTATAAAATTACTAAGTGTTAATCTTATTTATATATTATATCTTAAAGTGCAAGTACATATAAAACAGTTATACTATCAGATATCATACAAATACATCTAAACACTTTCAATAAATACACTTTCAATAAAGTTTCATAACATCCATTTTTCATCCAAAGATGGTGATGTGCCACCTGGGTGAAACAATGAAAAGAATCCCAATGCTTGAGGATATAGCTATAACAAGAAACATAATGTTAACGTTCTTATTAAACCATTACATTGTATCATAACACTCACTGTTTCTTTTCATCCAGTTATTCTAACAGACCGAAAGCACACCTAGGATTTACAGAAAACTGCTTAACCCACGGGTTAATAGTGCATAGTAGATCTATCCAGAAGGCTTCCCTATTTTAATAGATTTTCTTTGTCTATTGTATGTTTTGTGAATAAATTATACATTTCTTGAGTGAAACGTTTGTGCATTGTGATCCTTCTTAGGACACATGTGGGGAAGAAGAGTGGACATGAATCGTAAAAGCAAACAAGTACTGAGAAATACAATACATGGTGGAAATATACTATTTAAAAAGGCTAGTTATTGTTTTAAATTTATTATGGACTGATTTGCTCAATCTTTCTTTCCAGGTGGTGGGAAAAGTTTGTGCTACCAGCTCCCTGGTTGTCTCTCTCCTGGAGTAACCATTGTCATTTCTCCACTCCGGTCACTGATTGTAGACCAAGTACAAAAGCTCACCTCTTTGGATGTAAGTATCCTTCACGTATAGTGTGTTGTTCATTTAAGGGTATGTCCACCCCCAACACAAACTTTTAGTATTAGGCCAATTGCCTTCCAAAACCTTGACCTCGCTAGGTTCTTAATTTTCAAAGCTGCTGGTAAACCTACCTACTAGCCTTCGTTCCCTTGGAGTTCTTCTGCTTAGCTCCCATACCTATTCTGTGCATGAAAGCTGCAGTAGTATAAGAGCAAGGTTAAAATTTGAGGTTACCTGAGAGAAAGTAGATTTGCCAAGTTCCACTTGTGCTTACATTTTAAGAACTTTAACAGTGGCCATACACTTAGTGATATGATTGTACAATATTTGTAATAACACTAGTGGCAATTCACTACCAAATCCGACATGCTGAAAAAATTTTGTTTGATAATATTGTTACCTGTATGGTTGTTGTTACAGTTTATAAATACATATTTAAATGCATGCAGCAAGGGACCAGGTTAGGTAAGTCCCTTTAGGGGAGTCTTTAGAACTTCTACATAATGTGAAACCTTGGTTTGGGGGGGGGGAGAGTTAATTTTTAAGCAAACTTTATTTTAGGCTGGACTTGCCCTTTGATGTTCAACATAGTTTTCTGTATTCCTATCAACAATGACATCCTGTACAAGATTCTAATTACATCAGAGCTGTTGATAATTCAATATTTACCCAGCCAAAAACACAGTAAGAGGCTAAATATATTTGCCCATTATCTGCCATAGTGGGATTAAGTGTAAGGTGCTATACACACTGTACATCTTGGATTAATAACAATGTATTCTCATTTTTAGTTATTACAGACAGATCTCTCTTCATAGACTGGGGAAAAAATTGTGCAGGGATGTTTTTCACAGTCTGTTTTTCACAATCAGTTTAACATTCTGCTGAAGCCAAAATCTAACCAATTGCTCTCCTACCGAACGGACATTTTGGCCGACAAAGTGCCCAAACACGTTGCAAATATCGGTCAAAAATGGCCGTGCATACACATTGTGCATCGCGGGTCAGCCCCTAAGTTAAAATAAAGGAGACCATTATCACCAGAAAACATTTCAAATTTATGAGCATTAGGGGCTTATATCAGGCATGGTGAAAAGGTACAAGCATTTGTATTGGAAGCGCACACTTGTCCTCAGTTTCAAACTGTTTATTATAACACACACATGAACTTAACGTTTCGGAGAGCACTATGTCTCCTTCATCAGGTATAACTCACACAATGTGTCCCTTCACCTTAAATAACCATTGGTTAACTATAACTCCTCCCTCCTAATCCAGTGGGAGGGATTAGTGTAATCTCCTAGTGCAATAATCATTACCACATATAAAAATCAGTGTACAATATTCAGTGTCCCTGTATATCAAATCCAATATACATATAGTGTCCAAGATCATTATTAATACAATCCAAAGTTTTTCTTGGTGGGTGGTGTTGATGTTTCATAAACCTGTGGATGTGCAATAAAGAGAAAAAAACAAGAAAAAAATGCATATATACATAAACAATATATTGAATAAAACCAACATCTTAAAATATAGAATCGTATTGTTTCTATTCCATTCCATTATTCTTAATGGTGTGGTATACTCTTTTTACACCACTAGGTGGCAACATCGTTACCTTTTCCACAATGAGGAAAGGTATAACATTGTATCCAAATACACTGTGTTAGACCATAATAAAAGAACAATCTCATATAATGTTACTCATAGACAATTACATTATTAATCTGTTTCTAATAGTCACAGTGTAGTGAGTTACCTTAGTTATTAAAGAAAGATACAACTTCTAAACCTATAAGACATGGTGAAAAGGTTCCTAAGACCGCACAGAAATGTTCCCTTTTTTTCCCCCCCACCTCTAGATTCCAGCTACGTATCTCACAGGAGACAAGACCGACGCAGAAGCTTCAAGTATTTATTTGCAACTCTCTAAGAAGGACCCCATTATAAAACTACTGTACGTCACTCCAGAGAAGGTGTGTGTACAAAACAAAATTAACAGTAACTCGTAACAAAACCATATGTGAACATTTCTTCAATGAACAAACACCTTTTTTGATTCCTTTTTATACTGCTAATAATTTGTGGTTCGAAAATACAAGTTTATTAGTCACTGTACCATTACCTGTATAGCAATGTGCAGTTATTTCTTCCTTACACAGGTTTGTGCAAGCACGAGGCTAATATCCACAATGCAAAATCTGTATGAGCGCCAGTTGCTGGCACGATTTATCATTGATGAGGCTCACTGTGTGAGTCAGGTAAGCTCTGATCATGAATCCTGTTATTGTTAAAATTTTAGCATATGTACTGTTTCACAAAAGAAAACTTGTATTTATTTTAGTGGGGCCATGATTTCCGTCCAGACTACAAGCGTCTAAATATTCTGCGTCAGAAGTTTCAGTCTGTTCCAATGATGGCTCTGACAGCAACTGCCAATCCCCGTGTACAGAAGGATATACTCAACCAGCTAAAGATGACAAAACCACAAATGTATGTGTGCCCTGGTAGAAATGATTAACTCTCCTAGGATAGTGTTTTCCTCTGCTTGTGGAAGAAGCAGAGTACAGTCACAATTGCACAATTGCATCAATCTCCTAAATGCACAACTACATATGTATGAATTTTGATGTTTATGATATATTGTATGTTCGCAGAATATGTCCCTAAATAAGTTATTAATAAATAGAAACATTAAATATGTACAATAATAAGAAAATATCTTTACAGAAAACTGTATAGTCCTTGGTACTAAGTCTCTGAAAGTTTTTATCCGTTCTCTATTCAACTGTAGAGCATCAATCACTGCAGATTCTATGGTATTTTAGTTGTATATGTTTGTGCTTTTTATTTAGATTTACAATGAGCTTTAACAGAGAAAATTTAAAATATGAAGTTCTTCCAAAAAAACCCAAGAAGGTGGCTTTAGATTGTGTAGAGTGGATCAAGAAACATTACCCAAGTAAGTTGTAACACTGTAAGCCTTGAACTAACATAACCACTTATGTTAGGGCACTGGTAGAGGGTTGTAAAAAACTATTGTCTCTGTAAAGGTGCCTGGCAGGACTATTAGTATACCAACAAAAGAAAAAAGGAAGCAGAGGTACAAACCAGTATTATTTTTAAAAAATCCCTTTATTGTAACTCTATGGGAATTCCAACAAATGTAAAAAAAAGAAAAAAATTTAAAGCAACATATCATACCCACCCCCCTCTCCATACACAGTTAGACCAGTACAATAAATTAATAAAAGTATATGTCATAAAGACGAGGCAAGGTGCTATAAGAGTGCAAGTGCTTGAAATAGACTAGCCCCTGAATCTCTTATGTATTGACCATGGTGCATGCATTTAGTAAGTAGAAAATGCTAATGATAGTATAGCAGTAATTAAATCTCAAAGCCCTGTAATAGGCTTATAGTTACAGACAAAAAAGTGTATGCTTATCTAGCCCAATATCAAAGATCATGCAAGGCCTGTACTGTTATGTAACTGCTTGCATTATAGTAGAGACAATAAGTAGAGAAATAGCAAGACCATCTTAGTGCACCACTTTTGTTGACATGCACTTTTTTATATTAAAGGAAAACTATAGTGCGTATAAACTTTTTTTCAAAAAGTACCTGGGGCAAGAAGATAGGATTGGAGCTTTCTACCTTTCAAATATAATTTCTATATCAAGTGGGCGCACAAAAAAAAACGTTTCTGCCATGCTTCCCGAGTGCTTCAAAACTCAAACCCCCAACGAACAATGCCTCCTCCCACCTTAAACCATTCACTCTTGCTGCTCCCTACCTTTGGAACTCTCTCACTTCGCCAGGTGACATCCATTAATGCTTTTAAATCTAGACTGTTAAACTATCTTTCTGAACACCAGCACAACAAATGATTGTTTGCCACCTCAAGCACTTTGTACCCATCTCCCCCACTTGTATCTGTATGTTGTCCCACCCACTTAGATTGTAAGCACTTTGGGGCAGGGATCTCTTTCTTTTTGTGTCAAGGCATGCTGCACTTATATCAATTTATCCATAGATTTTTTTTATATATGTGTGTGTTCCAAACCCATGTATGAAATTTTATTTATTTATCTGTATAATTTGTTACTTTATTTACTCTGTATTTTATAATGTACAGTGCGTACCCAAGTGGCACTTTATAAGTAAAATTATACATACACACATACAAGCAGGCCCAGGGCCACAACATGGTAGAAGAAAACTTAATGTGCTGTAGCTTCTCAAAGAAACAATATTGGGAGGTGGGAATAATCAATCCCTAATCCCGGTCCCAGGTACTTTTTATTTCTAAAAAGTTTATTTTTAACAGTATTGTTGTCCTTTTGAGCTTTTAATTATATTGCAAGAACACTGTTGGTTCATTGATCAATTTTCCATTTTTATGAAAGGGCTGTTTTCTTAAATCCTTCCTTTTTTACTGTACTTGTTTTAATAGATGAATCTGGAATAATATATTGTCTGTCAAGACATGAGTGTGATACAATGGCAGAGACCCTGCAGAAGGAGGGCTTGGCAGCTTTGGCATATCATGCTGGACTAAGTGACTCAAACAGAGATTGTGTACAGCACAAATGGATAAATCAAGATGATTGTCAGGTACTGTTCTGAATAAAAGGGATGTCTGGCTTCCCAACAAACAAAACACAAACATTCTAAATTTTAATTTCCCTCCGGCCATTCCATTAAATTGTTAGCTAGAGTAGTTGATAACTAGAGATGTGAAACTAGAAACAGTAAAAAGTACGCAGTAACCTCTTGTCACTGTAATTCTTCCTGATTTCTAAAGTGAATAATTTGATAATGTGACTGAAAATAAGTATGTCCACATTTTCACAAAATGGCAGTTGCACCTTTTTTATGGATCCTGTTTAACTGTGCTAGTGCTTGTTGAAAACACCTCCACACGGTCACCTGGCTGCAACTGCAAGCTCTGTGCTCCTTGCGCCCTCTAGTGTTTTTTCTAGGGTTTTTGCTTTTTTATAATTTTGCAATAGCGCAAAATACTATAAAAGATAAAGATATATATATTAGGAGCTGACTAGTCAAAAACTAAAATAATGCCACACAACACCGTAAAATCCATTAAAAGTTAAATAGAAATTCCAACAAAAACACCTCCACTAATAAAAAGCTAAAAATTACTTTCTCAATGTACTGTCCAGCTAAAAAATGACTCTGTACTCTCCATGTTTAGCTAATCAATTAGTGTATTGTGTATCACATCTGTTATCTGTTCATTTTTCTCAGGATTGGTTTGTTGAAAGTGTGTGCAGAGACTGAAACAGGAGTAACGATGAATACATTCTGTAAATTCATCTAAACTTGGGCAATACACATAGAAAAGAATTTTCAGCCACTACTGCTCTATTCTATAAAATATGTACTACTTAAAGAACTCTATTCTCTTTATAACTTAAACAGTAGGATAACTTTTTAAAGGAACTGTAAACTTAAAAAAATAAGTGTTTGCCAGTCGTTTCTATTATTCACAGGGAGGTGAGAACGCTTATTCTCACCTCCCTGTGAATAATAGTTTGCTCAGGGGACACAGCGGCACTTGCCTTACCTGGCGCTCCATTTGCAGGTCCTTCTGATCTGACGGCCATGATGTCCTGCTCTCCCGATCGCGCACCTATCTTTTGTATTGCTCTGCATGTGCCTAAGATAGGCGCGTGGTCGGGAGACAGGCAACACGGCTGTCAGATCAGAAGGAGCGAGTGTATTTACATCGCACCCTCCATTTTATCCTCTCCCCTCCATTTTATCCCCCTCATTAACTCCTTTCCATTGTCAAACACCCCCCAGCTTCCTATTTGCTCTCTATCCCTCTCCAACAACTTAACTCTATGCCCTCTTTCTCTGACCCTAACCTTGCAGCTGTCCACTACCATATCACTGTTTCCAATGCCCTTGACTCTGTTGCTCCCTTATCCACCCGTCGCCTTAGACGCAAGAACCCACAACAAGAATCTGGCTTACGGACCAGATTAAAAAGTTGAAAAGGCAATCCCGTATAGCCGAGCGACGCTGGCGCAAGAGTAACAAAAATATTGACTCGAATTTAAAAGTGCCCTTTGTCGGATCAGAGGTGCTTTGTCCCTAGACAAACAAAACTACTTCTCTTCACTCATATCCTCCCAATCCCATAACCCCAAACTGCTCTTTTCGCCACCTCCTCCGCCTACCCCATCTATCGTCTGATGAAATAGCCTCATATTTTTCACAGAGAAAATTGAAAACATCCGAAGTGGTTTTCCTATGCGCCCTGGCTCCTCGCTACAGCTTCCAACCACTACCATTGCTCTGCCCAATCTCCCCTCCTTGCTCACCCCCTCCATCTCTACCCCTACCACTGCACTGTCTAGCCTCCCTTCATTGGTTAATCCCTTTACTTGCCCCATAACGAGCTTCACCACTATAACAAAACAGGGCATTTCATCTCTCCTACCCAGGACACATCTCACCACCTGCCCCCTCGACCCCATTCCCTCTCATCTTATTCCCCTGCTCTCCTCCTTCATTCCAGCCCTAACCTCTCTCTTTAACTTGTCCCTATCCACTGGTATTTTTCCCTCTATATTTAAACATGCAGTTGTATCCCCTATACCTAAAAAAACTCCCATGACCTGTCTGCTCTTTCCAGCTACCGGCCTGTCTCCCTTCTCACTTTTGCTTCCAAACTACTGGAAAGACATGTCTATGCTGACCTGGTTAATCACCTGTCTGCTAACTCTCTTTGACCACCTCCAGTCAGGCTTCCGCCCTAACCACTCCACGGAAACTGCCCTCACTAAAGTGACCAATGATTTACTTAGTGCTACATCTAAAGGTCACTACTCTTTGCTCATTCTTCTTGATCTGTCCTCTGCTTTTGATACTGTTGATCACCCTCTACTTCTTCCGATCCTGGCCTCCTTAGGTATCCAGGACACTGCACTTTCTTGGCTATCCTCCTATCGCTCTGGTAGGACCTTTTAGTGTTTTTCACTCTGAAACTAGCTCCACTCCTCGTTCCCTCCCTGTTGGTGTCCCGCAAGGCTTGGTACTCGGTCCTCTTCTTTTCTCCATCTACACCCATGGCCTTGGAGAACTCATTAGTTCATTTGGGTTCCAGTATCACCTGTATGCGGACGATACCCAAATTTACATCTCTGCCCCGGATCTCCCTACGCTGAGACCCCAGGTCCCCGACTGCCTTCTCTGCCTTCATGTCCTCCCGCTTCCTCAAACTAAACATGGACAAGACTGAACTTGTTCTTTTCCCACCCTCACGATCTGTTCCCCTCCCTAGCCTTACTATTCATATTAACAACACACCCATATTCCCATCTCCTCATGTCCGCTGCCTGGAAATAACGCTAGATTCCAATCTTTCCTTCAAACCTCATATCAATTCGCTTGCCAACTCCTGTCGGCTCCAACTCAAAAACATCTCCCGCATTTGACCCTTCCTCTCGAAGGAATCTACAAAAATCCTAGTCCATGCCCTAATCATATCCCGGCTTGACTACTGCAACACACTCCTGTGTGGTTTACCAAACAACCACCTGGCACCGCTTCAATCCATTCTCAACTCTGCTGCCCGGCTCTTTAATTTCTCTTCTCACTTCTCTAATGCCTCTCCTCTTTGCCAGTCCCTCCACTGGTTGCCCATCACGCAAAGGATCCAGTTCAAACTGCTTACCTTATCCTATAAAGCACTATCCAACACAGCCCCTCCCTGTCACCTTATGTCTCAACCCCATATCCTCTAGTCTGTAAGCTCTTTGGGCAGGGTCCTCTCTCCTATTGTATCACGTTATTGCTGTAAGAAACTCCTCACTCTGTTTACTTATATTATGTATTACCTGTGTATGTAATATGTATGACTTTATATAACATGTATTACCCTGTATGTAATGTATGACTATGTAATTGTAAAGCGCCACGGAAGATGTTGGCGCTATATAAATCAATAATAATAATAATTTTCTCAACTGAAACAATAACATTACTGCATATGCTATTTGCTTAAACAAACATCCATGTTTGTAAACTAATTTGGCCAAACAAAATATATTTTAAGAAACTAGCAGTGAGATTCAATAAAAGTTCTTATCGTTAACAATGGTGCTAATTTTGCCCCAACCAATCAGATACTATTTAACATTTTAAAGCTAACATCTGATTGGTTGGGGCAAAATTAGCACCATTTTTAACGATAAGAACATTTATTGAATGACCCTGTTAGACTGTAGAACAATAGGATTAAAGGACATGTCCACCCCCAAAACTATAATTCCCCCCCCCCCCCCCACTACTGGCCCCATTGTGTAGTGTAGTTTAATCCTTACCTCACATCCCAGATCCGTATGGTTCTCCTGTAGTTTCCCCCCCCCAAAGTCCCAAAAACTGCCCACCAGGAGGATAGCAGAGTCCATATAGGACTCTGCCTCCTACCTGGCCTCCGGGAGAAGTTTGGCATGCGTACTGCAGCCCTTCTCCCCCTCCCTCTCCCTCCCTCTCAGGATTCCCTCCCCCTAGTGTAAAACCCTTTAGATATGTTTCCCCCTGTCCCCCCAGCCCCAACCGCTCTATTTTTATTCTTAGAAAGTGCCCCAAACTTTACTTACCTTCCCTCTTTCCCCCGCCGCAATGAACTCCTGGCAGCCTCGTCTGTGATTGGCTGCCGCTCAGCCAATCACAGACGCGACTGCCGGTCCCGCCCCTCTGCTTGCATTTTCTCGCAAGCAGAGGGCGCAGCGCGGCGGAGGAAAGAGGGGAGGTAAGTAAAGTTTGGGGAACTTTCTAACAATAAAAATAGAGCGGTTGGGGCTGGGGGGACAGGGGGAATCATATATCAAAAAATGTTTTGAAGGGTGGACATACCCTTCAAGGACTTTTTCTCAACTCATTGTTCATGTTATAACATTTTTGCTGTGAAGAAGAGGCATATGATCTCTGCTGAGTCAAATTCATTTTTGAGAACTGCAAAAGTAAGCCAAGCATCTGTGATTATATCTTGTAGGCAGAGAAACTGCCTAATAATATTAGAAAAACCTCTGGAAGAGCATGACATTGTGAATGGATTAATGGAATTTATTTACCAAAAAACATACGCAGCCTTAGTCTATATAATTAAAAAGCTAATCTTTATTTCATGATGGAATAACCTTTGGACGGTGATATATTTTCCTCAAAATGCTTTTTTTTTTTTTTAAACTGAGTCAAATCAAAAACACGATTTTGTTTTTTTTTTGTTAAATCATTGATTTTTATCTACCCTGGATATACTATTGTAGCTAAATGTATTCCACCCATGTATACTATTTACTTAACTTTCCTGTAAACACTGTCCTGCCAAATATTAATTAATTTTTGCTGTAGGACAGTGGACTCTGTGGCTTGTTTTTCATTGGAACTTTGTATTCATTTAATAAATTAGAGAGAGAGCATTTGTACAATGTATAAATTCCTTTATATTTTCTTTGTGACCTATCATGTACTTTTAATCTTAATGTAGGTCATCTGTGCTACCATTGCCTTTGGAATGGGCATTGACAAACCAGATGTGAGGTATGTTATTCATGCTTCTCTACCAAAGTCAGTAGAGGGTTATTATCAGGAATCAGGCAGAGCTGGCCGAGATGGAGAGATGTCCCACTGCCTTCTGTTTTACAGCTACCATGATGTCACAAGAATTCGCAGGCTAATACAAAGTAAGTCACTGAAGGGGGATTTCATTTATCTTGTCTCTTAATCTGATGATCTGCATCAGGCATTATAGATCTAGATTTGAGGTTTATATACACTTTTGCACTGGTTTAGAAACAAGCAAGTTTATGTGCTGTAATTTTACGTTTTGGTTCAGTTAAAGCTTCTTATTAGGTTGACAGGAACTTATTTTGGGTCATGTATTTTTCAGTGGAGAAAGATGGAAACAACCATACAAAGCAAACTCATTTTAACAACCTGTACAGTATGGTTCATTATTGTGAAAATGTTTTGGAATGCCGTAGAATGCAACTGCTTGCATACTTTGGGGAAAATAACTTCAATCAAAACTTCTGCAAGGAAAACCCAAGAGTGGCATGTGACAACTGTCTTGGAAGAAAGGTAACTTTATTTTTTACACCACCATACATTATTTATTGTTAAAGAATAAAGTAAGGTTAACTTTTTGTGAATGCTTTTCTCCCCAGTACACCTATACATTTTAAGATTCTTCTCTATTAAGTTGAATTTAGTGAATTAAGTATATGTGAAAAATAGATTCTTTAACTAATAAGGCTTTCATGTTGTTGCCAGTACAACTCCCAACCCATGTAGTCTTTAACCCTTTCACTGCCACAGATCGTATATTCACGATCTGTGCAGTGAATACTCAAACTGCCACAGATCGTGAATATACGATCTGTGGCTTTAAGTCCCCCCCAAAAAATTGCCCCCTGGTTGGGGCGATCAGGGGGCAGCATTCAAGTGCCCCCTCGATTCCCCCCTCGGTTTCGTCCAAATCCGAGGGGGGGATCGGAAGGTATACCTACCTGTAGCCGGGTCCTGCATGGTGAAGCCGGTCCCACGTGGAGTCTTCGGAGGAAGCGGAAAGGGAGACCCCAGTGACGTCGCGGAGCTTCCTCCTTCACCGGGGTCTTCCCTCGAAGTGGTAGGATGCTGCCCCTGGTGGTCTAGTTGAGGTACTGCACTGTGATCTCCATTCAGATCACGCTGCAGTACCTAGTATAGTAAAAGCTGTCATGCTGACAGCTTTACTATACATTTTGTGAATGGAACTCAAAGTTCCATTCACAAATAGGATTTTTTCTAAGTCTTTGCTAGTTAGCGAAGACTTAGAAAAAAAATGGGGACAGAGATTAAAATTTGGTGATCACTTCTGATCACCAAATTATTGATCTTTTGCCAATGAATGAAAAATCACTTCCTGGAAAATGATTTCCAGGAAGTGATTTTTCCGATCGGATTTCGAATTGAAAAAAGGGGCATTTATGCCCGTATTCCAAGTTCGTTATCATTCCCAAAGATGATTTGGTGATTCAAGGGAAACTAAGCCTATTTTAGTAGGAAATTTTGCAGAGGTACCAAAAAAAGACCGGATTGAATTTTTAGGATCAGTAAAGTGTGCAAAAACTTGTGTGACTCTCCGTACTAACTGGTTTTCACTAAAATACCACTAAAAGGGGGAGTGGGGATAGGGGTGGGGGGTGGGATGTGGCGTTTTTTGTTGTTTTTTTTTCTTGTAATTGCAATTGCGCATGGATCCCATTTGAGCTAGTTGGTGGCCCCGTCTCTGTTTGCACCCACCCATATGGCATACCGTTTGATTCAGGACATGTGGGAGATTGCCATTTAGTGGGTTTTTTTACTTGCCAAGTGGGTTTAGGTAGGATTTCAACCATAGAGTCCTCTTATTTTATTTTTTTACAAAATCTCCTAAAAGCACGGAGTTCTATGAATAACAGCGTCTGGAATTCTTCATGTATATACGAAAGCATGATAACATCACTAAGCTGAAGGTGTGTAGCTTCCAAAAATATATAGTTTGTGGGGGGTATTTCCAAGTTGATTAGGCTGTTCAAATTACAGAACACTTTGATTTTTTTCTTGTAATTGGACTTGTGCATGCGTCCCATTTGAGCTAGTTGGTGGCCACGTCTCTGTGTGCACCCACGCATATGGCATACCGTTTGATTCAGGACGTGGGAGATTGCCATTTAGGGGGGTTTTTTTACTTGTCAAGTGGGTTTAGGTAGGATTTCAAACTTTGAATCACCTTTATTATATTTTTTACAAAATCTCCTAAAAAGCACAGAGTTCTATGGAGTACTGTTTCTGGAACTCTTCATGTATATATGAAAGCATGGCACCGTAACGTAGCTGAAGGTTTGTAGTTTTCAAAAATATATAGTTTGTGTAGGGTATTTCTAAGTTTCAGAGCCGTTTCCTTTGAAAAAGTGTAGACCGTTGAAATTACAGAGCACTTTGATTTTTTCCTGTAATTGCATTTGTACATGCGTCCCATTTGAGATAGTTGGTGGCCACGTCTCTGTGTGCACCCACACATATAGCATACCGTTTGATTCAGAACATGTGGGAGATTGACATTTAGTGGGTTTTTTTGCTTGTCAAGTGGGTCTAGGTAGGATTTCAACCCTTGAATCATCTTACTTTATTTTTTACAAAACCTCCTAAAAACAGAGTTCTTTGGATTACTGGGTCTGGAATTCTTCATGTATGTATGAAAGCATGGCACCGTAACGTAGCTGAAGGTGTGTAGATTCCAAAAATATATAGTTTGTGGGGGGAATTTCCATGTTTCGGGACTGTTTCCTTAGAAAAAGGGTAGGCTGTTCAAATTACAGAGCACTTTTTTTTTCTTGTAATTGCATTTATGCATACGTCCCATTTGAGCTAGTTGGTGGCCACGTCTCTGTGTACATCCAAACATAGGGCATACCCTTTGATTCAGAACATGTGGGAGATTGATATTTAGTTGGGGGTTTAATTTGTGGGGGGCATTTCCAAGTTTTGGGGCTGTTTGAAAGTACAGAGCACTTTGATTTTTTTCTTGTAATTACACTTGTGCATGCGTCCCATTTAAGCTAGTTGGTGGCCACGTCCCTGTGTGCATCCACGCATATGGCATACTGTTTGATTCAGGGCATTTGGAAGATTGATAATTGACAAGTTTTTTTTACATGACATGGAAATTTGCCATGATTTTTAACTTTGAATTGTATTTTTATAAATTTTTCCTGAAAATCTGGTAAAAAAGCGAAATTTTACATGAAACTGCGCCCACACCATTGGTGGTATGCATAAAGGAATCACACCATTGTGTAGCTGAAGGTGTGTAGATTCCAAGAATATATAGTTTTGGGGGGTATTTCTAATATAGAGGGGTGTTTAGTCTGACAAATCTGAAAAGTTGCTGTAATTGGGCCATTGTTCATTGGCTCACTTTGTGGCTAGTTGATTCCACGTTTGCGTGTGTAACCATACATAGGGCATACCGTTTGATTCAGGACATTTAGGAGATTGATATTTGGTAACTTTTTTTTACATTACTTGGGATTTTGGCGTGATTTCTACCTTTTGAGAGTTTTTTTTTTTTTAATTTTTTAGAAAATCTGCTAAAACTGCTAACTTCTACGAAGAACTGCGCCCACACCATTGATGGTAAGAATGAACAAACTACAGAATTTCGTAGATAAAGGTGTGTGGATTCGAGAAATATATGTTTTGTGGGGAAAAATTGCAGACTGTTCAAATTCAGATTTGGCTGAATATTTTTGCTGTTTCTGAGCCATTGTGCATTGTTTCACTTTGTGGCTTTTGGCTTCCACGTCCGCGTGTGTAACCACACATATGGCATGCCGTTTGATTCAGGACATTTGGGAGATTGATATTTAGTAACTTTTTTATACATTCCATGAGGTTTTGGCATGATTTCTATCTTTTTGAAGTTGTTTTTTGTTCATTTTTTCAGACAAATGCGAACTTCTACGAAGAACTGCGCCCACACCATTGATGGTATGAATGAACAAACTACAGTGTTACATAGCTGAAGGTGTGTAGATTTCAGGAATATATAGTTTGTGGGGGTTATTTCTAAGTTACGGGGGTGTTTAGTGGAAAAAACTGCAGACTGTCCAAATTCGGAGTTGGCTAAATATTTTCGCGGTTTCTGAGCCATTGTGCATTGTCTCACTTTGTGGCTTTTCGCTTCCACGTCCGCGTGTGTAACCACACATATGGCATACCGTTTGATTCAGGACATTTGGGAGATTGATATTTAGTAACTTTTTTTTACCTTCCATCCGGTTTTGGCATGATTTCTACCGTTTTGAATGTTGTTTGATGTTAATTTTTTTTTGAAAATCTGGTAAAAGTGCAAATTTCTACGAAGAACTGCGCCCACACCATTGATGGTATGAATGAACGAACTACAGCGTTACATAGCTGAAGGTGTGTAGATTTCAGAATATATAGTTTGTGGGGGGTATTTCTGAGTTGGGGGGGTGTTTTGTGGAAAAACTGCAGACTGTTCAAATACAAAACTGGCCAATTTTTTTTTGTTGCTACTGACTAGCCATGTCTCTGGGTATACCCATGAATGTGGCATACCGTTTTATTCGGGAGGGGTTAGGCTTTCATATTTGAGATGCGTTTGATCTTTTCTCTACAGTTTTTAGCTGAAATTCGCATTTGATTTTGTCTCTGATTTTACAGTTGAGGAAAAAAAGGAAAATGTGAGAAAATAACTTACAATTGGACGAAGAGCTGCGTCCGGGTATCTGCATTTTGATCGAAACTAACCTCACTCATAAAATCTTGTGGGTGTGTAGTTTCTAAACATATCTCACTTGTGGGGATATTTTAGTTTATTTGGAAGATATTCTATGTTAACTGTCAGTAGTGGTTATACATTTTAATTTGGTGTAATATTCTTGAAGGTGCAGTTTTAGTTTGGGGGGGTCTCCTGTACAGGAAAAGTCGGGTACCTACATATATCTGGTATCGTTGTACTCGGGAGTATCAGAGCTTTTAGAAACAGTAGTATTTTTGTGTGTAACCTTAAGATAACTATAAGTAAAAATGGGGAAAATCCATGAAAATTTGCAAATTTTTTATTTTTTTTACATATTTTACCCATAATTCCAGTAAAATTTCCAGAAAAGTTACAAAATTTTGTTACCATGTTAAAGTACACTTTGTGCTGAAAAAAACAATGTATAATATGCCTGATTTACTGTAAGGTTTCCTACTGTAAAATTAGTCTAAAGCGATTAAGGGCAAAATCCTGAAAATTCTTCTGGCAGTTAACGCAAGAAAATTGAAATTCTCCTGGCGGTTAAAGAGCCTTATGAGGATGTGCACATATTGGCCACACCCCCTGACCCCAGTATTTACTGTCTCGAGTATTTTCCATAAAGATGTCTTTGAAAGCTGCTTGTTTATTTATCAGCCAGCGGGAATTGCATACAGCCTTCTTGGGGCAATACAAAATAGTTGATTCTACTGACTTTCCTTTATTTTCCTAGCAAAAGATAAAGTTTCTACATGTACTCATTTCTAAGGTAGCTGTATGGGGAATGTGGTAGAAAGCTTTCGCAAGACAAAGTTCATGAGGTTGCAGGTTCAATCCCCCACACACTGAAATGTTAATATTCTGTTTCTTACATTCACACTATTTCAGAAATACACTGAAAAGATTACTTTTCTTTTTTCTGTGAAAAGCAAAGGAATATATCATTGTTGGGGACAGGATATATATGTTTTGAGTCGGGGAGAGGGAGGATCAATATGCCGTTGTATGATTGGCTATTGGCGTGTAGGAAGCAAGGCTGCAGCTTCCTTGTTTTGATCTGCTGAGCACTACAAAGCATGTTAAGTGTACTGCGTACACCAAGCTTATTGTCACCCAGTTAAGGTGGATTATGACCCCTATTACCCACAAATTGATTTCATAAATCACCCAGCAGCCATAGCAAAGGGAGAGGTGAGACAAAGCTTGTTGTATGTTCGTAGATGTGCTCTGGCTATTGGGACAATGTTGTCTGGAGACTTTAGTTCCCCTTTTAGCTAGGTACACAGGTTTTCTATATGTTGTATGGAAAGATCATTTTATCTACAGACACGCTGCTTGGAATAACAAAGGTCATTGTTCCCTGGCATCATTTAGAGATTCATCAGCATGGATTTACTAAATGATGTTTGGGTGCGCCTGTACAATAGATTGTCAACTGACAAATACCTAGTAATTACCTCTAGAAGGATATAAGAGCCAAAAAGTAGCCCCATTGGTTAATATTACATTTGCTGTTTGATGCAGTATGAATGTTATAGATAAAGATGGTTAAATGACCAAAGAAAGCAAAATATATTGGACTTGATTTTGTCTAATATTCAAGGAGAATTGTTAAAATGTAAAAATAATGTAGTCTTCAATACAATCCATGTAATGATCTCACAGTAAAAATAAGCTGATCCTTTTCGAATGATAATGTTATAAAAAGTAGATAACTTTTTTAAATAGTTTCATAATCTTGCAAATTCATAATGTATATTATTTCACATGAAAAAAGGGGTGAAAGGACTAATAAGGGTATAAGTATGCAGTATAGAAGGTTGCAGGAGTCCAGGCAGGCAGATTATGAGGTGCACCACCTAAAGTCTGTGCCACATCAGGTAAGTCTCAATAATCCGTATAGAAGGGAGGCACGCTCACTTAGAGAATTTTTAAGTGCTAGCACTAAAATAAATTGTTATTGCTTTAAAATTCTCTAAGTAAGTGTGCTTCCCTTCTATACTGACTAGAAGTATGCAGTCGCCATTACAGATAAAGATTTAATTTTGGAGAAATGTCCTTTTGTTAAGAAAAATGTCAATTAAAGTGATATTGCATCATGTTTGTGCATATTGCAAATGTTTGTTTTATTAAAGGACTACAAATCCAGAGATGTCACAGAGGAGGTAAAAAATATTGTGAGGTTTGTCCAAGAAAACTGTTCTTCAGGTCAAGGAAGAGGAAAGGGAAGAAACAACAATCGCCTGACCCTCAATATGATGGTAGATATATTCCTTGGTAAGTATCACACTGCACAAATATAGGAATAACCTGAAACATTTGCCCTCCAACATTTGTTGATCTACTGCATCCAGCCTCTTTATTTATGTGCTGGATGTTGGTATTTTTGTAAAGAGGTTGAACAGAAGGAAATGGGGTTTAAGTAATGTTAAATGCAAGTCGAAGATTTTTTTTGTGCTTAATTCCTCCATCTATAAACTAGGTTCCAAATCTGCCAAGATCCAGACTGGATTATTTGGGAAAGGTGCTGCTTTTTCACGGCACAACGCAGAAAGGTTATTCCGGAAGCTAATCTTGGATAAGATATTAGATGAAGAACTTTATATTACAGCCAATGACCAGGCTGTGGCATACATGAAACTGGGAGAGCGGTCATATGCTGTTCTTAATGGATTTTTAAAGGTATGTTTCAATTGAAAACCTGTTGTATTAGTACAAAGGGTTATTTTAAAAAGATGATTTTGTGGGTTATAGTCTTGCCTAATTGTCTGTTTTACTAAAGCTTTACATGGGAAGATGTTTTTCCTTCTGATCGTCCGCAACAATCAGAAATCCAATCTGAAGAACCAATAAAAGTTCCCCACCTTGTGCAGTCGTTCTTTGACCTTGAATATGGGGTCAGCAGAAATTTTTCTGCCTACCCTGATCTTTTTCGATAAGCCGATCCTAAAAATAGAGTTAATGATATTTTGAAGCGATTTGAACAAATTAGAGGAATCACTCACTATCAATGCTGAGTATGGGGGGCTTAAGTTGCGTATGGATTGATTGATCTAAAATATATGAAACATTATCCTGTAAAAATAACAGGTCCAGTTCCAAGACACAGAAAATGCCAGCACCCTCCGGAAACAAAAGGCTTCAGTTGTTGCCAACACTTCTAAACGGGAAGAAATGGTCAAAAAATGCCAGGCAGAGCTGACAGAGCTTTGCAAACGCCTGGGCAAAATATTTGGTGTTCACTATTTCAATATCTTTAACACGGCCACTATAAGAAGAATTGCAGGTGAGCAATTTGTGTAATTTAAGCTATTTAATTAAATAAAATGTAGATAAACCCCTGGACCTAGATATTTACAGTGTCAGTAGACTTTCAATAAACAGATAGTAAACTTACCAGACCCCTTGCTACTGCTACAACAAAACGGACACATCATTAAGCCCATCAAAAAATTATATATATGAAAATATATTAAAATGACACCCCTTAACAGCAACAGTGAATAAATTTATATTGGCACAACTTTGCCTAAAATGAAAGTGGTTAAGGTCCTGAGTTCGATTCCACCCTTGAACACATATGCATGGAGTTTGTATGTTCTCCTCGTGCTTGCGTTTGTGTGTTTTCCCCATGCTTGCAAGGGTTTCCTCTGGTTTCCCCCACAATCATAAAGACCTACTGATAGGTTGTATGTGTACATAAAGTGATTAGATTGTAAGCCCCTCGGGGCAGGGCCTGATGTCAATTAGGTAAATAATTGTAAAGCGCTGTGGAATATGTAGCGCTATATAAGAAATAAAATACATACATACATCTGGTTGGTTTCTGGAAATAAAAAGCAATATGTGCTATTAATTTAAAGGGTTTGTCCACCCTTAAAAAAAAAATTTCACCAAAGATTCCCCCTGTCCCCCCAGCCCCAACCGCTATGTTAGTATTATTTGAAAATGCCCCAAACTTTACTTACCTTCCTTCTTGCCTCCACCGCGCTGCCAGGCCCTCTGCTTGCGAGTAAATGCAAGCAGAGGGGCGTGACCGGCAGTCGCGCCTGTTATTGGCTGAGCAGCTGCCGGGAGTTCAGTGCGGCGGGGGCAAGAGGGAAGATAAGTAATGTTTTGGGCATTTTCTAATAATACTAACATAGCGGTTGGGGCTGGGGGGACAGGGAATCTTTGGTGAAAAGGGTTTTACACTAGGGGGAGGGGGAGGGAGGGGGAGAAGGGCTGCAGTACGCATGCCAAACTTCTCCCGGAGGCCAGGTAGGAGGCAGAGTCCTATATGGACTCTGCTATCCTCCTGGTGGGCAGTTTTTGGGACTTTGGGGGGGACTACAGGAGAACCTTATGGAGCTGGGGTGTGAGGTAAGGATTAAACTACACTACATGATGGGGCCAGTAGTGGGGGGATTATAGTTTTGGGGGTGGACATGCCCTTTAATAGAATTTGTGCACCTCTGATTGCATAAGCCTTGTATGTATTCTAATTGTTGTGCTTGTTTCTAGAGTCATTGTCATCTGAGCCAGAAGTTTTGCTTCAGATTGATGGAGTTACGGAAGATAAATTGGAGAAATATGGGGCAGAACTTATAGATGTTTTGCAGAAATACTCTGAATGGACACTACCAGGTAAAATGCACATCCTTACAACTCTTCCTTACTGTTACTAGGTTAGAAATTACGAGTTAATTGGCTTTTTATGTGGTTTTTTTTGCAGCAGAAGATGTTTTACAAAAGTCTAGTGGGTCTGTGAGTTCTGCAGTAAGAAGATTTGATAGTGATGAGGAGGATGATAAGAGGTATGAAAAGTCCTCTTACTTCAGCTCTAATACCAATAGAGGCACAAAGAGAAAAAGTGCTCCTTACTTTAGGAAGTCCAAAAAACGAAAGACTGGTGGTGGAGATGGACAGCAGTCTCGCACCAAGAGGTGGGTCACATTAGGAAGACTTGTATGTGTGTAAATACTGTGTACTTGTATGTTTTTATAGAGACGGGTTTGGGAGAAAATAAAAAAGGAACGAGAGAGATACGAGAGAGAGAGAGAGAGAGAGAGAGAGAGAGAGAGAAAGAGAGGAGGGAGAGAGAGATAGAGAGAGGAGGAGAGAAGGATGAGAGGAGGAGAGGGAGAGAGGGGAGAGGAGATAGAGAGAGAGAGAGAGAGAGAGAGAGAGAGATAGAGAGAGAGGAGAAGAGAGTAGATATAATAGATAGATATATAGATATATATAAATATATAATAAATATTATATATATATAATTATAATATATATATAGTATATATTATATATTAAATAATATATAATATATATATATAGATAGAAATATATATTATAGAATATTATATAATATAGATATTATAATATTATTATATATATATATATATATAATATATATATGTATATATGTTTCGGTCTATACTCTAAGACCTTTATCAATATATATATAGTCCTTGTATCCTTCGCACTCCCTGCTTTCCAATCACACCCTTGTGCTACTGTGCATTACAAGATAAGTTAAAAATCTGCAGAGCATTCCTGGGATTTGAATAAGAAGCATTTTATTGTACAAACTCCAAGATCAACTTCTTGTTTCAGCCATCGTAAGCGTGTCCGTCATCAGGATTACAGAACCAAGCATGTTACCAGAATAGAAAGACCATAGAACACTACCCCCCACCCCCACACACACACACACACACTCTTAACCAAACCAGTAAACCCACGGTGGACCAGAGCCCGGAACAGAAGGAAAAGACCAGAGCACGAGACAGATATAAACCACCATAGGATGCAGATTAGGTAAATAAGAGGAGCACCAAGCGATCCAAAGATAGATAGCACCCACCATGCTAAGTGCCAGAATCAAGCCACGAAGTGCCATAGGTGCTAAGTGCAATGCAATCCAGAAAAGGATTGTGAATAAATACAAGACAAAAAAACACAATCGCTTAAATTTATACAAAGTTAATTATAGTGACTCCATGCTTGAACATGAACAGACCTGGACTCTCTACACAAAAGGTTAAAACCTAAAGGGTACCTAATTGATAAAACGGGAGGCAAAAGCCTCTAAGGAATATATAACAGAACAATAAAGGGAGAATTCTAAAGGCAAAGTCTAAAACCCCAGATGATACTATAGTGCTAAAATATATATATTATAGAATTGCAAGATGTAATTCCTTTTCTTGTACCCAAGAAATTATTTTTAGCATGAAGTTGTCATTGTAGGCCACAGAAAAATAGAGTACCTGAGAATATGAATATGATGAGATTAATATGTTTTTAAAAGTCTCAGCAGATACTGTCCTGATTAAATAAATTAATTGCAAGGTTTAGTGACTAAAGAGTGATCTTAACCCATCACTGCTTTAAGGGACAACTATAACTCGCCTATCCCCTTACCCCTTTAAAATCAACCATCCAGATATACCCTATACTGCTTTAAAGGGCATGTCCACCCTTAACTGCTATTTTTACCACTTTATTTCATATATTTGTAACCAGATTTTTACCTGATAAGTTCTTTTCCATTCTGGCAAAGGTATCTGCCTCCTCCCTCTGTCCAATGAGCTTTTTATAAGCTTGAGCATGTGCAGTGGAGGCAGCATGGGAAACAACAGTCAATCATTGGTTATGATGTCAGCATTCAGTCTTGGAGATTGCATGGAGGGAAGAGCCATTTTACAATAATACTTAAATAAAATACTTAAATATCTGGTTAATAATAGATCTAATAATGTACTCCAATATATCAGTTGGGATTGGGGGCATGTAACAGACAACTATACACACCCCTACCTAGAATGGGGATATTAAAGGGAAACTGTGGTCTCCAAACAAGCTTAAATGAAAGGCCAGTTTCCTACCATTAAAACGAGCCATCAACCACCTCTCGTGCTCCACAGCCCAAGATATACAGAAATGACTGACCAGAAAGTTAATGGGTGGGAGGCTGACTTGTGACATTCCTGAGGCTTCTCCTGCACAGTGCCCCTGGTGAGCACAGCCTCAGACTCCCTCAGTGTGTTAGGGAGACAGGAAGTCCCTCCTCCTCTCTGCTGTGTGAAGTCCTGACAGAGAAGGTAAGGGAATCTACAGCCCTTCTCTTTCACTGTGTGAAAACAGCCTTTTCAGGCAGAGACACAGGACAGAGTGACTGACCGTTTCAGAGCAGGGAGTGCAGGGGACCTGGTGATGCTGCTGCCATATCACACACAAAAATGTATATAACTTTAAAACTATGCAAAGTAAACAATGGAAATAAATTGCAAAAATTCTCAGGGGAGCAATTCCTATCAATTTACCTAAAGTCATTTTTGGACCACAGTTCCTCTTTAACTGCTAGGTCCCCACTGCTGGGTTTAGTCATACCTTAATTTTTCCTCCTTGGTCTGGTCCATATCTGCCTCTCAGTCTGTCAGAAACAAAACTGATGAAAAAACACGCTCATCAAAAAGCATCCCATAGGCCATATCACAGACAGACAAAGGAGACCGAAGTTAACTAGACCTTAAGCCAATCCATACTTAAACCTAGGGGTGAGACCCTAGTGGTTTAACTCCTCAACCTAGGCACTTTTAAAAGTAATAAGAGGAAGTATAATTGCTCTTTAAATTTATATTATGATTTATACATTTTAGGAATGGCAATTACTTGTTTTTTACTAAATGCTTACTTTTTTTTTTTTTTTCTCACCAGTGGTAATAATTCCTACTCAAGGAACCATAATTCTACTACCAAAACTTCTAGTAGCTACAACACTGGTTCAAAACTGGGATCTGACCGAAGACCTGGGTTTATGGCACCACCAATGCCACAGAGCAATAGACGTTTTCTTAAGCCATCTTATTCTTTGCTTTGACGTTGTGTTATCCTGTATGTTATGTATATATGTTTAAATATCAGTCACCTCTTTAAAGTCTTACATTTTTCAATTCTAAGTAAATATTTGTTATATTGTAAATAAAAACATTATCTACCTTTATCTTACAGCTTGTCTTAATCACTGACTGTTCTGAAAAGGACTGCTAAAATTAATACATTTTGGCTAAAATACAGCTTTGAAACTTTCGCAGGGTTAAATCATTGAAACATTGTCTGCCTTTTTTGCCTGCTGTGGTTATATATTTTTCTTCAAATCACCGGTCTTAAAGGAATAGTTAATTGAAAAAGTGAACTATTCCTTTAATGCGGTCAGGGGCCTGTCAGCGCAGCCGGCGGTAGTAATGGCAACTGTAAAGGATCCCCACAAAAACTATATATCCACCCCTCTCTTAAAGCTATTGCAGAGGAATCATTGACCATTTGAAAGCATGAAGCGGAAGATCAAGTGCTTTAATACAGGTCAGGGAACGGCAACCTACAGGTCCTCACTGATTATCTTATTTTTCTGTTAATTCCCCCCCATTCGGCATGGTTGCTTTTACTTGGGGATGCTCATCTCCCTTATCTTGTATTAAATTATAGAGGATTTCCCCCACAGCCACACTATGACCCTTTAAACAGTTTGGGTTGCCAACCAAAGCATGCCGAGAGTTGTAGTTTCCAAACATCTGGAGTGCCATGGGTTTACATCACTGCACTAATATATAGGGTTTTGAGAAAATTAGTGCAGTAAATCGAAAATCTGAAGGACCAATTAAAAATTTCAAGCTTGCGCCGTCGATTTTCTCTAGATTTCAGCTAGAAATCTGCAGGTGATGGGGGTAACGGAAAATTATCCTCCTTGCCCGATCTTCGTTTTTTGATAAACCGATCAATATCGCAGATATGGAGGACTTTAAAGGGCATGTTAATTAATTCTCAAAAGATGAGAACTGAGAATATGGGACCATTAAATAATGGGGCTAAACTGGTTATAGAGGATGCTGAAAAGGCTAATGTGCTAAACTTTCCCCCCTTGGTATTCACTATAGAGAATCCTAGTCCTTATAGCAAGGGAATATAATAATATAAAGGAATGAGGAATAGTGGTCAATGGAGCTACATCCATGTGGGCTAATGTTCTAAATGGAGTACCTCAGTTCTGTACTGGGTCCACTTCTATTTAAAGGATGAGTACAATCTAAAATTAACTGAATCCTATTTGGAAGCTGCAGCTTTAAGTAACCTGTTCTGGTAGAAAACAGACAATGCCAGTTAGCCATGGTGATAGCTAGCAAGATATATAAAAAGGGTAAAGAGCGTATAAAGAGGGGAATAGATTCAAAGGAGAAGAATATTTCTTCTCTTTACAAGACACTGGTAAGGCCTCATTTGGAATATACTGTGCAGTTTTGGAATCCCATATACAAAAGGGACATCTTGGAAATGGAAGCCGTTCAGAGAAGGGCAACTAAAATAATAAAGGGAATGGAGGGGCTTGACTATGCAGGCAGATTAGACAAGTTGGGACTGCTTACATTGGAGAAGCGACGTTTGCATGGGGATATGATCACTTTATACAAATATATTAATGGGCCATACAATAAACTCTCTGGGGCATTGTTCACTAATAATCTTCCAGCAGATGTGGTAATGGAAAGTTCACTGAAAATCTTTAAAAGAGGGCTGGATACGTTCCTTAAACGAAATATCGTTTCGATTAGGAACAGCAACAGTGAAGTGCATCCTGGTCACATCTGTCCAGTAATTGGGCGTGATGTCAGTGTCACCGTTGTGCCTTTGACTGACAGCTGCTACCAGGAAGCAGGAGTAGAGCAGCGAGGGGCTGGACCAAATAAGCCAGGGGTATCTGAAACTTTTCAATAATGGGGTTAGGGGGTAATTATAAAATGTTATCTTATGGCTGGACATGCTCTTCAAGACCAAGAAAAGGTTAAATTAAACTATAAAGTATCAAAAACCTGTCCATAATGTCTCTTAAACTACAGTATACAGCCAGAAGTGCAATACATTAATAAAACAGACCAAGCAATGTGATGTGTGGACGGATCGCTGTCCCCTCCTAACCCTGTATTGTCAGAGCGAGCAGGTCTGCCCTTGGCTGCACAGGTGATTATCGCATCTAAACAAGTGAAAATTAGGGATACACGTGACACGGGATTTCATCCTGTTCCCGGGATGGCTTCTCCTATGACTCCTCCCTCGCCGGCAGTTTTCCCTCCAATCAGGATTTCTGTTTACGTCGACGTATTTTCGCCCCTCCCCCGGTCAGGTTATGCAACTGTAACCGGCGGGAAAACGGAGTGTCAGTGAAGGGATATCGGTGTGAGGGAACTATTTGTTATAATGGAGGCCGAGGGCAAGAAAGCGACATTCCAGGCAGTTGAGGTGAGTGAGCAGTGTGTACACCGGTGTCATAGTCCTTCATACTGTTCTAAACCGTGTATGTAACAGGAGTGTGTATGGTGTGTGACCAGCTCTACAGTTAATGAACTATCTCTATTAATACAGTCCCATACCCTGCTGACATCTCCTATAGATAGGGACACTATAGAGAGATACATAGACAGGGGGGTCAAACTCAATCACATAAGGGGCCAAAATCAATGATAGGCTAAATGGGGGGTCCCAATCCTGTACCTGCTTGTCACCCTTGTCGGTCACACTTTTGCCTAGTGATGTGTTTCTTCAGCAAAAGGGTGTGAAGCACACTGTTTAGAACTAGGACCTCTGCCTATGGCGTGATCATGTGCTAATGTGGATCACACCTTAGTCTTCTGGTGCGGTAATGGAACAGCCAACTCCAATGGAAAGACCTTTGTCACACCTCCCTCTCCAGCGCCAGGCTAGATACGTAATCGACTGTTACAGTGGTGACTGATGTATTTATATATAGTTTATTTATAAAGTGCCACTTGGGGACGCAGCGTTGTACAATAACAAAATACAATAAAGTCATAAAAGGGGGATAAATACATAGATAGTTCAGTACATAAATATATAAATTATATAAATAGAAGTGCTAGAGCTTTGCCACAAGAGGAAAGGAGGTCATCTGTCCCATAGAGCTTACATTCTAGTTAGGTGGGTAACATACAGATACAATGGAATGGGTATAAGTGCTGGAGTGAGATGTATGCAGGCAAATAAACAATCGTATACTGTGCTGGTTACCACATAGGTAGGATGTAAGGCTAGATTAAAACCTGCTTATTGAGGTTTCTTAATGTAGAGAGAGGGGAATAGAATTCCAGAGGACAGGAGCCACAAGAGTGTGAGGCTTAAGGCGAGAGGAAGCAGTGGGGGGTCTGTACAGGAGCTGGAACATGTGGGGGCACTAGAGAAGAAATTTAAAAAGTAGCAGCAGAGTGAAGGGATTTAAATATTAGGAGAAGGATTTTATATACAATGCTTTATTTACAGAGGAGATTTGGGATCCTGTTTATTAGAGAGTGAAACAATACGTGTGGCAGAGTTAAGTGTAGACTAAAGGGGAGAGAGGTGGGAAGCAGGAAGACCAGTAAGTAGTAGGTTACAAAAGTCCAGGCGCAATAGGATGAGAGCATGCATAATCAAAGCGGTGGTCGGGAGAGAAAGAAACCTGCGGATTTTGTCTATATTGCGAAGGAGAAAGCGGCAAGTTTTCGCAACATAGTATAGTATAGTATTTGAGGTTGAATAAAGACATACGTCCATCCAGTCCAACCCATCTAGCAATATCCTCATTTCCTGCCTAACTGTTGATCCAGAGGAAGGCAAAAAAAAACACCAAATTTATGAAGGGGGAAAAAATTCCTTCCTGACTCCAAGTGGCAATCGGAAATTTCCCTGGATCAACTCTACTTTATGTATCAATACCAGTAACTTGCAACATTCCTTGTTTGCAGAAACTCATCCAGCTTTTTTTTGAAACTGACCAATGAACCTGCCATTACAACGTCCACTGGAAGACAGTTCCATAGCTTTACCGTTCTCACAGTAAAAAACCCTTTCCGAGCTTGAAGCCTAAACCTTTTTTCTTCAAGTCTTAAGGGATGTCCTCGTGTCCTTTGACATGTTCTATGGCCCGTTAATGTATTTATACACAGTAATCATATCCCCACGCAAGCGCCTTTTCTCCAGCGTACATAATTGTAACTTTTCCAGTCTCTCTTCATATTCAAGCTCCCCCAATCCCCTTATTAATTTAGTTGCCCTTCTCTGAACCCTTTCCATTTCAAAGATGTCCTTTTTGTACACAGGATTCCAAAATTGCACTGCATATTCCAAATGAGGCCTTACCAATGCTTTGTAAAGAGGGAGAATTACATTTTCCTCCCATGAATCCATACCTCTCTTTATACAAGACAATACCATGCTGGCTCTGGCTGTTGCCGCCTGGCACTGCTTGCTACCTTTAAGTTTGTTATCCACCAAAACTCCAAGATCCCTTTCCAACAGGGATTCACTTAACACAGAGCCATTTATAGTATAAGTAGCACAAGTATTTTTAAGTCCAAAATGCATCACCTTACATTTATCAACATTGAATTTCATCTGCCACTTAGCAGCCCAATGTGATAATCTATCTAGATCCCCTTGCAACGATTGCACATCCTCTGAAGTTTTTAATGGTCGACAAAGTTTTGTGTTGTCAGCAAACACAGAAACCTTGCTGACAATACCCACTTCCAAATCATTAATAAATAGATTAAATAGAAGCGGCCCCAACACAGAACCCAACACAGAATGAGCCTCAAAAGATGAGAATGAAAGATTAGGCATGGAGGTAATGCTAGTAAATCGACAGGAGGAGGAAAGTAAAAGACCAACACCCCACCACAACCAGAGGAGTGAGGCAAATGGAAAAGCGGAGCCCACCATGAGCAAGCAAGGCCTTGATAGCAGAGTCATGTTGGGAAAGCCAAAAAATTGAAAGCGAAAATTATTAGAGCAGAAGAGATCAGGAATGAGGGTAGATTTGTTAACTAGTGAGCGAACATTAAGCCGAGCACAGGAAAAGATTGCAGAATCAGAGGAATAGATAGAAGATTGGAGGGAATTGAACCACGACGGGAGCGAGAGAAGGTAAGACAGGGCGTGGGCAATGGCAGACAGAGATATTACATGGCCCAGGATTTGGGGACACATCACCAGCAGATTCCAAGCCTTAAGCAGCCCATACGTATATAAGATTTACTTACCCGACCGTGCGCTCCCGCGACATTAGACCGATTCTGCCGGCTTATATATGCAACAGACATGCGATCACAAATCCCATTAATTTTGCAATCGCATGTCGGTCGCATAGAAGAACAGGAAAGCCGGTTCCAGCAGGATTGGTCTAATGTTGCGGGAGCACTCAGTCGGGTACATAAAATCGTATCTATGTATGGCCACCTTTACTATGCTGCTGTGCATTTGTGCAAGTCCCACTAATGCAGTTCCAAGCAGCGGTGTGACTAGATCTATATACCGCGATCACTTATTATTAAACCAAGGATCTAGTTAAAGGTGCACGTGATCAGCTGTTTAAAAACAGCTGATCCCGGTATCTAGCAGGCAGATGTATAGTTACACTAATGCTTGTTAAAGCACAAATGGATCTTGGATGCTGTACAGTCACTGTGAGCCACAAAAATGGCTAGACTGGCTGGATTCACCCTGCGGGCATTGTGTTTGACATGTATGGTATAAGTGGAACTATTAAAAAAGGAATGTTGGAGAGCAAGAAAAACATATTTTAAATTAATGTACTGAAAGGCTGGTCAGTATTTACATAAGAGGCACTATGCAGATTGTACTGATGTCAGTGTAGCCATACAGCATGCATTTAGTTTAGTAAACTAGAACATAACCTTGGAGCTTATAAATTGATATGTAAGTATTTGGGGGTTTTAGGGATTAAGCAGAAGTATGAAACTAAAACACTCTCGAGGGTTTGGGGTGAAGTATAGGGTGTGGTGTGGATATGCCCTTCCATATGTTTGGTTTTAAAAGACACGTTCACGGACACACACACATCTATATGTACCTACAGGACCCCATAAAGACCCTGCATTCCCATACATGTCTCCGCTGCAGCCCTCAAATTTTTCTAGTCCTTCAGGTTGCAGCCATAAATTACAGTAGTGAAGGTGACTAACAGCTTCATACTGTTCTTAAAGAAATCTTACCTGCGGTGTACGAAACTAGGAGGAATGCACTGCAGGTACAAAGGTAAATATGATGATCTCAGGATTTGGAGGGCTCTGAAGGCAGGGTGGATTTGATTTAAATCATACTGATTTAAGTAATAGTTTTCTACATAAAGACTATCAGGGAAATTCAATAAAAGTTCTTATCCTTAAAAATGGTGCTAATTTTGCCCCAACCAATTAGATGCTAGCTTTTAAATGTTTAATAAGATCTGATTGGTTGGGGCAAAATTTAACGGTAAGAACTTTTATTGAATCTCCCTGTAATTCTTTCTGGTATAACTTTAATATTCAAGTAGATGAAGATTTTTAGAATAATAATTTAAATATTTACTCAACTGAAATAAGATTACAGCATATGTTATTTGCTTAAACAAACATCCAGATCTATTCCATTCCAAACAATCCAAAAAAATTTTTTTTTATTCTATTCACTGAACTTCTTAAAACTTAGCACTGAAGGGGTGGATTCTGTATTCATAATTTTGTAGAACAATAGGATTAAAGGGCATCTATAGTGAAAACACATTGGCCCATTGCAAAGTTAAATTCATGTACTCTGCTCCTGTACTCCTACCTCTGTCGGTGGCTGTGTTTCTAAGGTGTCAGATCTCTCTGCAGCACTTCCCCCTCCCCTCTGTTTCCTCCTCCATGTCTCAACTCTGGCTGCCCGACAATCTTATTATGTGCAGCAGGAGTTAAAAGTTCAACATCCTGAAAAACACACCCATGCACAGTGGCCAATAGAAAGCAAGATGTACTGGAGACATGGATCTCTCCGTGTCATGATCTCTCTCTTTGTGACCCATCATCATACAGTGAAAGCTATCAAGAAGGTGGGTCAAATGCAGCCTTTTCTCTGCCATCAAAGCTACCACTCTCCCCCTGCTATGTTTGGGACTTGAGCAGGGAAGAGAATCACGTCACAGGGATTTGATTGACAGTACAAGTAGGAGCAGAGGAATTCAATCATGTATTCTAATTTGTGTATCACAGGACAGAGAAAGAAGGAATCTGAAAAAATCTTTTTACTTTTTTCAGTAAAGACACTGGGGGTTGGGGGAATTATAGAACACACGGAAAGAAAGGGGAAAAAGTTAATTTTCCCACTATAGATGCCATTTAAGGTCTCTTTCTCAACTCTGTTCATGTGATCTCTGCTGAGTCAAGTAAACCAAGCATCTGTGATAATATCTTGTAGGCAGAGAAACTGCCCAATAATCTTAGAAAAACCTCTGGAAGAGCATGACATTGCGAATAGATTAATGGAATTTATTTACCAAAAAATTAAACATATTTAGCCTTATTCTGTATAATTAAAAAACAAATATTTATTTCATGATGGAATAACCTTTGGATGTTAATATATTTTCCTCAAAAAGCATTTTTATTTAAAAAAAAAAATTTTGATTTAAATCAAAATCTGATTTTTTAAAAAATAAAATCATTGATTTTTATCCACCCTGTCTGAAGGTAAGTATACATTAAAGGCAGGGGGGTTATCGTCTTTAATAGGGTAAGGTTGTTCGGTTAGGCTTTTCCCAGTACAAAGAAAGTTTTTTCTCTGATATGTAATTCTCCTGCTCTTTGATCACATTTGCAATCTCCCTTGCTCTGTTTTTTTTCCTCTTCTGCTAAAATTGTGGACCAGTTTTTATAATACATCATATGGGCTTGCCTATTATTGTATTACACAAAAACTAGTGCTTCACGAGGAGCTTGTGTGGAGCTTAATTTTATGGTAGAGGATAGTTAGTTAAATAATCGGTTATCGTTTCTATTATTTTTATAGGAAACTACACCTAAGGAAAGTCGCCCCTCTGATGGAATAGCCCTCCGTACTCGCCGTTCTCAAGCAGCAAGACAACAGAAACGTTTATTGGATAGGGATGACCAAGACGATGGCACACCTACTAAGAAGGTCCACATCCTGCTGGGAAAATCCACACCAAAAATACATCCTATTGTGTTGTTGTCTAAATTGCCTTCTAAACATTCCATTAAAACTCGGTCCACACAGAATAAAAGTTTTGACCAGTCCCCTGAGCAGGTGAATATGTCTGAACAACTTTATGGGCTTAGAAATATTTGTCTAAAACATTCTTTAAAATTTCAATCAAGAGGTTTACACTTTGTCCTTCAATTTGTTTTGATTTACATATTTAGGAGTTTTAGGAGCATTTAAAAAGTTTGATTTATGCCATAAAGAGTCCACCCCCCCTTCGCTAGGTTAAACTGTGCCAAATCTGATCCTAAATATACAGTTAGAGGCAGAAATGGATTAATCCTTGAGACGGCTCCTACTCTTCAGTTTCCTGGAATGTATTTTGGCCATGCAGGACAACCATATGCAACAGAGGAGACAGGTAGGGTCATTTAAAGGAATAGTTCAGTGAACTATTCCTTTAATGCTTTGATTGAAGAATGAGAGGTAGAGGAGCTATGCCTTACCTTCCGTTCTCCAATCAAATTTATAGGAGCTAGGAACAAAGGTGAGTAAGAAGGGTTTGGGATCTGTCACTGCACCCAGCGGTGGATCGATCAAAGGTAAATTTACACACATTCGTTCCTGGCTCCTGTAAAATTGATTGTAGAATGGAAGGTAAGGCATAGCTCCCGTTCCTCAATTAGTGCATTAAAGGAATAGTTCACTTTTTCCTTTAACACACAACACAGTGTGCTCAGCATTGGGGCAAATTTCAGCTGGGAAATTGACATGCCCTTTAAATGCTCAATATATCAAAATACAAATTTGGAGTAAAATACTGCTGCTGCTTTCTTTTATCCCTATGAAATCCCTATGAAATCTTTTAATAAATGTAATTTTTTTTTTTTTTTTTTACAGAAACCTGCAGCTGTGCAGCTAAGTGAATTCGAACTCCAAAGATTAAAGAACATTGAGGAAAATAATAAGTTTCTGGCTTCCTTGAATTTGCTTAAGGTTTGTGGGTTTTTCTGCCGACTATTGTGGTACTTATTTTACTTATTTCTTTTAGGTTGCTTTACTTTCAGCTCAGTCTCTACTTTTGTTGTTTTTTTTTCTTCTATGCACTTTTTGCCAATATTTTAAAATGAACCTGGCCAAAATAACGTTGTTCGCATCGAAAATAGCTACCGCCGGTATTTCAATGGGACCAATCGCACGGTCCAGAGAAAACCTCTTTATTTGCCAGACTCTTCAGACATGTCTAATCAAACTTGTTTTTATATGTTTTGGATTAAGGTTTGAAAAACATGCTCGGCAAAAACCGTATATCCGATATTTTAATCCAGTGAGTCTTGATCTACTTAAAGCACTTTCCATCGGACTAGACGTAGCTCTAAATTTCAAATTCCAGTTGTTTGTGATTTCGCACTTTTTTTATTCCTTCAAATGTAAGCATAGTTATTTCCTTTTGTTTTACAGCCGGCTGCAAGCCTTCATTCACCTCCTAAAAAACGAAATCAGGCACGTGGTATAAAAAGGTAAAATATAACCAAGTTTTGGGATTTGAAATGTATAAAATGGAATGTTGACAAATATAGGGTTGGGCATTTATCAATACCTAAAATCAATTTTAATTGAAGCCTGGGAGGTTAAAGGGCAAGTCCAGCACCAAAATGAAAACTTACAAACAGGTAAATCATCCCCCAAAACCCTAAACGATAATAGTTTGAAATCTGAAATATATAAGTCTAACCTGAAATCCTGCACAATCTCCTGGTTCCCCTGTTTCTGCTTCCTGGTTCTTTCAGTTAGCAACTCTCCGTTAAGCATGCTAATTTATTGGTAAACTCATTGTGGTACACCCATTGTCCTTGAAATGTACACATATACAGGCGATGCAGTAGTTACATCTTACCTAGCTGCGATCCCTTTATGCTTTAAACTCCCTTGCGAGACTTACTGCATCACAGTTTCCCGGTCAGGTAAGAAGGAACTTTCTCCTACAGCCTGCAGGGGGACCCAGGCACATAGGGTTATAGCACCAGTCTCCAGGAGCGGACACTTTAAATTGGAATAAAATGAGCCAGCCGCTGCTTCCCGCACTGCAAACCAGACATGACGGTGAAAAAGTCCCGTCCCGCTCCAAGGCAGCAAAACCTGCTCCCGCCATTTCTTACGTCTGGGCATTATGCTAGACGAAGTTGTCAGCTGGTCACTCTGCTCCAAGGCAGCAAAACCTGCTCCCGCCATTTCTTACGTCTGGGCATTATGCTAGACGAAGTTGTCAGCTGGTCACTCTGGGCCATGCAGTTCCAACCAAGACCTCCAGCCTATACAGACTGCCACAGTCAGTCAGGATCCCGAGTGGGCTAGAACCCTCTGGGAATACATTGATTCTTTAAAGAATCCTTCTCCGAGGTCGGTCTTCCCCCTCAAATCCTCCAGGGGTTCCTCCCCAGGAGAATGAACCAGCCTGGGCAAAATCATTAACGACTTGTATGTCCGCACTAACAGCTTCACTTCTCAGGTCCTGCAGTCAGTGACTCCGGCAGGAACGGAACCCATGGCTCAAACAGCAAGTAGACTCCCTTTGTACCCTCCTTAGAGGAAGCTTCTATGGAAGACAGGAAGAACTCGGAAGAGGGAAAACTGGTCTCTTCTGAATGTGAGGTCCAGACCACATTCACACCAGAGACAATTAACAATCTCGTTTGGGCTGTGTTGCAAGTCCTAAACATTCAAGATACAGAAGAACCAGAGGACTTATACAAATGCTTGTTTAGATTCCCAAAGAAGTCGATAGCAACCTTCCCTTCGTACGATCAATTAGACCAGATCGTCTTAGAGGAATGGGCCTCTCCAGAGAAAAAATTCCACCTATCCAAAAATTTTCAGGCAATGTTCCCATTTCCAAAACCAGACGTTGACATGTGGTCAGTTCCTCCAACGGTAGATCCGCCAGTGGCAAGACTTTCCAGAGCCAAGGCCATGGAAGTTTGACCACCTCCTGATATGGTTGGTCTAGCCAAAGAACCCTAAAATTCCCATCTACTAGATATTGTCCAGCAGTTGTCAGACACAGCCATATATATAGGGGATTTAACACTTGAATCCAGTCGTCTCATTGTGCGATCTTTAGCAGACGCTACCGCAGCCAAACGAGCCTTGTGGCTCAAAGCCTGGGCAACCGGTCCCGTCTCAAAGAAGGTGCTCATCAACCTACCCTTTCTGGGACATCTTCTATTTGAACCACAATTAGAAAAAAATCATCGCCCAGGCCACAGGAGGGAAAAGCTCTTTCCTACCTCAGAAAAGAGCTTGACGCTTTCCATACTTTCAGAGGACATCGTTCTTTTGTCCCCCAAATGCCTACTGTCCCCCACACCGAATTCAGTTGGAGGCATCCAACCCCTCCCATCAAACACATCAAGTACAAAGACCTTTCAGCTCGTGGTCAAACAGGGAGGAGAGGTTTGAAACATGGGGGAGACATACACAAATCAGCATGAAGATCGTCCACTGCACTGTGTGGAAGGTTGCCTTCAGTTTTTTGGGACGAGTGGCACCTTCTATCTACAGACGCCTGGACCCTGAAAGTTCTTTCTCACGGGTACAGGATAATATTTCTTCTCCATCTCCTCCAAAATTCTTACCCTCCTGAATTTCCGAGGTGTCCATCATGATGCTGAGCTCTCCGTGCCTGTATGCAATCTCTTCTTCAGGCTTGGGTTATATTCCCGGTGCCAGACAATCAAAAATTTCAGGGGTTCTATTCCAACCTCTTTTTAGTACCAAAGAAGGATGTAGCTTTCTGTCCAGTTTTGGATCTAAACCCCTCAACTTTTATATCCAAAAATCCGTTTTAAGATGGAATCCTTACATTCAGTAATCCTAGCCATCAGGCCAGGGCACTTCCTCCCTGGATATTAAGGACGCATATCTACACGTTCCCCCATCTGTTCCACTTCGATCCACAAATCTTTAGGAAAATTATGGCCTGTCAGACTGCATTCATCTTTTCATCTTTTCCTATCTAGACAACCTATTAATAAGGATGGCTTCCTTGGAGCAAGTGAATCAACAGGTAGCTTAATGTACAAACATCCTAACCCGGTTTGGCTGTACCCTAAATCTAGCGAATTCATCTATAACTCCTTCGTGCCGGATGATCTTTCTAGGAATGCTGTTCGACACAATCTTACACAAGATCTTTCTTCCCCGGGATCCCAGCAATCGCTAAGCAATAATTTACCTTCCATCTCACATCCAAAGATCTCTGACTTGGTGGATGTCAGAGGCAAACCTGTCAACAGGCAAACATCTCTGTCTACCCACTTGGACAGTGGTAACTACAGATACCAGCCCTCTAGGATGGGGAGCAGTGTACAGTTCCATGAAAGCCCAGGGCCTATGGTCCACAACAGAAGTCTTACTACCAATCAATGTTCTGGAGTTACGCCCGATATATCTTCCCCTGTCACGCTGGGCCGACTCTTTAGTATACTAGTATGTCCGCATACAGTCCAACAATGCCACGGCTATGGCGTACATAAATCGCCAAGGGCACATGAAGCAATATGGTGATGGCGGAATCTCATCGAATTCTCACATGGGCAGAATGTTATCTACCAGCCTTATCTGCGATCTACATTCCCGGAGTTCTCAACAAGGAAGCGAATTTCCTCAGCCGTCACACACTCGACTCGGGAGAATGGTCCCTACATCCGGAGACTGACTCACAAATGGGGAACAACGGACATTGACATGATGGCCTCACGACGCAACTGCAAAATCCAAAAATTCTGTGCTAAAGACTCGGGACCCCCTAGCATGCCTCATAGATGCCCTGGTAATTCCGTCTGATTTACATCTTCCCAACAATAGTCATGATACCCAGGATCCTAAAGAAAATAAAAGTAGAAAAGGTTCCTGTGATCTTCATCGCTCCCAGGTGGCCAGGAGGGCTTGGTTCTTGGAGCTCCTCGCCATGATGGTTAGGAAACCGTGGACCCTCCCTCTACGACCAGACCTTCACATGTAATGTGGAGTTTATCCAGGGGTTTTTCCATCCAGGGGTTTTCCCTTGTCCAGGTTCGTATTATCTAGAATCCTCAGCTTCCTTCAGAGAGGCTTTGACATGGGTCTTTCTCTCAGTGCCTTAAAAGGACAGGTATCCGCTCTTTTGGTATTGTTTCATCTGCAACTTGGTACTCCATCTATATATTCATAAAGTTTTATCGCCTCCATGTATTTGCAGAACAGGATGCGTTTAGGTTGGAGGGATAACTATTTTTTTTCGGCCCATCTATAAATTTTCTGGGGGCTTTTGGACGTCCCCTATGTCCCTGGGTTCTCCTGCAGGCTGTAGATGAAAAGTGTATTTTTTACTCACCAGTAAAATCCTTTTTTCCGAAGCAGATAGGGGGACCCAGGTACTTTCCTTTGGTTGGCCTGTTGCCTATATTATACTTGTTTTTTTTTTTGTTTGTTTTTTTTAATCTAATTTTAATCTGTCTGCTTACTCTCTTTGGGGCAAACTGGAGTAGGCTTCTGGTGCTGGGGGAGGAGCCTCATTTTCTTTCAATTTAAAGTGTCCGCTCCTAGAGAATGGTGCTATACCCCTATGTGCCTGGTCTTCCTTTCGGCTTCAGAGAAAAGGATTTTACTGGTAAGTACAAAAATCCCATTTTTTTCTGCATCGACCCTGTAACGTCTGCATTCAATACTTTTTAAATTTGTCATTACAAGGTAGCGCAAAACTTAACTTTGACCAATATTAATTAGGCTACTTCTGGTTAATTCCAAAAAGTTTTGGAATAGGTGCAGTTAGGGCGAAAATAGTGAAAATCCCACGCTAATCTGATCAGCGGGTTCATCAGGTAGTTTGGGTTTTGCACTAATTCGGCCCCAAAATGGGAAATATAGCATTGCCTCCAAAATGTCTGTCAAAGAGGCATTTTATATTTTAGAAATAAAAATAGAAATTAGCCTGATTGGATTCTATCATTCTTAACTAGTGATGATTTTTGAAAATACAAATATTAATAAATCAATTTTAAAAAATGCATTTGAAAATTTAAAAAAATTACAGTTGAAAAAAGAAAATTCATATTGAAAATTGTGATTGAAAGTTTCATTTGGGTTTGAATTGACTTTTTAGATTTTACTAAGTTTATGGACTACCTACCTAAGTGGCAACATGAATTGGTGCCTCATCATACTCTTCTGCAGAGGCATGATTTCAACCAACTAAAAGGTTATGACTGTTGACTTTTTTTTTTTCTTTTAAGGTTGAAGCCGCAAAAAGGGCAGATGCCAGTCCGCTTCTCCAGTAGACTTCAACAAATTGACCCCTCGGGATCTCCACTTGCTAAAGTACCACTCCAACCAGAACCAATGCTTGAAGAACGCGTAAGCAAACGGTTAAAAAAATTGTTTGGATAAACTAATTTCTATCATCCATTGGCAAAATTTATCATAAAAAAATGTGATTGCATCTTGGACTGAAGTCCTACCATAGAAAAGAGAAAGTTAAGTATTTGCATTCTTACACAGAACATATTCCACCTTTTAATAATTTCAGTCAACCCATAGTAAAAGTTGAGAAAGGGGGGCCACGGAAGGAGGGGAAAGAATACTTCTCTCTGTGTTTTCTTTCCAAACAAGAGACAATTACAGAATGTAGTCAGTAGTAGAAAACCAGTGTACTGATTCTTGCCTAAATCTATTAAGTTTTCTTTATTCTATAATTGCTTAAAGGGTAGCTGATGATCATTTTAAAGGGGAAATGACCTTGACCTTTGGTAAATTGATAGGAATTGCTTTCCTGTGTATTTTTGCAATTTACTTAATTTATTTTACATAGTTTTGAAGATATTTACATTTTATGTGTGATGTTGGAGCAGCATCACCAGATCCCCTGCAATTCCTGCTTCTTGGTCTAAAACCATGTGACAGTCCCTGTGACATTAGTGTGCAAACAGTTTCTACCTGTAAGCTTTCATTCCCATATGAGTTACATACTGCTCTGTTCCCTGCACTCCCATGAAAGTCCCCCCCCCCCCACACACACACACACACCCTGTGCTTTGATTCCCAGCACATCGAGTTACCGTTACTCCACTGTTTCCTGCTCTCTCCTAGAAGCCTCTCCCTGCTGAGAGTAGCTCTCCTCCCCCCTCCTCCTATTTACTTTGAATCACTTACAGCACCGGGGCCTCAGTTCAAAGCTGATCACTGCCGGTAACTCGATCCTGCATAGAACTGCTATGTGCACTGAGCTAATGACACACTGAGCTGATCGGAGTAGAAGCAGTTCTATGCAAGATAGCATTACAGGCAATGATCAGCTGGGAATTAAGGACCCTTGCCGTAAGTGATTAAAAGCGAATGAGAGGAGGTGGGATAGAGTTGCCCACAGCAGGGAGACGCTAGTGCTGAAAAACCTAAGTAGTAAATGTCAAGAAGGATTGGCCAAGTTGCTGGGACTGACCCGTCCGTCTAATCATGGGAGGGGAATTTGTGGCTGTGCTTGCCACCAGCGAGAGAGAGGAGCAGCCATTAAAATGGAATATAGAAGGCTGCCACACCCTCATTTTATGATCATTCATTTCCATGTAGCTTGGGCTCTGCTGTAGACAGGTGGTTGATGGCTCTTTTTAAAGGTCATCTATAGTGGGAAAATTAACTTTTGTTTTTTTCTTTCCATGTGTTCTATAATTCTCCCCAACCCCCAGAGTGTCTTCACTTTTTTCAGATTCCCTCTCTGTCCTGAGATAGACCAGTTCGAAGAATACGAGATTGCATTCCTCTACTTCTACTTGGACTGTTAATCAAATCCCTGTGACGTGATCCCTCCCTCCCTGCTCTGTAATAAACATAGAGATAAGAGCATTAGCAGGGGGAGAGAGGTAGCTTTGATGGTAGATATAAGGCTGCATTTGACCCCCCTTCTTAATAGCTTTCACTGATTGATGATGGGTCACAAAGTGAGAGATCGTAAACTGTACTGTTCTCCTTCTTCCGTATCTCCAGGACAGCTTGCTTTCTATTGGCCACTGTGTGTGGGTGTGTTTTTCAGGATGTTGAACTTTTAACTCCTACTGCACATGATAAGCTTGTCGGTAAGCCGGAGTTGAGACATGGAGTAGGTAACCGGAGGGGGAAGGGGGGAGTGCTGTGCAGACATCTGACACCATGGTTAAACAGAGTCCCTGACAGAGATAGGATTAAGGCACCACAGAGTACATGAATTTAACTTTGCAAAGGGGCAATGTGTTTTTTTTCACTATAGATGCCCTTTAAAGGTTTGGACTTGGCTTTTATTGTAGGATTAACTTGTTTTTACACCACAGTTCCCCTCCCAACACCTACATTAAGATGCCAAAGCCTCCCTACTTGCTTAAGTAAAAACTTATTTATCAATAAATCACCCCCCAAACATCCCCATCCCTGTGCCTCTCAAAAGGTTTCTACCTACTCTTCACATTTGTTATAAGCACATACTCTTAGCTCATTATAAGTTTGCACATACTGAGGGGAGGCAGCAATGGGAATAGCATATAGTTATTGGCTGTGATGTCAGCTGTCATATCCATGACTGACCGTTGCTAACGAGAAGAACCAGGAAGCAGAAAGAGGAGTAACAGGACACTGCAGTATTTCAGATTAATCAACATCACCACTTTATTGAATTAGGGAATTTCTGGTGCCAATACTGCTCTCCCATTTCTTCTGTGCATCCTCCATCTATCATAAACTAGGTGTGTGCATCTTATGGCTGTGTAGGCCACCTCCATTGAGTCATGAAATGTTCTATCTGCCTGCCATGCCTGCACCGCTCACAGGCGTAAGTTCTTTTCTAGAGAGTGCAATACTGGCAGGTATGTAGCTTATGGATTACTTTTTAGCAGCTTTGCATAAATGAAAGACCGGAATCATTGTAAAGGTAAAAATGGCTTTTTATATACAAGATAAATCTATATATTTACCACAATTCCAAGGTCCAGCCCTAAAATGAAAACTTATATACAGGTAAATCACCCCTCAAAACCCTAAACAGTAATAGTTTGAAATCTGAAATATATAAGTCTAACCTGAAATCCTGCACAATGTCCTGTTTCACCTGTTTCTGCTGCCTGGTTCTTCCAGTTAGTAACTGTCAGTTATGGATTTGATAGTTGACATCACAGCCAATGATTGAATGTTAATTCCCTGTCTGTCTCTTCTGAGCATGCCCAGGCTCAGTACAGGTTTCTAAATTGCTCAGTTTCCATGAGGCATCCAGAAGCATAGAAGGCATACAGTAATGAATTCATAGGACAAAGTATGATATATCAACATATTTTAAAGAGGACATTCTTTCTAAAAGATGTTCTTATGAGGGTGGAGTTGTCCTTTAATGTTGTAACTGTAATGAGGGAACAGTACCCCTCTTTTACAGTGTGCATGGTATATGCATTTTGTAATTTCATACATGGAAATATGTTGTTTGTTTGAATTTCTGCAACCCTTTTTTCATTTTTCCAGCCAATGAAACCCCTAGGTCCTTTAGAGATGATTCCAATCAACATTGAGGAGAAAGGGAAATCTTTTGAGGGATTTATAAAGGCGTGGGAATCTGCCAGCAAGGTGGTGGTTTTGTGTTTTTTTTTTCTACCATTTTAACTCTTTCTTTCCACCCTCTGGAAAATGTTTTTTTTTTTTTTTTTTTTAATTAACAGGAAAAATGCAGAATCAGTCAGCCACATGAAGACCTGAAACGGTAAGGAGGATTTCTGGCATGGCCAGTTTCATAAATTATTTTTGACATTTCCTGTTTTTTTTTTTTTAATGTGTTGCACTGACCATGATTAATTTCTTCTCTTCTTCTGCTGTACTGTGATGTAACAGGTACGTAGCCAATTTACAGGCCATGACCCTTAAGGAAGAAGCTGTTGCAAAGGTTGTTCAGGACCGTATCTTCTCTGTGGCCATACATCCATCTGAAACTCGAACCATTGTGGCAGCTGGAGACAAATGGGGGCAAGTGGGATTGTGGAACATGGTGTGTACTGTTATGGGGTTCTAGCAGAACAGGACCTTTTCACTTTTTGCTGTTAGCTGACCATTCAAAGTGTTAAACATGAGACAATCAAAGCGAGGTGTTGTGATGGAACTAGACTAAAATTTAAATAAATATTGGATTTTTTTCTATACATGTAAATTGAACAAAACTGAGAGAAGATGATTTTTTCCACTTATTTACAGATATCCTTATTATTATTCATCATTGAAAATTCCCGCTTCCTGGTTTAGATTGACTATAGCTTGCGTTGTCGTGCATGCGCTAATGCAGTAAAGAAATGCGCGATTAGATGTTTAAAAGTTCTGCCGGTTCAGTGAAGGAATTTGAAACCGCTTACCGCGCATATCTTTACTGTATATGCACAATCGGCTGTTTGAACATGGCTGATCACAGTGTGTGTGGGGGAGGAGGTGTCGGTCCCGGCCTCCAATCTCTCTGGGGGGCCTGGGCCCCTGACCTTTAACGGCTGCATTTCGGTGCAGTTCAGCCCAACCCTGCTAAATGCCAGGGCATGTCCACCCTCCTGAGAAAGAAGATTAATTTACGTAGTTCAACCACAAAACCCCATAATTTTAATGCTCCTAGACTGACATTCTACTAAAAAAAAACAATCCCTTGCTGGCACAGCCACACCTCTTCTGGCTCGTTCTGTAACAGGCACCATTCACTGGTCTTAACGTCGCCATCAAGTCCTTGACTTAGGGCCATTACCAGGATGAAGAGAGGAGCTGTAGTTTTGTAAGTTCCGGTAGAATATCTGAGCCTGGAAGCATCTTTGAAAGGTTAAATGTGGTTTGTGTAACTGAACTTGAGCCCCTGCTTAAAAGAGTAACTGTGGTCTTGAATTCTTTCAAACTAGTAAGGATTATATAAAAGCCTTCCATCATACCTTCAAAATAAAACTTAAATCACATCTCTAGATAAAATTTGTGAGAATTTATTGCTGGAAAGGTTCATATTACTTCCTGTTTTCAGTCATGTGACTAGCTTGTAGTCATTTGACCAGCCTCTGCCTGCATTAATAGGCTCCCCTTCTCAACTGTCAATTTTTCCCCCCTGGTACTTCCGGATACCCCCAGCATTATGTCTTAACTGAGCATGCTTCTCCCCCCGGGGTGGATGGGCAGGGCAGAGATCAGGTGATGTCACTCAACCTACTGGAAGCAGGAAGTTTGAAAATTCACTATTAAAGGAGAACTAAATCCATTTTTTAATACTCCAGAATCTGAAAACAACCCCCCTAAAACACCAATAAGCTATAAAATCTCACTCCATTAAATTGTATTAAAGTAAATGTAAGCCTGTTAAGAACTGGATGAAGTATCTGTGTGTATGTGCAGTCAGACCACACCTCCTGACATCAGTCACATGCTTCCTTGCTTTATCTGTCCTGTAAAAGGATTGGATAGAGATTATTAATGGGTGTGACCAACTGTAACAAGTTTCTGCCATAGCTAAAGACTGAGCATGGGCAGAACATAATGGTCGTTGACCAGACTGTGTGATATTAGAATGCTGTGATGTTAAGCACAAACCATATGTTATTTAGGTAAATTTACCAGCACCTGTATCACAATGAGAGGTAAGACACTGATTCCTGGCTTTATATCAAGGTGTTCTGCCTTCTGGTTCAGTGTTGTTCTGTGGCTTTAGTTGTCCTTTAATTTCTTACAGGCTACAGCAGAGATGTGATTGTTGGCTCATTTTAAAGGAAATACTGCAGGCTTTTATTTAACCCTAACTTGTTTTGAGACCACAGTTGCCCTTTAAGATCTTTGTATGTGTTGGTATAATATAATATTTTAGTTCTGACATGTCCTTATTATTTTATACGTCCTCAGTAATGATAATGTTCTGCTACCTTGCAACTTACTGATTTTGATCCATGGCCTTTGCTTTCATTTTACACATATCCAACCAAGGTATTCAATTCTAATATTTTTTTCCACCTTGTTTTTAATTTAAGGATGACCAGTCCGATGATAATGGAGTTTGTGTGTTTGTTCCTCATTCTCGACCTGTATGCTGTATGTCCTTCTCCCCTTTCAACAGTGCCCATTTGTTTTCACTCAGTTATGATGGCACAGTTCGCTGTGGTGATGTGTCTTGCAAAGTCTTTGATGAGGTAAGGTTGTCTATATTAGGCCTTGTACAAACATGCCACTTCGATACACTGCCCAAATAGCCATTTCGGATGATAATCGCGTGCGTGCCAACTGTAGTGGTCCGTATCTTACATGTCTAACACATTTAATTGCCTTTGCATTAGAGCTTCTTAAAGAATACATAAGCCAATATTTTTGACTATTGACTGGTCAGCCAGGCCGTTATAACCTTGGCAGAAGTCACCGTGGTTGATAAGTTTGCCGCAGTCGATCAAGCGGTTCATAGGAGACTGCATGATTTACCGACCTGTCCGATTGTCCTGATTTGGACCACCAACAAAAGTTGTCTGCAGCCGATGACTGCATAAATTTTTGGACTGCCTACTGAAATATGGAAATGTCGGTCAGTCTGCATGTGTGTAGTTAACCTTTGGCATAGTTTCCAATGCTCTTTGTTTTAAAAGAAGCAGTGTGTGTTGAAAATAACCTATTATGCTTTGCAAGCTAAAGGTACATAAAGCATCTTTATGTTGAGAATTGCATCTATTTTGTTCTTCTGCATGGTGCTGTAAGAGAAAGGTTGAAATGGTCTAACATGAGCCATCCACCACCTCTCTTTGTGCTGCAGAGCCCAAGATATGAAGAAATCACTGATCAGAAAGGGGGTGGGAGGTTCTGTATCTGCGGTCAGAAATAGTGGGAGGGGCCATTAATCACAAGACAGGGCTTCATCTTTTCTTAATCCATCTCTTATGGATGATTGAGAATGTTATACTGTATCCACTTGCCCATCTCTTACTCGTATCGTTTCAATGGTATGTAAGCGTGGAAAGAATGGCCAGTGCTGTGTTTTGCTTTCACTTTTCTATTGTCAGTATCTTTCTGTTAATTTCACTTATGTAACTTGTGATCTGTGAATGGGGAAAACCTTGCTTCAAATAAATTTAGAAAATATTTTCACCCGTTTTTACATTTCAAATGTCAGTGTGTTTTAGCTGCACCATATTAAACTGCTGGTGGTGCTATCTTTGCAAGTCAATTTTCACAAAAATAATGAAATATGCTAGTAGTAGGATGATGATTTGAGCAGCTTGATATACCTGACATCTTAATCACTAACAATATAAAATCAGGATTCTTTTGTGCTTTTCTTAAATGAAAGTTTTGACATCTGTACAGGTTTATCGTGATGAGAATGACAGCTTTTCTTCATTTGATTTCTTGTCATCTGATGCCTCAGTCTTGCTTGTTAGTCACTGGGATTCTCACCTTTCTGTAGTGGATCATAGAACCCCTGGAACATCATGTGAATATAAAGCATCTCTGGGCATGAAAAGTGCTCGCACTGTAAGCATTCACCCCATGCACAGAGACTTGTGTGCCATAGCTGGAGCTGGGTAAGTCTTAAATATATATATATCTTAAATATACATATCTTAAATATAAAATTTCCTTACCTTACTGTGTCAGTGCATAGTTTTCCCTAATTAACTGCTCTGCAAAGCAACACACTTGGTCGTACTGGCCCACCAGGAGACAGGAGAAACCTGCGGTGGGCGGGTTTTCTCATGGGTGTCTTTCACCCATGAGAAATGGAATATTATTGAAATTTAGATGCAGTGGCAAGGAAACAAGAAATAAGAATTGGCAAGATAATAAGGCAGACAGATTTGTAAAAGTGAAATGCTTAAAATGAATGCTATGTAGGGCAAGGGTCATAACACAATACAAGGTAATCGCCAGTTCTGGAGTCGGACAAAAATGTTAGCCGGAAATTTATCAATCGTCACTTTTTTCCCCCCAATCATATTTATTGGTTTTAATTGCTCTAATTTAAAACTAAAAGTAAGTCTGTATCTGTTATTTGCTGAGGTCTGTGCTGGGTTGTTTCATCAAAAATACATTCGGGAAAAATCAAAAACTTGCTAGAAATAAGGCCTTATGAATAATATCCTAGGTCTTTTGTTTAAAGTATACAAACCTATATTAAAAGAAAGCCCTGTTTATAAAAAGCAGCCCTATGAAATGTCCAGCCATAAAGACCAGGTTTGTACAAGTTGTTTGTGAGTGATATTGAGCTACCCAGTAACACTAAACCTATTCATGTAGATATTTCCTATCGTTTAAAATAAGTGAACTTTCTATTGATAAACAGAATAGTTTGCCTTAATAGTGTTGATTACAGCCAGTAGTCTCTGTTATTCTTTATATTATATAAATATATTTATATTTTTGCGGAGATTGCATTGAGTTTTTAGGAGCAACTAATTAGGTGGGGTATATAACACTATTCCACATAGGAAAGGTCTATATGTGTGTGTAATTATCACTAATTAAAATCACCATAACAAATAACACTATACAAACTATAGTACTACTACTTACTACTGAATTACAAAAGAAATGATATACAATTAATAAAGTATACTTACTTTACTTGACACCCCTACGTTTGAATGGGAAAACAAAAAATGGTAGGTTTAGCCACACCTCTAAGAGTGCTAAAGGCATCTGATCTTACACTGTTAGCGATTCAAACAATACTCTTAGGCATTGTACATGACAAGACAGGAAGTTCCTGTATTACACCCAATTATGTACTGTTTGTAAAACATGTCAGTCTTAGCCAATTAGCCATGTTTACTTACCCCCCTCCCTTTTCTATAGGAAGAAATAATACAATCCAGTTTTTTGTTTGGTAGACAAGTGATGTCTGTATATGTTAAAATGACTGCATGTTTTGGAAACTACCCAACATTCTTAGAGAAATGGCCAGGTTTTCCCTTTTTCCACTATTCATGTAATAATAACATGAGGCTGTGAGGTACCTTCTGTTATAAGAAGGCTTTACTTCATTTTATACTCTGGGGAGCTTTTAGCTCTTTTATCAACACACTATATAACCAATCAGTATCCTGTGCTCTCAAGTCATAACACCACAGCAACTGTAAATTTGGAACTTTCTGTGCAAAGTATGAACCTAGCATGTTAATCTAGATCCTGTATAGGGTCTCATGTTGTCTAATGGTGCTGTATAGATTGAACTGAACATTGTGGCAGGATTGCCTGGGTCTGTTCTCAGATCTGCAGGTTAATACCACATAGACTCCATGGAATGTTGCTGGCTGGTAGGTGGTATTTGGAAGTGAAGGCAAATTTAGTAAGGTTTATGACCCCTATAGGGAGATTCACCCAGAGATGCAAGCTCTCTTGGCAAATCTCCCGTACGGGACTTACCAGAGGCTGTGCGACTCTGGGTAAAGCTATTGGCTGTCGTTAAATACTTACACGCAAAGAGCCAAACAACCTCTGGAAAATTTATTTTGCGACGGCTGCGTGACTGCCTCTTCCGGTACACGCGCTGCCGCCACAAAGTGAGCGATCGTAAATCAGTTAGCGCAATGTTAAGAGGTGAGAGGAGCACTGTGTACTCGCAGCACTCCTCCGTAAATGAGCCTGAAACTGCCTTAAGTTATAATCCTTCCCTTCTCCAATAGTGTAATAGCTATGGATGTAAGGGAAGGGCAGATGAATCATTTGCATGTTCAAACCCTTGGGTAGGAAACGCTAAAGAACGAAAGTGGGCTTTTAATGTCTGTAAGTCAGGAAAATGGCTTTATTCCAGGATGTATGAAAACTAAATTTTCCTGCATTCTGTGCAGCCAGGGATGGGTGGGAGTTGTAATTTGTAAACATGTGAAAAGTTCATTAAGAAAAAAAATACAAATCCCAGCATTCTGTTTGCAAACATGTCAAAGGTCATAAGTTTAATACCCCTGCCCTATACCATTGGGCTGTATCACATCTAGACACATGCCTTAGCTATAGGCTATAAATCAGATACTTTGCATGTCCCCACCCATTTCTCTGGAAGTAAGAAATGTGTATATATGTTGGATTATTAGGGCAATGCTATTATAACAACATGAGGCTGTGAGGTACCTTCTGTTATAATAAGGCTCTATTTCATTTTATACTCTGGGGAGCTTTTATCTCCTTTATCCACACCTCTCCCTAACCTATATAGTCAATCAGTATTTTGTGCTACCAAGTCCTAACCAATAGTGAAATTGCTTGGGTCTTTTTTAGGACCTTCAGGCTAATCTTATTTGGGGCCCCCTGTATGCTTCCTGGTGGTTACTGAGAGCAAAAAGGGAGGGCAAGTTTGGAAAGGTTCCTGGTGCCTACTGGCTGAAGGGACCTAACTAGCCTCTCTAGCTCTACAGCGCTATAGGCATAAGAGAGAGGCAGATGGATCCCGATCCACTTCCATATTTGTGCACTTGGTGTTGGTATTACAGAAAGCACGACCCCAAGCTGTTTAGGTTGAACTGTACATTGTGGCAGGATTTCCTGAGTCTATTTTTGGTTTCCCTGGAAGCTGATGACTGTTTGAATAACCGTTTAAAATATCCCTGTATAAAGATTTTATAGACACAGTATCTACACATAGCAAACTATACACACGTAATTTCCACTGTGCACCCATAGGCACATTTTTGCTAGTATTTTGATAAATATTTTTTCTTGCAGGGATGTTTGTGTCTATGATGTTAGAAAGCTCAAGAAGAAGAGAGCTGAACCTGTTCTATCTTTACGAGGACATACGAAAAGTGTAGCATCTGCGTATTTTTCTCCGGTTACAGGAAGACGCATATTGACTACTTGTTCGGATGACTGTATTCGGTATTTAGAGTCTACATATTAACACGTTTTTATGGTTTCTGCAACGTTTTTAGTGAATTATATTTCTTTAAACATGGAAATTATCTAGAAGTGTCTTCTTACCACACTGTATAATAACGCATAATATATGTGGTAATACATTAAAGGAAAACTAAACCCAATTTTATATAATCCAGAATCTGAAAACACCCCCCCTAAAAACACCAATAAATTATAAAATGCCACTTTAGTAAACTCTGTTAAGTAAATCAAAAGCCTGTTAAGAACTGGATGAAGTATCTGTGTGTATGTGCAGTGTCAGACCACACCTCCTGACCTCCGTTACATGCTTTCTTGCTTTATCTATCCTGTAAAAGGATTGGCTAGAGCTTATTAATGGGTGTGACCAACTGTAACAAGTTTCTGCCATAGCGAAGGACTGAGCATGTGCAGAACATAATGGTCGTTGACCAAACTGTCTGATACTAGAATGCTGAGAAGTATAGCACAAACGTTATGTTATTTAGGTAAATTTCCCAGCGCCTGTATCAAAATGAGAGGTAAGACACAGATTACTGGGTTTATATCAAGGTGTTCTGCCTTCTGGTTCAGTGTTGTTCTGTGGCTTTAGTTGCCCTTTAAATAAAGTTTGTAAAAACTTCACATTTCATTGAGTTAAATTACTGGTAATTTGTTTTTAACACCACAGTCTGATCATTATTCTCCCTTCTTTTCAGAGTATATGACAGTAGTAGCATGAACTCTGAAGTTCCTATAATCCTCTCTCTCAGGTAATTTAAATAATGTTTGTTAGGACCCATAGAAATAAATAATGGAAATTATAAACAATCTCCCCCTTCCCATTTGCATTTGAATTCCTGAATTTAAAGTGGGGCTTACCCCCCAGTCTACAGGGTGTACTCTGTAGCTGCATACTAAGCTTACTTCTCATTTGCAGGCACAACAATAACACTGGACGTTGGCTGACTCGTTTCCGTGCTGTGTGGGACCCCAAACAAGACAACTGCTTTGTAATAGGCAGCATGGCAAGGCCAAGACAGATTGAGGTTTACCATGAGAGTGGGAAGTTGTTGCATTCCTTCTGGGACTCTGAATACCTTGGTTCTGTGTGTTCAATTAATGCTTTTCATCCCACTAGATATCTCATGGTTGGAGGAAATTCTAGTGGAAGGCTGCATGTGTTTCAAGAGTAAACCTGTCCAATCATTTTATCTCTTAAACACCACATCAGTTCAAAGAGAGTTTTAAAAGGTCGCACTGCACTCGAACACTTTTGTTAACGGTTATCTTAAAAGTTTTGTTTGTTTTTTTTTATTATAAAAATCTACAAATAAAGATGGCCATACACTCTTTAACGATAATGGGTTTAAACTGGATTTACCCATTATCGTCAGTGTGTAGGGGCTCTTCCCAACAGATCATAGTGCCGACATTACGGTTGTCGGTTGTACTGTGTATGGCCGCACGGCTGACCGATCCCTATGCAGCATATGGTGATCGGTTGGAGCCCCCATAGCATGTGTGCCGATTGATACCAATGTGATCTGTTGGCACCCTTAGAAGATGTGCCTTATGTTGTATTTTTTGTGCAGGTTGCCATTTAACTTATGGCAATTCCAAAAATATAAATGACCACCGTACCAGAATTTTGTTATTGTGCTTTTATTAATAATTAAGATTGCAATACCTGTTCTATTATTTTCTGTTCTTGTTTTAGATGTTACATAAATAAGTCTTAATACTATATATGTACTTTATGACTCTCAAAATGATTCAAAATAATAAAACCTATAATAAATTAACAGGGAAAAAGTCTCCTTTTCTGTTGACACCCATAGGGACATATTTCTAAAGCTGTGAGATTTTACACATTAGGCCCCTATAAGAATACGTGCTTTTTTTAAATTAAATGACATATTCACACCTCCCCCCCCCTCCCACTTAAATAAGCCCCAATTTTGAGCACAATAGTGTTAAATGACCCCTACCTTTCTTTCAGCCAATCACTGGTGCCACTGCTGGTCCAGCCCGATCTGCTGCTTCTGTGATTGAAGGAAGCAGCAGAAGGAGGGCGATGGAACAAGAGCTGGTAAGTATTTTTTGAATGTGGCAGATTAAAACCTTGCTAAGTCTAGGTTTGGAGGCATTTTAAGCAGGATCCTGATGCACCACTTTTCGTGTGAATAACAAGCGTGCCAATAACAGCGCACATGAAGTTTCATGCACAGCAGCGCATTGCAAAAAACCTGAATGTACTGCTGGGCATGATTGTGGGACCTAGCCCTTGGTATCTGAATAAAGCAAAGCATATTGGAGCTACTAAGGGCAATTAAGTCCTACATATTTTATGGGGATGTGATATTTTTCTCTTTCCCTGATGTGTTTAGTACAGTTTTTCACTTTTCTCAATTGTCTGAACAGATAAGAGGGTAGCACTTCTATACAGAGTTAGTATCTATTTTCATCCTATTACTGTCTGTATGGTAAAATTTTGCACATTTGTGTGAATTTGAAGCTGTGCTCCGCCTCACATTTCATGGTTAGTTTGTGGTACTACGGTTTCCTTTCACTCCATTCTTAAAAGTATGGTAAAAGTTTATTAAAGAATACCAGTGTTCTACTTTGCACCTTTCTGCCTTTAAGACTAATGTGGCAAATGGACCATATGATCATCAGAAATTTATCATGTTCTATGGAACGATCATGTTATTTGCACACAAAAAATACAGCCAATATTTCGAATGAAAATATTGGTTGATCAGGTCAAATAGTGCCTCGTGTGTACCTAGCCTCAGAAACTGACACCCCTTGTACTTTTTAAAGACCTTGGGGGGCACCTGAGTTGGCAATCTGTTAAGAGAATAAAGGTTCGTACACGTGCGATCGCGATGCACAATGTGTACGACAGCCATTTCGGCCATTAATTGTGCTGTGTATGGGCACGTTATCGCCCAAAATGCCTGTTTCGGCCTATAAAGTGCCCATACATGGCCATTCATACACATTGTGTGTGGTGGGTCGGCACCTGCGATCGCACGTGTGTACGAACCTTTATTCTCTGTTAGCAGATTGCCAAGCCTGGTGCCACCTTAAGGTGGTTCAGAGCGTTAAGTTAATTATCAGAAACAGTGGCTCATAAGGGACCAATACTGCAGGTAACTTATGTGCCAGCAGAAATGTGGGCTTTTGCACAATTCTTCCCCCCCCCCCCCCCGCGCTTTTTAGACTCATGTTATCTGTGTGCAGCCACAATTTGTACAGTAGAAGCACATGGTAGCAAGATTCTGTCCGTTATTGGATCAGTACACTGCTGGGGGGGGAATCGTGATAAAGCAGACTTTAAAGGGCAACTGTGGTCTCCATACAAGTTGAGTTAATATGAAAGACCAGTTTCCTACCTTTAAAACGAGCCATCACCCACCTGTCTAAGTGCTCCACAGCCCAAGATATAAAGAAATTACTGACCAGAAAGTTAATGGGTGGGAGGCTGACATGTGACATTCCTAAGGCTGCTCCTCCACCTCGCCGCTGGCGAGCACAGCTTCAGACTTCATTGTGTGAGGGAGACAGGAAGTCCCTCCATGCTGTGTGAAGATGCCTAGAGAGAAGGTAAGTGAATCTACAGCCCTACTCTCCCAGTTTTCAGTAGGGGGGTCTGAGTGGCGCATGGCACCCACGAGTGGATGGGGCCACAGCACCTGTGGATGGGCAGACACACATGGGGCTGTAATGGGGGGCTTCAAATGGAGGGTCCATGATTGGGACGGACATGGGGGGCTTGCAAGGGGAGGAGGTGACACGGCAGATTGTCATCCACTGACATGGTTTGTCATCCACTGACATGGTTTCACAGCAGGAAGTGCAGGGGACCTGGTGATGCTGCTGCCATATCACACACAAAAATGTAAATATCTTCAAAACTATGCAAAATAAACAATGAAAATAAATTGCAAAAACTAATGTCATTTTTGGACCAAATTTCCCCTTTAAAGTAAAACTACTATTCAGGGCGGGAAAATATATATAGAGTTAAAGATTTCTGTTGAATCATCTGTTTCAAAATTGACAGTGATAAATTCAGGCAGCTGGAACTTCCTGGAATGGCCTATAGTGAAAGGAAAATGCTACATGGCAGATGTTCACTGAATGGTAATTATAACTTCATGTGTACTATCGGATGTCTGTGGAAACTGTCGGCAAAATAGAGTGGGAACCACACCATGTCCTCAACCGATCCCCTGTATGGGGATCCGTTTCCCGTGCGCCTCTACATGGGGTTGATTGTATTAGCTCCCTCTACTTAGTCGGGAACAACTGTCCACAAAGTCTATGCTGATAGTTTGCCTGCATTGTTGTCTCCCAGACCTTGCTGATATTTGGCAAAAGTTGTTGAGTATCAGCCATGCATATGGTCACTTTTATCAACATCATTTAGTGATTTGTTTGGGTGAAGGCGATGCCTTTGTTCTTCTGATAGGCAGGAGGTCTTGCAGTTGTCCTCTAGCGAGCAGTCTGTCTTTATATTATTGTTTTTGGAAAAATGTATTTTAATTGAAAGCCCTGGGTCGGTGAGTTCTTGCCCTACACCACAATGTGGTTCTGTGTGGTGGCCAGGGCCATCTTGCCCTTTCAATCTATTGACAGAAGCCAGACAGAAGAAGAGGGGATCTATCGGACCTCCCTTTGCCTGGAGACTTCTGAAGGTCCACCAATATATGATATGATAACTTTATACAAATACATAAATGGGCCATACAATAAACTCTCTGGTGTGTTGTTCACTAACAGGTCATATCAGAGGACTTTTGCACTGAAGGATTCTTCAGGTAAGAAAAGGATTTTTTACAGTAGGAACGGTGAAACTGTCTTCCAGCAGATGTGGCAATGGAGAGTTCATTGAATAGCTTTAAAATTGGGCTAGATAAGTTTCTAAAACTAAAAAATATTGATAATTACTGGTATTAATACATATACTGTAGTTCTGTTTGGTACAGGGATACTATATAATATTGATAATTACTGGTATTAATACATATACTGTAGTTCTGGTTGATCCAGGCATACTTTCCATTTGGAGTCGGGGAGGAATTCCCCCCCTCCCTTTTTTTTAGCTTTTTTTTTTATGCCTTCCTCTTGATCAACTGTTACGTAGGGTGAAAAAGTTGGGCTTGATGGACGTATGTCTTTATTCCACCTCAATTACCCGGGAAACAAATGTGAATAAAAAACTAAATTTAGTGGGGAATAAGTGCTGAAAGTAAATAAATATGGGTGCCAATTCATTGGTGCGATTTCAACTAGGGAGTGTCAAAGCATTAGCCAGAGCCAGCTAGGTAAAAAATTTTGTTCCAGCCAGGAAGTATAGTGTAAGCAATGCAAATACCAGTCAACCCATGTGAACAGTTGTAACTGGGCTTCCAGCTTGAGGCTTTGATCAAAATGATAAGTATGCAGACCTGTTCAATATCAGGTGGGAGACTGGAGGAGAACCCCCTCCCTGTGGAGTACTCCCCTCTAAACCATCAACTGATAAGAAAAGATACTACACTTGATCTTAAGGTGGGTACACACTAACAATCTGTCACAGATGACAGACAATCTACAAGATCATCTTTGACAGATGGGAGTACACAGTCACGAGCGTACTCCCTATATAAAGTATGAGAATGTTTGTGATTGTCATACTCTTTACGATTGCGGCTAAATCCCTACACCTTAGAACAGGTAGTTGACCGTGAATGAAGGAAAATGTTCAACCGAAATGTTCAATGCATTATTCTCTTTCACCCTCTGCAGTGCAATGCATTATTTTCTCTATTGTACCATCTGCACTGCATTTTTCTCTGTTACACCACCTGCAACCTTTAAAGTGCTTATGTTACTTGTTCTACTTGATAAGGATCTCTGGGGCATATTTAAAAACCCGCAGTGTCACATATTAAAGTACCACAGAGGCCCTAAATTTACGATAACAGCAATGATCGTTAAAGGTGGCGGTATCGCAAATGGTGATAACGAGTCATTATAAATATGGCCCTTCATGTTTCCCTTTTTAATGGCTATGTGATACAGATATATATATAAAACGCACATAAAAAAACTAATCTGAGCCCAAAAGAGATATGTCTTTATTCTTTATTTAAAAATAATGTCCAATGCGAGGACTACTTTAAATGTCATTCTTCCACATGCCTTGTATGGTAATGTGGAAAATGACGACTAGGAATTGGCACAATGACATGTCATTATTGACTGGATGAGAGATTCACAGTTGTGTTTAGTTTCCCTTAGCAAATACATCATGCGGTCTACTGGCTCATGCGTGACCGCAACGTGTGCATGGTCGAGAAAGGGAAAAGTCTTGGGACACACGCACAACCTGTCCAGGACAAATTGTCAATGATATGGACCTAACACAGTATTTAATGATCAATACACCCACATAGCAACTTATCACAGCACCAGGATGAATCTGATATTTCAAGTTCTAGAAAGAAAACTGCATAGAAGGATTTCTATTTACATGGTAAACACAATAAAGAAAAGACAACTGTATCGCTACCCACACTGGCCCATTTCCTTTTAGGTGGAACAGTATTAAACATGGTTAGTGACCAGATCATACTGGAGCTCATCATGGAGAGATATCACACCCCACAGAGGAAAGTGAAAGCAAAGCTGCTGTTGTATAAGGCAAATTCCCATGAGGCCTCCTTAGTGGTTGGTATGATTTTACCCCATGTCTATTCTACACTGTTGTTGATACCTCTGTGATAAACATAAGCCCCAGACCTGCCATTTTATATAAATGTTTATTTTATGATATACACAGGTTAGCATGTGACCTTATCTACATTAAACCGTAGATATAATTATTATAGATTTATATAGCACCAACATCATCTATAGCGCTATACACCAATACATACTTTAAATACATATATGGTACAAAAAAAAGGGCAGAGCATATATGTCATTTAAGGACATACTATCTTACTTCCTACCAAGAAAAGTTTTAAAACATCCCCTTTCAGTGGAAAAGTGAGAAGAATACAAAGGGCTCACAATTCCGTTGACTACTGTGACAATTTCCATAACTGATTTTGTAGGTGATATTTGCATGGACCACATCATTTATGTAATTATGATAATAGCTAAAGGGAAAGAAAGACAGCCTGTGCCCTCTGGTTAAAGTATCAAGAGGGGACAAGATGGCTTAAATTGTGCAACTGTTAAATATGGTTGGAAATGTTTAACCTTTAATGACTGTTATTACATTTCACAAGGTTTACAGAGGGTTAAGCAGAGCAAAGTCCTTAACTCCCAAAGGGGCATTTTTTAAAAAGGCATGGTATGTTATTTTGAAATGCCATACCTTTTCCGCGATCGTAAGATACCAGCACATTGCAGTGTTTTAAGGTCATGTTGGTATTTTATTTCTGCGGTGGTATGCTACAGCAAACCTAGAAGTAAACCCCATTGTGTTTTAATTATTGAGTTATGTGCCTGCAAATTTTGGATTTTGATTCATTAAATCAGGTATGCTGTATGCAGGAAGTAAAGGGAGCTGTCAAATGATTATCCCCCTGTGCTAATAAAATTGGGGTTTTATACTAGTTACAGATTTCAATGTCAAATAGTGTTCTCCTTTTCTGAATAATTGATAGCATAAGTGATCCTTTCAATCTGCAGTTTTTGGGCAATTTATCGGTTAATCTTAATGATTTTCTCTGAATCAATTCACCAAGTAGAAAAATATTTTTACCGGGCTTATGTTAAACGTAAGTGTTTAATTACATTTAAAAATAGTTCTAAATGGTAATTTGGTTATGGATCTGTACAACTATACACAGAAAGGAAGAGCACAATATGCACTTTGTAATTTAAAGTGGAATGCTGAACAGGGGGAAGAAAATGGCTCCTTTGTTCTCTGTGGCTTTTATTTCCTAATCATTTAGAAGGCATCTTCCAAATATCTACAAATAAATGTGTTTATGTACATCAGTTTACATGGCAGATACAACCCTTGTAAAGTGAGACACAGTCAGCTATTGGTGAAAGCTGACCACCCAAGCTTTGCTCTTCACGGTTCCTTTCTTTGTTTATTACTGTTTTACTGACTTACTATTAAAAACTTTACAAATCATTGTGCAAACAAAATATTTAACGCGAAGAAGCAGTTTTCAATTGTTCGTCTAATTAGGAATACTATTTTGCATAGTCAAGCTTGAACCTTAATATGCAGATAGCAAAGACTGTTCCAACTACTTTAAGCTGCAAAAAAAAAATCCAATCAGTCCCTCAGCAGTACAACTGGGTTGAATTAACTGCCTAAACTCCAGCGTGTTAACTGGACATTCAACAAAATAGGACAAAATAGGAAGTTACAACCCAGAAGCCCACAGAGACAGTAACAACCCAGGGCCCCACAGAAACAGTTACAACCCAGAGCCCTACAGAGAAATAACCCCATAGGCCCAAATAGGAAGCAACAGCCCAGGGCCCCACAGAAAAAATTACAATGTAGAGGCCACAGAGGAAGTAGCGATCTAGAGGCCAACAGAGGAAGTAGCGATCTAGAGGCCAACAGAGGAAGTTACAACCTAGAGGCCCAAATAGGAAGTTATTATTTAGAGACCCACAGAGGATCTTATTACCTAGAGGCCCACAGAGGAAGTTACAACCTAGTGGCCCACAGAGGAAATTATTACTCAGAGACCCACAGAGGATCTTATTACCCAGAGGCCCATAGAGGATTTGCTACTCTTTTTTTATAAGCAGTTATCCAGCAGAGGATTTTGGGTATTATTGCCGCAAAATGGTTCTGTGTCTCAGAACAGTCTTCCACTATCAACATATTGATCATCTATTTACATAAGACACTAACAAAAAAACCTCCAAAACGCAATAATAAAAAAAACTAAATGTATTATTAATAACAAAATAATGCTATTTTCTTAAAATATAACCTTAAAAGAGTCTCTGAAATAGAAAATTAAGGTAATATGTTTGGAGGCAAAAATATTCCCACATAGGTAGGAAAAGGGCAGAGGGTCCATTTCAGATGAAAGAGGCCAAGATTATCTTGCAGCTACTAATAACAAAATGGGAGAAAACAGGCAAATGGAGAGGACAACCACATGAACCACTCATCTCATTACAGAGAACTGTGGCATACAAATGTCCTAACAGATACTACAGAGCATCATAAACATTCAGAACACACACACACCTTTCATTTCTTCTAACTACAGACACCAGGAAACCAGCTTATATCTCTACAATGTCATTAGGAAAGGTATCCCTATTACTAACTAAGGGCAAGGCCCCACTAGGGAGCGTGCAGGAATCGAGCGACACAGCAAAATTGTAGCATTGCGCTATCCATGCGCACTACGATTTCTTTGAAGTATCCCTATTGCAAAAAAAAAGTTGATCGCATGCACTGCAAAAAGGGTTGTCAGCGCACCGCAGGGCATCGGCCATAATGGGCCCATTCTCTTCTATTCTGCACTACAGCAGCACGTACCAAAACAGGCTAGTGTGGCCTAGCCCTTAGCCGGCAAAGAAACAATTTTCTCCTCCAAACACATACACATTGCCAGAGAGATTCCAACCCCTCTGTGCTCAGGGCTTATCGTTCGTTAAATCTGGCCATACACTTGGCAGTCATTAGATCTTTGTTGATCAACTTGCGATCACAAAATGAATGGGCCAGATACACACAGTCCAGAGCGTTCTCACGTTCAGGACTGCATTTTTCGCACAACCGCGGCCGACTCCCCTACAGGAAGATTACTGCAGAGTTGACAGGAACTTTCAGCGGCCGCTCTGTAGTTTGGAAAAGACGGTATTGGGGCTTTATCGTTACTGTGTATACCTAGCTTTAGTAGTGTATGGGCACCTTTACTCTTTTTTCATGAACCAGAGCTAACACTTACCACCTGCTCTTTGCGTAGAAATCACGTTACCCAGACACTGTCATTACGAAACTTCCTAAAACCCCCATAAACTGCCAAGTTGACTTGTTGACTGGTGAAATTAAGCTAGTAATGATAAAACCCCAATACTGTCGGATCATTGCCAGTGTGTGTACCATCTTTTATGTCGGCCTCGCAGTCATTCGGGAAAGACCTGAATTTTCCCTCGGCCACGGTAATCTCCCTGTAGGGGAGTCGCCCTCGGTCGAGGGAACCACACAGCTGTGTATAGGGAGAATGCTTGAGACTGTGTGTATCCTGATCTTTGAAAAATCTTTTAAAGGTCTGTTATGTGTGTACCCAGCCGAGGGAAATTTTAGGTCCTTTCCAAACAAACCTGAGGCCGACGGGGACGTTCGGTGGCCACTCGCTCGTTCGTGAAAGACACTAACAGACATCCAACAGTATTGGGGCTTTATCGTTACTGTGTGTCCTACTGTGTGTCCTCTAAAGAAAACATGAACATAACCAGGTCACTTGTGTACAAACATTGATTTGTTCTGCAGATTCATTCAGCAATGATGGAAATACTGTGTAGAATCCTTAAGATGTTTGTGTACTACACACACTCTCTCTCCTCCCCTGCCCACCCCCACTGGATTGAACAAAAAGCATTTCCTTGTCAAGCCAAACCTTGTCACACAACATATCTACTGCCAAGCAGCCTGTTTGTCTAACGATTATTTCTACCATATGTACATAGCTTTAAGCTGGTCATGCACTAGGATTTTCACCTCCCAATGTTCCTTCCCACAATTTCCTGGCAAAATTGGGACGTTTCCCAGAAGAATCAATCTCAAAATGATCGCGCAGGTGATTGTTGGAATGTCGGGAACAATAAGAGGTGAGATTGTAGGGTATGGCTAGCTTTACTGCTTATTGAAATAACTTATTACCTGCTCTCTCATGGCTAAAACTGTCTACAACTTCCAGTCTGATTGTATGATCATTGTACAACCTTATCACAGTTTTGTAATAGAAGGGCCTGTCTAGTCAAACTATATTACAAAGTTGGAACAAGGTTAATGTTCATTCCTTTTAACCAAAACAAGCATACACACAAAGTGTGTGTATGTGTGTGTGTACACACACACACATATATTTATTTATCTGAATGTTACTTGCACTTTAAAACAAGAGCAAAGTATATTTATCAGTGTCCCTTTAAATACAAACAGAGGCAAATAGGGAACTGCATTATTTTTCTTGCACAACTCAAGGATCTGTTTCTGATGTTAAGACGGAGCAGACGGACACAACAACTGGAAGCCACAAAGGAAACCGATATGTGTAAAAATGAAAAATGCAATGAGCCTATATAACATGGACTTCCCCAAAGGAATATCCTGCCGTATAAATGCTGGCCATACACAGAACTGAAGAATCAGTGTAATGCAGCGAAGGTTTATACCTTCTGACATTCCTGTTATATTTCCTGGCTGAGGCCAAACTACAACACACCAGAATCACGCATGCAGCATGCACATTAACACACGCAATTCTGGTGCAATTGTGTGCCTTGTCGCATATGTGATTTCGCTATTTTCCATTATGGGAAAGAATGAGATTGCGAAAAAATTGGTGATTGCATGCGTTACCAAAACGGACACGCATGCGCAATCTCATGCACACTGGAAATTGCAGGAATTTTTGTGTTATATTTGAAATCGCATTTGCAAACATGAGAAAATCATGTAGTGTGGCCTAGCCCTGAATGTTTAGGATATTCTCACAGGGATAGCTGATTCACCCAACAGATGATCAATTCTGAACATTCCATCAGTGATCCTGTGTTCATATCCTAAAATCATGCAGTGGTGGGAGTAGATTTCAGAACCAAATTATTTTAAACGTTGAAGTGCTCATTTTGGTTTCAACTCTAATGTAACCTGAAGACAGACATATGAATCCCCACCCCCAGCACAGCATTATTCTTGCATCCAGACAAGTGATAGAGTCATGAGGAAAATAAAAAAAGTTGAGGACACTGGAAGACAGCACACTCCAAAATCACAGAAGGCTCACTGCATACAATGTACAACCTCAGGAGTCGATGAGGCGCAGAAGAGGGTGTAATTTGCATGATAGCCATCGCCGTAGGGGACAAAAGTACTGATAGTGGAACTGCTGAAATTCAGGTGTAAGACGGATGTCCCGCAGGAATGCCAATTCCAGCTCAGACTCTGCCAGTATGACAAGCAGCATAAGCAGTGCCAACAAGAGAAAGAATGTAACTGCCAGCAGGCGAAAAACACTCTGCAGGAATTTATTCACCTGCTCTGGCTCAGATTCAGTGGGACGGGATCCCTCAAGCCCTGGTAGTGCTGGGGGTGGTATTTCTGTTTCAGGGACAGGAGTAGAAGCCAGATGACCCTCTTCATTCTGTGTGCTGCAGGAAGTACCATTTCCTTGCTGCCCAGCAGGCAGCTCCAGGTTAGACTCGGTCTCAGGAGTAGGGAGGATACTGCAGGATGGAGTGTAAGCTTCTTCACTGATCACGGTTTCTTGTGAAGGATGAGGTGTCAAAGCATTAATATTTTCAGAGGAACGAACAGGAGTAGAGTGGGCGCTGTCACGCAGTGCCTCCAGACCTGCAGAAAGGAAGACATAGATATGTTATGTCTATATAAGGGCAGCCATTTTTAAACCCTCCAGCTACATCTTTCAGCATCCCCTGGTGAACAGTGGACCCTGTGATCCAATGGCTAGAGAGATGCAGATTTAAATTCTGATGTACATAAACAGAAAAAGCTAACATAAATGTGCATTAGTAGATATGGCTGAGATACATAGAAAGAAACATGTACATATAATTTACACACCTTTCAAGTACTGGACTGGTTCAGGCTGCAGACTCTGGCATTCACTTGATATTCCAGTGTCCCTGTTAATTCCTGTTACTACTCCTGGGACTCCTCCAGTCAGAGCTGGGAAAAGGGGGAGTGCACCAAGAGCTCTTCCAAGAAGCCTGGGCCCCAGATTTAAGACACGGACCTTTACATCACGATAACAATGATTGATCATTCGCAGGTGAACATTCACCTTGGTCCTGATACGAATTAGACACTTTACCATGGTGAGGAAGGAGCACTCAGCGTATTGGCACCACTCAGAAGGGATTAGCAATCTCAGGTTCCTTAATCTGCTCTCAGTTTTTCTTAGTTTCACGTACTTATTGCCTTATCTATCCTACTTTCCTCTACCCTGTCCTTTAACTCTTTTCCTATCACACTTCCCTATACTCACTTCCACCTTCCTTTTAACTCCTAATCTTCCCTATCTCCCTGCTCATCTTAATGCACTCTGTGTCTCTCCCCCTTCCCCTCCTCTCTGACATACAAGGTGAAGCTTCTGACTCCCAGCAGCTATTTTGGGAATGAATATTTTTATTACTGAGCTCAGGAGACCCAGAGTCCAGCTGCTTCTAACCACTCCCCCTCATTTATCAACAACCACATGAACTAAAAGTCCCTGTAAGACCCACTATCCCAAACTTATATACACTTAGGCTTATTTATTAAGAGAGACAAGAGTAGGAAGGACGCTACTCATGAGGTTGAGATGTAAAGTTTCAATTATTTATTCACATATATATTCTTTCAAAGGACAGACATCACAGGGCAGAAAATGACTCCAGGTCCACCCGCCTGACGCGTTTCGTGGGTAAAGCCCACTTCCTCAGAGGCTAACAATACTCAGAGGTAACAATAAGTAATCGTTATTTTAAAATAGAGCCAACATCCCTATAGATTACTACAGAGATGCGGGCATTATTGTAAAAAAATCACTACAGATCGTTATTTTACGATAACACTGGCCCTAAACAACACCAGCATTATCATAAAATAATGACCATTAACAATAGTTATTTTACACTAATGGTCTTTTACATCACGTGTGTGTGCATATATATATATATAATATATAACCTCTGCATATAAACCATTGTGATTATAGTTAAAGGGGAACTGTGGTCTCCAAACAAGATATAAAGAAATGACTGAACAGAAAGTTAATGGGTGGGAGGCTGACATGTGACATTCCTAAGGCTTCTCCTGCACAGTGCCGATGGTGAGCACAGCCTCAGACTCCCTCAGTGTGTGAGGGAGACAGGAAGTCCCTCCTCCTCTCTGCTGTGTGATGGACCTGCAGTTCTCACTCTGCCTGAAAAGGCTGTTTCCACAGAGTTTTCGGGTGGGGTGGGGTGGTGGTGGTGTCAGAGTGGCCCACAGCGGGGCCACGGCACCTGTGAGTGGGCGGGGTCACATGGGGCTGTAAAGGAATGGGCCAAGGGGGGCCTGCAACTGGAGGGACCAGGGGCACTTCTAGGGTTTTTGCTGCCTGAGCCAAACTTTTGAATGCCGCCCTCAATTATTTCCAGGCATGGTGCAAAGCCACTGCGTTAAAGTGGGTGTGGCTTTGACGGTGGGCTTGGTTTTAGCGTGGCTAAAATGTTACAATTTTGAAACTCCTATCACATAGGTATTTAAGTCAATTAGAAATAATGTAAATTTCTAGAAACAGATATTACACCCCTTTTTCAAAGTGGTGCCACTACCACATTGCTCCATTCAGGTTTTTGTTGCGCAAACCAACAAAAATGCCATACTTTCTGTAGTATTAAAGATTTTAGACAAAAGATTTGTATGCCTGCCACCACGTCATGGTTGACTCTTTCAGCAGGGCCCTAACTAACCTAACTAGTTTAACCTAGCCTATCAAACTAACTAAATATAACCTAACTATATAAAATGATTTTAAGAACATCATATCTGTTACTAGGAAACATTTTTTTTTTCTTGACCAGTCAAGGAAAAACATTTTTTTTCCACCACTGTCTGTCTGCTGCCTTTCTTCTTCAGTGCAGGGGTGCCGCCTGAGACAAATGTCTCACTCCTAATAGTAGAAGTGGCCCGGGAGGGACCATCACGAGTGGGTGGGGCTTAGGCACCCGCAAGTGGGCAGGGCCACATGGGGCTGTAAGGGAATGGGCCAAGGGGGGCCTGCAACTGGAGGGACCATGGGGTCCATGAGTGGGAGGGACCAGGGGGGCTGCAAAGGGGAGGAGACACAGGGCAGATTGACTGACAGGTTTCAGAGCAGGAAGCAGGAAGTGCAGGGGACCTGGTGATGCTGCTGCCATATCACACACAAAAATGTAAAATAAACAATGGAAATAAATTGCAAAAACTCGCAGGAGAGCAATTCCTATCAATTTACCTAAAGTCATTTTTGGACCACAGTTCCCCTTTAAGTAGATTTTTGTGTGTATTACTTTAACCTGTGTACATGGGCCTTGTGTGGGTTTCATCTGGGCACTCTGGTTTCCTTCCACAACCATAAAGATTATGTTCACACTACCAAACAAAGTGGTACAAGATATACAAATGTAATCAGTTCCGGATTGGCCCAAAAGGTAAAAGGGGAATCCCCCGGTGGGCCCACGTGCTCTTGTCTGCCTTATTGTCCTCTAAGCTGAGATCACACTACTTACCAAACTGCAATTCTGCAGCGCCAATGTGTCTCTCCTCCGCGACTAACTTTGGCGAGTGAGTGCACACAAGGGTGAGGGGAGGAGAAGAACCGGAAGGAGACACACAGTGTTTGTTTAGTTGAGTGATCTTAGCTTAGAGGGCAATATGGAAGGCAGCAGCAAGTGCTCCTGTCTCCATTAGAATTAAACATTTTTGAATAAATCTGGTTCATTTTGGAGGTGTTGTGTCCCTAAAATGGATGTCTATAGGAAAATGTCATTGCTCTTTTCAAAAACGTGTGATTTCCCAAAACTGCATACAAAGGCACAGAAATGCATATATAGTGTGAACAAACCCAAAGACTGATACCTACAGTTATCTGCTATCTTCATTTGCTGTGGATATTGAAGGATAACTATACTGTTGAAAAAAGTTATACGCAATATCGTTCTCTATATTATATCATATATATATATATATATATATATATATATATATAAAAAGAGATTTTGTTCTTACCTGTAAAATCTTTTTCTCTTTCAGCCTAGGGGGACCCAGTACTCCACCTCCAGGAGTGGACACTTGAAATTTGAAGACTTCACAGGCTCAGGTGCTCCTCCCCTTATATAGCCCAGCACCAGGAGCCTGCTTCAGTTTGTCCCAAAGATAGATAGGAAAGGAGAGTAAGAAAGAAGGAAACATATAACTTTTCTGGCAACAAGCCCAAACTTGAAACTGAGTAACTACACTAACCAGAAACTAATTTAACTTAAAGGAGGTTCGTGCCTGGGTCCCCCTTCGGCTTCAGAGAAAAAGATTTTACAGGTAAGAACAAAATCTCTTTTTCTCTTTCAGCCTAGGGAGACCCAGGCACAGCAGGGGACATCCCAAAGTCCCGACCAGCACAGGGTGGGCAGAAGATTTAAACCTCTGCAGCTTGCAGCACCAAGAGACTGAGAGTCGCTTCTGCTGAAGTGAACACATCTAATCTGTAAAATTTTATAAATATGTTAATTGAAGACAGAAGATCATTGCAAATATGATCAATGGATGCTCCGCGCCGAGCTGCCCATGAGGCACCTAGTGCTCTTGTCAAATAAGCTGCAACCCACAAGGGAGGAGCAGCTCCTGCTTCTGCATAACAGTGCAGAATGAGACTATGGATCCATCTGGCTAGGGTCTGAGAAGACGCTCTGGATCACCTGAGAGGGCCCGCCAAGAGGATAAACTGTGCCTTAGATGAACGAAAAGATTCTGTTCTAGACACGTTTATCCTGAGAGCTCTGACAACATCCAGGGAATGCAGCCGTTGTTCCTTTGATCTTTTTAAGGACTCGCGGGATCATGGCTATCGGGGGAAAGGCATATACCAACCAGAATGTCCAAGGAACCACTAGTGCATCCACTAAGCATGCCTGGGGATCTCGTGTTCTTGAGCAAAAGAGTGCGACTTTGTGATTGTGATACCATCATATCTATGTCTGGTACCCCCCACCGATTGGTCAGGGCCAATGGTCCTGGTAAAGGGACCATTCCCCTGGGTCCAGAGTGTGTGGGCTGAGGAAGTCCGCTTCCACATTCAGGACTCCCGGGATGAAGATTGCAGATATGGCTGGGATGTTGTGTTCCGCCCATGATAGGATCCAGTGAGACTCTTAATTGCCATGTCGCTCCTCGTGCCCCCTGGTGGTTGATGTACACCACCGCAGTGGTGTTGTCTGACTGAATCCTGACAAATGTGTTTGTCAGGGCAGTGGTCCTATGAGAGAGAGACAGAAATATGGCTCTGAGTTCCAAGACATTGATTGGTAAGCGGGATTCCTCTGGGTACCAAGTACCTTGAGTTGTCTGTGATATACGAAGACTGCCCCCCACCCTGCCAGACTTGCGTCTGTGGATACCACCATCCATTGAGGGAGGCAAAGGGAGTTCCACTTTTGGAGATTGGCCTTCTCCGTCCACCAGACCAGAGAACGTCTGACTGAAGGGGGTAGAGAGATTCTGGAATCTATGGCTGATACCATCTTCCTGACTAGCCTCATAGCTTGGTGAACCGAGATTAGGGGTTCTGATATGGCTTGTAGGCTTGAGATCTTTTCTCTTTTCTGGTGGAAGAAATATCCTCTGAAGGGAAGTGTCGAACAACAATCCCAAAAATGTCATGCGGGGGTTGGGAAGGAGGGATGACTTGCGTGGATTGACTATCCAGCCGAAGGACGTTAGAATTTGCAGACATGAGTTGACCTGAGCTGAGGCCAGGTGGAAGGAGGGGGGCCTTGACTAATAAGTCGTCCAGGTATGGGAGAAGGAAGATGCCTTGAAGGCGAATGTAGGCTGCTTGGCAGGCCATTACGTTGGTAAAGACGCAGGGAGCTGAGGATAGACCGAAGGGCAGGGCAGGGCTGTGAATTTCCTATTGCAAACCTAAGGGAACGGTGGTGGCCCTGCCATATTGGAACATGAAGATATGTGTCCTGAATATCGAGGGACGCCAAAAAGTCCCCTGGTTCTATGGCTAAAATGACAGATCTCAGGGACTCCATTTTGAAGTAAGCTTGTCTGACATACTGGTTTAGTTCTTTTAGATCTAAAACCGGATGGAAAGAGCCATCCTTTTTCAGAAATAGGAAAAGGTTGGAATAAAAGCCCCAAAACCTGTGGGCTGTTGGAACTGGTACTAAAACTTTTGCTAGTAGGAGTAATTTTATGTCTTTTTGAAGAGCTTTGCGTCTGAGTGGTGACCTGGGAGGATTGGAGGGAAAAAAGCGGTTGGGTGGGAGGGATGAGAATTCTATGTGGTATCCTTGAGAGATGACGTTTAGGGTCCAGGCGTCCGTGGACGAGCAATTACATGTCTCATGAAATATGTCAGTTGACCTCCTTCTCAATACTGGGGAGGATAGTCATGCTGATTTGGGTTTATTTCCCATAGGTCGAAAGGAGCCTAGTTTGGTGGGCCAGGAGGGGCGTGTGAAAGCACCTCTTCTTGGGGGAGGGGGATGAGGCTTGTTGTCAAAGGAGGGCCTTGAGGAGGAACAAAAGGGCTGAAAGGACTGGTTTCTTTAAAAGTTGGAAGACTACGGGCCCTGTTTTGGGGGAGGAAAGTACTCTTTCCTCCTGTTGCCTGAGAAATAATCTTCTCTAACTCTGGCCCGAATAATTGTCCCCCTGAGAATGGAAGGCTAGTGAGAGCTCTCTTGGAAGCATGGTCGGCAGCCCATGCTTTTAGCCATAAGATCCTACGAGCCGCTGTTACAGAAGCCGATGCCCTGGCTATGAGTCTACTTGAATCTAAGGCTGCATCCCCAATATATACTAAGGCATCGGAAAAGTCCTGTATGATATCTAATAGGTGGGCCTTAGTTAGATCTGACCGATTTCCTGGTATAGTTGGTTGAGCCATACTTCCATGGACTTGGCTTCACATGCCGAGGCAAAAGTGGGGCTCCTGAAGCTGAAAAAGATATTTTTAGGAAGGCCTCAATGCGACGATCATTCTGATTCTTAAATGTTGCCGCTTCCGAAAGCGGAATAGTAGTGGCTCTCTAGATAGCCGAGCTACGAGAGGGTCGACCGTGGGTGGGGAGGACCATCTATCTATATCCGATTTGGGAAAAGGGAACATGACATTAAAATGGTGGGAAAGTTTCAGCCGGCGCTCTGGGGAAGACCATTCTTGAAGAATGATCTTATCCAGCTGTTCATAGGAAGGAAACTGTACTGAGGATTTCTTGGCTCGGGAAAAAAGGGATTTGGAGGGATCCTCTTGGGATCTAAAAATTCTATTTAGAGCGCTAAGTACTGACCTTATCAGTGAGTCGACAGCCTCTGCTGTAAATGTTGTCTGGGGCTCCTGTTTAAAAGTGTCATACTATACCTCACATTCCTCGGGGACGCATCGTCCTCTTGAGTTGAGTCCTCGATCATGAGGGAGGTAGGCTCCTGTGATCTGGTAGGTCTGTAAACCCTGTCTGAAGTCACTAGCTGTCCAGTTTGAAGGATCTGTGAAATAGGGGCAGACAGAGAAGACATAGAAGAGGCTAGAAATTTAGCCCATGCTGGCTCATACTCCTGAGGAGTGTCCTGAGGGGATGCGTTTTAAGCAGACTCTGCGGATGCAGTTTCAAGTGAATCTAATGATTTCGTGAATTGATCTTGCCCAACTGGGCTCTTGGTCTGTAGCGCTAGAGGCAGAGGGTGTTTCATGGTCAGTATTGCACGAGGCACATCTGGGGCCAGAATGGCCAGAGGGCAATTTAGTTCGGCAGATCGCACACACAACAGATGTGGCGACTGGATTCTCATTTCCCTTGTGGCGGGACGGGAGCGACCCCTTGCTGGCCATTATAATAGAAGAAGAGTGGATAGAAAGGAAGATTTTTTTTTTTTTTTAATGGGGGGGTAGGAGAGAGAGGGAACAGGGGAAGAGGAAGACTAGGGGCAAAACTAGGCCTCAGTAGATAGGAGCATCCTGAGCTTTAAGGCACAACAAAAGCTACAGAATTACCTGCTTTGGAAGCAGAAGAGAAAGGGAAGTAGAAGAGCCTGGAGTGGTCCGAAGAGGCAGCCGATAGTGGGGAGAGCAGAATGAGGATTCCGGTCAGAGTCAGGAGGAAAACCAGAAGTCCCGCCCCCACAATCCACGCCCCCAGAAAAAGAATGTTCCCGTCAGCCGGGAGAAGCTCCCGCTCCCTTCCTTAAGTGGTGCCCAAAGTGGTGCCTGTGTGGAGGACCCGATCTCTCAGTAGTGAGAGTGGGGTTCCCATGGTACCTGGATCCATGGCATCAAAGGGGAACAGCAGCTGATGCAGACTGCCTAGAGTCCCAGCCCTGGTCATCCGGATCCAGCCATTTCTTTCCTGGAAGAAGGTACCATATAAGCTAGGAATGGGTGAATAGCCCACTGCTGCTTGGATGTTTGTTGGGGGAAAGCTGGAAAGGAATTGGATCCAGCTGTTCCCCTTAACCTTTTCAAAGATTCTCCTGTAGGTAATGGGAGCAGTAGTACAACTCCTGAGCGGACACTTGAAGAACTGAAGCAGGATCCTTGTGCTGGGCTATATAAGGTAAGGGGAGGAGAATCTGTGAAGTCTTCAAATTTCAAGTGTCCGCTCCTGGAGTTGGAATACTTAACCCCTGCTGTGCCTGGGTCTCCCTAGTCTGAAAAATAAATATATATATATATATATAGAGAGAGAGAGAGATAAAACCCAAGGCTGAGGTGACTTAATATCCTTATATTATGATGTGAGGGGGCGCATTGTTTCTAATAATGCACAAGGTTTATATATTTATTCTTTTGGTCTTAAGGCCTTGTAACTCAGTGAAATGAAAGGGAGGAGAGAGGGTGAGGGAGACGATGCTCGGTCCTTCTGTTACTTTCTAATACTTTCTAATAAGAACGGCAATAAACTATATATACTGAAAAAACAGCTTCCTTTATAAATTACTAATACAGGGAGGGGTAGAGATGGGGAGGAGCAGTGGAAGACAGGAAGTCACTCAGTGTTACACCACTGCACCTCCCCATTTTATATTCCTAACCTTTTGTATTATATATATACTACTCTCTGAATTGGCAGTTACTGTTGTAGTGAAGCATTGTAATACATTTCTGGACTGTAAGTAAGGGAAAAATGTGTTAAATCCATAGTTCTCCTTTAATTTTAAAAGAATAATATGATCTCTGTACCAAGGAGACCCCCATCCCTAAGACACAACTAGTATTCCAACTTACCTTCCATGATAGATATATGTACAGCTCTCCTACGAGTGCGAGGCACACTGCTAAGCCTCATCTGGTGACTGATTGAAGGACAACTTCGGCTTGGCACCATACCGGCCCTGTTTCATAAGAAAATAATAATGTATTAAAAGACCATAACACAAAACAAGAGGGGAAAGGATATAATTTAGGTATAAATATACATACCATTAAATGTCATTATTCATAATTCAATACCATCATTGTATCCTACTGACAACATTAAAAACAATACCCCATGCTCTAAGCATTTGTGTATCAAAATAAACCCAATATATAACTCGCTGTATAGCTTCCCCTTACAGTAATACACTCATTGTCACAGTCTTGGCAGTTGCATTCTGGGGTTTCCAGCAGTTACTAATCATATTTTTTTCACATTTAGTTGAGAAGCCCAAACTCTAAAGGTTCTTGAGATTTGAAATTTTTGTGCAGAAATTAAGGTTCTTTTGGGGGGGGGGGGATACTTTTTGTGTGTTTTAAACTGGAACACAATTTGTCCTGTAACTACCTTATATATGGTGGATATATAGGAAAGGATTTAATTCAGCAGGTGATCCAAATAATAATTGTTTCCATACACTAAAAGGTTGTGTGCATTTATTCATTTTTGATTTCACCCAGGGCCACTTCTACCAGGCAGAGTGAGACATTTGTCTCAGATGGCACCCCTGCCCTGAAGAAGAAAAGTGGCAGACAGGCAGTGGTGAGGAAATTTTTTTTTCCCTTGACCGGTCAAGAAACAAAGGGATTTTCCTTAGAAACAGATATGATGTTGTTAAAATCATTTTATATATTTAGGTTAGCTTTAATTAGCTTGTTAGGAAAAGGTGAGACTAGTTGGGTTAGTTAGGGCCCTGCTGAAAGAATCACACAGCAGCTTCGCAGCACGCCTGGAAATAATCAAGGGCGGCATTCAAAAGTTTGGCTCAGGCAGCAGAAGCCGTAGAAGTGCTTCTGATTTCACCTATTGGCAAATTGCATAAGCTAGCAGAGGCAGGGAAGAAAATTGAAAATACAATTGTTTGGAATAGAATGGACTGCTAGTGTCTATGCATAGCAAGGGCCGCCATTAGAGGGTTAAAGCGATAGTCCAGAACCTGTCCCTCACAACGCAAACAGGGAGATTCCATAAAAGTTCTTATCGTTTAAAATGGTGCTAATTTTGCCCCAACCAATCAGATCTTATTTAACATTTGAAAGCTAATATCTGATTGGTTGGGGCAAAATTAGTACCATTGTTTAGATAAGAACATTTATTGAATAACCCTGAAAGTGTACTAGCTTAAAAAAAATAAATTCATGCATCAGAGGAAGGGCTCACAGTCAATTACCAGCAGGGCTGGGGGGCCACGTGATAACTGCTACTTGCTATATTAGTCAGAACTGTCAGTATTGTATTGTGATGGTTCTTTTGGTGATGTTATTTTTTTTTTGTTTTCCACTGGATATAAAAGTCCCTTTTATATCTGTTATTACTGGGTTTAACATGTTTAATGTCTCTTAATCTTTGTGCCAGGTCGATAAAATTCTGAATATAGATTCAGTTTCAAATTATATATTGGTTATTCTTTTTCCACATTTATTACAAGGTATGCTTTATACATTAAAAATTATAATTATATAATACATAAGTCTCTGGCCTTTGAATGGGGAGCAACAGTGGAATATATTCTTATAAAACCACTTATATACCACTTATATACCACTTTTGCTCCCCACACACTTACTGCCATTCTCCGCTATGTGTTCTTAACTAAAATCCTATCAGGAATGCAGCTACTTCTCCTCCGCGTTCCTGCACCGGAAACAAACCCCGATCTTCACTCTGTCTTTGACACTTAATTAATCTTCCTCCCCACGTGCCTCAGGAGAATAAAGTTTCTGAGAGAAAACGGGTTTGATTCCGGTGCACGAACGGAGGTTAACCAGCTGCATTCTGGAGAGGATTCTAGGTAAGAACAGATAGTGAATTTAATTACAGGTAGGGAGAGGGGACAGTTTTTGGACTAACAAAAGTTAAATGTGTGTGTGTGTGTGTGTGTGTGTGTGGGGTGCTCCAAATAGAGACAGGAGCTGCATGAAAAGTTCCCTTCTGTCTGCATCTGGGTGTTAAACTGTCAGTCTGTGTAAAGGGTTGGGAACACTTTTGGGGGAAAAGATTGCCCATTTCTTTAAAAAAAAATCCTCCCTTATGTATTGTAAGAAAAAATACTCTACTTATGGTGTAATATACGGATATTACACCAACTCGGAGTTCCATGCCTGCGGCCTTGTGCTTTTATATAGTCATGCAACTCCTCAGTGGCGTAATATCCTTATATTACACTGTAAGTAGCGTATTATACCTTATATTATCTACCCCCATGGGACCCAACTGCCCAAAAATATCCTTATAATTGTTACACTACTATGTAGTAGCACGCCAATTATAACCACGAAGTACAGCAGGCAACACAGCAAAAAACCCTCAACCCCCTTGCGAAACTTAGAATTCCACAAATCCAAGATTAATTTCAGGCACCAGCTGCACTCCCCGGCCAGAAGATTAAAAGGTTAGAAGGTATCAGCCTGGGGAGTATGTATTGAGACATGTGTTTAAGCTAAATGCAGCACGTTGCTAAACTGTAGAGTTATACAGGCCGATGCTGTAAAAAAAGTGCGTCTTACCTGACTGGGATCCTGCGATTCTTTAAAGTCTCTCGCCAGAGAGGTAAGACTTTAGCTTTTTTTTAGGGCATCGGGTCCTTACACTACAGTGGTAATGGTTTTAAGATTAGCGCAATATGGTTGTTCTTATCTTAACTTCATTGGCTACGCCACACCATTTCCAAAAATCCTTTAAAATGGAATATGACCAGTGCAAAAGCAGTTCAAACCCACAATAACCCGATATTACATCAGGTACTTTGGGTTTTGGAAGACTTTCAGACACAAACAGCCTTTAATGCATCAGCCCCATAAAGTGTCCAGGACCGCAGTGGTTTGAAGAGAAAGATAGGAGGAAGGAAGGTTGTTACGAGCAGCAAGGGGAACAGCTGGTGCCTTAAAATGAATGGTGAATATTTTAATAACAAATCTGATCCCGTAATTAGTTTATTAAACAAACTTGCTATAGTATTGGAGAAGGAGTGATCTCACTGGTAATATTAAAATACATTTTTGGTACCTGTGGATTTCTGGGGGTTCTCGTTTAATTTTGGCACTTGATTCCATGACTTCTTTAGCAACTTTACCACTGGAGAGAGAATAGATAGAGAGGAAGAAAGTAAAACATTTCTCCAGACACATAGTGGCAGTACAGAGCAATCACTACAAAGATAATTTTGTATGTATGTATGTATTTTATTTCTTGTATAACGCTACATATTCAGAGAAGTTATTTGAATAATTTGCACAATCATTTCACATAACATTTATCTAATGGGCTCTAGGCTTAAGCCCATAACAGCAAAACAAGAAAAGGAAAGGTGATGATAAGGTCTAATAATAATAAATAAAACAAGGCTAGAAGGGGATACCTAGAGCCAATGATTTATTGGACAAAAAAGTTAAGCTTCTCCCCCTGGATCACTGCCATATTCAGTTTCATATTTTAGAAAGACAGGATGTATCTGTAAATGTATCTGTAAAAATTCGGATGGGGTGATGATATTATGCAGCCTCATCAGCAGAACCTTTCTACTAACCGACAGTCAAAAGTGTGCTGTAAAACTTTCATATATAACCTTTAGTTCTCCTTTAAAAAAAGTTTGGGAATAAAGGAATATATTGAAAAAAACAGACTACTGGTTAAGACTTATGCACCAAGGAAATTGGTAATAGAGCAGAAGGATTTGAAAGAATAATTCAATGGAAGGGAAAAGTGGATATGGGAAATTCACAGAGGAATGATGTTTAGAAAGCAGAGAATTCACTAGAGGTGCAGATTCCAAAATAACAGGAAGTCAATGTGAAACAGGAGCGTGTCTATGTCCAGATAACAAGAAGTTACTGTGAAACAGGAGCATGTCTATATCTAGATAACAGGAAGTTAATATGAAACAGAAGCATGTCTATGTCCAAATAACAGGAGGAAGTCAATGTGAAACAGGAGCATGTCTATGTCCAAATAACAGGAGGAAGTCAATGTGAAACAGGAGCATGTCTATGTCCAAATAATAGGAAGTCAATGTGAAACAGGAACATGTCTATGTCCAAATAATAGGAAGTCAATGTGAAACAGGAGCATGTCTATGTCTAAATAATAGGAAGTCAATGTGAAGCAGGAGCATGTCTATGTCCAAATAATAGGAAGTCAATGTGAAGCAGGAGCATGTCTATGTCCAAATAATAGGAAGTCAATGTGAAACAGGAGCATATCTATGTCCAAATAACAGGAGGAAGTCAATGTGAAACAGGAGCATGTCTATGTCCAGATAACCGGAAGTGAACACGAAACAGAAGCATGTCTATGTCCAAATAACCGGAAGTGAATGTGAAACAGAAGCATGTCTATGTCCAAATAAAAGGATGTTAATGTGAAACAAGAGCATGTATATGTCCAAACAACAAGAAGTCAATGTGAAACAGGAGCATGTCTATGTCCAGATAACAGGAAGTTAATGTGAAACAGGAGCATGTCTATGTCCAAATAACAGGAGAAAGTCAATGTGAAACAGGAGCATGTCTATGTCCAAATAATAGGAAGTTAATGTGAAACAGGAGCATGTCTATGTCCAAACAACAAGAAGTTAATGTGAAACAGGAGCATGTCTATGTCCAAATAATAGGAAGTTAATGGAAACAGGCGCATGTCTATGTCACACAAAAGAAGTTATGTAAACAGGAGCATGTCTATGTCCAAAACAAAAAGAAGTTAATGTGAAACAGGAGCATGTCTATGTCCAAACAAAAAGAAGGCGGGTGGTTCTGATATGCTTGTAGGCTTGAGATCTTTTCTCTTTTCTGGTGGAAGAAATATCCTCTGAAGGGAAGTGTCGAACAACAATCCCAAAAATGTCATGCGGGGGTTGGGAAGGAGGGATGACTTGCGTGGATTGACTATCCAGCCGAAGGACTTAGAATTTGCAGACATGAGTTGACCTGAGCTGAGCCAGGTGGAAGGAGGGGGGCCTTGACTAATAAGTCGTCCAGGTATGGGAGAAGGAAGATGCCTTGAAGGCGAATGTAGGCTGCTTGGCAGGCCATTACGTTGGTAAAGACGCAGGGAGCTGAGGATAGACGAAGGGCAGGGCAGGGCTGTGAATTTCCTATTGCAAACCTAAGGGAACGGTGGTGGCCCTGCCATATTGGAACATGAAGATATGTGTCCTGAATATCGAGGGACGCCAAAAAGTCCCCTGGTTCTATGGCAAATGACAGATCTCAGGGACTCCATTTTGAAGTAAGCTTGTCTGACATACTGGTTATTTCTTTTAGATCTAAAACCGGATGGAAAGAGCCATCCTTTTTCAGAAATAGGAAAAGGTTGGAATAAAAGCCCCAAAACCTGTGGGCTTTTGGAACTGGTACTAAAACTTTTGCTAGTAGGAGTAATTTTATGTCTTTTTGAAGAGCTTTGCGTCTGAGTGGTGACCTGGGAGGATTGGAGGGAAAAAAGCGGTTGGGTGGGAGGGATGAGAATTCTATGTGGTATCCTTGAGAGATGACGTTTAGGGTCCAGGCGTCCGTGGACGAGCAATTACATGTCTCATGAAATATGTCAGTTGACCTCCTTCTCAATACTGGGGAGGATAGTCATGCTGATTGGGTTTATTTCCCATAGGTCGAAAGGAGCTAGTTTGTGTGGGCCAGGAGGGGCGTGTGAAGCACCTCTTCTTGGGGGAGGGGGATGAGGCTTGTTGCAAAGGAGGGCCTTGAGGAGGAACAAAAGGGCTGAAAGGACTGGTTTCTTTAAAAGTTGAGAAGCTACGGGCCCTGTTTGGGGGAGGAAAGTACTCTTTCCTCCTGTTGCCTGAGAATAATCTTCTCTAACTCTGGCCCGAATAATGTCCCCCTGAGAATGGAAGGCTAGTGAGAGCTCTCTTGGAAGCATGGTCGGCAGCCCATGCTTTTAGCCATAAGATCCTACGAGCCGCTGTTACAGAAGCCGATGCCCTGGCTATGAGTCTACTTGAATCTAAGGCTGCATCCCCAATATATACTAAGGCATCGGAAAAGTCCTGTATGATATCTAATAGGTGGGCCTTAGTTAGATCTGACCGATTTCCTGGTAAGTTGGTTGAGCCATACTTCCATGGACTTGGCTTCACAATGCCGAGGCAGAAAGTGGGCTCTGAAGCTGAAGATATTTTAGGAAGGCCTCAATGCGACGATCATTCTGATTCTTAAATGTTGCCGCTTCCGAAAGCGGAATAGTAGTGGCTCTCTAGATAGCCGAGCTACGAGAGGGTCGACCGTGGGTGGGGAGGACCATCTATCTATATCCGATTTGGGAAAAGGGAACATGACATTAAAATGGTGGAAAGTTTCAGCCGGCGCTCTGGGAAGACCATTCTTGAGAATGATCTTATCCAGCTGTTCATAGGAAGGAAACTGTACTGAGGATTTCTTGGCTCGGGAAAAAAGGGATTTGGAGGGATCCCTTGGGATCTAAAAATTCTATTTAGAGCGCTAAGTACTGACCTTATCAGTGAGTCGACAGCCTCTGCTGTAAATGTTTGTCTGGGCTCCCTGTTTAAAAGTGTCATACTAACCTCACATTCCTCGGGGACGCATCGTCCTCTTGAGTTGAGTCCTCGATCATGAGGGAGGTAGGCTCCTGTGATCTGGTAGGTCTGTAAACCCTGTCTGAAGTCACTAGCTGTCCAGTTTGAAGGATCTGTGAAATAGGGGCAGACAGAGAAGACATAGAAGAGGCTAGAAATTTAGCCCATGCTGGCTCATACTCCTGAGGGTGTCCTGAGGGATGCGTTTTAAGCAGACTCTGCGGGATGCAGTTTCAAGTGAATCTAATGATTCGTGAATTGATCTTGCCCAACTGGGTCTTGGTCTGTAGCGCTAGAGGCAGAGGTGTTTCATGGTAGTATTGCACGAGGCACATCTGGGGCCAGATGGCCAGAGGGCAATTTAGTTGCAGATCGCACACAACAGATGTGGCGACTGGATTCTCATTTCCTTGTGGCGGGACGGGAGCGACCCCTTGCTGGCCATATAATAGAAGAAGAGTGGATAGAAAGGAAGATTTTTTTTTTTTTTTAATGGGGGGGTAGGAGAGAGAGGGAACAGGGGAAGGGAAGACTGGGGCAAAACTAGGCCTCAGTAGATAGGAGCATCCTGAGCTTAAGGCAAACAAAAGCTACAGAATTACCTGCTTGGAGCGGAAGCAGAAGAGAAAGGGAAGTAGAAGAGCCTGGAGTGGTCCGAGAGGCAGCCGATAGTGGGGAGAGCAGAATGAGGATTCCGGTCAGAGTCAGGAGGAAAACCAGAGTCCCGCCCCCACAATCCACGCCCCCAGAAAAAGAATGTTCCCGTCAGCCGGGAGAAGCTCCCGCCCTTCCTTAAGTGGTGCCCAAAGTGGTGCCTGTGTGGAGGACCCGATCTCTCAGTAGTGAGGAGTGGGTTCCCATGGTACCTGGATCCATGGCATCAAAGGGGAACAGCAGCTGATGCAGACTGCCTAGAGTCCCAGCCCTGGTCATCCGGATCCAGCCATTTCTTTCCTGGAAGAAGGTACCATATAAGCTAGGAATGGGTGAATAGCCCACTGCTGCTTGGATGTTTGTTGGGGAAGGAAACTGAAAGGAATTGGATCCAGCTGTTCCCCTTAACCTTTTCAAAGATTCTCCTGTAGGTAATGGGAGCAGTAGTACAACTCCTGAGCGGACACTTGAAGAACTGAAGCAGGATCCTTGTGCTGGGCTATATAAGGTAAGGGGAGGAGAAATCTGTGAAGTCTTCAAATTTCAAGTGTCCGCTCCTGGAGTTGGAATACTTAACCCCTGCTGGCCTGGGTCTCCCTAGTCTGAAAAATAAATATATATATATATATAAGAGAGAGAGAGAGATAAAACCCAAGGTGAGGTGACTTAATATCCTTATATTATGATGTGAGGGGGGCGCATTGTTTCTAATAATGCACAAGGTTTATATATTTATTCTTTTGGTCTTAAGGCCTTGTAACTCAGTGAAATGAAAGGGAGGAGAGAGGGGGAGGGAGACGATGCTCGGTCCTTCTGTTACTTTCTAATACTTTCTAATAAGAACGGCAATAAACTATATATACTGAAAAAACAGCTTCCTTTATAAATTACTAATACAGAGGGGTAGAGATGGGGAGGAGCAGTGGAAGAGGAAGTCACTCAGGTTACACCACTGCACCTCCCCATTTTATATTCCTAACCTTTTGTATTATATATATACTACTCTCTGAATTGGCAGTTACTGTGTAGTGAAGCATTGTAATACATTTCTGGACGTAAGTAAGGGAAAATGTGTTAAATCCATAGTTCTCCTTTAATTTTAAAAGAATAATATGATCTCTGTACCAAGGAGACCCCATCCCTAAGACAACTAGTATTCCAACTTACCTTCCATGATAGATATTTGTACAGCTCTCCTACGAGTGCGAGGCACACTGCTAAGCCTCATCTGGTGACTGATTGAAGGACAACTTCGGCTTGGCACCATACCGCCTGTTTCATAAGAAAATAATAATGTTAAAAGACCATAACACAAAACAAGGGGGAAGGATATAATTTAGGTATAAATATACATACCATAAATGTCATTATTCATAATTCAATACCATCATTGTATCCTACTGACAACATTAAAAACAATACCCCATGCTCTAAGCATTTGTGTATCAAATAAACCCAATATATAACTCGCTGTATAGCTTCCCCTTACAGTAATACACTCATTGTCACAGTCTTGGCAGTTGCATTCTGGGGTTTCCAGCAGTTACTAATCATATTTTTTTCACATTTAGTTGAGAAGCCCAAACTCTAAAGGTTCTTGAGATTTGAATTTTTGTGCAGAAATTAAGGTTCTTTGGGGGGGGGGGGATACTTTTTGTGTGTTTTAAAACTGGAACACAATTTGTCCTGTAACTACCTATATATGGTGGATATATAGGAAAGGATTTAATTCAGCAGGTGATCAAATAATATTGTTTCCATACACTAAAAGGTTGTGTGCATTTATTCATTTTTGATTTCACCCAGGGCCACTTCTACCAGGCAGAGTGAGACATTTGTCTCAGATGGCACCCCTGCCCTGAAGAAGAAAAGTGGCAGACAGGCAGTGGTGAGGAAATTTTTTTTTCCCTTGACCGGTCAAGAAACAAAGGGATTTTCCTTAGAAACAGATATGATGTTGTAAAATCATTTTATATATTTAGGTTAGCTTTAATTAGCTTGTTAGGAAAAGGTGAGACTAGTTGGGTTAGTTAGGGCCCTGCTGAAGAAATCACACAGCAGCTTCGCAGCACGCCTGGAAATAATCAAGGGCGGCATTCAAAAGTTGGCTGCAGCGAGAAGCCGTAGAAGTGCTTCTGATTTCACCTATGGCAAATTGCATAAGCTAGCAGAGGCAGGGAAGAAAATTGAAAATACAATTGTTTGGAATAGAATGGACTGCTAGTGTCTATGCATAGCAAGGGCCGCCATTAGAGGTAAAGCGATAGTCCAGAACCTGTCCCTCACAACGCAAACAGGGAGATTCCATAAAAGTTCTTATCGTTTAAAATGGTGCTAATTTTGCCCCAACCAATCAGATCTTATTTAACATTTGAAAGCTAATATCTGATTGGTTGGGGCAAAATTAGTACCATTGTTTAGATAAGAACATTTATTGAATAACCCTGAAAGTGTACTAGCTTAAAAAAAATAAATTCATGCATCAGAGGAAGGGCTCACAGTCAATTACCAGCAGGGCTGGGGGGCCACGTGATAACTGCTACTTGCTATATTAGTCAGAACTGTCAGTATTGTATTTGTGATGGTTCTTTTGGTGATGTTATTTTTTTTTTGTTTTCCACTGGATATAAAAGTCCTTTTATATGTTATTACTGGGTTTAACATGTTTAATGTCTCTTAATCTTTGTGCCAGGTCGATAAAATTCTGAATATAGATTCAGTTTCAAATATTATATTGGTTCTTTTTCCAATTTATACAAGGTATGCTTATACATTAAAAATTATAATTATAATACATAAGTCTCTGGCCTTTGAATGGGGAGCAACAGTGAAATATTCTTATAAAACCACTATATACCACTTATATACCACTTTTGCTCCCCACACACTTACTGCCATTCTCCGCTATGTGTTCTTAACTAAAATCCTATCAGGAATGCAGCTACTTCTCCTCCGCGTTCTGCACCGGAAAAAACCCCGATCTTCACTCTGTCTTTGACACTTAATTAATCTTCCTCCCCACGTGCCTCAGGAGAATAAAGTTTCTGAGAGAAAACGGGTTTGATTCCGGTGCACGAACGGAGGTTAACCAGCTGCATTCTGGAGAGGATTCTAGGTAAGAACAGATAGTGAATTTAATTACAGGTAGGGAGAGGGGACAGTTTTTGGACTAACAAAAGTTAAATGTGTGTGTGTGTGTGTGTGTGGTGTGGGGGGTGCTCCAAATAGAGACAGAGAGCTGCATGAAAAGTTCCCTTCTGTCTGCATCTGGGTGTTAAACTGTCAGTCGTGTAAGGGTTGGGAACACTTTGGGGGAAAAGATTGCCCATTTCTTTAAAAAAAAATCCTCCCTTATGTATTGTAAGAAAAAATACTCTACTTATGTGTGAATATACGGATATTACACCAACTCGGGTTCCATGCCTGCGGCCTTGTGCTTTTATATAGTCATGCAACTCCTCAGGGCGTAATATCCTTATATTACACTGTAAGTAGCGTATTATACCTATATTATCTACCCCCATGGGACCCAACTGCCCAAAAATATCCTATAATTGTTACACTACTATGTAGTAGCACGCCAATTATAACCACGAAGTACAGCAGGCAACACAGCAAAAAACCCTCAACCCCCTTGCGAAACTTAGAATTCCACAAATCCAAGATTAATTTCAGGCACCAGCTGCACTCCCCGGCCAGAAGATTAAAAGGTTAGAAGGTATCAGCCTGGGGAGTATGTATTGAGACATGGTTTAAGCTAAATGCAGCACGTTGCTAAACTGTAGAGTTATACAGGCCGATGCTGAAAAAAAGTGCGTCTTACCTGACTGGGATCCTGCGATTCTTTAAAGTCTCTCGCCAGAGAGGTAAGACTTTAGCTTTTTTTTAGGGCATCGGGTCCTTACACTACAGTGGTAATGGTTTTAAGATTAGCGCAATATGGTTTGTTCTTATCTTAACTTCATTGGCTACGCCACACCATTTCCAAAAATCCTTTAAAATGGAATATGACCAGTGCAAAAGAGTTCAAACCACAATAACCCGATATTACATCAGGTACTTTGGGTTTTGGAAGACTTTCAGACACAACAGCCTTTAATGCATCAGCCCCATAAAGTGTCCAGGACCGCAGTGGTTTGAAGAGAAAGATAGGAGGAGGAAGGTTGTTACGAGCAGCAAGGGGAACAGCTGGTGCCTTAAAATGAATGGTGAATATTTTAATAACAAATCTGACCCGTAATTAGTTTATTAAACAAACTTGCTATAGTATTGGAGAAGGAGTGATCTCACTGGTAATATTAAAATACATTTTTGGTACCTGTGGATTTCTGGGGGTTCTCGTTTAATTTTGGCACTTGATTCCATGACTTCTTAGCAACTTTACCACTGGAGAGAGAATAGATAGAGAGGAAGAAAGTAAAACATTTCTCCAGACACATAGTGGCAGTACAGAGCAATCACTACAAAGATAATTGTATGTATGTATGTATTTTATTCTTGTATAACGCTACATATTCAGAGAAGTTATTTGAAAATTTGCACAATCATTTCACATAACATTTATCTAATGGGCTCTAGGCTTAGCCATAACAGCAAAACAAGAAAAGGAAAGGTGATGATAAGGTCTAATAATAATAAATAAAACAAGGCTAGAAGGGGATACCTAGAGCCAATGATTTATTGGACAAAAAAGTTAAGCTTCTCCCCTGGATCACTGCCATATTCAGTTTCATATTTAGAAAGACAGGATGTATCTGTAAATGTATCTGTAAAATTCGGATGGGGGGTGATGATATTATGCAGCCTCATCAGCAGAACCTTTCTACATAACCGACAGTCAAAAGTGTGCTGTAAAACTTTCATATAAACCTTTAGTTCTCCTTTAAAAAAAGTTTGGGAATAAAGGAATATATTGAAAAAAACAGACTACTGGTTAAGACTATTGCACCAAGGAAATTGGTAATAGAGCAGAAGGATTTGAAAGAATAATTCAATGGAAGGGAAAAGTGGATATGGGAAATTACAGAGGAATGATGTTTAGAAAGCAGAGAATTCACTAGAGGTGCAGATTCCAAAATAACAGGAAGTCAATGTGAAACAGGAGCGTGTCTATGTCCAGATAACAAGAAGTTACTGTGAAACAGGAGCATGTCTATATCTAGATAACAGGAAGTTAATATGAAACAGAAGCATGTCTATGTCCAAATAACAGGAGGAAGTCAATGTGAAAAGGAGCATGTCTATGTCCAATAACAGGAGGAAGTCAATGTGAAACAGGAGCATGTCTATGTCCAAAAATAGGAAGTCAATGTGAAACAGGAACATGTCTATGTCCAAATAATAGGAAGTCAATGTGAAACAGGAGCATGTCTATGTCTAAATAATAGGAAGTCAATGTGAAGCAGGAGCATGTCTATGTCCAAATAATAGGAAGTCAATGTGAAGCAGGAGCATGTCTATGTCCAAATAATAGGAAGTCAATGTGAAGCAGGAGCATGTCTATGTCCAAATAATAGGAAGTCAATGTGAAACAGGAGCATATCTATGTCCAAATAACAGGAGGAAGTCAATGTGAAACAGGAGCATGTCTATGTCCAGATAACCGGAAGTGAACACGAAACAGAAGCATGTCTATGTCCAAATAACCGGAAGTGAATGTGAAACAGAAGCATGTCTATGTCCAATAAAAGGATGTTAATGTGAAAAAGAGCATGTATATGTCCAAACAACAAGAAGTCAATGTGAAACAGGAGCATGTCTATGTCCAGATAACAGGAAGTTAATGTGAAACAGGAGCATGTCTATGTCCAAATAACAGGAGAAAGTCAATGTGAAACAGGAGCATGTCTATGTCCAAATAATAGGAAGTTAATGTGAAACAGGAGCATGTCTATGTCCAAACAACAAGAAGTTAATGTGAAACAGGAGCATGTCTATGTCCAAATAATAGGAAGTTAATGTGAAACAGGAGCATGTCTATGTCCAAACAAAAAGAAGTTAATGTGAAACAGGAGCATGTCTATGTCCAAACAAAAAGAAGTTAATGTGAAACAGGAGCATATCTATGTCCAAATAACAGGAGGAAGTCAATGTGAAACAGGAGCATGTCTATGTCCAGATAACCGGAAGTGAACACGAAACAGAAGCATGTCTATGTCCAAATAACGGGAAGTGAATGTGAAACAGAAGCATGTCTATGTCCAAATAAAAGGATGTTAATGTGAAACAAGAGCATGTATATGTCCAAACAACAAGAAGTTAATGTGAAACAGAAGCATGTCTATGTCCAGATAACAAGAAGTTAATGTGAAATAGGAGCATGTCTATGTCCAGATAACCAGAAGTGAACATGAAACAGGAGCATGTCAATGCCCAGATAACAGGAAGTTTATGTGAAACAGAAGCATGTCTATGTCCAGATAACAGGAAGTTAATGTGAAACAGGAGCACGTCTATGTTTTGGAAAGCTGATATTTTTTCTCAAATATCTGGCAATTGCTGCAGGCAAAATACTTATCTGGTAGCCAGCACAGTATATGATTGTCTTATTTGCACTGCATGAGTCTCACTACCGCGCTAATATACTTTCCTTTGAAATCTGTATGTTACCCTCCTAATTAGATTGTAAGCTCTACGGGACAGGGACCTCCTTTCCGCTTGTGGAAAGGCTCTAGCTCTTATATTTATTTATATATATATGTGCTGAACTATTTATGTATTAGTCCCACATGTATGACTTTATTACATTTTGTTGTTGTACAGCGCTGCGTCAACAAAATGTTAAATACAGATATTATCTAATCGGTAACCAAATAGTATATCATATGATGCATTTTTAAAGCACAGACCAATAAAACCTTACTGATGTAATGACACTTACAAAAATAAAGTATAGTTACCCCAATAAGGGAATGATGCAGTATTACTATCCATTGCATCTTACCCTCCGCATCACCAGGGGGTGCGGTCAGGTAACAGCAAAGGCCCTACTAAAGATGCTGCATTAGCAGGTAGTGTAGTTTTTTCATTTATTTGGTCGATAGCACACCCTATAACATGTCCACCATAATATCTAATAAAATCTGATACAATAAAAGCTACAAAGGTTTGCCTGTGCTATTTTTTGCAGCAATCAATGAGACATTATCTAACTGCATTAACCCAGTTAATGCCGGGTATGAAGAAATAACTAGGAAACAAACAGTCTCCACTGGCAGACTATGTTAGGATAAAAAAGTAATGAGAGGAGAAATCTGTTTGGTCAAGGCCGTAGATAAACGTATAAACATTTGTCACCTAGATGAAGGAAGAACTGGAGCTAGAAGAGAACAGGCAATGTGCACTAGGAGCTTCCTGTTCTTTACTTACCTATATCGAAAGCGGCTTCCTTTGAAGAATAAGTTGCTGCTAGACACTGTGCGAACTTGGTTAGAGTTTTCTAGTCTACAATAAACATAATAACATAAGCAAGAAGAACAGAGTTTGGCACTGTGATAATAGCTTACCTACTTGGGGGGAAGAAAATAATTAAATAAACAATTAGGGGAAATGGAGAACAGTCTGTAGAAATGAAAATAAGAATATTTATGTCAAATACCTTGACCAAATGTCATCACACATGATATTAAAGGGACACTATACTGAAAAAAATTACTTTGCCTCATCTTAAAGGGACTGTCCACCACTCTTTCTAAAAACTGATATAATATAGATAACCCCCAAAACCTTAACTTCGTTTTAGTCAAAATTTAGAAATCCGCTCCCACACAGAGATATTATACTCACATGCTCCTCGCTCCACCGCCGCGGCTCTGCACTTCCGGGTAAGGCAGTCAGTGTCGGCCGTGACTGTGACATCACGGCCAATCACTGACTGCCATTCCCGGAGCAGTCTCCACTGCGGCTGCTCAAGAACACAAAAAGAACAGAGCAGCCACAGTGGAGACTGGGAGAAGAACCCGGAAGCGGCGGTGGAGCGAGGAGCTTGTGAGTATAATATCTCTGTGTGGGAGCTGATTTCTAAATTTTGATTAAACGAAGTTAAGGTTTACATTAAATCGGTTTTTGGAAAGAGGGGTGGATAGTCCCTTTAATCTATAATTGAATACATGTAAGTAGCACTTACTCTGATTTGCGTGTGTTGCTGCATGCCTTCAATCCAGCAAAATTTTTATTTAGGAGCAGTATCCCCCTTCCCTCTTTTAACCACTCCAACTTCCATTCGACCTGACATTTTTTCCCACAAACCAACTGTCAAGCCTGCACACAGTACACAGCATTCCAACTGTCAAAACTCTGTCACCATTCCAGCTACAGAAAAACTACTCACAGAAGAATAGTTTTTGAGAGCAAGTAAATAACAGCTGTAATATAAGAAGATTTAGATTTGATATCTAAAGAAATTGGGGACAGATAAAAAAAAATGATACAGTGGTGGTTGGGAAGAATTATAGTTTCCAGTTATGGTCAATTTAAAATAACCTTTTTTGGTATAGATGCCCTTTAAGACTCTGTCTGCCCCAAACCAGTAACAACTCATATTTGTTTTACTCTGCTAAGAAATAAACACATAATACTAACACAATTTATATTTTATTTATATATGGCTATATGGTCTTCAGATACAGGTTTCGTTTTGTAATGCATCTGGGGTTGACAGGTGATCTACCTCCTATGCTTACCCAGTTAACAAGGCAAGAAGACACTCCTGATCTAATCTAGTAGTCTAAATAGAACAAGTGGTTTATACTCCCTACTAATGATAATCCTCTGTACTTTCAATGTGAATGCAACAATGAATTGGCGTTAAAATCCAGTGATTTCGTGCCTGTAGCCAATTCTCCTAGTCTTCCTTTTTCACAACCCACCCATTGTATAATAAAGAGCATCACTGCTAGTCCATATTTGATGACAACAGAAGCCTAAACATTCAAAGTCAAAAGGTGAGTGCATTGGCAGAACTATAAAACTGAACTGGAATCTGGGACAGGGTTGCCATAAAAGAAGCTAATAAAACAGGGTAATAAAAGGAAAACACAAAGCAAGATGAGGCTGACAAATCCCAAATATACTTGAAGAAAGGGAAACAGAACATGGACATATAGCAAATATAATACAAGGTTTAAAAACAGGGAACGGTAGACAGCATTAAGACAACATAAAGAGGCCTGACTGTAATGAAATGAGACATAGAAAAGAACAAGGAAAGGAGTGTAAAATAATTATATAGAAATTGAACTGGGAAACAGAGAACAGCACATATGAGTACTACGCATTGAAATGAAATTGTTTTTTCTAATTATCCAATCATTGTAAGCGCACAAGATCATGGGATAGCAGCTTTAGCAGTGCCCAATACATGTACGAAGGAAGGTTCCATTATAATTAAAACATGACACTTTATAGAATGTGTATTTGACATAAAGCTGCTTCGAATGAACTAATTACATTTTGCCAAGCACATAAAAAAGAGACAAATGGTTGCGAGTATGAGTAAATACATAATGAGAATGTATCTACATAGAGATGACTAACTCAATGTAATGGAGCATCATTTTAGTGAAAGGATGATCTAAGAATGAGTTAATAGAGCTTGAATATAGGAGCACTAACTTGTAGAATGACTGATTTTCCACCCCACATTTCCACAGGTGTTTGCACGCCTCTGGGGTTGGAGCCACAAATGTGAGCACCAAGCGCTTTTCCTGTAGTTATAAAGAGGGATACGATGAACGTGAGAAACGTTCATGATGAACGTGAGAAATATCCAAGAAGTTCATTCTTGGATATTTTGATTTACTTAAGAAGTAACAGCCAAGGATGATGAACAAACACCTAATATTGTGATTGTATCTGTAAGTAATCCCTCTTTCTGCTTGTGTATGCCTTATATTTGTTTTAAATAAACTATAAATCAGATAACAGGGGCTATAAAAACACAACTATCCGCTATTACTATTACCTAGTTGCGTTGAGTAATTAGTCTGATCAATAGTTAATGTTCACTATTTCTCTCACTGTTTTTGACACATTTATTCTTAGATTTGTCATTTTTCCTAGTTTATTGTTACAAACCCACATGTGCATTGAGTTCCTATCCCTACAGCACCCGTATTTAATATCACTGAAAGGGAATTACACTGATAGCTGGCTTTAAAAACTTGTGCTAAATGATGTGCAAATGCGATATTAAATTGTGAGCGCCGGTTGTGCAGGAGTCTTTTGCAAAGATGGAGTTAAAGTTGTGCTAACTGATATTGAAATTTGTCCATGCGCCCCTGTAAATGTCAGATGGCTGCTCCAGCAGAAAACGTGTACGCTTAGAGATCATATTTCCATTGAGCAACAAACTAATCCACACAATATTCAATCTTTCTTTCTGTATTGTGTGCATTGGTTGATCTGTGTACTGGACTGTTTTCATTTATATATATCAGTTTGCCTAGCTGTACAAATTATTCAGTTACCTCCTTCTCTCTTACATATAAATGAAATGTTTTTCCTTCAAATTTCATTTTTGTGGCATCACTCCTGAAACAAAAAAGAGAAATCAAATAACAGGAACAACTGGAGAGGAAAGACATTTATGAATTTATCATAGAGAAAAAGATCAAAAGAGCAGCAATTGTATACTGTAGGTAAGGAAGGGAGAGGTATAAGAACAGTATATAAGGCTAGTGAATTCACTAGTATCACATTACAAGCATTCACCTCATGTCATTATATTAATATATTAGAAATATGAACAAACCATGAGTAATTATTTACTATTGCTACATTCTTACACGCTTTAGTAAATCTATCTTAGGAATGTTTGACTAGAGCCCCATCGCTACATGATACATTCCCTTAATAGTCAGTATTGGTTTGCTGATCTAATTGATCTTCTAAAGATAATTAAAGAAATCTAAACAACCACAACAGTGTTTATATGTGTGCATACCAAGTGTCAGGCATTCTATGATGTTAGTTTCTGTCTGCTATGGTAAAAGGGGCAATTTCCTTGCTGCATTTAAATAATACAATAGAATACACAACTACGGTTGTCAACAGTGGCGTATCTACGTTAAAACATTCGGGGCACGTGCCCCGGATGTTTGGCAAAGTGCCCCGAATGTTTTCGCTGCCTGTGCCCCGAACTTCCGGATTTCCCGGCTGCGCAAACCTCTGGGAACGTCGCGCAGCCGGCGCACACAATGACGTCATGCGGAATGCCGGCGCGCCAATGTCACGAGCGCGCCGGCGCGAGAGAGAGCTATCGGAGGGAATCCAGGGACAGGTAGGTAGCGTAGCAGTGCAGTGCAGAGCCAAGCCAGATTAGATAGATTAGATAGATAGATTAGATAGATAGCAGTAAGATAGATAGATAGCAGTTAGATAGATAGTAGTTAGATAGATAGATAGATAGCAGTTAGATAGATAGATAACAGTTAGATAGATAGCAGATAGATAGATAGCAGATAGATAGATAGATAGCAGTTAGATAGATAGATAGATAGATAGATAGAAAGATAGCAGATAGATAGATAGATAGATAGATAGCAGTTAGATAGATAGATAGATAGATAGATAGATATCAGTTAGATAGATAGATAGCAGTTAGATAGATAGATAGATAGATGATAGATAGATAGATCGATAGATAGATAGATAGATGTAAGATAGATAGATAGATAGATGTAAGATAGATAGATAGATGATAGATAGATAGATAGCAGTTAGATAGATAGATAGCAGTTAGATAGATAGATAGATAGATAGATAGCAGTTAGTTAGATAGATAGATAGCAGTTAGATAGATAGATAGATAGATAGCAGTTAGATAGATAGATAGATAGCAGTTAGATAGATAGATAGATAGATAGCAGTTAGATAGATAGATAGATAGATAGCAGTTAGATAGATAGATAGCAGTTAGATAGATAGCAGTTAGATAGATAGATAGATAGATAGCAGTTAGATAGATAGATAGATAGATAGATAGATAGATAGATAGATAGATAGATAGATAGATAGATAGATGATAGATAGATAACATGAGTTAGATAGATAGATAGATAGCAGAGTTAGATATATAGCAGAGTTTTAGAGTTAGATGATAGATAGATGAGAGTAGATAGTAGCAATAGATAGATAGCAGAGTTAGATAGATAGCAGAGTTGGATAGATAGATAGATAGCAGAGTTAGATAGATAGCAGAGTTGGATAGATAGATAGCAGTTACATAGATAGATAGATAGATAGATAGCAGTTACATATATAGATAGATAGATAGATAGATAGATAGATAGATAGATAGATAGAGAGATAGATAGAGACATAGAAAGATAGACAAGAAGCAGATAGACATAGTTAAATAGATAAACAAGAGGCAGATAGATAGATAGATATACAGAGAGAGAGAGGGACAGATAGAGATAGATATACAGAGAGAGAGGGAGAGATAGATATACAGAGAGAGAGAGGGACAGATAGCGATAGATATACAGAGAGAGAGGGACAGATAGAGATAGATATACAGAGAGAGGGAGAGGGAGAGATAGATATACAGAGAGAGAGAGGGACAGATAGAGATAGATAGGGGCAGAGATCCACGTAGAAGGTACAAGAATGTCTCCCTGGCCAAAGGTGTGGGCAAGCATCTGACTACAACTGAACACAACAGTAAGTTTAAAATGACCAAATTGCTACCAGTATATAATGAAATTGTCAGTTTACTGTGCCTTTGTGTCATTAATTTGTGTCTCTCTGTCCAACTCTCTGATCTCTATCTCTGTCTATTTCACTGTCTTTCTGTCTGTTTATCACTATCGGGCTGTGTGTCTATGTTTGTGGTTGTCTATCTGTCTCTATCTTTTTGGTAATCTCTATAAGTACATAGTGGGTGTGGCCTAATTGGGGCGGAGAAAGGGGCGTGGCCTAAAAAATTCGGCGCGCTAGGCGCGGCACATGGGGTGCCCCAGAGTGCCCCTGATCTTCTTACACCCTAGATACGCCCCTGGTTGTCAACCCACTCACTGTAGCCACAATGCAGACCATAAGTAACCAGTATACATTGTTATTATCAGGGCAGGATTGTGTAGAAAATGCCAAAGGAATGTACTGTTAATCTGCCACATTTATACATGTACATCCTGTACCACCATATTATATATTCTGCTTGGATTGGTAAATATTCACCCCTTCATACAATGGATCCCACAGCATTGAAGCAGGAATGAGCAATCCCACAATCAACAGGAGTGGCCCAATAGTAACTTTAGTAGGACTGTCACCAGACCCCATAAAATTTCAGCAGGTGGATTATTTCACAAGTACCATATACAAAGGGACATTTTGGGAGAATACTCTGATTCTGATGGGATTCATGTTTGGGAATATACTTAACTCACATGACAACTGAAACAAGGAAAGAAACATCACAGTAACAGACACAGAAAGCTTAAAAAAGAATAGAAATAAAGAAGTAAGGTATGGTAGGAAATGGTAGCTCTATTCATTTCAGATTTCATTGTGAGGAAATTAAACTCTACTAAACTCACCATTTTATAAAATGTACTCTTTTATTTCCCTGAAGTACGATAAATCCAAATGGGGTAAAGGCTAGGAATGCAGAATTCCCAGAGGCATCCTGGAATTTAAATAAAAACTGAAATTTTATAATAAAATTTACATTTACAATCGCTAACAGGTTTCTGGGCAGGAGTGAATGACCTACCTTACATGGATGGGGGTCAACTCCATATGTCTCCAGTGTCTGAGCTTTCTTCAAAAAACAAAGTTCAGATGCCGCTGGGTTCAGCCCACTGACAATAAAAAAAGAGAGAATCTCAGTCAGGGACACCAGATGAGGGAGAGAGAGAGAAAGAGAGAGTGAGAGGGAAAGAGAAAGAGAGGGAGATGTGCCAACAGAACATGGCAAAGGAAGGCGAACATACAGAAAGATATCTATTCTGTGACATGTATAATTTTGGGAAAAGGTGAGAAAGTGTGTGTGAACATTTATATCTGGTGACACAAGAGTTTAGGCAGGAAGTTTAAGAGAAAGAGGTTGTCATTAACCAAATGAATTCAGCTTCATATGTTTGAATTGGAATAAATTAGTCACATTTGTACTTGCCATATTACATCTTATTGTGCTATGTAAACCCTGCTTCCAAGCACACATAGGGTCTGATACACTAAAAGATGAAAACGTTTGCCAGTGATATTTATCTGCGGCAACCAATCAAATGTTACTTAAAGCTGGGTACACACATGCCAGATTTTTGAAAGATGACAGACAGGATCTGCAATATCCTGTCTGTCATTTTTCAAAAATCACGATACACACAGTCCCGAGCGTTCTCCCTATGCACACGCTCAGCCGACGGTATCGGGGCTTTTTCGGTACTGTGTGTACCTAGCTAAACTGCAGTTAAGCTGGCCATACACTAGTTAGATGTTAAAGCTGATTAGTCATTGTTCTGACGAACGGCTAACAGGCTTTAACATCTAACTGTCCGGTGGTTTTTACCTGCAACGTGTCCTGGCCAGTCACACTTTACGATCAATGTTACATCTGTAATGGTGGTCGTAAAGTGGATCAGGAAATCTGGTTCGGGGTCTGTTGCAGGTAATAGTAAGAAAGTAAAAGCTCACGATGCGTGGGTGACTCAAGTAACCTTCTTCCACAAAGTTACAGGTAAGTTACTAAGGGCAACTTAAAGGAGAAATAAACCCAAATTTTTACACTCGAGAATCTGTACACATCCCCTCTAAAAACACCAATAAACTGTAAAATCCCACTACAGTTAACAGCATTAAAGGACAACTCCACCCTCATAAGAACATCTTTCAGAAAGAATGGCCTCTTTAAAATATGTTGATATATCATAATTTGTCCTATGAATTCACTACTGTATGCCTGCTATGCTTCTATGGAAACTGAGCAATTTAGAAACCTGTACTGAGCCTGTAGTGAGCCTGGGCATGCTTAGAAGACGCAGACAAGGGATTAACATTCAGTCATTGGCTGAGATGTCAACTGTCAAATCCATAAATGACATTTGCTAACTGGAAGAACCAGGAAGCAGAAACAGGGTAAACAGGACATTGTGCAGGATTTCAGGTTAGACATATTTCAGATTTTAAACTATTTAGGGTTTTGGGGGGTGATTTACCTGTATGTAAGTTTTCATTTTGGGTCTGGACTTGCCCTTTAAAGTAAATGTTACCACTGGATGAAATAACTGTGTGTATGTATAGTGACTGGCCACACTCCTGACCTCAGTCACATGCTCCCTTGCCTAATCTGTCCAGTAAAAGGATTGGCTAGAGGCTACTAGTGGTTGTGACAAACTGTAACAAGTTGCTGCAATATAAGGAGCATGTATAAAGAACACTGATACTGGAATGCTGAAAAATAAAACACAAACTCAACAACCATATGAAAATGATCTGAAATTACTGCTTTTATAACAAGGAGATATATTTTCATATTCAATGTTGTTCTGAGGCTTTAGTTGTCCTTTAACATCTGATTATCCTTTAACATCTGATTGGTTACTGCAAATGTAAAGCACTGGCAAGCTTTTGCACCTTTTAAAGCATAAACCTATGTGAATAGAAACTACCAGGGAAGTTTAAAGGTAAATTGGGTTTGTCATCTGCAAGGTGCTTAATGCAAATACTGAGGGGCACAGGGGCTAAAGCACAGACCCTGTTGCGTTCTGTCATTTGGATGCTGAACTGTATTTACAGGCCATATACTGTAGATGTATGCCTAGCATTGTTAGTGAGACCCACAGAAAATGAAAGAGGGTTTGAAATGCAGACTGGCCTACAAAGAACAGAGACTCAATGGAAACCAGAGTGAGAGATGACAAAGACATACAGATCAATATATCAAAAACAACACAATGCTATGAAATCACATTTCCCTATGCACCTTCTCCTATCCTTACACCTGCAGAGTTATACATACTACACTTATCTACCCTGAGATAACATCACAGTTAGACAAAACTATGTGTAAAGCTCCATACGGGTGTAAGATATGAATTGGCCACAAGTGGCCAAGGCATAACAAAAGAATGTCAAATACAGTCAATGATCATATGTGTGGTTCTTCGTCAGGCTTTGCTTGTTGATCAACCAGAATGCACCACTAGTGACATCGTCTGAGCATCCACACACATACGATTGTCGTCTGCAGTGGACATTTGTTCACTGTGCGTTGGATACTTGCGGCCCGCAAAATAGTATGTCTGTAAATGCTTTTAGGTTTATCTGTGGTGTCAAAGAACCTAAAAACTATATGCCTTTTTTAAACTAATTCTATGGATAAACTTTTTTGTTTTGTTTATATAATTGTCTCATTAATGTTTGCATGGGTTTACTAAATAATAAATCAATCATTAATTTCTTACATTACATCCTGTTAGTAGGTGGGCATCTATGTACATATAAATGTATTTCTTTAGGCATCTGTGCTACATTTTATGGAGAGGAGGAGAAATAAAACTAGAGTATACATCAGCCTGAATGGATCCTAGAATTCCTAACTAGCAGACGATTGGCTTACTGACTGCTCAGTATTGGTTACAGAGAGATCATAGGCAGTTCATTTAGTAGTTACTTGCCAGCTTTGGAAAGGAGGGAGAATAAAGGGGGCTAGAAAATTTACTGAGCATGTGCAACCATGAATCTGGGTCCATGACCCCATCTGGAAAAGCAAACTGATTTCTGCACAATCATGTTGATTAGGGATACAGCAATCTAATTGTTCACAATTTTAGAATTCATGCAGGCTAATTTATATTTTGGCTTAAATTCTCCTTTAACATTTGGTTAGCAATCTAACCAAAAATACTTAAGAGCTGTCTACTGTCAAAGTTTTGGTTGGGAGGTGGGTCTAGGAAGAATTATAACATACTCTACGTACTCTAGTTGGAGCTGAACCAGGTTGCATTCATATATGGCATTTGTTATTTAGCTATACATGATACTGAAACAAGCAGGCTTATGTATCTGTGTGTGTTATGGATGTGCATTTAGATTTTATAGAGAATAGGCACAAGGTGCATGGCTGCCAGTATCCAATTACCCATCTGTATCATTTTTTGCATCTATAGCCCATAACTACCCCATAATAACAGCTCTAGTTTTACTACCCCCAGTCCCTACCCACTATCCACCTCAGTTCATTCCGGTGAATCTCGGCGATCCGGCGCTCCAGCTTCTCTGAGTGTTTAGGGAGGAATTGGAACTTGGAGCTGTACCCTTCTGGGTGTTTCCCAGGGTCATAATCCCCAATCTCAGCTGTGGGAAAGACGGATGTTGAGGGGCAATAGAGGGACAGTATGAATAGGGAGAGGCATGAAGAGGGACAGGAGGGATACCATAAATAAATGGAGATGGGCAGTGAGGGAAACAAAAGGATCATGAGGGGCAAGAGCAGGACCATGAAGGGTAGGAAAAAGACAGTGAAAATCAGGAAACACAAGATAGTTTGGGGACCAATTGAAAGTAAATGCTATGAGGTGACTTAAAGGAATAGTAGGACTAAATAATACATACCTTGCAGTATATAGGCAGCTAGCAAGGCAGCATCAGAGGTTTTACATAGTAATCTTCCATGGTAAAGGTCCCTCTTCACTTGTAGAAAAACTAGGTACCTTTAGGAGTATGCAAATACAATATATTAACTAAGATGTGTTAATCAACATAAGAGGCCACCTTACCTTGCAAACCAGATTGAAAAGAAAAACACTACTACTAAAGTTTGTGTAGCATAATAGTCACACAGTGCGTAAACAAGTGAAACAGTCTACATTTGTTCTTAAACCCAATTTAAATACTTTGTCTGAATTTAACTATATTTCAGAGAAATAAAGATTTTACCATATCCTAGTACAAACATTTATATATATTTTATATTTATTCATACTGTAGCAAATATACATATAACAGGAAAAAAATAACATTTAGCTGAGAGGTTAGTGTTTTAAAGGGTATCTCCACTGATGTAAAAACGTTTTTTTTTATTTCTATCTGAGAGTACACCTTCCCCCCAACCCCCCTCCTACCTTTATTATCTCTAAAAAGTTCTCTGTTTCTTTGCAGAAGCCAGGGGAAGTTCTGCTCGTTTCTGCTGCTGTGCTGGGCAGGCTGTCAGTCAATGTGCATCATCACATGCATATTCATGATTTCAGCCACACCCACTTGACCCCAGTGATGCCTGATGTAAACAAAGCCTTTCCTCCCTGTCTCTGCATGATCTATTCACAGCTGATAGTGCACACACAGAAGTGCCACACTTCTGTAAGAAGGCTGGGGGGACTTGTGTGTTTTTCAATTGTATAAATATATATTTATAAAGTCTAAAGTTAATAGGTTTATACAAAAAAACATATGGGGGGGGAAGATAGGTGGAAGATTTCAGAGGGGATGCTGGGAATTTCACAAGCTGTATTGCAGTGCTTGATGGGAGTGAGACAGGAAGTGTATTTACAGGGGATGCTGGGAGTTTCACAAGCTGTATTGCAGTGCTTGCTGGGAGTGAGACGAAGGTGTATTTACAGGGGATGCTGGGAGTTTCACCAGCTGTATTGCAGTGCTTGATGGGAGTGAGACAGAAGGTGTATTTTACAGGGGATGCTGGGAGTTCACCAGCTGTATTGAGCAGTGATTGATGGGAGTGAGGAGAAGAGTGTATTTTACTGGGGATGCTGGAGTTTCACCAGCTTATTGCAGTGCTGATGGGAGTGAGACAGAAGGTGTATTTTATATGATATCCTTCCTGTAAATCATCCCTGTATATGATCCTTCCTGTAAATGATCCCTGTATATGATCCTCCTGTAAATGATCCCTGTATATGATCCCTCCTGTAAATGATCCCTGTATATGATCCCTGTATATAATACCTGTAAATGATCCCTCCTGTATATAATCCCTGTATATGATCCCTCCTGTATATGATCCCTGTATATAATCCCTGTAAATGATCCCTCCTGTAAATGATCCCTGTATATAACCAAGCAAGGTATCAAAGTAGAGGAGCACACTACTACAAGTGAAAATTTCTTTAATAGTGCAAAAACAACAAACTACAACGTTCGGACTTTGCGTCCCTTCCTCAGGTACGCATACCTGAGGAAGGGACGCAAAGTCCCGAAACGTTGTAGTTTGTTGTTTTTGCACTATTAAAGAAATTTTCACTTGTAGTAGTGTGCTCCTCTACTTTGATACCTTGCTTGGTTATGGAGCCCTGGAAGTAGGGGGCTGAGGGGATGCACCTACCTATTTGTCTGGCTAAACCAGCCAACAGCAGTGGCCAAGTACACTTGAGACTTTTGGAAAGCTTTCCCTGTATATAACCCCTGTATATGATCCCTGTATATAACTGTATATGATCCCTGTATATAATCCCTGTAAATGATCCCTCCTGTATATAACCCTGTATATGATCCCTGTATATGATCCCTCCTTTATATGATCCCTCCTGTATATAATCCCTGTATATGATCCCTCTATATATCCCGTATATGATCCCTCGTTTTATGATCCCTGTATATATCCCTCCTGTATATGATCCCTGTAAATGATCCTCCTGTATATAATCCCTGTAAATGATCCCTCCTGTATATGATCCCTCCTGTAAATGATCCCTGTATATAATCCTGTAAATGATCCCTCTGTATATGATCTCCTGCATATGATCCCTCCTGTATATACCTGTATATGATCCCTTATTGATCCCTCCTGTAAATGATCCCTGTATATAATCCCTGTATATAATCCGTAAATGATCCCTCCTGTATATGATCCCTCCTGTATATAATCCCTGTATATAATCCCTGTATACAGCTTCATTGGGTCCTCTGGAGTATAGATTCAGTGTTTGGCTGTTTTCACCCCATGTTTAACTACTTAGTTTCTGTCATTATCAGTTTGTCAGTTTCCACCACACACCCCTTCTCCTTTATACCTGCTTGAGACAGCAATTCTGTTCAGTGCATGTTTAGAGCTGAACTTTGAGTCTCCGCCCCCCACTGACTGCTGCTCCGGTATGCAAACAGAATCTGTAACAATGTATCAGCTTGCCTCTGCTCCCAGGTAAAAACGATGCTGCTGTTCTGTTCGATGCTGTTAGTGTAATCTCATTCTGATAACACTGCTGTGTACTGATTGCGAGCACGAGCTAGTGCTTACTGTGCTAGTTGCCATGGGAACATGTCACAAATCTTCCCATTGGCTGATGGATTAAAGACTAGGTCAATTCTTCCCAGGCGAGCAGGTTTAAGAGGGATCAGATGCTTGTTTAGCTTACAGGCATCTGAAGCTTAATAGCATTGGATGGATTACACAGAGGAGGCTGAAACTCGGGGTAGGTGTTTAACTTCATTAACACTCATTGGGAGCAATGTTGATTTTATCAGTGGAGATACCCTTAATATAGTTTTCTTTCATATAGCTGAAGGAGTAAACATAACCTCACAAACTAATTTAAAATGAATAAAAATACTAGAGATTTCCCTTTATCTAAAAATCAAGGTTTAGCTGAATAGAATGGACATCTCAAGAAAAAGGACATACGGTATGTTTAAATATGAAGTAAAATAGGTAAGAGAAAGGAACTAGGCAAAAGCAGGATATACTGAAACTTGGCAAGTTTTATTCAAACACAACAACATGTTTCGGGTTCAAGACCCTTTATTAAGTGTTGATAAAACACTTGATAAAGGGTCTTGAACCCGAAAATGTTGTGTGTTGAATAAAACTTGCCAAGTTTAGTATATCCTGCTTTTGCCTAGTTCCTTTCTCCTACCTATTTTAATTGGATATTGAGTGTATTTACCTGCATTGGGGATGGATGCATGAAGGACCAAGGAACACGTTGCAACAGTGTGTGGAAGGTACTGTCTTTTATTGTGACCTATGTTTGAAGATTTTAATGTCAACATCTTGGCCAAAGAACGGCACTAGTTCAAATATGTGTCAAAGAGGCCATTTATGTCAAAATAAAAAAGCCAAGCCTGAATAGAGGTGTGGGTGTGGGTTCAACACCTATTCTCTTCCATGTACAATGCTGTTTTGGTAACACCACTATATCTGGTGTGCTGGATACCTTGATGTTATATGATGACTGAGATTCATTTCAGGTTATTTATCGCCAACAGATTCATGCAAAGTCGTTCTTAATTGAGAAAGAGAGTTGGATGACTAGCAAAATGTCTTCAAGAACTTAAATTCAAGTCCTGTTAATATAATACATACCCAATCCTGCGTTAGCTGCAGTTTGTACTACTATGAATGTAATCTCATGCTTTGTGGTTCTGTTGTGTGTTCTACATTCTTAAGACTAACCTAGTGATTTCTTCTTTCAAAGCTGCAGGATCCGGAGGATAGAACTTTACTCTGAAGCATAAGACAAATGGAGGCTGAGCTGGAAAGGGACAGAAAGATCAATTTACTTTCAAACTGAATATGCATATCTGCCAGATTGGCCACCAGCACTTATAGGACAGTTAAGGCTGGTGCAGAAGTACCTTTCATCTGTTTCATAACTCCCTTTGTAAATTCTAGCCAATGCTGAAAAGAAGAAGGAATACAGTCAAATGCACATAATGAATAACTACATCAGGAAAAAAATAAAAATCTATCTTACAGGTGACAAATCCTAGTACTGAGGGTGCAAACAATAAAACACTGTTGACTTGCCAAAGTTAGGGAGTTACCTTTTTTAATGTTGTGTACATAATAATATCATAACAGGAAATTATCTAATTAAACCATCACTATAAACCAGAACAACAAGAACATCTCTTTTCTTGTTTGTTCTAATGTTTTGGTCAGATCAGTAGCACTTCCACTATATGTTATAACAATGTTGCCATAGGAGGGCTCCAAAGCCCCCCCCCCCTTCTGTTTATGTAATGTAGCAGAGTTTCTCTGCAGGAAAATAGACCAAGCTTCCATGTGCTATTAGTACTCCCAAAAACACCCCTTTAATTGGAGGTTTTACACCTGAATACTAAGCATTGGATGGGAGGCCTCTTCCCTCCTTGTTAAAAGCCAGTAGGTGGGGGGAAGTGATAGCTGTAATTATATCCAATGCAAGGACAGGGAGACAACCTTCCCACGAAAATGCAACCAAGCAGGGAGTGTCAGCCCAGATAAGTGACCCAAGGTAAACTGTTAGGACCTTCCATACTGGGGTTACCTTGAAGTGGTTGGAAGGTTTTCACTTTATTGCATAAAATGTTAACTAAAAACCCCCATGGGTTTACTGTTTGCACTAGCATAGATATATGATATATGGGGCCCAGGAATGTGCATTGATCATCCCTTTTCTTGTTTGTTCTAATATTTGGTAGATCAGTAGCACTTTCTCTACATGCTATATAATGTTGCCATAGGAGTGCTCCTACAGCCCCCCCCCCCTTTCTGTTTATGTAATATAGCAGAATTTCTCTGGCAGAAGTTAGACCAAGCTTCCATGTGGTAGTAGCATCACCCAACACGTCCCTTTAATTGGAGGTTTTACACCTTGAATACTAAGCATTGGATGGGAGGCCTCTTCACTCCTTTTTAAAAGCCAATAGGTGGGGGGAAGTTATAGCTGTAATACTAATCCAATGCAAGGTAGGGAGACAAACTGCCCACGAAAATGCAACCAAGCAGGGAGTGTCAGCCCAGATAAATGACCCAGGTAACTGTTGGACCTTCCATACTGGGGTTACCTTGACGTGGTTGGAAGGCTTTTCACATTTATGCATAAAATTGTAAATAAACCCCCCCATGTTTTTACTGTTTGCACGCACATAGATATTATGATATATGGGGCCCAGGAATGTGCATTGATCATCTCTTTTCTTGTTTGTTCTAATGTTTTGGTCAGATCAGTAGCACTTCCACTATATGTTATAATAATGTTGCCATAGGAGTACTCCTACAGCCCCCATTTCTATGTATGTAAACCATCACTTTAGTACAGAATCTTTCAGTATCACAGTGGAAGTAAGGATGAATCAGTCTCACCCGTTGCTTCTCGGATCCACATAGCGAATTCCAAAGTAATCTTTCTCCAGCAGGTTCAGGTGATGGCAAAGGAGATCAAAGAGTTGCTGACTTTTGATTCTCTACGATAAAAGGGATAAGGACATATTTTTGATTACTTTACACATTTGATGATCATTACGGCTGTAAAAAATTAAACAGCCATCCACTGAATGTATTCTTTTTCTATACCATTTAGAGAAGCTTCCTCTTTCAAGCTCTCTTTCTTCAGCAGCCAGATACCATCTATACTATTAAAAGGAGTCAGACCAAATTTCTAGAAATAATAACTGTTTGTAAGTAACAATGTTGTAATAACTTGTACACCTTACATGCTCTACCTAAATGTTCCCTACCTAAATAGGAAGGCAATAGGATGCGTTGTACCATTTTCTTATCGAGCAATTCAAAACCAGGTGAATCTCAAAAGACAATTCTGTGCTGCATACTATATACATTGGAATTTGTAACTCTATACGGTAAATCAAAACATTGATTTGCAGGCTTGGTAACACACACATTTGAAATATTATTGGTTGCGGCGACAATCACCACCAATGTTTATTTTTGCGCGATACATAATGCAGGGGCATGTTTAGGGGGATTCCTGGTGCCTAGAATCCCCCCTTTCTGTCTGCTCAGTGCAGTCTGCTGTTCTACCTCTCCTGGTGCCCATAGACTGTACATAGACTGTTACATAAATTGTTACATTGTCAATTAAGTTGTGAGCAAGAAGCAGCATTGTATGTTTCAAAAATGTATCCATTCTGTCCTGTGATTGACAGCAGCATAACTAATCACAATAATACAAAATTGTATCAACATTAACCCTGAACAGTGCCATGGTGATTGCTGAGACTGGGTTTATAGTCATTACTTGCTGTACCTACTGTGATGGAGTTAGTGAGAGGAATAGGGACATTAGGAAATCCTGGAGGTGGTTGTGTAGCTGATTGTCAACAATGCATTATAATATATTTCATATATATATTATATATATATATATATATATATATGGAGGGTCCGCCGCACTCCGTCCACTCTAAGATGCCTGGGTGTTATCCATATGGGTATAGATACAGAGAAGTTACGGAGCACTCCAAGGTCTAATAATGAATTTATTATAAAAAAGTAGGTCTGATAGCCTACGCGTTTCAGCCCGCCCTCAGGGTTACAGACAATGTATGAACACTCCAAAAAAAGATACAAAAAACCCACGTGATCACACACCCCCTACCCGCCCCCCACGTGATCCTACCGAACCAGTGAGTGAGAGATAGCCGGGGCCGGCTACCAGAAGGAAAGCCCCTCCAACCATACAGCGCCGCCCAGAGGTGCAATACCAGGTGCTTCCAAGAACAATATAACCAGGGAGAAGTCAGTGAAAAAGGCCCAAACTAGGGGAACCTATGAGCCCCGTATCCCTCTGAGCAAAAAGTGCAGAAGAGCTAAGTGCCGGACGTGCTTCTAATGAACCGCTATGTTACTAAAAGTGCCTATGCTATAAAGTGGTAATAGTGCTAGTGCCAAAGGCAACCCGAGAAGATCGGGTAAAGTGTCGTGTGCCTCAGCCAAATCCGAAATAACCACAACCGCAGTGTCATTAGTAAAAAAGGAAGCTAAAAAAGGCAGTTACCATGGAAGAGAACAAATATTAGTACAGCTTAAAATCAACTATCACACAGAATAAATACTGAAAATATAAGGGGAATGTCTTTTTCAGTATTTATTCTTGTGTGATAGTTGATTTTAAGCGTACTAATATTGTGTCTCTTCATTGTAACTGCCTTTTTTAGCTTCCTTTTTTACTAATATACTCACATATACATACACAGGAATGATTCTTCGATATATTCTTTATAAAGAATGATTGTCAATGTGCCCATACATGGTCTAATGTTATCGGCTTTACTACAATTCTGTCAAATCCACCGTCAGTGTCACAGCTCTGTCTAAAAGACACTAATGGTAAAGTAGTGCAAATGTGTATTTATCAGTAAAACAGAACGTTAGGCTGGGTACACACGGACAAATTTTCGTCCTGACTTTGGCGTTCACTGCCACTGCCGAAATCACCTCAGATTTTTTTTTGGCCCGACCAACCAATACACGGAAATATCTGTTGGTTTGTGTGTACCCAGCCTTAATAGTATATACTTAATAACAAATGCAAAGGGAATATGGTGTATGGGCCAACTGTGATGATAATCATGGCAATTAGAGAATACATATATTATTATATGATCCATAATAATAGATCACATGTATGTATTCGGTCGTGAACCTCCTTCGGGCTTGTTCAGTGGTAACCCATTTAGGGTGCACATGGGTTTAATTGATCCATTTATGTATTTATTCGTTACATGTATTAGGGATATTTCCCAGCGGACCCATGCTTTCTCATATTTATGAGGGCATTCCGTGGGTGTACATAACCTCCTGTTTTGACTTTTGGATAGTTGGGGGAAAGGCCTGCACCATGTTTTGGCTATAAATATTACTTCACCTATAAAGATTTTTGAGAATTGTTAGTTGGTAATGAGTTATGGAATTTAAAGGACTGTAAACTCCAACTGTGCTTAAAAATAACTAAGTGCCATTCGTTTCTATTATTCACAGGGAGGTGAGAACGCTTATTCTCACCTCCCTGTGAATAATAGGACGCTCGGGGGACCAGGAACTTACCTTACCCGCCGCTCCACTCGCAGCCGCTCAGTCTCTGACAGCCGCTCTGCCCGACCACACGCCCCTATCTTTGGCGCATGCGCACCAATTCAAAAGATATGGGCCGCGGATCGGGACAGAACAGCGTTCAGAGACTGAGGGCTGCGAGTGGAGCGGCGGGTAAGGTAAGTTCCAGGTCCCCCGAGCGTCCTATTATTCACAGGGAGGTGAGAATAAGCGTTCTCACCTCCTGTGAATAATAGAAACGAATGGCACTTAGTCAATTTTATGGGTTTAGTGTTCCTTTATAGCCATTTTAGGGTCCATGCCCAGAGGGCATCCCATCTCCTCATATAGGGGAAGCTTATTCTTTAGGACAATTATACTCACCTCCCCCTCTCCTTCCACAGTCAAATAGTACCCAGGGTGAAGACCTAACTGCTAGATCCTCACCTCTGGGTACTTTATAGATCTGTAATACTTACTAAAAATTTCCCCCCACTGGACGTTTTCTGTCCGTGACTTGGCCATGGGAAGATGCACGTCATCCCATTGGCCTCATGATGGATTGGAAGTGACAGAAGACTAGAGGAGGTGTGACAAGGAACAAGTAAGTATACAGATGATCTGTAATGTACCCAGAGGACCCTAGCTGTTTAGGTCCTCATCCTGGGTAATCTTTAGATGTGGATTGCAGGTGAGGTGAGAATATTTTCATTAAGTGAAACGCCTTATGGATTTGTATTGTGTGCACATGTGAGTTGAATTTCGCCACATTGCCGGTTTAATTATAAAGTTTCTCCATTAGGACCCAGTGGTGAACAGCCTTTGGACATGACCCTCTCCACTGCCAGATAGGTAAGGTCAGGGAACAGGACACTTTATTTATACCATGGAGCCATTAATTGGACTTTGATTTTTGTTTCTATGGGATATTGATATAACAAAATGAATCTTACCTCAACTACACACATTATTATTTATTGATATTGGGAGGTGTGTTTTTTTATTTTTTTATATATTTTTAGTATATGGTATACTGATTAGTCAGTTTTAGTGTTAAATTGTAAAATAATCAATAAATAACTATTAGCGTATTCAACTTATCTGATTGGTCTATTTTAAACTAGTTATTTCTTTCACCCTTTTGGGTGTAGTGTATCACCCTATAGGCCGGGTGATTGGACGCAGTCGTGTAACTGAGCCACATCATCATGTTAGCCAAGCAAAAAGATAGCATTTTTAAAATGCTTATGAGAAAGTAGAAATAAAACTTGAACATGCCATCATTTGTCATCTTGTAGTAAACAAGTAAAAAATTCCTTGTTAGGTATTGCCATAGAAGACTGATGGCGAACCTTAGACCAAGTGCCCAAGCTGCATCCAAAACCACTTATTTATTGCATAGTGCCAACACAATAATTTAAAAATGAGATCCTAAACAAGCAGAGCTGAACTTTAAAGACAATCTTTAATTAAATTTACTTTTATTTGGGGTAAGGAATCCCCTTCCCCTGGCTTGTCTGGTGCCCCAGCTCCCATATGAAACTTAGTAGATGGCAGCAATAGTTTATTCAGGCGAGTAAGGACAACCCCGGTCCCTTTCAAACTATGCAGAGCAGATAGAGGTAGAGGAGGTCATTTGACCTTCCTCACCAACCTAGAATGCTGTGGCAGCCACAGGACAGAAAAAAACGGACCTCTTTTGCTATAGACAGCTGCTATACTTTCTCAAGCTCTGGATTGCATAAAGGGGAGAGACCAGAAATTGTCGCTCTGGATTGCATAAGGGGAGCAGAACGGGAATTGTCTCTCTGGATTTTTGGTGGGTACTCTGCTGTGCATGAGTGTCCACACAAAGGGCTCTGAGTGCCATACAGCAAAACTAGATTCACTTATATTACTATGTTGTAGTTGTTCATTCAACAACAAATGTTAAAAAGCTTGTAAAATAATCTGAGTTTTCTCAATTTAGATTATGACATTTGATCGCTGCTGTTTGAGATGAAAATATACATGATAAAAATATGACTACATGATTTTAGATGAAACAGGCTACATGTCATCAGATAATATGAAGATGGGCAGGCACCCGGGTAGAGAAAAAGGACTGAACTTATAAAACATTATTTTCTCACAGAAGTATACAGTAGCTTGTTTTAGCCAGTATTGTTTTTTAAGATGACAAACAAGGACTTGTTTCTTATTTCTTTATGTGAATCTGCATTGCTGTCAGTGCACTATCCTTAATTGTTCTCAAAAGATAAAGGCATTTACAGTACAAATAACCAGCAGCAAAGGGAGGCACTCTTTAAATATGATTTGCAGCTCTCTGTGATTGTATGCATTATCAGTGAGCTAGCCGCTGAGGCCTACGACACCTTGCCAATCACAATATATGTACTGTAACTCTTACACTTGTGACTGGGTGTTAGGACTCACAGTAGATGGGCTTATGATAACACACATGCCACAATACTGTTCATTATGACTGGTATGTGGGTACTTTCCCCTGTAAATCACCCTCAATTGGTTACTTGCACTGTGATGCCTAGAGAAAAGGAAGCACTGGACTAATAATGTGTAGTGCTTCCTTTGCTGTAAGAATTTTTTTTTCTATCTTAGGAATTTAGGTAGCAACAATAATAATTCCCAACCTCAGTCCACAGGTAACTGATTACTTTAGGCAATGTGTGCTGCAAGCCAGGTATATTACCCTCTAAATGTGAAACATGCTCAGAATGTGGTAATTAGAGATGGGCTGTAATTTTGCCACATTATTATAATTATGTGGCAACAAAATTACTGGATTTGAAGAAGAAATTTCAACACAAATGGAAATCCTGTCAATACATTCCAGGGCATGCTGTAGAATGAAACCTATAGGTTTCAGCCATCTTTGCTGCCATATACTAACACAAAAGATCTAGATATTCTATTACACAAATCCCTGTGCTTTAAATATAAAGCAGGAAGTTTAAATAATCACTAACAGAGGTGATGCTTGGTAGTTAAAATGTTAAGTGCATTCCTTGTGTAAATTATGTCATCACCAATATGGTGAAAAGCTATACATGACTCCTTTAAATCATGTGAGTTATAGGAAATAATGCACCCTGTGCTTTGAAATGTAAGTATGATTATTAGTAAGTTTCCAGGAATCCATTACCATGTGGAGCCATAGGGCTACAGCTTTCATACAGGTCATGAAACAATAAGGGTACGTACCTTCTATCAATGGTCATTCTACTGCACACGTGATGACTAAACCCATCTAAAATTTACAGATTTAAAAAAACTCTAAATTCACCCCACCCCTGTTTATTTAAACATTAAAGCCCCCTATGATCCCTGTATATGATCCCTCCTGTATATGATCCCTGTATATAATCCCTGTAAATGATCCCTCCTGTATATGATCCCTGTATATAATCCTTGTAAATGATCCCTCCTGCATATGATCCCTCCTGTAAATGATCCCTGTATATAATCCCTGTATATGATTCCTGTATATAATCCCTGTAAATGATCCCTCCTGTATATGATCCCTGTATATGATCCCTCCTTTATATGATCCCTCCTGTATATGATCCCTGTATATAATCCCTGTATATGATCCCTGTATATAACGCAAGGTATCAAAGTAGAGGAGCACACTACTACAAGTGAAAATTTCTTTAATAGTGCAAAAACAACAAACTACAACGTTTCGGACTTTGCGTCCCTTCCTCAGGTAGCATACCGAGGAAGGGACGCAAAGTCCCGAAACGTTGTAGTTTGTTGTTTTTGCACTATTAAAGAAATTTTCACTTGTAGTAGTGTGCTCCTCTACTTTGATACCTTGCTTGGTTATGGAGCCCTGGAAGTAGGGGGCTGAGGGGATTGCACCTACCTATTTGTCTGGCTAAACCAGCCAACAGCAGTGTGCCTAAGTACACTTGAGACTTTTGGAAAGCTTTCCCTGTATATAACCCCTGTATATGATCCCTGTATATAACCCCTTTATATGATCCCTCCTGTATATAATCCCTGTATATGATCCCTGTATATGATCCCTCCTTTATATGATCCCTCCTGTATATAATCCCTGTATATGATCCCTCTATATAATCCCTGTATATGATCCCTCGTTTATATGATCCCTGCTTATTAATCCCTCCTGTATATGATCCCTGTAAATGATCCCTCCTGTATATAATCCCTGTAAATGATCCCTCCTGTATATGATCCCTCCTGTAAATGATCCCTGTATATAATCCCTGTAAATGATCCCTCCTGTATATGATCCCTCCTGCATATGATCCCTCCTGTATATAATCCCTGTATATGATCCCTTTATATGATCCCTCCTGTAAATGATCCCTGTATATAATCCCTGTATATAATCCCTGTAAATGATCCCTCCTGTATATGATCCCTCCTGTATATAATCCCTGTATATAATCCCTGTATACAGCTTCATTGGGTCCTCTGGAGTATAGATTCAGTGTTTGGCTGTTTTCCTACCCCATGTTTAACTACTTAGTTTCTGTCATTATCAGTTTGTCAGTTTCCACCACCACCCCCTTCTCCTTTATACCTGCTTGAGACAGCAATTCTGTTCAGTGCATGTTTAGAGCTGAACTTTGAGTCTCCGCCCCCACTGACTGCTGCTCCGGTATGCAAACAGAATCTGTAACAATGTATCAGCTTGCCTCTGCTCCCAGGTAAAAACGATGCTGCTGTTCTGTTCGATGCTGTTAGTGTAATCTCATTCTGATAACACTGCTGTGTACTGATTGCGAGCACGAGCTAGTGCTTACTGTGCTAGTTGCCATGGGAACATGTCACAAATCTTCCCATTGGCTGATGGATTAAAGACTAAGGTCAATTCTTCCCAGGCGAGCACGGATTTAAGAGGGATCAGATGCTTGTTTAGCTTACAGGCATCTGAAGCTTAATAGCATTGGATGGATTACACAGAGGAGGCTGAAACTCGGGGTAGGTGTTTAACTTCATTAACACTCCTATTGGGAGCAATGTTGATTTTATCAGTGGAGATACCCTTTAATATAGTTTTCTTTCATATAGCTGAAGGAGTAAACATAACCTCACAAACTAATTTAAAATGAATAAAATACTAGAGATTTCCCTTTATCTAAAAATCAAGGTGTTTAGCTGAATAGAATGGACATCTCAAGGAAAAAGGACATACGGTATGTTTAAATATGCAAGTAAAATAGGTAAGAGAAAGGAACTAGGCAAAAGCAGGATATACTGCAAACTTGGCAAGTTTTATTCAACACACAACATGTTTCGGGTTCAAGACCCTTTATTAAGTGTTGATAAAAACACTTGATAAAGGGTCTTGAACCCGAAACATGTTGTGTGTTGAATAAAACTTGCCAAGTTTGCAGTATATCCTGCTTTTGCCTAGTTCCTTTCTCCTACCTATTTTAATTGGATATTGAGTGTATTTACCTGCATTGGGGATGGATGCATGAAGGACCAAGGAACACGTTGCAACAGTGTGTGGAAGGTACTGTCTTTTATTGTGACCATATGTTTGAAGATTTTAATGTCAACATCTTGGCCAAAGAACGGCACTAGTTCAAAATATGTGTCAAAGAGGCCATTTATGTCAAAATAAAAAAGCCAAGCCTGAATAGAGGTGTGGGTGTGGGTTCAACACCTATTCTCTTCCATGTACAATGCTGTTTTGGTAACACCACTTATCTGGTGTGCTGGATACCTTGATGTTATATGATGACTGAGATTCATTTCAGGTTATTTATCGCCAACAGATTCATGCAAATGTCGTTCTTAATTGAGAAAGAGAGTTGGATGACTAGCAAAATGTCTTCAAGAACTTAACTTCAAGTCCTGTTAATATAATACATACCCAATCCTGCAGTTAGCTGCAGTTTGTACTACTATGAATGTAATCTCATGCTTTGTGGTTCTGTTGTGTGTTCTACATTCTTAAGACTAACCTAGTGATTTCTTCTTTCAAAGCTGCAGGATCCGGAGGATAGAACTTTACTCTGAAGCATAAGACAAATGGAGGCTGAGCTGGAAAGGGACAGAAAGATCAATTTACTTTCAAACTGAATATGCATATCTGCCAGATTGGCCACCAAGCACTTATAGGACAGTTAAGGCTGGTGCAGAAGTACCTTTCATCTGTTTCATAACTCCCTTTGTAAATTCTAGCCAATGCTGAAAAAGAAGAAGGAATACAGTCAAATGCACATTAATGAATACTAACATCAGGAAAAAAATAAAAATCTATCTTACAGGTGACAAATCCTAGTACTGAGGGTGCAAACAATAAAACACTGTTGACTTGCCAAAGTTAGGGAGTTACCTTTTTTAATGTTGTGTACTATAATAATCATCATAACAGGAAATTATCTAATTAAACCATCACTATAAACAAGAACAAACAAGAACATCTCTTTTCTTGTTTGTTCTAATGTTTTGGTCAGATCAGTAGCACTTCCACTATATGTTATAACAATGTTGCCATAGGAGGGCTCCCAAAGCCCCCCCCCCCCCTTCTGTTTATGTAATGTAGCAGAGTTTCTCTGCAGGAAAATAGACCAAGCTTCCATGTGCTATTAGTACTCCCAAAACACCCCTTTAATTGGAGGTTTTACACCTTGAATACTAAGCATTGGATGGGAGGCCTCTTCCCTCCTTGTTAAAAGCCAGTAGGTGGGGGGAAGTGATAGCCTGTAATACTAATCCAATGCAAGGACAGGGAGACAACCTTCCCACGAAAATGCAACCAAGCAGGGAGTGTCAGCCCAGATAAGTGACCCAAGGTAAACTGTTAGGACCTTCCATACTGGGGTTACCTTGACGTGGTTGGAAGGCTTTTCACTTTTATGCATAAAATTGTAACTAAAACCCCCCATGGGTTTACTGTTTGCACTAGCATAGATATTATGATATATGGGGCCCAGGAATGTGCATTGATCATCCCTTTTCTTGTTTGTTCTAATATTTTGGTCAGATCAGTAGCACTTTCTCTACATGCTATAATAATGTTGCCATAGGAGTGCTCCTACAGCCCCCCCCCCCTTTCTGTTTATGTAATATAGCAGAATTTCTCTGCAGGAAGTTAGACCAAGCTTCCATGTGGTAGTAGCATCACCCAACACGTCCCTTTAATTGGAGGTTTTACACCTTGAATACTAAGCATTGGATGGGAGGCCTCTTCACTCCTTTTTAAAAGCCAATAGGTGGGGGGAAGTTATAGCCTGTAATACTAATCCAATGCAAGGTCAGGGAGACAAACTGCCCACGAAAATGCAACCAAGCAGGGAGTGTCAGCCCAGATAAATGACCCAAGGTAAACTGTTAGGACCTTCCATACTGGGGTTACCTTGACGTGGTTGGAAGGCTTTTCACATTTATGCATAAAATTGTAAATAAACCCCCCCATGTTTTTACTGTTTGCACTAGCATAGATATTATGATATATGGGGCCCAGGAATGTGCATTGATCATCTCTTTTCTTGTTTGTTCTAATGTTTTGGTCAGATCAGTAGCACTTCCACTATATGTTATAATAATGTTGCCATAGGAGTACTCCTACAGCCCCCATTTCTATGTATGTAAACCATCACTTTAGTACAGAATCTTTCAGTATCACAGTGGCAAGTAAGGATGAATCAGTCTCACCCGTTGCTTCTCAGGATCCACATAGCGAATTCCAAAGTAATCTTTCTCCAGCAGGTTCAGGTGATGGCAAAGGAGATCAAAGAGTTGCTGACCTTTTGCATCTCTCTACGATAAAAGGGATAAGGACATATTTTTGATTACTTTACACATTTGATGATCATTACGGCTGTAAAAAATTAAACAAGCCATCCACTGAATGTATTCTTTATTCTATACCATTTAGAGAAGCCTTCCTCTTTCAAGCTCTCTTTCTTCAGCAGCCAGATACCATCTATACTATTAAAAGGAGTCAGACCAATTTCTAGAAATAATAACTTGTTGTAAGTAACAAGTTGTAATAACTTGTACACCTTACATGTTCTCTACCTAAATGTTCCCTACCTAAATAGGAAGGCAATAGGATGCGTTGTACCATTTTCTTATCGAGCAATTCAAAACCATGGTGAATCTCAAAAGACAATTCTGTGCTGCATACTATATACATTGGAATTTGTAACTCTATACGGTAAATCAAAACATTGATTTGCAGGCTTGGTACACACACATTTGAAATATTATTGGTTGCGGCGACAATCACCACCAATGTTTATTTTTGCGCGATACATATAGCAGGGGCATGTTTAGGGGGGATTCCTGGTGCCTAGAATCCCCCCTTTCTGTCTGCTCAGTGCAGTCTGCTGTTCTACCTCTCCTGGTGCCCATAGACTGTTACATAGACTGTTACATAAATTGTTACATTGTCAATTAAGTTGTGAGCAAGAAGCAGCATTTGTATGTTTCAAAAATGTATCCATTCTGTCCTGTGATTGACAGCAGCATAACTAATCACAATTAATACAAAATTGTATCAACATTAACCCTGAACAGCTGCCTGAGGTGATTGCTGAGACTGGGTTTATAGTCATTACTTGCTGTACCTACTGTGATGGAGTTAGTGAGGAGGAATAGGGACATTAGGAAATCCTGGAGGTGGTTGTGTAGCTGATTGTCAACAATGCATTATAATATATATTCATATATATATTCATATATATATATATATATATATATATGGAGGGTCCGCCGCACTCCGTCCACTCTAAGATGCCTGGGTGTTATCCATATGGGTATAGATACAGAGAAGTTACGGAGCACTCCAAGGTCTAATAATGAACTTTATTATAAAAAAGTAGGTCTGATAGCCTACGCGTTTCAGCCCGCCCTCAGGGTTACAGACAATGTATGAACACTCCAATAAAAAGATACAAAAAACCCACGTGATCACACACCCCCTACCCGCCCCCCACGTGATCCTACCCGAACCAAGTGAGTGAGAGATAGCCGGGGCCGGCTACCAGAAGGAAAGCCCGCCTCCAACCATACAGCGCCGCCCAGAGGTGCAATACCAGGTGCTTCCAAGAACAATATAACCAGGGAGAAGTCAGTGAAAAAGAGCCCAAACTAGAGGGAACCTATGAGCCCCGTATCCCTCTGAGCAAAAAGTGCAGAAGAGCTAAAGTGCCGGACGTGCTTCTAATGAACCGCTATGTTACTAAAAGTGCCTATGCTATAAAGTGGTAATAGTGCTAGTGCCAAAGGCAACCCGAGAAGATCGGGTAAAGTGTCGTGTGCCTCAGCCAAATCCGAAATAACCACAACCGCAGTGTCATTAGTAAAAAAGGAAGCTAAAAAAGGCAGTTACAATGGAAGAGACAAATATTAGTACAGCTTAAAATCAACTATCACACAAGAATAAATACTGAAAATATTAAGGGGAATGTCTATTTTCAGTATTTATTCTTGTGTGATAGTTGATTTTAAGCTGTACTAATATTTGTCTCTTCCATTGTAACTGCCTTTTTTAGCTTCCTTTTTTACTAATATACTCACATATACATACACAGGAATGATTCTTCGATATATTCTTTATAAAGAATGATTGTTCAATGTGCCCATACATGGTCTAATGTTATCGGCTTTTACTACAAATTCTGTCAAATCCACCGTCAGTGTCACAGCTCTGTCTTTAAAAGACACTAATGGTAAAGTAGTGCAAATGTGTATTTATCAGTAAAACAGAACGTTAGGCTGGGTACACACGGACAAATTTTCTGTCCTGACCTTTTGCGTTCACTGCCACTGCCGAAATCACCTCAGATTTTTTTTTGGCCCGACCAACCAATACACGGAAATATCTGTTGGTTTGTGTGTACCCAGCCTTAATAAGTATATACTTAATAACAAATGCAAAGGGAATATGTGTATGGGCCAACTGTGATGATAATCATGGCAATTAGAGAATACATATATTATTATATGATCCATATATAATAGATCACATGTATGTATTCGGTCGTGAACCTCCTTCGGGCTTGTTCAGTGGTAACCCATTTAGGGTGCACATGTGGGTTTAATTGATCCATTTATGTATTTATTCGTTACATGTATTAGGGGATATTTCCCAGCGGACCCATGCTTTCTCATATTTATGAGGGCATTCCCTGTGGGTGTACATTAACCTCCTGTTTTGACTTTTGGATAGTTGGGGGAAAGGCCTGCATCCATGTTTTGGCTATAAATATTACTTCACCTATAAAGATTTTTGAGAATTTGTTAGTTGGTAATGAGTCTATGGAATTTAAAGGACCTGTAAACTCCAACTGTGCTTAAAAATAACTAAGTGCCATTCGTTTCTATTATTCACAGGGAGGTGAGAACGCTTATTCTCACCTCCCTGTGAATAATAGGACGCTCGGGGGACCAGGAACTTACCTTACCCGCCGCCCACTCGCAGCCGCTCAGTCTCTGACAGCCGCTCTGCCCGACCACACGCCCTATCTTTGCGCATGCGCACCAATTCAAAAGATAGGCGCGCGATCGGGACAAACAGCTGTTCAGAGACTGAGCGGCTGCGAGTGGAGCGGCGGGTAAGGTAAGTCCAGGTCCCCCGAGCGTCCTATTATTCACAGGGAGGTGAGAATAAGCGTTCTCACCTCCCTGTGAATAATAGAAACGAATGGCACTTAGTCAATTTTATGGGTTTAGTGTTCCTTTAATAGCCATAATTTAGGGTCCATGCCCAGAGGGCATCCCATCTCCTCATATAGGGGAAGCTTATTCTTTAAGGACAATTATACTCACCTCCCCCTCTCCTTCCACAGTCAAATAGTACCCAGGGTGAAGACCTAAACTGCTAGATCCTCACCTCTGGGTACTTTATAGATCTGTAATACTTACTAAAAATTTCCCCCCACTGGACGTTTTCTGTCCGTGACTTGGCCAATGGGAAGATGCACGTCATCCCATTGGCCTCATGATGGATTGTAAGTGACAGAAGACTAGAGGAGGTGTGACAAAGGAACAAGTAAGTATTACAGATGATCTGTAATGTACCCAGAGGACCCTAGCTGTTTAGGTCCTCATCCTGGGTAATCTTTAGATGTGGATTGCAGGTGAGGTGAGAATATTTTTTCATTAAGTGAAACGCCTTATGGATTTGTATTGTGTGCACATGTGAGTTGAATTTCGCCACATTGCCGGTTTAATTATTAAAAGTTTCTCCATTAGGACCCAGTGGTGAACAGCCTTTGGACATGACCCTCTCCACTGCCAGATAGGTAAGGTCAGGGAAACAGGACACTTTATTTATACCATGGAGCCATTAATTGGACTTTTGATTTTTGTTTCTATGGGATATTGATATAACAAAATGAATCTTACCTCAACTACACACATTATTATTTATTGATATTGGGAGGTGTGTTTTTTATGGTTTTATTGAATTTTATGTATATGGTATACTGATTAGTCAGTTTTAGTGTATAAATTGGTAAAATAATCAATAAATAACTATTAGCGTATTCAATCTTATCTGATTGGTCTATTTTTAACTAGTTATTTCTTTCACCCTTTTGGGTGTAGTGTATCACCCTATAGGCCTGGGTGATTGGACGCAGTCGTGTAACTGAGCCACATCATCATGTTAGCCAAGCAAAAAAGATAGCATTTTTAAAATGCTGATTATGAGAAAGTAGAAATAAAACTTGAACATGCCATCATTTGTCATCTTGTAGTAAACAAGTAAAAAATTCCTTGTTAGGTATTGCCATAGAAGACTGATGGCGAACCTTAGACCAAGTGCCCAAGCTGCAATCCAAAACCCACTTATTTATTGCATAGTGCCAACACAATAATTTAAAAATGAGATCCTAAACAAGCAGAGCTGAACTTTAAAGCACAATCTTTAATTAAATTTACTTTTATTTGGGGTAAGGAATCCCCTTTCCCCTGGCTTGTCTGGTGCCCCAGCTCCCATATGAAACTTAGTAGATGGCAGCAATAGTTTATTCAGGCAGTAAGGACAACCCCGGTCCCTTTCAAACTATGCAGAGCAGATAGAGGTAGGAGAGGTCATTTGACATTCCTCACCAACCTAGAATGCTGTGGCAGCCACAGGACAGAAAAAAACGGACCTCTTTCTGCTATAGACAGCTGCTATACTTTCTCAAGCTCTGGATTGCATAAAGGGGAGCAGACCAGAAATTGTCGCTCTGGATTGCATAAAGGGGAGCAGACCGGGAATTGTCTCTCTGGATTTTTGGTGGGTACTCTGCTGTGCATGAGTGTCCACACAAAGGGCTCTGAGTGCCATACAGCAAAACTAGATTCACTTATATTACTATGTTGTAGTTGTTCATTCAAACAACAAATGTTAAAAAGCTTGTAAAATAATCTGATGTTTTCTCAATTTAGATTTATGACATTTGATCGCTGCTGTTTTGAGATGAAAATATACATGATAAAAAATATGACTACATGATTTTAGATGAAACAGGCTACATGTCATCAGATTAATATGAAGATGGGCAGGCACCCTGGGTAGAGAAAAAGGACTGAACTTTATAAACATTTATTTTCTCACAGAAGTATACAGTAGCTTGTTTTAGCCAGTATTGTTTTTTAAGATGACAAACAAGGACTTGTTTTCTTATTTCTTTATGTGAATCTGCATTGCTAGTCAGTGCACTATCCTTAATTGTTCTCAAAAGATAAAGGCATTTACAGTACAAATAACCCAGCAGCAAAGGGAGGCACTCCTTTAAATATGATTTGCAGCTCTCTGTGATTGTATGCATTATCAGTGAGCTAGCCGCTGAGCCCTGCACAGACCCTTGCCAATCACAATATATGTACTGTAACTCTTTACCTTGTGACTGGGTGTCTAGGGACTCACAGTAGATTGGGCTTATGATAACACACATAGCCACAATACACTGTTCATTATGACTGGTATGTGGGTACTTTCCCCTGTAAATCACCCTCAATTGGTTACTAGCACTGTGTATGCCTAGAGAAAAGGAAGCACTGGACTAATAATGTGTAGTGCTTCCTTTGCTGTAAGAATTTTTTTTTCTATCTTAGGAATTTAGGTAGCAACAATAATAATTCCCAAACCTCAGTCCACAGGTAACTGATTACTTTAGGCAATGTTGCTGCAAGCCAGGTATATTACCCTCTAAATGTGAAACATGCTCAGAATGTGGTAATTAGAGATGGGCTGTAATTTTGCCACATTATTTAATAATTATGTGGCAACAAAATTACTGGATTTGAAGAAGAAATTTCAACACAAATGGAAATCCTGTCAATACATTCCAGGGCATGCTGTTAGAATGAAACCTATAGGTTTCAGCCATCTTTGCTGCCATATACTAACACAAAAGATCTAGATATTCTATTACACAAATCCCTGTGCTTTTAAATATAAAGCAGGAAGTTTAAATAATCACTAACAGAGGTGATGCTTGGTAGTTAAAATGTTAAGTGCATTCCTTGTTGTAAATTATGTCATCACCAATATTTGGTGAAAAGCTATACATGACTCCTTTAAATCATGTGAGTTATAGGAAATAATGCACCCTGTGCTTTGAAATGTAAGTATGATTATTAGTAAGTTTCCAGGAATCCATTACCATGTGGAGCCATAGGGCTACAGCTTTCATACAGGTCATGAAACAATAAAGGGTACTTACGTCTCTATACAATGGTCATTCTACTATGTCACACAGTGATGACTAAACAACATCTAAATATTTACAGATTTTAAAAAAACTCTAAAAAGGTAATAAAACATAAATGTATACTAACAACAGACACAGCAAAACGAAGCTGCTCACCACTTCATAATTCCAGTCCCAAACACTTCAAAGCCACTGCTAACCATTACAATAGCGCCAAACTCTCCAGAGACATAACATACGATACCAGATATTTGCATACAAAATCACATACTTGCACAACTTGCCTATTATATTAGTATACCACTTACAATAAAACTGAAGCATACAAGACCAGATGGAGTTCTAAGACCTGCATAGAGTTTTTTGAGCCCGATGCCCTCTCATATCCAGGCCCAGAGTTACTCTGGCAATGTCAGTTACAAGCAAGCTCTATTTAAGTTCCAAATGATAAAGTGACAGAATTAAGGTATGGTGACCGGAAATACAGCCATAGTTATATGATTTGTTATGTGTTATCACACACAATTTAATAGCTGTATTATATGGGCATCATACAATCAGTATCATTGTGTATATAGTCAAAAGTTGTGGATAAAGAAAAATATATAAAAAGCATATGGACACAGCTCTGTTTAACTTATACTGCATTTCCTAAGCTTGTTTCACACTACTTAAATGTCCACGGTGACCACAAGATGGCAACAGACAATAAGGATGGCAACTGTATATGACAAATCCTATAATTACTAAAAACAGTGTTTATTATATCTCACATTCTAGGTACCTAACTAACAAACCAGTTCTTACTGAAGAGGATGTATGGCCACAGCTGGTTGTCTCCCACATAAATAAAATGCAAAATAGAAATCCAAGAGCTCTGGTGACTCACACATTATTAACTTTACAAGCATTAAAATGAGCTGTCCAGACAGCAGGACAACAATCATTGCATTATGTATGAGCTTATTTCAGAAAATAAAAAGGAATGTTCCTCTGTAATAAAATGCAGTGATATACAAAAAAAATTACTTATCAAGGAAACGGTGTCCTTCAGCCCAACCTCTGTATGTAAGTGGGTAAGTGTATATGCAGACAAGGTAGAGGGTTGTTGAGTAATATAAATCTGATGTACACCCCATTTACATTTACTGTATAACATTAACATATAAATCTGGTAAAATATCGTTCACTGTTTGAGATTTTTTAGAGTATTTCCATTTTTAAAAACAACCTTGCCTTAAAAGATTTATATGACTAAGAGTAAGCTGTAACTGCAATATTGTGGAAGTTACTGATGTCAATGGAGCTACATCTATGTGGGCTAAAGTTCTAAGTGGAGTGCCACAGGGTTCAGCACTGGGGCCACTTCTTTTTAATCTGTTACTAAATTACTTATGCTGGGTACACACCATACAATAATTCTGCACGACTGACTGACATTTCAGTGTTTCAGTAGGTCGGACAAAATTATTGTAGAACGGCTTTGACCGATCGCCGACCATTTCTTCGTTCGAATCAGATCGGGTGGGTTGGAAAACCATGACCGATGATCTGTCGGATGCGGCTGCTTTTGCTGTGACGACAGTCCTTCCTCCTGGCCGGAAGCCTCGATTGGTCGGCCAGGAGGAAGAATTGTATGGTGTGTACCCACTTTTAGATGGGGGCATTGTGAGCAAGGTCTCTGTCTTTGCTGATTACACTAAACTATGCAGAACTTTGCCCTAGATTATCAAAATGGGAAGCAGAATGGCAGATGAGATTCAATGTTGATAAATGTAAGGTGATGCATTTGGGGTTCAACAATCCTGGTGCCGCCTATACCATAAATAACTAGTGTTAAGTGAATCTCTAATGTAAAAGGATTTGGGGGTTCTGGTAGATAAAAGCTGTAGCAAACAATGCCAGGCAGCAACAGCTAGAGCTAGCAAAATATTGTCTTGTAAAAAGAGGGGAATAGAATTAAGAGAAAAAAATATTACCATATGTACTAGAGTATAAACCGAGGTACCTAATTTCACCTGAAAAAAGGAGTAAAAGTGTTTGACTCAAGTATAAACCGAGAGTAGAAAATATGACCACTACTGCCTTCTGTTTCTGTATTGTTTTGAGGATTTAGTTGCCCTTTAAATGGACAGCCGTATTCCCATTCAGTAGTCTCATACAGTAACAGCCAAATCCAATATGGCTATTACTGTATGGGAATTCTTCTGTCCATTTAAAGGGCAACTAACCCCTCAAAACAATACAGAATCAGAAGGCAACCTTTAACAAAAGATCCTCCTGATTCTGTATTGTTTTGAGTTAGTTGCCCTTTAAATGTAGAGTAAATCCCACACAGTAACCCCCACTTCCTTGCCACTCCAAATGTTTGGAAACTACAACTCACAGCATGCTTTAGTTGCTGGGACTTTTAGTTTCCAAACATCTACAGTGGCCACCTCACTGCCACCAATGTAGACCACTCCAAAAAATATAAAGAAGGACTGTCCAGTCTCCAAAACTTGCAAATAGGGGTAAAACGTCCTTTATTCATGCATATAACAAACCATCTTTTTTGGTTGGTTTGTTATAAGCACGAATAAAGGAGGTTTTACAAATAAAGGAGGTCTGCCGTCCCCTTAATGCCATTAACATAAGGTAGGAGTGTCAGGGGGCACTGACTGTGGAAGGAGCCAGAGCGCAATTACTGCGTGAGTAAAATGACCCTTTACCCAGTAAATTTTTTCTTTGTAATGAGGATGAATATTGCATACACATCCATAACCAGGTCCTGATCTCTGTGATGCTGTGCTTGCCAAAGCCAATGAAGGTTAAATGTAAAGTTTACATGCTATATAACATGCATAAAAATCTCAGAGGAAGAATGTTGTCCAGAGTCCTCTGAAATAGAGTAAACGCCAGCAATGCTTATGTCCTGCGGATGTGGCCTTCTTCTACCTTGTCAGTAAGCTGGCGGCAGCTCACTCCGCATCCTCTGTGCGTCTGGGTGACATCACTAATCGGCGCCAAGTAGTGAAGTCATCCGAAAGCACAGAGGATGCGGAGCGTGCGGTCGCTGGATTACTTACAAGGTAAGTGGTTGACTCGAGTATAAACCAAGGTTCAGTTTTCAGGCTGTTTTTAAAGGGGAACTGTGGTCCAAAAATTACTTTAGGTAAATTGATAGGAATTGCTCTCCTAAGAATTTTTGCAATTTATTGTCATTGTTTATTTTGCATAGTTATTTAGATATTTACATTTTTGTGTGTGATATGGCAGCAGCATCACTATGTCCCCTGCACTTCCTGCTTCCTGCTCTGAAACCATGTCAGTGGATGACAGTCAATCTTCCCTGTGTCTCATAAGCTGAAATAGGAGGGAGATTGGGTGAGAGTCAAGATGCATTTCATAGGGGATGCTGGGAGTGTCTCAAGCTGAAATGGGAGGGGGGTTTGGTGAGAGACAAGATGCCTTTCAGAGGGGATGCTGGGAGTGTCACAAGCTCTGAAATTCAGCTTATGTCTAAATCCCAGCATCCCCTCTGAAACTGTCTTGTCTCTCACCCAATCCCCCTCCCATTGCAGCATGTGACTCACTCCCAGCATCCCCTCTAAAACTCATCTTGTGTCTCTCACCCAAACCCCTCCCATGTCAGCTTGTGTCTTACTCCCAGAATCCCCTCTGAAATTCAATGATCTCTTTTCCAACCCCCCCATATGGTTCCTAAAAACATATATATATTGTATATTAAAAAATATACCTGAGTTCCCACAGCTACTTAGAGTAATGTGGCACAAGAGTCTAACTTTCCTCCCGTCTCTTCCTGCATGATCACATGATCAGCTGTGAATACAAATGTGCAGAGACAGGGAGGAAAGGCTTCACTGGGGTCAAGTGGGTGTGCCTACCAACATGATAATGCACATTGACTGAAAGCATCCCCAGCACTGGGGGAGACATGCCCCCTGGTAATGAGCAGAACTTCCCAAGGCTGCTGCAAAGGAACAGAGTAGGTTTTGTTTTTGGGGGGGGGGGGGGGGGTAGGAAGAAGGTTGGGGGAAGTTGTATTTTCAGATTAAAAATATAAGATATATCTGTTGTATTCAATTAGATCAACTAGACTTAAGGTTTAGTTCTTGAAGATGTTTCGCTAGTCATCCGACTGGCTTTCTCAATTGAGAAAGCCAGTCGGACGACTAGCGAAACGTCTTCAGGAACTAAACTTCAAGTCTAGTTGATCTAATTGAATACAACAGATATACCATGACCTGGATGAATGAGAACCTTCACAGGTATATAAGATGTTGCCTATATATTATATGCACTTCATCAACTTATGAGACTTTCATGGTTATTTCCTTAAACATTTTCTATTTTTGCTGACATCAGAAAATTAAATTTTGAGCAATATTTGAAAATACCTTTAAGGTTACTGTTGGAAACAGGCAGGTGTTAGGCCTGGCATGCAAAATCAGATTCACAATCAATTTTAAATACGACAGATCGTTACATCTTATGTATAGATCAGTCATTTGTCGTTAGGCAGTAGGAAAAACTGTACACATGTATATAATTGATATTTACCAACATGTCTGATCATTGAAACCCGCCAATTTAGACAAAATATCACTCATAACTAATTAGTCATTATGGAAATAGCATCCTATGCCTGTGGGCTATTCAACTAAATGTGGATGGATCAGATTTTAGATTGTGTACCAGTCCAGTAATAGTCTTCTGTTTGTGGCTTCTTCTGTGCACAGAGAAAAAAAACGTTAAAAACGAATATATCCTGAAAGAAAAGAAGCCAAACTAAAAATAGACCTTCATTTTAGTAAAATAATCAGATTTCTCTGATTATTCTCTCAAAGGAATACACTGAAGAGCAGTTCATCATTTTGTTGCTCTTGGTTAATATGTATAATAGGAACAGTTGAGAACCCAGGGATTTCTTAAGTCATTTATCTCATCATTATAGATTTTTATCATTTTTCTAGTAGAAAATTATATTAACCCTATAACTTGCAACTGTACTTTCAAGGGTACAAAACTGTGTTACAAGGAGAAGGTAACATGTTGCACGGTGTGTACATTAAAGAGGAACTGTGGTCTCCAAACAAGTCCAAGAGGAACTGTGGTCTCCACAGCCCAAGATATACAGAAATGACTGACCAAAAAGTTAATGGGTGGGAGGCTGACATGTGACATTCCTGAGGCTTCTCCTGTACAGTGCCGCCAGCGAGCACAGCCTCAGACTCCCTCAGTGTGTGAGGGAGACAGGAAGTCCCTCCTCCTCTCTGCTGTGTGAAGGACCTGTACCTGCAGAGAAGGTAAGGGAATTTACAGTTCTCGCACTGTTCTCACTCTGCCTGAAAAGGCTGATTCCACAGAGTTTTCGGGGGGCTTAGGCACCCGCGGGTGGGCGGGCCCACGACACCTGTAAGTGGGTGGGGCCACATGGGGCTGTAAGGGAATGGGCCAAGGGGGGGGCCTGCAACTGGAGGGACCATGGGGTCCATGAGTGGGAGGGACCAGGGGGGCTGCAAAGGGGGGGAAACACAGGGCAGATTGACTGACAGGATTCAGAGCAGGAAGCAGGAAGTGCAGGGGACCTGGTGATGCTGCTGCCATATCACACACAAAAATGTAAATATATTCAAAACTAAAAAAAATAAAACAATGGAAATAAATTGCAAAAACTCTCAGGAGAGCAATTCCTATCAATTTACCTAAAGTCATTTTTGGACCACAGTTCCTCTTTAAAAATTGTAAACAAACCAACATTGTAGCAATTATAAATGTATATTTACAAGTACAAGAAGTCTTGCTGAAAAAATGGAAACATTACAATATATGGCTGTAATATGTATGAGCTAAACATTATTTTAAAATTGTGACCAAATAAACACAGGACCAAGCAATGAATATTTTTAGGTGTGGTATGCAGAATTTCCAACACAACAAATAGAAGCAAGTTCCTAGATTTGCCTCATGAACAATGGAAAACAAGTGGGAAAAGTGACAATGATGTCTGGTAATTTGATTCTGACAAAATAAAAATTATGAGGGTTTAATGAAGACCCCTCAATGAGACATATCCAATTTGACATAAAGAAAGGAATACTCTTGCTACTCACAGCTCAATATTAAAAAACAATCATCTATGTTTCTTCATTAGAAAACAAACCACACACTAATTTTGAGGAAACCAATACATAATAAACAGGAAAGAGGGCTTCAGAAATCAAGGGGAAAAAAACTTTAGAATTACAGATCTTTGCTCTACAATGCTTATGGTTTGAAAGGTGAAAGTAACAGCTATCTGTCACATTTACATTTAAGCTTCAGTTCCCCTTTAAAGGTTATATTAATTATTAAAATAATGAGCATTTCAAAGTTTAGTGATAGAACCCTATAATGTGCTAATGTTTCGAGAGTTGCCTTTCTTAAAGAAATTTGCTGTAGTGTAGGAGATCCCCCTCCATCCTTAAAGGGCAACTGTGGTCTCCAAACAAGTTAGGATTTAAAGGACAACTCCACCCTCATAAGAACATCTTATAGAAAAAATGGTCTCTTTAAAACATGTTGATATATCATAGTTTGTCGTATGAATTCATTACTGTATGCCTGCTATGCTTCTGGATGCCTCATGGAAACTGAGCAATTTAGAAACCTGTACTGAGCCTGGGCATGCTCAGAAGAGGCAGACAGGAGATTAACATTCAGTCATTGGCTGTGATGTTAACTGTCAAATCCATAACTAACAGTTGCTAACTGGAAGAACCAGGAAGCAGAAACAGTGGAAAAAGGACATTGTGCAGGATTTCATGTTAGACTTATATATTTCACATTTCAAACTATTACCGTTTAGGGTTTTGGGGGGTGATTTACCTGTATGTAAGTTTTCATTTTGGGGCTGGACTTGCCCTTTAATGAAAGCCTGCAGTATTTCCTTTATAATGAGCCGACAATCACATATCTGGCCATGAGAAATTATATTGGGTTGAATGTTCAAACTTCCTGCTTCCAGTAGCTTTAGTGACATCACCTTACATCTACCCGCCCCTCTGCCCCAGGGAAGAAGCATGCTCAGTAAAGACTTACAGAGTTATTCAATAAAAGTTCTTAACGTTTAAAATGGTGCTAATTTTGCCCCAACCAATCAGTGGTTAGCTTTCAAATGTCAAATAAGATCTGATTGGTTGGGGCAAAATTAGCACCATTTTAAACGATAATAACTTTTATTCAAATTCCCTGTTAATGCTGGGGAAATCAGGAAGTACCTGGGGGAAAAAACTGACAGTTGAGAAAAGGAGCCTATTAATGCAGGCAGGGGCTGGTCACATGGCTAAAAACTGGAAGTGTTCAAACAGGAAGTAATATTGCTGAACTTCTCCAGCAATAACTTTTCACAAATTTTATCTAGAGATGTGATTTAGGTTTAATTTTGAAGGTAAGATGGAAGGCTTTTATAACCCTTACTAGTTTGGAAGAATTGGAGACCACAGTTACCCTTTAAACACCATGTTTTTAACTTTAAAAAGTTCCCAGAAATAGACTTACCCAACTTCGTTTTTTTTATTTTGAACAGTATAAGCAGCACCGAGGTATCCAGAGGGGGGAAAGCACCTCTGTGCATCCAGAGTCCTCTAAGAGGACAAGGAAGTAGCACACACCAGATTACATACAGGCAGTTCCTACTCTTCACTTTTCTGGACTTTGATCAGGCCGTGCAGGACAACCATAAGAACCAGCGGAGAAAGGTACGGATTTAAAACTACACAGTGGGGTCAGCAGTGGGGCAAATTTTAGTTTTGGGGGTGGACATACCCTTTAAGTGGTTGGAAGAGAGTGTACTATTTACTATTTTTAGGTAGCTACCTATATAGACAATATATACTGTTTGCAACTAAAGATTCTCTCATTTTTACAAATACTTGTTATTAACAACTGAGCAGCAGAATTTCTTGATCCTCTTCCATCCCCCATAACAACTTTTTTGTTATGTTTTTATTTTGAATACAATATTCCTACAGTATGTCTATTAAATAAATACAGAAATAGTCTGTAATGATTCTATTATTATTGCTTCATATTCTGTCCTATTATTTAGTCCCTGAAAGACAACTCAGTGGTAAAAAATGCATAATGTCAAGCCAGGCAGTAAAGCCTGAAGTACTACCCTTCTGTAAGAATCAATGTCACTGTGTGTCCCTCTAGTAACAGTCTCTTTTATACTAAATGAGGGAAGACACTTATGTGAGCAGCTTCTGATTCCAGTAGATTAAATAGCAATTTTCTCTGAACGAAAGGCATTTTAATAATTTAACCATAGACAGTGTATCCCCTACAACCATTCTTCACAATGACCTTCATTCACACATGAATGGCAAAAAGGACAGTAGCTTTAGTGTAAGAGAGAGTGACAGCAGTGTTTAACAAGTAAACATCCCAAAGTATTACAGTAAAATGCTCATAGCCTTAGTTCTTTTTTACCATGTTTCACCCATGTAAACAATTAAAGAAAAATTACTGCTAGTAACATGTTATGCTAGGAACTGTTTGTTTGTTACTATAGAAAGTCCTGTCTCTGTACAGTACACTCAGCTTTGTAATATTCTTTACCAAGTGGATAAACGTTTGCATCTGCAGAGAAGGCTTCTAAAACCAATTACTGAGCATGCTCTGCACAGCGGATTAGGGGCTGGGACCTGCTAGATATAAAAAAAATATTTATTAGCATTTTCTGCTTTTTGAGGGATGTTTGGATAACAGAGGTTGGTAGTATTATATGGGAAAAGTCGCTCTGAGATACGACCTGGAAGCACTGTAGCAGGAACATAACAAGAAATTGAGTAAGCAAGTACCACAGACTAGCTATGTGAAACAGGCCAACAAAACATCCTATAGAGATACTAAATGGATAATAAAAGGAGTAGCTCCTGCACAGATCCAGCATCCTGGAGCATTGCCTCTATTCACCAACAAATACAAATGTGGGAGAACCAAACGCAGAGATTATGCTGCAAACGTGGTTTATTCAATGCAACATGTTTTGGAGCTAGCGTGCTCCTTTATCAAGCATATACTGAAAAAGTAAATAACATGTGAGTCGCCACAATTTTGCTTTTTGGAACAGCATTGCCTCTATGTCACCATTAGAGATAAGACCTATCTTTAGATGAGGCAGCTAGAAAGACAATCTGTTAATGTGGTCTTCAGTGTAGTCTCCCAGTCTGAGGAGTTGGATTGCTGCCTTATATATATGCAATTTAGGCCTATTTTCACATGGATGGCATCTTCCGTTTCAGTGAATGTTCTGGTGGTCAAAAATACTGAACAATAAGGTCCATGCGAAAGTAGGCTAAAGCAGATTTGTCTTTAGATCTTTAAATATAAGTGCAAGTACAGTACATGCAAATGAAAATACCTATACACAATGCCTTTAAAAAGCAACTGATGCCAGTATAACAGCATATTTTTTAAATACAATGCATGTGCACTCCTTAAATGTTATGAGCTGAGACTACCTACAAAGTAAAAGTTTTGAATTTATGGTCACGGATAAGCTAAATTGGCTTTATGCCTGGCTCTTTCATTACTTCCAAATATTCCCACCATCCTATACCAAACATTTAAACTGCTTTATATTAACGGACGAAACTATAAGCTGTGCATTAGACTTTACAACCTCTAAGCAGAAAAAAAATTACACAGTGAGTGTTTTCAAACAGAAAAGCAAAATATTTGCTGAAATCAGCAAATAATTTTTCAGCACAGTATAACCAATATGCTTAAAATAGCCCAAAAAGCAAAATCAGGTGTCTGAAATCTACCGGTAAATGAATCTACTCTCTATCAATTGGAGTATTATTCAGGCAAAAATTAATACATTGCTTTCAAAGATAAATATATTTGCAGAAGTGTTTAATTTATGTTTTTCTAAATACAGTATGTGACTATCTTTTTTTTAAACTTTTATTTTATGACTAAGTTAGTTAATGACATTTCTAATTTACCCAAAACAATAAAAAGGAACATTAAAAAAAAAATAGCATCTGATCCTGCTATTTGCTGCACATCTCTCAGGACCTTTTGATTTACATAGTAACATAGTAATTGAGGTTGAATAAAGACTTCCATCCATCAAGGCCAACCTTTTTTTTTTAACCTTACCTAACAGTTGATCCAGAGGAAGGCAAAGGAAACCAGCTAAAAAAAGGGGGGGGGGATTCCTTCCTGACTCCAAACAACAATCGGAAAGAATCTCTGGATCAACCAGATCTATATGAATCAACCAGATTTGTATATCAGTAATTCTTAATATTTTTTAGTTTTAGAAACTTATCCAGGCCTTTAAAGGATAACTGTATTGCCTCAATGCTTTTTTTTAAATTGCTTTAGAAAGAGTAAAGGTATGCAGCCCTCCCCATATACTATTTTCCTGATTTCGAGCCTCTCTCTGCCTTCAATTAGTCATGCTGTGAAGGAGGTGTAACAATTCTGTCTTCCTCTAACTGACATTCAAAGCTAGCATGCGAGAAAACACTCCTCCTCCCACCCGTGATCAGCTTGATTATGTAGGCTGTATCCTAGCAAACGAACAGTTCAAAGTTTGTTTGACTGGCAGAGGAGGAGGAGAGATGTTGTAACAGACATTCCCACCAGCCAATGACAAGTGATATGTTAATCAGGGCCCTGGGCGCTCTAGGAGGCTTCTGTGTGATATCTAAGGGAGGGCAGCATAGCTGTATATGTGAGTCAGTGATTTTTAGCTGCTGGAAGTGTGAACATGAAATGGGGGTGATGTTGTTTTTTTGATATTGTTGTCCTTTAATGAACTTGCCATTACCACATCTGCTGGAAGACAGTTCCACAGTTTCACCGTTCTGAAAAGAAACCTTTCCTAACCTAAAGATGAAACTTCTTTTCTCCCAACCTTAAAGGATGTCCATGAGTCCTCTGATATGACCTATTAGTGAACAATGCACCAGAGAGTTCATTGTATGGCCCATTAAAGGACAACTATACTCACCTCACCCTCGCTCCTCTTCCTCCATAGCTGCATAGTACCCAGGGTGAGGACCTAAAATCGCTAAGTCCTCACCCTGGGTACTTTCCCTAACTCCTTCACTACTTGCTGCTTACTGCTTCGCCGATCGCTCCATTCCTCCGCTCTTCCTGCTTCAGTGACAGATCGCGAGGCAGCCAATAGGAAGATACGCTCTGCAAGGAGGCGTGTCTTCCAATTGGCTGCCTCGCGACTGTCACTGACAGTAGAAGAGAGGTGGAACAGTGTGGATCGGCGAAGCAGATTTGCGGTAAGTAGTGCAGGAGTTAGGGAAAGTACCCAGGGTTAGGACTTAGCGATTTTAGGTCCTCACCCTGGGTACTATGCTGCAGTGGATCGGGGAAAAGGTGAGTATAATTGTCCTTTAATATATTTGTATAAGGTTATCATATCCCCACGCAAACGTCGCTTCTCCAATGTAAACAGCCCTAACTTGTCTAATCTGCCTGCATATTCAAGCCCCTCCATTCCCATTATTAATTCAGTTGCCCTTCTCTGAACTGCTTCCATTTCCAAGATGTCCCTTTTGTATATGGGATTCCAAAACTGTCTGCACTGCATATTCCAAATGAGGCCTTACCAGTTCCTTGTAAAGAGGGAGAATTATATCTTTCTCTCCTGAATCCATTTCCCTCTATATACAAGACAATATCTTGCTAGCTCTAGCAGTTGCTACCTGGCATTGTTTGCTACAGCTAAGTCTGTTATCTACCAGAACTCCCAAATCTTTTTCCATTACAGATGCACTTAACACAGTTATTTATGATGCATCACCTCACATTTATCAACGTTAAATCTCATCTCCCATTCTGCTGCCCATTTTGATAATCTATCTAGGTCTGCTTGCAGCACTTGCACATCATTTGGAGTTTCCAAAGCTCCGCATAGTTTAGTGTCATCAGCAAACACTGAGATCTTGCTCTCAATGCCCCCTTCTAAGCCATTTATAAACAGATTAAACAGAAGCGGCCCCAGTACAGAACCCTGAGGCACTCCACTTAGAACTTTAGCCCACATAGATGTAGCTCCATTTACCACCACTCTCTGTTTGTGACCCAATAACCAATTCTCTATCCATGCACAAATGTTTTCTTCAAGGCCAACAGTCCTCAGTTTATACATTAGACGCCATGTGGCACAGTATCAAAAACTTTTGCAAAATCCAAGTATACAACATCCACTGCTGTGCCTGAATCTAAATTCTTACTCGCTTCTTCATAAAAAACAATTTGTCTGGCATGATCTATTTCTCATAAATCCATGCTGACTACTACTAATAAGATGATCTCTGGAGACAAAGTCAAGGATATGATCCCATAACAAAGTTTCCATTACCTTCCCTACCACTGATGTTAGGCTTACAGGTCTATCGTTACCAGGCTGTGAACGACTACCTTTTTTGAATATTGGTATTACATTTTTTTCTTTTTTCCATTCCAGCGGCACATCTTCAGACCAAAGTGAATCTGAAAAGATGAGAAACAGTGGTCTAGATAGAACTGAACTAAGCTCTTTTAAATTCCGAGGATGCAATCCATCTGGTCCTGGGGCTTTATTGATATTAACTTTGTCTAATTGTTTCTGTACCATATCCTCCGTCAGCCAATGTGAATACTGCTGTAAGGACTAGGATTCTCAACAGTGAAAACCGATGGAAAAAACGGTTTAGCAGATTAGCCTTTTTGGCATCCTCTACAACCATTTCAGCCCCATTATTTAATGGTCCCACATTCTCAGTCCTCATCTTTTTACCATTTATATACTTAAAAAACATTTTTGGGTTGGACTTGCTTTGTTCGGCAATCCGTATTTCATTTATTTTATCTATTTTAGCTAATTTAATTGCTCTCTTGCACTCTTTATAACAGCTTTTATACTCCCTGTAAGTCTCTTCTTTTCCCTCTGATTTCAACATTTTAAAAGCCTTTTTTTTTTCCATTTGACTTTTTACCTGAGCATTAAGCCATGCAGGAGTGGACCTAATTTTTTTACACTTGTTCCCTAAAGGCACAAATTTTGAAATGTAATAGTTTAATATCCCTTTAAAAGTGGTCCACATCTGCTCAGTATCTTTACCTAGAAAAAATTCCCCCCAGTCTATGAGCAAGAGTGATTCCTTTAACAGCATGAAATTAGCTTTCCTAAAGTTAAAAGTTTTTGTTTACCCAGTGCACTTTAGTTTTTTGCAACCTATATTAAATGACATTATATCATGGTCACTATTCCCTAAGCTTCCCGTTTCCTTCATCTCCAAAATGAGCTCAGGGTTATTAGATATCACTAGATCCGATAACGTATTCTGTCTAGTAGGATCTTCTACCATCTGTGAAAGAAAATGCTCATATAGGAAATTTAAGAACTTTATACCTTTTGAGGTGCTGGCAGTTCCCTTACTCCAATCTATGTCAGGATAGTTAAAATCCCCCATAACCAAAACATGCCCCATACCAGTAGCCTTCGCCAACTGCATATGGAGATTCATTTCTACCTCCTCCCCAGCTCTACCCATATTGTTTCTGCCATATCGTTTAGGTTCCTATCATTTCCATCTTTTAGATTTGGCTTTTCCTGTTTAACATACATACATACTCCTCCTCTTTTCTTATTAACTCTGTCATGTCTAAATTAGTATCCTTCAATATTTACTGTCCAGTCATGTAAATCATTTAGCCATGTATCTGCTATACCAATTACATCATACCTTTCCTTTAAAGCTATTAGTTCTAGTTCCCCGGTTTTTCCAGCCAGACTTCTTGCATTTGTCATTTTAGATTATCAATTGATTTACTTCCATACTTGGTCGTACATGCCTCTTTATACTCTATGCTCCCCCTCCCCCTTCTCCTCCCTCCGTTGTGTTATTAGCCCCCTGATCCCTAAATTCTCTATCTACCCCTGTGTAGTTCAACATACCCTCCCCCCCATACCTTGTTTAAAGGGCATGTCCACCCCCAAAACTAAAATTTAACCCCTTACTGGCCACATTAAGAAGTTTAAAACAAGCCTTACCTTACATTTCTGCTCAAAATAGTTCCCCTGCTGTGCCCCTCCAAAGTCCAGGAAACTGCTTTGTAGGAGCAGTGTGTGACTCATGCTGTGCCTGAGTCTGCCTCAACCTCGTCAAGGTTTGAGGCATGCTCAGTGCAGCCCTCCCCCCTCCCTCCCTCTCCCTCCTGTTTTTCTCTCCCTTCCTCTAACTTTAAACCCTTTGGGTATGCAGTAGGGCATGCTCCCCCAGCCCCAACCGCATTAATATTATTGTTAGAAAGTCCCCCAATCTTCACTTACCTTCCCTCTATCCTCTGTTCAGAACTCCTGGCAGCCGCGACCGTGATTGGCTGCCTCTCAGCCAATCACGGACGTGGCTGCTGGTCCCGCCCCCTGCTTGCATTTCCCTGCAAGCAGAGGGCCTGTACACTGCGGCGGAGGAAAGAGGGAAGGTAAGTAAGAATCGGGGGACTTTCTAACAATAATATTAATGCGGTTGGGGCTGAGGGAGCATGCCCTACCGCATATCAAAAGTTTTTTTATGGGGTGGACATGCCCTTTAAAATCTCCTCCAACCCCCTAGCTATCTTCTCCCCCAAAACAGCTGCACCATCACCATTGAGGTGCAATCCTTCTCTACTAAAGAGCCTGTAGCCAACAAATAATTCAGCCCAGTTCTCTAAATACCCAAACCCTATCTCCTTACAACACACTCTTAGCCACGCATTTATACTCCTGAGCTTCCGTTGCCTCCCTTGTGAGGCACGGTAGTATTACTGAAATCACTACCCTTCAGTTCCTTGCTTTTAACTTGTCCCCTTATTCTCGGAAATCATTTTTAAGGACCTCCACCTCTAACTTTGTCATTGGCACCAATGTGAACCAAGACCGCCGGGTGACTCCAAGCCCCACCCAATAATCTGTCTACACGATCCACCACATGTCGAACCCTAGCACCAGGCAGACAACACACTGTTCGGCATGTAGGATCTTGGTGACAGATTACCCTATCTACCCTTCTAATAATGGAGTCCCCTACCACTACCACCTGCCTATCCTTCCTAGCCCCCAGTTCTCCCTCCCTTGTATTGGAGATGACTGTCCCCTGGGTGCTCAAAGGAATGGCCCGCTCCATACATGCTATTTCTGAGCCATCGTCCTCCACAATTTCACCTAACAGGATCCCCAGATTGACGGATTTGATTAATGCCTTATTAATGACTTTGTAGCATTTTATTTATAACTCACATTATAAATCTAAATATTTCCCTTTCTGTCTCCATTGTGAGTTCTCATCCTATACAGAGCTAAATCTGTTTTTCCAGTAAATGACAAGTGCTGCTGGGAAATCTTCGCAGCTGGTACACGAGTTTGTCAGCTGACAATTGCTCTAATGTACTGGCCCCAGGGAATGGCAAGTAATCACGGTAAATAACGGGAAGAAAAATGAATAACAACTTGATTATGATTACAAAAAAAAACTGAATTAAAATTCTAGCAATAATATCTACAAATTCCACATACATGAGATACTTAACCACCAAAATGCTTTAACAAATAGGCCAAAATATACAGTTATGATCTATTGAATATTATATTAAAATTACAAAGGTACTATTGTGTTTAATAACATTTACTACAAATGGTACATGAAAATGTAGGGTTATAATATGTTTAGTGCACATAGTTATTACGGTACCTGCTGTTTTATAAACTAACTACAGGCAAATCCATGGATGGAACACTTTTGGGCCGATGCATAACTAAAAAAAATCCATCTTACCTGACCAGGATCCTGCGATGCTTTAAAAGTCTCTAGCGAGACTTACTGCTTAGCATATGTCCTGTACAGCACTGCAGGGGCTGTGCTAAGATTAGCACAAAATTGTTGTGCTAATTTTAGCTTAGCCATTACTACATTGGCTAAGCTGCACTATATCCAAAAAGTTTTGGAAATGGCGCAGCCAACACGAAATTGCTGCAAAACCCACGCTAGGTCCTCACCCCTGGGTTCAGTTCAGATCCTCAAGGTAAAATATCTAAACATCTAAAATTCAAAACCTCTATAGACAATTCCTGAGTCTCTACAGACTGAGTGCCTACAGCCTAGAAATTGAATCTGGCCGACACAGACAAATGTATAAACCAAGAGAGAACCGACTGTACCAGCACTGTGACCAGAGAACCTTAGAAGATGAGACCTAGATCCTTCTACACTGCCCCAATTACAAAGCAATATGGGACACCTATTTCAAGATGCTGTCGGACTTTATCCCAGACTTCAACTACTTAGATGAAGAGAGAAAACTCTATATCCTGAGGAAACAACAGCAAATATTGGGGTACACTATGTAACAGCATGTCACAGACAGAGAGGAGCATAAATTAACTTAAAGGGTATGTCCACCCCCCAAACAAAATTTTAGTGTGTTCCAGGAGCGGATGCTAGTCGAGCCACTCCTGCTTGACTACCGTGCTCGGAAAAGGCACGGGAGTTAAGCAGAAGGCATCAGGAGAATGGAGGCTGGTAAGTACATTTGGGGGCATCTTTGGCAGCTGTAAACCTCGAGAGGTCGAGCTTTACAGCCTTTTCCTAGCACATACTAAAATTTTGTTTGGGGGGTGGACATACCCTTTAATGTCCCTGAACTACTTGCCCAGTTATCCCTTTATCATTCCCCAACCGTTTTATCCCAGGACTGAACCCCTAAATATCCCTTATAGTACTGTCCATATATTACGTATACCCATTTCCCTCTACTGTGAACCCCTCTATATCCCCCATACTAACGTGTTTTTTATTTTTTTGTTTGGTTTGGCAATGTCAACATGTAAATTAATCCTGCCAATAAAGCTGTTTTTGATTTGATTTGATAGCCATACAGATAAGACATACAGGGAAATTCAATAAAAGTTCGTATTGTTAAAAATGGTGCTAAGTTTGCCCCAACCAATCAGATCCTATTTAACATTTGAAAGCTAACATCTGATTGTTTGGGGCAAAATTAGCACCATTTTTAACGATAAGAACATTTATTAAATAAGCCTGTATATATATAGCTGGACAAATAGACTTAATAGATTGATATATAAATAGGCAAATAGATAAGACTACCGTATATACTCGAGTATAAGCCAAGGTTTTCAGGCTTTAAAATTAGTCTGAAAACCCGACCTCGGCTTATACTCGGGTCACAGTAAGGTATTGTAAATTTGTTCCCCCAATCCGGCTACTGCTCGCTCTATATGTACCGTAATTTGAATCCAGGGATCCGGCTGGCACTCTGCACTGATGTCCATACTCGGCGCCTGTCTCACTTACTGCCCGGCGCCAAATAGTGACGTCACTACTCGACGCTGGGCAGTGGGACAGGGGCGCAGTATGGACATCAGTGCAGAGTGCCAGACGGATCCCTGGATTCAAATTACTGTACATACAGAGCGAGCAGCAGCGTATTGGGGGGGAAATGACAATACCTTGCTGTGACTTACCTCTCTTTACCTCTCTTTGATTGTACGTACTTACCTCACTCATTGAACTGGGGGGCTCTCTAAGGGGGAATGTTTTGGGCCTTTCCTGGGGGTGCTGTACATAAAAAAGCCTCTTTCCTTGGCTCTGCAGGTGTTTGGAAATTACAACTCCCAGCTACTAAAGCATGCTGGGAGTTGTAGTTTCCAAACATCTGGAGTGCCAAGGAATGAGGCTTTTTTTATGGACAGCAGAGTTCCCATACAGTAATAGCCATACTGGATTTGGCTATTACTGTATGGAACTACTGCTGTCCATTTAAAGGGCAACTAACTACAGTATTAGAGGGGGCGTGTCCAAGATGACGGTGTAGACAGACGTGTCTGAAAGAGCTCCGCTTCAACTATCCTGTTTAATCTACAAAAGGGCCAATACAAACCCTCAGAAACGACGATATGCCCAGAAACAAAGACAAAGATAAACAAAAGTCGCAAATGGCTGAAAGACTGAGCTGTTATATGCATCGCGACCGAGATACAACAAATCCGCCGAGTCCTGCGGCCTCCTCATTACCCTCCCACGCACAAAACACGGATACAGCACTAAACCCCGAGCCGCCGAAAACCCCTCCGCAAATGCAGACCTACATTACCTTGGTCTCCAGGCGATCTCAGATACAAAACAATCCCTCACAACGTTGCTTGAGGAAGTCAAGTGGATGTCGGCCTGCTCAGGCAAGACCTGAACAAACTCGCCCAAGAGTAACGGGTACAGAGGACCACATAACGCAAATTGAGGACGACTTGCCGACGGTTACACAAGGAGTGGCAGAACTACAAACCACCTCATACAAGTCCATAAGGAACGCCTGAGATCTCGAAAACAGATCTAGAAGACAAAATGTAAGATTTGTTGGCTTCCCCGAGGCCATAGAGGGGAACCAACCGGAAGAATTCATAGAAATGTGGCTGACGGGCAATTTGGGCGGGAAAGCTTCAGCACGGCCTTTGCAATCGAAAGGGCGCACAGAATCCCAGGTAAAAGACCAGTCCTGGCTCCCGACCCCTCAAGCCCGTTCCTCAATTATAGAGATAGGGAGGCTATCCTTCGTTTGGCAAGGACCAAGCACCACTGGTATATGAGAATACTACCGTGATGGTCTTCCCAGACTCTCCCCGACATACAGAAACGAGAACTACATTCTAGCAGTAAAGCAGAAAACTAGGATGGCCAGCCTGACCTACGCCATGATGTACCCTGCAAAGTTACGCGAATATACCAACAACGCACACTATCTTCAATACAGCCACTGAGGCATCCGACTGGCTGGATCAACACCGCGAGACCTGGGACCCGAACCGGTGAGACACCCCGAAATACCCGACCAAAACCAGATGGCTCAACTTTGAAAATTCCACATAAGCTTGAAAATTCCCGTAACCCTATAGAGGTGACATTGGAATACAGAGAGACAATTCGGGATACAATCAAACACCAAGGCCTAATACTCAACCATGATACACCTATAAAAACCAGGAGGACGATGGCGGGTGGTGAGTAATAAACATATCCCATACCCCAACGGAAACATTGCCTATCCCCCGCCACTTGCCCCCTTGATGACCACCTAAACCTATATCGGCGCAAGATATGCGCAAGACCCTTAACATATGTGACTTACAATTGAGAAAACCGGTCCTTCTTCCTTTCTAATTGTTATATATGTCAATAATGGAGATAATGTGTTATGCCATGTTATACTATGTATGAAATACAGATGACAAACATGCTCTCCGCCCCCCCTGACCCACTCACCACCATAACAAGACACATGACGATAAATATATAATGCTTGCATGAAGCTGACAGCTACAGTAGTGTGGAAAATGAATAATCTAAGTATGATAGTAATAATATAGAATCGCACATCATACCTAATGCGGTTAACATAAACAATGTAGTAATACCGTGTTAGCAGAAACTGAGTATCTTAGAGATGACCACCATAGCAGGATATATGATGATACATGTAAAATAGCTGCACTAAACTAAAGCTGCACTAAGTTACGGGCTGATTATCTGTTTGACTACTACCATAACTGTGAACACCTGAAACCAAGACACAAAACCGGGATGAAATGCAACCAATGGGTTCCCTGCAATCGCCCACCCCTCACCCAACTGCCCCCTACACGATGTGGGTCACTCCCACAGGTTGTCTGAAGACGCTCACAATAGCCCACTAGACTGAGAAATGAAAGCTACAATACTGTGTAATATGAACAGTCTAAGCACGATAGTAATAATATAGAAACTGTATGTATATCTAAGCGACTAAAATAAATAAGGTACCATATGTACCCGAGTATAAGTCGATCCGAGTATAAGTCGAGGTACCTATTTTTACCTAAAAAATGAGTAAAAGTGATTGACCCGAGTATAAGTCGAGGGTAGAAATACCTCTAACCCCCTCCATGTACAGAAGACCATTTAGACAATTACCATATCCCCCAGCAGCCTCCATGATCACATAGTCCTAACCCTTCTTCCTATACAAAAGCCCTTTAAGACCCACCATCATTATTTATCCCCACCATAACCCCTACCTCAACCCTAGAGCCAAAGGCAGCAGGAAGACCAGGCCAAAAGGAGCAGTCAAATAATAATTACCTCTTTCTTGATCCAAAGGTCCTGGTCCCACCGGGATTCCCGCTGCTGGTATGTCAGTCCAATCCTGCTGCCGCATCTCCTGATCGTCGCATCCACGGACGTCACTACTCGGCGCCAGGAAGTAAGATAGGCGCCGAGTAGTGACGTCAGTGGATGCGACTATCGGGAAATGCGGCAGCCGGATTCTTCTTCCTAAGTTAGTGATTGACCCGAGTTATAGTCGAGGTTCAGTTTTCAGGATGTTTTTACAGCTCGACATATACAACTCGAGTATATACGGTAGTAATATCCTTGTCACATAGAAACTGAGTAGTAAACTATATTGCTAGAGCTAGTTGTAAAAATCCTGGATTTAACTGCTGGTTTAAATGCAATGTCAATTTTCCTGTCTCTTTGGGTGGTCCCCTTCTTCTCCCCCTCCCCCCCCCCCTTTTTTTATTTCCCCCCCCCCTTTTTTTTTTTCTTCTTTCTTTCTCTCCTCTATCTCTCCCGCTATATATGTCAATAATGGGAAATATGTACCCAGTAATATACTATGTATGAAAATATATGTGACCGGCACATTAGCTGCCCCCCGCCCCCCTGACCCACCCAATACTATAACAGGATGTATGATGATAAATGTAAAATAGCTGCACTAATCCAAAACTGCACTATGTTACAGATCTGATTATCCTGTTTGACCACTATAATAATCCGTAAATGCCTGACAACAAGATTTGACACCGGGGTGAAATGTAGTCCATAAAGCACCTGCTATCGCCCACCCCACACCTGAACTGCCCCCTATATGATATGGGCCGTACCCATATATTAACTGAAGATGTATAAGGATGGCCAAGACACTCACCTCCTGGACCTCATATATAAGAGCCCTCAATGTTAACAAGCGGAAAACCCTGACACCCCCACATATATAGGGTATAAAGTTACTTCCAGTAACCCCTATACAGAAAGGAACAAGTTCAAATGTTTGTATGTATTTTATCACCAGTTTTAAAGGTTTATACAGCACAGTTTGCTGAAAGTTTATCAAGGGAAACAATTATTGTATGCACTAAATGCCTAAATGCTGTTTACTATGATATGTCCTATCCTACTAACTCTTTTGACCAACACTATCCCCCTTCCTCTCGGCCTGACCCCCCAGGATACCTAGGAAATAATATATACCAAACCCTACAATGACAGACTTCCTTACATTGTTTACCTGGAATGTGAGGGGATCCAGGGAACCAATAAAGAGGCTTCAAATACAAGATACAATTAACCGATACAAGCCAGATATAGTATGCCTCCAAGAAACGCATATAATACTCTCGGAGACAGACTGGCTGAACAAACATTGGGTCACGTGGTCGGCCCACAGCTGCCACTCAACTTATTCCAGAGGGGTCTCGCTGTTCCTGAGACGCACACTGAGATACAATATCCTAAAAGTGCGCAGGGACCCACAAGGTCGATATGTCCTGGTCGCACTGGAAATCGATTTAACCCTATAATAATGTAATAATGGGGATATACAACCCACCACCAGCATCAACATCCCTCCTCCAGCAGATAACCCCATTCCTTGCAGACTACCCTGCAGCTCAGGTTATCTGTATGGGAGATTTTAATATGGTGCAAAACGAACAATGGGATCGCTACCCAATCAGACTGCCAACGCCGAACAACAGCACACAGCTATGCCAATTCTCATCTACATGGCGCTGGATAGATAGCTGGAGACATCAAAACCCACTAGCCCAGGGCTTCACCTGCCATTCAGCCACATATAATACAACGTCAAGACTAGACTATATATTTCTTTCCCCATCACTAGCGATTAATATCCGTGCAGTAACCCATCTACCTAGAGGACCATCGGATCATACACCAGTCATGGCAACACTTAACAAGCAAAACATATACCAACCAATTAAATTTTGGAAACTAAACCCGTTCTGGATCTCCCTGTTCCCTACCCCAGACAAAATACACACACAACTCAAAGAATATCTTGAAATAGATCACAATGAAACTACATACACCATGCAATGGGACGCGCTGAAAGCCTATCTACGAGGCTGTCTCCTATCAACCATAAACCACATTAAAAAACAAACCAAAGCCGTAGAACTCGCGGCTGAGAGCAACGTACAAGCCACCAAACACGACTTCCAAGAAGACCCCACCTCGGAGAACCGGATAAAGTGGCACAAAGCAGATAGAGAATATTCCATTATCACCCACGAGAAAGCACAGAAAAAAGCCTTTTTCCTCAAACAGTCCTTTTTTGAACAAGGTCATCAATCAGCCAAACTCCTAGCGTACATGACTAATAAAAAACACACAGACAATATGATCCTAAGAATTAAAGACCCACTACTAGGCCAAATAACAACAACCAAATAAATCCTAGAAAGCTTCCAAAGATACTATCAAAATCTGTACCAAACCCGCAACACCTATAAAACGGAAGAAACCAGAAACTATTTAGCAAACGTTACTCTTCCACAACTTACAACAACACAACAAAACTCCTTGGATAAGAACATAACCACCGAAGAAATAGCACAAGCTTTAAAAGACCTTAACCCCGGCAAAGCACCTGGCCTAGATGGTCTTCCTACCAAATTTTCCAGAGATACGCAGAACTCCTCAAAGATCCTCTACACAAAATGTACCAGAAATCCCTTGAAAACCAACACTTGCCCCCTACACTATATGAAGCAAATATTGTCTTGCTGCTGAAGCCAGATAAAAACCCCGAGGACCACAGTTCATACCGTCATATCTCCCTCCTGAACACTGCAAACCGAAATCCACACACTCATTGCCCCGGACCAAACAGGATTCATGCCTGGCAAATCCACCACCATAAATATTCGCCGAACCCTGATACAGACACAAGTGGACCACGACAACAAAGGCCATAGGGTCATACTCTCACTCGACGCCCAAAAAGCGTTTGATTCTTTGGAGTGGTCGTTTGTGTGGGAGACCCTACGCAAATATGGATTTGGAAACCACTTCATCAAACTGGTACAATTACTATACAAGAAACCCACAGCTAGAATATCGCTAAATGGGACAATATCCGAACCATTCCCTCTGGGTAGAGGGATAAGGCAGGGATGCCCTCTGTCGCCCTACCTATTTGCATTGGCAATTGAGGTGCTAGCCACCAAAATTAGATCCCACCCTGATATAAAGGGCCTCCAGCTCGGCCCCTACAACGAACTGATAGGACTGTATGCAGATGATATAATTCTATTTCTCGACGCCACCAATACAACACTGCAAGCTCTACACACTACTATAACAGAATATGGACCGATGTCAGGCCTACATATAAACTGGCCCAAGTCTTCACTAGATGTAAACCCGAACGAAACTACACAAATGCCTTTTCCAATACCAACAGTACAATCATTCAAATACCTGGGTATTCAAATCACTAAAGACCCACAATTATTCTATGAACTCAACCTCTGCCCACTTCTACAATGGATTAAAACCAAAACCCAAGCCTGGAAACACCTGCCGCTAAACCTTATAGGGAAAATAAACCTAATCAAAATATTCTTACTACCTAAACTCCTATATACCCTGCAGCATACGATGAGCTATGTCCCCAATAAATATTTCCAAACTCTAAATAGTCTAATAATCAGTTTTCTATGGGGTAACGGAAGACCTAGAGTAAGACTAAAACAACTACAAGCACCTAAAGAACAAGGAGGACTAGCACTACCAGATTTTAAAGTATACTACTTAGCCGGCCAGGTGAAACTCCTAAGATGCTGGGTCCAGAGTGTGGACCGCCCAACCTCCTCAGATAATATGCTAACTTTATACCTGAAAGGCCCATATCTGGCCTATGTAGCTAACCCGGATGCACACGTACTTGGCCCTAATACTAAAATACACCAACAGGCGGCTAAAGTGTGGAAAGAAACTAATCTCATTCTAAAACCACAAGATATACCGAACCACACACCACTATGGCACAACTATGCCTTCCCACAACTGGCTGCATTCGCTAATGCTAAAGACTGGATAAATAAAGGAATTACAACATTTGGTCAACTGATACAAAACCAACAGGTACTACCATATGAAACTCTATCCACAACATATGAGCTACCTCCATCGTATAGATTCAGGTATTTGCAGCTGAGACATTGTATACGAGCCGAGTTTGCTGGTCAAGTCCCACAATCTTCCATACACACAATAATGTCAATCCTCCAGCGCACAGAAATAAAAGGAACGATATCCCTTATCTATAAGCTTATTATCCAAACCAAAGCACAACCAGAAACAGAAAAAATGAACAACAAATGGCTAAAATGCATACCAAATATTACCACACCACAACTGCTTGAAATAGTAGGGTCCCCCATAGCAGCCTCACCCTCAGCAAATAACAGGCTTATTCAATATTATATTATGCAACAAGCTTGTCACCAATGCGAATAGCCCGTATGCGAAGAAACAGCGAGATCCTATGCCCCAAATGCAGGGCCCCGGGTGCAGACTTCTGGCACCTCATGTGGTCCTGTCCCGTGATCCAAAAATACTGGCAAAAGATCCTAAATTTCCTGTCGGCCAGTCTGTCTCTGCAGATACCCCAGAACCCGGAGGAGTGTATACTTGGATTACTATATGAGCACTGGCCGAAATTCCGTAAAATACTAACTACACAACTACTGTTCTATGCCCGGAAAATAATTGTTATGTCTTGGATGTCTGATAGACCACCTAGACGGAAACAATGGATCCGAATGGTCAACGCAGAACTAGCATACCACAAGCTTTTATACATACATAGAAACTGCCCAAATAAATATAACAAAATATTTGACCTATGGCTTGAATCAAATGCTACTGCAATAGAATAACAACCCCAAACGCACACCTAACATGCTACCACACCCCCAGAAAGAAAGAAATGAAGAGATCACATTCCCCCCTACCTTCATACCAACACCTGAATCCTATCATTTCGGTGTAAATATAAGGGGATAGATATGTATTATACAGGATACTGTTAACCCCTAAAAAAAATTTTAGCAAATGTAAACAGCAAATGGGTGAAATGAAAGCAAAATAACCATTTCTATGTTTCCCAGTTTATTATGTTTAATAGAATTTAGAATTAAAAATGATAAAACGACAGGTATAATACAATGTGCATAAAGCAAATATATTCCACTGCAATATGATAGAACCAATGTATGAAAATGTATATGACAATGTATAATATGAGAATGTATACGAAAATGTATATGCATACCCGAAACTGATATTGTTAAATACAGATACCTGAACAAAATAAAAACGGATTAAAAAAAAAAAAATACAGTATTAGAAGTCAGTAGCGGTCATAATTTCAACCCTAGGCTTATACTCGAGTCAATCATGTTTTCTTGCTTTTTGAGGTAAAAATAGGTACCTCGGCTTATACAGGAGTCGATTTATACTCAAGTATATACGGACAAATGATATGTACAGATTACCATATAGATAATTATATAGATAAGACATAAATAGGCATATCCTTCGCACTCCAACTCTAAGATGCCCGGGTGCTGCCGCAACATTCCGTATATCCAATTTCTATCAAAGATGGAGCACTCCATGAACTTCAATAAATATGCTTTATTTGTACATTAGTAGGTCTGTGCACCTACGCGTTTCAGCCCAATTGCGGCCATCGTCAGGGTTACAGATACCAGAATGCAGTGCGGTATAAACAGGTAAGTTCCCTCCCCTTCCACTTGTGCATGCTGCCCTGTGTTAACTCTATACTTCCCATCTTCTATGTAAAAGCACCAACTCTAATCCGTGTGGGGAAGATCAGTGCTGTCCACAACGTGACACACAGCCTCCTGATCCCTCAAATTAACGTTCACATACATCGCTGGGTAAACAGCCACCCGAAAAGTGCAAAACTGCCAAAGATAGTGCAATACATACCGAGTATAAGCCGAGATTTTTTTAGGCTTTAAAATTAGCCTAAAAACCTAACCTCGGCTTATACTCGGGTCAAGTCCTAATTTATCTCCAAATGCTGCAATTGCGGGTAGTAACCAGTACGTGTGTTAAAAAAAACTCCTTCACCTGCATAGAAAGTTACAGGAACTGATCTGCCTTTACACTCCTTCCTGCTTCCTGTATTCTGGCTGTTGGACTCACTCAGCACTGTCACTGCTCATCTAGAGGCTGTAAATCTGGGTCTTTTTGAGGCAAAGAATAGCTGCTAGTTCAGTGCAAATGGCAGCTTGAAACTACAACTCTCAGTTAACTATTTAGGTCAGAGTGCCCTTTACTATATGGGGGCCAGAAGGCCCTTTACTATATAGGGGTCAGGAAAATTGTAAATGATGGCAAGCTTAATTAAAAGTTTATTGAACCTTGCCACTCCACATGTTTGGAAACTACAACTCCAGCAAGCAAAGCATGCTGGGAGTTGTAGATTGCAAACATCTGGCGTGCCAAGGAATGGGGGGTACTGGTACTGGATTTGCTGTCCATTTAAAGGGCAACTTAAGACACAAAACAATACTGAATCGGAAGGCAGTAGTGGTCATAATTTCTACGCTAGGCTTATACTCGAGTCAATCAGTTTTTACTCATTTTTCAGGTAAAAATAGGTACCTCGACTTATACTCGGATCGACTTATACTCAAGTATATACGGTAGATAAATACTAAAAGAAAAGTTAAAAGCTATAAGTGAACCTGAGACCAAGTGTTGGCTGCACTTAAGATTAAGATAGAATAAAATGTCTGATACATAGAAACACTCACACTAGTGCCCCCATGTAACTACCCACTTGTTACATAATCATAGAATACATGTTCTCTAATACGGAGGATACAACTTATTACATTTTTAAATATCAAAGCTAGATACACCCTTACTGCAGGCTAAAGAACCCCACTCGGACTGAATCAGCCGTTAGAATCCAAATTTATTGCTAATACTTATATAGGGCAGACTATGACAACTACCTACTACACTATTATACAGGTTCGTAAACTATGTATAGGAATCTATTGCTATATTTTACAGGGAAAATAGATCCAGGTAACTATTAAAGGAAGACCCCATGACCAATAATATTAATCACAAGAAACATGACAAGGCATACTGCTCGTGATAGGGTGCCAAGCTGATCTAATTGCCTGTCGATGATTGGCTAAACGGTCTCTCAGCGATTTGGTTGTCTTCCCTACATAGTACTTCCCGCAAGGGCTGGTAATAATATATATAACAAATTGACTTTGGCAGGTCAGTCTTGCTTGTATCTTAATCCTCTGTCCAGTCTGAAGGTGAGGAAAGTACAGGCCCACCATGGCTGAATGGCATGCGGTGCTTCCTAGACACTTACAAATGCAGTGTTTAGTCTCTGCAAGCCAAGTGTGCAAACTAGTTTTAAGAAATCTGCTAAGTGGTGTGTACGTGCCAATAATAGGTATTCTAGCAGCCTTTTAACCATGTCGCGGGTCACCACCCCCTCACTCCGATTGGCTCTTTTTGCCCGCATAATCTGGGACAGTATCATTTAGGTGTCATAGCCCCTCGTTTGAAATTTTAATACCAATTCTTCAGGATAGAGGCTACCCACATGCATGAGGGTGTTTCTGTCCGTGGGCTTAGAGAACAAGGTGGAGCCAATGGTGTCAACATCCTTATAAATCTTAAGATCAAGGTAATCAATCTCTTCTTTGTGTACAGACATGGTAAATTTTACCGGTGAGTCTATCCTATTCAGAGTCTCCACACTGACCTTCCAAAGTCAATTTGTTATATATATAATATTACCTGCCCTTGCGGGAAGTACTATGTAGGGAAGACAACCACATCCCTGAGAGATCATTTAGCCAATCATCGATATGCAATTAGATCAGCCTTGCAGGGGACTAAGAATGTACAGCCAATGAAAAAGGATAGGGTCCCCAATAGATCTGGGAAACAATCGGTAGCGAAACACTTTAAAAAAGAGGGACATTCATTGGCCACCCTGAAGTGATAGATGGGGAGCCACAGAGGGAAGGAGTTGATAGAAAGAGAGGCCTACTGCACAGAGAAGCTAGATGGATTAAGAGGCTTGGCACCCTATCATCCCAAGGTCTAAACGAGCAGTGTGCCTTGTCATGTTTCTTGTGATTAATATTATTGGTCTAGGGGTCTTCCTGTAATAGTTGCCTGGATCTATTTTCCCTGTAAAATATAGCAATGGATTCCTATACATAGTTTACGAACCTGTATAAAAGTGTAGTAGGTAGTTGTCATAGTTGGTCCCATACAAAAGTATTAGCAACAAATTTGTTTTTTAACTTTTATTGAATCTCCCTGATAGTATATAGATAGCCATACAGATTACAGATATAGTATATAGATAGCCATACAGATTACAGATATAGTATATAGAAATACAGATATACTATATAGATAGCCATACAGATTACAGATATAGTATATAGACATACAGATATAGTATATAGATAGCCATACAGATTACAGATATAGTATAAAGACCTACAGATATACAGGGTTATTTAATAAAAGTTCTTATCGTTAATTTTGCCCCAACCAATGAGATGTTAGCTTTCAAATAATATCTGATTGGTTGGGGCAAAATTAGCACCATTTTAAGAACTTTTATTGAATTTCCCTGATAGTATATAGATAGCCATACAGATTACAGATATGGTATACAGACATAGTATATAGATAGCCATACAGATTACATATATAGTATATAGATAGCCATACAGATTACATATATAGTATATAGACATACAGATATAGTAATATAGACATCCAGATAATTATATAGATAGCCATACAGATATAGTATATAGACATACAGATATAGTATATAGATAGCCATACAGATTAGAGATATAGTATATAGACATACAGATATAGTATATAGACATACAGCTATAGTATATAGATATCCATACAGATATACTATTTCCCTGGTCCTACACGGCAGTGGTTACTGCTGGGTAATCTTCCCCTGACTGCTGATAAACAGAAATTCCTCCCACCAACCTTATAAAAGGAGGATTCGGCCATCCAGCCCCTTGCCTTTTCTACTCCTGTCTTTGTGAGTGGCAAGATACAGCATTCAGCATTCAAGCAGCTCCCCCCCCCCCATTGATCTCCTGTACCAAGTGCGGCGGGCGTGACTCTCTCATGCGCACCCGAGCCTCTCGCATGTGGTTGTGATGACATCACGAGCGGGACCCGGGAAAATGCCCTTCTGATCTCATGTTCTCAAAGAAGTCTCAAGAATCTGTTGCCTTTCATGTTCATGACCAATTTTTAGGAAAAATCCAAAAAGAATTTTAAAAGCCCAACAGAAAATGTTTCACCTCTCAAAATTTCAACAGAACATACCCATTTGATCAGGCCACTACTAATCTATGGGAGGAAACCCCTAAGGTTGACACTGCCATCATTAAAGGATAACTGTATTGCCTCAAAGCAATTTTTTTAATTGCTTTCAAATGAGTGAAGGTGTGCAGCCCTCCCTATACATTTTTTTTCCTGATTTCGAGCCTCTCTCTGTCTTCAGTTAGTCCTGCTGTAAAGGGGGTGTAACAATTCTGTCTGCTTCTAACTGTCACTCAAAGCTAGCATGTGAGAAAACACTCCTCCACCCACCCTTGATCAACTTGATTATGTAGGCTGTATCCTAGCAACCGGAGAATTCAAGTTTGTTAGACTGGCAGAGGAGGAGGTTGTAACAGACATTCCCACCAGCCAATGTCTGGGCCATCTAGGAGGCGGGCTTTTAGCACTCATTTTTGCTGTGTGATATCTAAGGGAGGGCAGCACATTTGTAAATGTGAGAAAGGGCTAGGCCACACTGCTGCGTTTTTTTTGCGTTTGCGATTTTCCAAAATCATTGAAAACGCGGCAACGCAAAAAAACGCACGTTTTTCTGTGCGATTGCGATTGCGTTTTGCGTTCTGCATTTTTAATCGCAATCGCGTGCGTTTTCCTATACTTATTGAAGAAATCGCAATCGCAACGAAAATCGCACATGAAATCGCATGCTATTGCGTTTGCGTTGCAGTGTGGCCTTGCCCTAAGTGATTTCAGCTGCTGGAAGTGTGGACATGTAATTGGGTGATGTTATTTTTTTTTTATATTGTTGTCCTTCAAGGCAGCCAGGAAAACATTTCTGGCCTCTAAAGACACAGCAGCTTTGCGGGACCTAATGGACAAGAGACAGGATTCCACCCTTAAAAGATTTTTTCCCCTGTCAGGAACAGCACTCTGACCACCCATAGCAATCACAAGTCAAAAGCAAACAAATTTTGGCTTTTAGATCTAGAGGAGTCTATAAAAAATGGTACACCTCGTGATGACCTGCTTAAGTCCCTCAAAGACATAAAAAATGTGAATGAATACATAGCGGAGGCATCAATGGATTCACTCAAGTTCTCAGCGAAAACAATGGGGGCAGCTGTAGTGGCTAGACGAACCACATGGCTCACACAGTGGAAAGCAGATGCTCAATCGAAATATAGCCTGTTACCCATTCCATTAGAAGGGAAGCTATTATTTGGTTCCAAACTCGAGGAACTCATCGAGCGCAACTCAGCCAAAAATACCCTTCCATCTTCATCCGGTTTCATGTCAAACAGAGGGGGACGTCTTCCATCATATCCTACCATTTTTCCTTCGGTACCTACTCAGGGTTCCAATTATAGGAACGCCAAGCAATATAGCCCGTCATCAGCCCCAAGGGTATTTTCAAAAATTCTTATCCCAATAATAGCTCATCTAAGACTGATGGGACTTCAAATTTACGCATACCTGGACGATATGCTCCTAAAAGCAGCCAATCAGGAAACACTTTTGGAAAACCTGAAGATTACCATGGCTTGCCTTCAACATCATGGTTGCCTGATCAACAAAGAAAAATGGGTACTTACTCCAGTACAAATAATTCAATTCCTGGGAGTGAACATAGACTCCATGAACCTCTCACTGTCCCTTCCAGAAGCAAGGAAGGAGGAGATTGTCAAAGAGGTCAGGAACTTCATACAATATGTTTCTTAAGCCAATTTTGCCCTCAAGCAGACCAAAATCAGGCTATAGTCCTCCCCCCATCTATTCTTCTGAATCTGAGATGGTGGACTATCAAAGAAAATCCTCAAACAAATATACCTTTCGTCCCCTCAATGGCTAGTTGTAACAACAGATGCAAGCCCCTTCTGGTGGGGCGCAACATATCTGAATCTGTCGGCCCAAGGGAAATGGTCATCAACCTTATATTCCCAATCCCAAAATATGAGGTAAATGTCAGCAGAACTCCAAGCCCTCAGACACTTCAAGAACCATATAGCAGGATAAGCAGTCCAAGTCCGAACGGACAACCCCACAGTAGTGGCATATCTGAACAAATGTGGGGGCACCAAGAATATCCAACTATGGCTCATGGCAAAAAAAAGATCCTCACCTGGGCAGAACTCCACCTCCTTCAGAGCAGCACCCATCACATTCCAGGCATACTAAACAGCAAAGCAGACTTCCTCAGCAGAAGAGGAATATGCCCAAACGAATGGCAACTTCACCCCCAAGTCTTTGCTTCAATAACCAAGAGATGGGGAGTTCCCCAAATGGACCTCATGGCAACCCAATCAAATACCCAATTGGAGAGATTTTGCTCCAGGATTAATGACCCCAAAGCGACAGCAGTAGACACTTTCTCGTTCAAATGGAGTCACCATCTATTTCACATCTTTCCGCCAATACCGTTGATACCAAGGATCCTCAAGAAGATTCAAGACGACAACACATCATTAATAGCAGTCCTACCATGGTGGCCGAGGAGGCCATGGTTCAGTTGGGCTCTCCAGATGTCAGTACTATCCCCGATCAGACTTCAACTGAGACGGGACCTTCTTCAACAAGGCCTCATCAGCCACCCAGACATATCAACTCTGTTAACAGCCTGGAGGTTGACACCGATACCCTAAAAAGTAGAGGTCTTTCGGATCTTACAATCAATATGTTACTAGCATCTCGTAAACAATGTACATCTAAGAGTTACTACAAAACTTGGGAAGTTTTCTGCTCATGGTGCCATAACAAAAACATTATTCCACTTTCAACCAATGTGGAGTCCATCACAGAATTCCTTCAAGAGAGCCTAAACAAAGATCTCAACTTTAAAAACTCAAGTTACTGCAATCTCAGCCATAACTAACACAAAATGGGCTCTAGACCCCTTAATGGTACGATTCTTCCAAGGTATAAAGCGAATAAGACCACAAATCCGACCCAAAGTCCCCCCTGGTATCTTTTAATCGTCCTTCAATCCCTACAAGAAGACCCGTTTGAACCTATTGAATCATGTTCACTCAAGGATATCACACTCAAAACAGTTTTCCTCATCGCCATAACCTCAGCAAGGAGGGTAACCATCCCTCACTTTCTTTCCCAACAAAGTGATACTAAGGCCGGATCCTTCATTCTTACCCAAGGTAATAACACCCTATCATTTTAATCAGGACATCGTCCTGCCCACTTTTTATCAATCCCAAGATGAGCAGGATACCCACACCCTTAACGTTGGCAGAACCATCAAGATGTATTTGGAAAAGAACCAAAGCATCTGCAAAACTGATTCTCTGTTCATAATCTATGCAGGCCTCCAACCTGCAAAAATGACTCTGGCATCATGGATTACATCATGCATCAAAATGGCATATGCTAGCAAGGCAGGGGCTTTACCATCTAGGGTAATGGCGCATTCCACAAGGTCCCTGGCAGCATCCTGGGCATTCCAATCTCAGGCATCCACAGAGGAAATTTGCAATGCAGCAACATGGTCCTCCATGTCTACCTTTATAAAACATTACAATATTGACCTCGCATCTGCGGACCAAGCAAGCTTTGGCAAAAAGGTCCTTATTGCAGCCTCTTCAAAGAGGTATATATGTCTATATAGTATATAGACATACAGATATAGTATATAGATAGCCATACAGATATAGTATATAGATAGCCATACAGATATAGTATATAGACATAGATATAGTATATAGATAACCATACAGATATAGTATATAGCCATACAGATAAAGTATTTAGATAGCCATACAGATATTGTATAGAGACATACATATATAGTATATAGATAGCCATACAGATATAGTATATAGACATACAAATATAGTATATAAACATACAGATATAGTATATTGATAGCCATACAGATATAGTATATAGACATACAGATATAGTATATATATAGCCATACAGATATACTATATATCCATACAGATATAGTATATAGATAGCCATACATATATAGTATATAGACATACAGATTTACAGGGAAAATCAATAAAAGTTCTTAATAAAACTATAATTCCCCCCACTACTGGCCCCATTGTGTAGTGTAGTTTAATCCTTACTTACATCCCAGCTCCATATGGTTCTCCTGTAATCCCCCCCCACAAGTCCAAAAAAATGGCCACCAGGAGGATAGCACTCGTCTTCCTCGCCCGCGAGAATTTTGGCATGCGCACTGCAGCCACCTTCTTCGCCTCCCCCCTCCCTCCCTCTCCTACCTCTCCCTCCCCCTAGCTCAAAAAACTTTTGACATAATGTTCTCGTTGCTCCCCCGGCCCAACATTATTTGTATAGACAGAAAGTGCCCCGATAGTAACTTACCTTCCCTCTTTCCTCCGCTGTTCAGGACTACTGGCAGCCGCGTCCGTGATTGGCTGCCTCTCAGCCAATCACAGACGCGACTGCCGGTCCGGCCCCCTGCTTGCATTTTCACGCAAGCAGAGGGCCTGGCAGTGCGGCGGAGGAAAGAGGGAAGGTAAGTAACTATCGGGGCACTTTCTGTCTATACAAATATAGAGGTTTGGGCTGGGGGAGCAAGGAGAACATTATGTCAATGGTGCTTATTTTGCCCCAACCAATCAGATCTTATTTAAAGGGTATGTCCACCCTAAAATTGAACTTTTTATATAAGGTCCCCCCTGGGCTCCCAGCCCCAACCGCTACAGTTGTTATACTTGGAACTTAACTGGTCGCTGTCGTTTTTTTAATATTTTGTTATAATTGTATCTCTGTAGATCGTAGGTAGGGATAGGAAACTATATACATTGGATTACATAACCTCCCTGTCTTGTCTCGGTTCATATACCGCCTGACTGGGAATAGGTGATGAGAGCCACAGTCCCACTCGCAAAACCTTCTCTGGGTACCATTTCATTACTTACAACAATGGATAGGGATGCGAAACTCCGCCTACGAATCCACTTTGCTACCTTTTATTGGCAAGAAAGAAAATATTTCTTTCTCTCCCATCAGAGTAACCATTGATAAGGAAACGTCGCTTCTCGTTCCGCGAAGCCAGGCGCTTTGGTTTGTACCGGTTTCCTGTGGAGGGTGGGCGGGTGTTTTGTCTTAAGCGCAAGATCCGCTGCGGGCAACACAGTTGTGACCGGAGCGGGTGTGTGCCGGATTGCGTCCTCTGTCCGGGAGGATGTGAGTCGCCTAAGTGACGCGGTAGCGAGCCGCAGTTGGAGTTGCGTGTGTTGCACCGTCAGGTACTGGACGTACTGGGTATCGGACAGTGCAGGTGACAAGAGGGACAAGGGGGAGGGAGGGGGGAAGGACGTGAGGGCATCGCGCGGGTTGGTGGTGGGGGCCTGGGGCTCCGTGTGTGAAAGTGAGTGGGCGGGGACATAGAACTGACAGCACGCGATACCTTACCCATCCACTCACACAAAAGGTCAATGTCTATATAGGTTTTTAATATATATAGTGTAATATACTATTGGTTACCAGCGCATGGACTATGTTACTGCGTCACAGATACTGGTACCGTTTATTAAATACACACCTGGATATCTTATTACTTATACCTGTTAATCTGTATGGATATCTATGTGTACTATATCGATTAGCTATCTATATACTATTATCTGTATAGCTATCTATATACTATATCTGTATAGCTATCTATATACTAATCTGTAATGTATATACTACTATATCTTGTATGGCTATCTATATACTATATCTGTATGTCTATATACTATATCTGTATGGCTATCTATATACTCTATTCTGTCTGGCTATTATATACTATATCTGTATGTTATATACTTATATTTGTAGTCTATATACTCTATTGTATGGATATTCGATATACTATATTCGTATGTTCATATACTATATCTGTATGGCTATCTATAATACTATAGAGTGTAGTCTATATACTATATAGTATGGATATCTATATACTGATATCTGTATGTCATATACTAATATCGTAATGGAATCTATACGATATCTGTCATGTTATAACTATATCTGTAGTGTCTATATACTATATCGTATGGCTATTCATATATATATTGCTTGTCTTCTTATACTATATCGTTGGGTATCATATACTATTCTGTATGTCTATATATATTCTGTATGGATGATACTATATACTATAGCTGTCATGTCTATATACCATAAGTCTGTATGGATATCTATATACTAAATCTGTATGTCTTATATACTCTATAGTATGGTATCTATATACTATATCTGTATGGTATATAGTATATCTTTGTATGCTATATAAGTAATTGTATGCTAATATACATCATGTAGGCTTCAATATACTATATCTGTATGCTATCTAACTATATATTTGGTTTATTCTATATTGTAGCCTTATTCATCTCGTATGGCTATCTTATTATACTATATGTAGTGTCTTCTATACAATATCTGTAATGGCTATCTAAATCACTTTGCTGTATGGCTATATATACTTTAAATTTGTATGGTTTACCATTATTACTATATCTATGTCTGATATACTAATTGTCTGGCATTATTATACTTATATCTGTATGGCATCTATCTAGTATATCTGATGGTCTATATACTATATCTTGTATGGCATCTACGTATATACTATAATCTACTGTATGGATATTATTCTTATTGATATCTCTAGTACTATATCTTAGTCCTGATATGACATATCTATATTATCTTTTTCTATTCTGTTTATCTATATCTTAGTATCTGTATAGGTACTATATACTGTATGCTAGTTACTATATATGGATGTCTATCATATATACTATTCTGTGTGGACTATATCGAGGCTATCTATACTATATCTGTATGGTTCTGATATACTATGATCGTAATGCGACTAATATACTATATCGATGTGATACTATACTACTATTCTGTATGGCATCTATATAACTATATCTGTATGGCTATCTATATACTATTATCGTATGTCTTATACTATATCTGTATGGCTATCGAGACTATCTATATATGGACTATTACTATAAATCTATGTATGCTATCTAGATACTATTTGTGATGGCATATTACTATATGCTTACTGGCCATCATATATTAGCTGATTCTCTATATAGATCGTATGCTATTATATACTATATCTTATGGCTATCTATATACTATCTTATGTCACATATATGTCTTACTTATCTTATTCTTATTTTACTATAGTGGCAATAACATCATGTATGGCCATATCTATAATTAGCATTATATATATATGGTCTAATACATATATATGCTATCTATACGGATCTGTTGGGCTATCTATATACTATGGGGGAGATCAATATAGCCCTTTTCCGTCTAAAAACCCACGTTACCACGGGGGGTGGGGGGGGACAAGAAATTTTTTGGTAACGTGGGTTTTAATAGATTTTAGAGCACAAGCGCCATTTCCAATGTTTTTTGGAAACACAGCGCTATGCTAAACGATCCAAAAAACCCCGACGTTAAGGTTTGCGCTACTCGTTAGCGCGAAAAACCTAACGGTAAAGGTTTGGGAGACAGTTAAGTCACCGGCTCCGTTAACTTAGACCGCTCACCGCGATGCATACCTGACGTAATCTCTTTAACGTCAGTTATTTTGTATAGCGGTATCGGGCTAAGGTAATAACGGCGGCGTTGGGACTGGATCTCCCCGTATATCTGTAGTTATATACTAATATCTCTATGGATATCTATATATTCTTCTATTATAATGATAGCTCTATTCTATGACTATCTTATGGCATCTATTAGACTATATCTGATGGCTATCTATATACTAATCTGTACTTGCTATTATACTATAATTCTGGTGCGTATATATACTATATCTGTATGGTATCGATAACTATAACTGATGGCATCTATATTACTATATCTTATGTTATAACTGTATCTATATTGGTTCTCTAAATACTTTATCTATATGGCATCTAATACTATATCTGTATGGGCTATCTCATACACTATGGGGGAGATTCAATATAGCCCTTTTCCGTTCTAAAACCCACGTTAACCCGAAAAATTTTGGTTTAACGTGTTTTAGATTAGAATTTAGAGCACAGCGCCATTTTCCAAATGTTTTTGGAAACAAGCGTGTGCTAACGATCAAAACCCCTGCCGTTAAGGATTTGCGCTACCTCGTAGCCGAAAACTTAACGGTAAAGGTTGGGAGCGTTAAGGTCACGCTCCTTACCTTAGCCCGATCCCGCGATGCAATAACTGACGTAATCTCGTTTACGTCAGTTATTGTATCGCGGGATCGGGCTAAGGTAAGTAACGAGCGGTGGGATATTGGATCTCCCCGTATATTCTGTATGTCTATAATACTATATCTCTATGGATATCTATACTATATCTGTATGTCTATATACTATATATGGCTATCTATATACATATCGGTATGGGATCATATACTATATCTGTAATGCTATCATATACATATCTGATGTCTATATACATTCGTTATAGCTATCTATATACTATATCGCATGGCTCATCAATACTATATCTTTATGTCATATACGGTATCTCTATGGCTATCTAAATACTTTATCTATATGGCTATGATATACTATATCTGTATGGCTATCATATACTATGGGGGAGATTCAATATAGCCCTTTTCCAGTGTAAACCCACGTTAACCACGAAAAATTCGGGTTAACGTGGTGTTTAGATAGAATTAGAAGCACAGCGCCATTCCAAATGTTTTTGGAAACAGCGCTGTGCAACGATCCAAAACCCCTGCCGTTAAGGTTTGCGCTACCTCGTAGCGCGAAACTTAACGGAAAGGTTTGGGAGCGTTAAGGTCACGCTCCTACCTTAGCCCGATCCCGGGATGCAATAAAGACGTAATCTCGTTTACGTCAGTTATGTATCGCGGGACGGGGATCGGGTAAGGTAAGTAACGCGGCGTGGGATATTGGATCTCCCCGTAGATTGTATGTCTATATTACTATATCTCTATGGCTATCTATATACGATATCTGTATGTCTATATATATATGGCTATCTATATACTATATCTGATGGCTATTCATTTACTATATCTTGTACTGCTATCTATATATATATCTGTATGTATATATACTATATCTGTATGGCTATTTCTAATATAATTATCTGCATGGCTATCTATATACTATATATTTTATGTCTATATACTGTATCTATATGGCTATATAATACTATATCTGTGTCATATACTATATCTGTATGGCTATCTAATGCTATATCTGTATGTTATATACATATCTGTATGGCTATCTATATTACTATTACTGTATGTCTATATACTATATTTGTATGGCTATTGATGTATACTATTATCTGTATGGCTATCTATACTATATTCTGTAGGCTATCTTTACATGTGCATTGATGTTTATATACTATATCTATATGTCTATCTATAACTATAATCTGCTTTATACTATATATGGCTATCTATATACTATAAGCTGTATGGCAAATACTAATATCGTGATGGCTACCTATATACTATATCTGGTATGGGCATCTATATACTATGGGGAGATTCAATATGCCCTTTTCCGTCTAAAACCCACGTTAACCGAAAAAAATTTCAGGTTTAACGTGGGTTTTAGATGGAATTAGAGCACAGCACCATTTCCCAATGTTTTTGGAAAACAGCGCTGTGCTAACGATCCAAAACCCCTGCCGTTAAGGTTTTGTGCGCTACATCGTAGCGCGAAACTTAGCTGGTAAAGGTTTGGGAGCGTTAAGGTCGCGTCCTTACCTTAGCCCGATCCCCGCGTTGCATAACTGACGTAATCTCATTTACGTCAGCTATTGTATCGCGGGATCGGGGGCTAAGGTAAGTAACGCGGGTGGGATATTGGATCTCCCCGTATATCTGTATGTCTTTAGACTATCTCTAGGCTATCTATATACTATATCTGTGGTCTATATACTATATATGGCTATCTATTACTATATCTGCATGACTATCTATATTACTATATCTTTATTCTATTACGATCTATAGGCTATCTATATACTATTCGTATGGCTGTCTATATCTATATCTGTATGGCTATCTATATACTATATCTGTATGGCTATTATACTATATCTGTTATGTCTATATCTTATTTGTATGGCTATTGATATACTAATCGTATGGCTATCTATCTACTTATCTGATATGGCTATCTATACTGTCATTATGTTTTATACATATCAATGGCTATCTATATACTATAAGCTAGTAACTGCTATGGCAATACTATATTGTATCGCTATCTATATATTATGTATGCGTACTTATTGTGGTCTCGATATACTATATCTGTTATGGGCATCTATATACATATATTGCTATCATATACTATATCTATATGGCTATTTTTATACTATATCTTGATGGCTATCTATAAAACTATATTGTACGGCTATATACTATATCTGCATGGCTATCTAGTATATATATCTTTATGTCGATATACTATATCTATTGGCTATATACATAATCTGTTATGGCTATTACATACTCTAGTTGGCTATCTGTATATATATCTGTATGTACTATATAGTATATATGTATGGCTATGACATATATCAATCTGTATGGCATCTATATACATATCTGTGTATGGCTATATACTATATTATATGGGTATCTGATACTATAGATTGGCTATCTATATACTATATCTGGTATAGTCATATACTATATCTATATGGCTATCAAATACTTATCTATAGGGCTATCTATATACTATATCTGTATGGGCTATCTATATACTATGATCTGTGTTATGGTATATCTATATGGCTATCGTATATACTATTATATATATGGCTATCTATATACTATATCTGTATGGCTATCTATATACTATATCTTATGTCTATGATTACTATATCTAATGGCATCGTATCTATATACATATCTATTATGGCTAGCTATATACTATATTCTGTTGGCTTCTATATACTATATCGTATTCGTTATATATTATGGCTATCTATTATACTATACTGTATGGCTATCTATTACTATATTGTATGTCTATATACTATATCTTATGGCTATCTATATACTATATCTGTATTGTCTATATACTATGTCTGTTATCGCTATGTAGATTACTATATGGATGGCTACCTATATACTAATCTGTAGGATATCTATATACTAATCTGTATGTCTATCTATATACTATAATCTGTATGGCTATCTATAGGATAACAAGTGATTAGGAGCGTGCCGGACACAGGGAAAACCTGGGCTCTGAGAAATTAATCAACACAACAATGCACAAATAGAATGTTCAAACGACTAGAAAGTCCCAGATAGTAAATTTATTTTTTGTACACTATTAGAACATAGCAGAAGTAGGGACGTGAAAGTAGCTGATTTTTGAAAATTATAAAGAATGACACCAAACAACGGGATGGGCGGGTGGACACTCCCCGGGACCAGACGCTCTGGGTGTAGATACTCAGAAGAGACGGTAACATTATTAACAAGATGCAGAATGCTTAAAACGCGTCTCACCAGTCGTAGCCTTTGGTCCGGGTGCTGTCTTGCCCAGACCCTCGCCAAGGTCCAAAACAAACCACGATACAAACAAAAGAGAACGGGCGCAGCAAATCCTGTGAATCAATCTCGCACGGAGGTAGTAGTACCAGGCACGAAACGCGTTAGACATGATCCGTTTGATAGTATCATGTGTTAAATTAAGAAGTATTTTACTTACTACCCTCCGTGCGAGATTGATTCACAGGATTGCTGCAGCCCGTTCTCTTTGTTTGTATCGTGGCATCATATACTTACTATATCTGTATGGTATCTATATACTAGATCTGTATGTCTATCTATATACTATATCGTATGGATAACTTATATCGTATGGCTATCTATTATACTATATCGTATGGCTATTTATACTATATCGTATGGATATAAGTATACTATCAGGTATTCAATAAAAGTTCTATGTTTGAAATGGCGCTAATTTCCCCCAACCAATCAGATGTGCTTGGCTTTCAAAAGTTAAAAGGGCATGTCCACCCCCAAAACTATAATCCCCCCAACTACTGGCCCCATCATGTAGTGTAGTGTAATCCTTACCTCACTCCCAGCTCCATGGTTCTCCTGTAGTCCCCCCCCAAAGTCCCAAAAACTGCCCCACAGGAGGCTAGCAGGTCCATTAGGACACTGCTGTAGCGGCCCCAGGTAGATTTTTGCCATGCGTACTGCAGCCATGCTCGCCCCCCTCCCTCCCCCTCCCCTCCCCCCTCTCCCTCCCGTTCTGCTATCCTCCCCTAGCAAAAACCCCTTTATACACTATTCCCCCATGTCTCCCAGCCCCAAACCGCATATTTTTTATTAGAAAGCTCCCCAAAATCTACTTCACCTCTCTCTTTCTCCGGCGAAAGTGAGCTGCCGGCAGCCGCGTCTGTGATTGGCTGCGCTCAGCCAATCACACGACGCGGCTGCCGGCTTCCCGCCCCTCTGCTTGCATTTCCTTGCAAGCAGAGGGCCGGGAGCGCGGCGAGAGGAAAAGGAGGGGGTAAAGTAGAGTTTTGGGGGCTTTCTAAAAAAAAAATATATTCCTAACCTAAAGATAAGACATCTTTTCTCCCAACCTTAAGGATGTCCCATGAGTCCTCTGATATGGAACCTATTAGTGAACAATGAACCACCAGAGAGTTCATTGTGGCGCCATAAAGGACAACTAACTCACCACACGCGTCCCTCCGTCCTACATTCGCCATAGCTGCATCGTAACCGCCATGTGAGGACCTCAAATACGCTAACGTCCTCTACCTGGGCTACTTTCCCTAACTCCTTCACTATTGCTGCTCTGCTTCGCCGATCGCTCCATTCCTTCCGCTCTTGCCTGCTTCAGTGACAGATTCGCGAGGCACCACTGAGGAATATACGCTCTGCAAGGCAGGCTGTCTTCCAATTGGCTCCTCGCGACTGTCCACTGATGACCGTCAGAGGATAAGGTGGAACAGTGTGTGATCGGCGAAGCAATTTGACGGTATTAAGTTGCGAGGCAGGTTAGAGCAAAGTACCAGGGTTAGGACGTAGCGATTTAGGTCCTCCCCTGGGTACTTCTGTCAGTGGATCGTGGAAAAGGTGAGTATAATTGTCCTTTTAAATATTTATAAGGTGATCATATCCCACGCAAAACGTCCTCTCCAATGTAAACAGCCCTAACTTGTCTATCTGCCTGACATATTCAAGCCCTCCGGTGCATTCCCATATTAATAATCAGATTGCTCCTTCTCATGAAATGCGTTCCCATTCCAGATGTCCCTTTGTATAGGGGATTCCAAGACTGTGCCACTGCCATATTCCAAATGAGAGGAGGTCCTTTCCCCATAACCAGTTCCCTTGTACAGAGGGAGAATTATTCTTTCTCTGACTATCCCTTCCCTCTATATACAAGACAATATCTTCATGCTTCTCTACATTGTTCTACCTGGGGCATTTGTTTCTACAGCTAAGTTCGGTTTATCTCTCTAACCAGAACTCCCAAATCTTTTTCCATACACATGTGCACTTAACACATTAAGTTTTATGTATGCATCACCTTCACATTTATTCAACTTTAAATCATCTCCCATGTCTGCTGCCCATTTTTCTAATCTATCTGTATGCTGCATGCATCACTGATTCACAATCATTGGGTTTCCAGGAAAACCAAAGCTTCCGCATAGTTTAAGTGTACATCAGCAAACTCGACGTGAGGATCTTGCTCTCAATAACTGATGCCCCATGTCTAAATGCCATTTATAAACCGATTAAAACAGAAGCTGGTCCCATCTAACCACTGAAAACTCTGCACCTCACTTAGTAAACTTTATTTCCCACAAGAAATTAGTCTCCATTTTACCACCTCTTGACCCAATAACCAATTCTCTATGCATGACAATGTTCTTCAAGGCAAAATCCTCTCTATAATTTAGACCCGGAGCACTAACAAAACACTGCAAAATAAACACATAACAAACATCGCACCCTGCTCCCTCCCCCCCTTCTCATCCACCCTGGTCTTATTTTCTTCCGCCCTCTCTTTCACTAATTATGCGCCCGGCCCACCCCGCCCCATCTTCCCTCCTGCTTGCTGCATCCCTCTTCTGATCTCTCACCTCTTGTGCCCTTCTTTCTCTAAATCCATGCTGCTACTACTAATCAGATGAATCTCTGAGAACAAAGTCAAGGGGATATGAGTCCCATAACAAAGTTGCCATTACTTCCCTACCACGTATGTAGGCTTAAAGGTTCTATCGTTACCAAGGGCTCGTGAACGACTACCTTTTTGAATATTGGGATTACATTTGTTTTCATTTTTTCACATTCCACGCACACCTCTTCAGACCAAAGTGACTCTGAAAAAGATGAGAAACCAGTGTCTGATAGAACTGAACAAGCTCTTTTACATCCGAGGATGCATTCCATTCTGGTCCTGGGGCTGTTATTGATATTAATTTGTCTTAATTGTTTTCTGTACCAGTATCCTCATCTCCGTCAGTCCAAGTGAAACTGCTGTGTAAGGACTAGATTCTCAACAGTGAAAACCGATGGAAAAAACGGTTTAGCAGATTAGTCCTTTTTGCTATGCCTCTACACCAACCATTTCAGCCCATTATTAATGGTTCCCACATTCTCATTCTCATCTTTTTTAAACCATTATATACTTAAAAAACTTTTGGGTTGGACGTGCTTTTGGTTTCGCAATCGTATATCATTATTTTATCTATTTAGCTAATTTAATTGCTCTCTTGCACTCTTATAACAGCTTTATACCCCTGTAAGTGCTCTTCTTTCCCTTGATTTCATCAACATTTTAAAAGCCCTTTTTTTTTCCAATTGACTTTTTACCTGAGCGATTAAAGCCATGCAGGAGTGGAAACCTAATTTATTTTACACTTGTCCTTCTAAAGGCACAAATTTTGAAATGTATCGTTTAATATCCTTTAAAAGTGATCCACATACGCTCGTATCTTTACCAGAAAAAATTCCCCCAGTCCCCTATGAAGCAGCTAGTATTCCTTTAAAAATGAAATTAGCTTTCCCAAAGTTAATATAAAAGGTTTTGTTGTTTACCCCGGTGTCACTGTTGTTTTTTGATGCAAACCTATATTAAATGACTTATATCATGGTCATACTATTCCCTAAGCTTCCCGTTTCCTTCATCTCCAAAATGAGATCAAGGTTATTAAGATATCACTAGACCCGATAACGTATTCTGTCTAGTCGATCTTCTACCAATTGTGAAAGAAAATGGCTTCATATAGGACATTTAAGACTTTTATAACTTTGAGTGGCTGGCAGTTCCCTTACTCAATCTATGTCAGGCATAGTTTAAAACCCTGCCCCCATACCCAAAACATGCCCCATCAACCATTAGCCTTCGCCAACTGCCTATGGAGATTCATTTCTACCATCCTCCCCAGCTCTACCCATATTGTTTCTGCCACATCGTGTTAGGTTTCCTATCATTTCCATGCTTTAGATTTGGCTTTTCCTGTTTTTGAAATACTACCTACCGCTTCCTCTTTTCTTATTAACCTGTCATGTCTAAATAGTATCCTTCAATAATTTACGTCCAGTCAGGTAATCATTTTAGCACTGTATCTGCTATACAATTACAATAACTTCTTTAAGCTATTAGCTTCTGAGCTTCCCGTTTTCCACGCCGACCTTCTTTGAGATTTGTCATTTAGATTATCAATTGATGTACTTCCCATACTTGGTCGTGACATGCCCTTCTTGTATACTCTAGGCTCCCCTCCCCCCTTCTCCTCCCTCCCGTTGGTGTTATTGAGCCCCCTGATCCCTAATTCTCTATCTACCCTGTGAGTTCACATACTCCCCCCCCCATACCTTGTTTAAAGTGGCATGTCCACCCCCAAACTAAAATTTTAAACCCCTTACTAGGCCACATTAAGAAGTTTTAAAAACAAGCCTTAACCTATACATTCTGCTCAAATAGTTCAATCAAAAAAAAACCAACTCCCTGGGTGCCCTCCAAAGTCCATGAAAATTGTTTTAGGGCAGTGTGTGACTTCAAGTGCCTGAGTTGCCCTCAACCTAACGTTCAGGTTTGAGGCATGCTCAGTCAGCCCTCCCACCACCCTCCCTCTCCCTCCTGTTTTTTCCATCCCTTTCCTATCTAACTTTAAACCCTTCGGGTATCAGTAGGGCAGCCCCCCAGCCCCAACACGCATTAATATTATTGTTAGAAAGTCCCCCAATCTTCAACTACCTTCCTCTATCCTCTGTTTCAGACTCCTGGCAGCCGCGCCGTGATTGGCTGCCTCTCAGCCAATCACGGACGTGGTGCTGGTCCCGCCACACTGCTTGCATTGTCCCTGGCAAGAGAGGGCGACCTGTCGGCGAGGAAAGAGGGGAAGGTCAGTAGAATCGGGGGACTTTCTAACAAATAATATTAATGCGGTTGGGGATGATGGAGCATGGCCCTACCGCATATCAAAACGTTTTTTTATGGGGTGGACATGCCCTTTAAAAATCTCTCAACAACCCCCTAGCTATCTTCTCCCTCCAAAACAGCTGCACCATCACCATTGAGGTGCAATCTTTCCTACTAAAGCAGCCTGTAGCCACAAGTAATGTCAGCCAGTTCTCTACATACCCCAACCCTATCTCCTTTAACAACACCCTCTTAGCCACGCATTTATACTCCTGACTTCGTTGCCTCCCTTGTGAGGCACGGAGTATACTGAAATCACTAACCTTCAGTTCCTGCTTTTTAACTTTGTCACCCTATTCTCGGAAATCTTTTTATGTAAGGACCTCCACTACTCTTGCACATTGGCACCAATGTGAACCAAGACGCCGGTGCACTTCCAAGCCCCACCCATAATCGTCTACACGATCCACCACATGTCGAACCCTAGCACCAGGCAACAACACACGATGTGGCATGTAGGATCTGGTGACCGATTACCCTATATACCCTTCTAATAATGGAGTTCCCCTACCACTCCCACCTGCCTATCCTTGCCTACCCCCAGTTCGCCCTCCTTTGTATTGGAGATGACTGTCACCGCTGTGTGCTCAAAGGAATGGCCCGCTCCATACATGCTATTTTCTGAGCCATCGTCCTCCACAATTTTCACCTAAAGGATCCCCAGATTGACGGATTTTGATTAAGTCTTATTATGACTTTGTAGCTTGTAATTTATAACTCACATTAATAAATCTAATATTTTCCCTTTCTTCTCCATTGTGAGGTTCTCACCTTACAGAGCTAAATCCTTTTTCCAGTAAATGACAAGTGCGGCTGGGGAAAATCTTCGCAGCTGGTCCAAAACGAGGTTTGTCGAGCGGACAATTGTCTAATGCTGGACCCAGGGAATGGCAAGTATCACGGTAAATAACGGGAAGAAAAACATGAATACACTTGATTATGGATTACAAAAAAAAAACTGCAATGTCAAATGCTAGCAATAAAGTCTACAAATCCACATACATGAGATAACTTAACCACCAAAATGCCTTTAACAAATAGGCCCAAAAATACAGTTTATGATTCTATGAATTATTATATATAAATACAAAGGTTACTATTGTGTTAATAACATTTTACTACAAATGGTAACTGAAAATGTAGGGTTTATAATATGTTTAGTGCACATATTAGTTACCGGTACCTGCTGTTTTATAAACTACTACAGGCAATCCTGGACTGGAAAACTTTTGGGCCGATGTTATAACTAAAAAAAATCCCATCTACCTGCCGAGGATCCTGCCAGTGCTTTAAAAGTCTCTAGCGACTAATGCTTGCATAGTCCAGTACAGCACTGCGGGGCGTGCTAAGATAAGTCACCAAAAGGTTGTGCTATTTAGCTGAGCCACTTACTATTGGCTAACTGCCTATTATCCAAAAAGTTTTGGAAAATGGCGCAGCCAACAGAAATTGCTTGCAAAACCCAACGCGGTCCTCACCCCTGGGTTCAGTCAGATCCTCAAGGTAAAATATCTAAACATCTAAAATCAAAACTCTCTATAGACAAGTCTCGTAGTCTCTCAGACTGAGTGCCACAGCCCTAGAAATTGACTCCTGGGACCACACGTACAAATGTATAAACCAAAGAGAGAACCGATGTAACCAGCACTGTGACAGGAGTAACTTAGAAGATGAGACCTAGATCTCTCACACTGCCATTCAAAGCAATATGGGCACTATTCAGATGCCTGTCGGACTTTATCCAGACTTCAAACACTACTTATACTGAAGAGAGAAACTCTATATCCTGAGGAACAACCAGAAAATATGGGGTAACTATGTAACAGATGTCCAACAGACGAGAGGAGCATAAAGTTAACTAAATGGTATGTCCCACCACCCAAACAAAAATTTTAGTGTGGTGCCAGGAGTCGATATGCTAGTCGAGCCACCTCCGCTATGACTACCGTGCCGGATAAAAGGCACGGAGTGTAAGCAGAAGGCACAGGCGAATGGAGGCATCGGTAAGTACATTTGGGGGCATCTTTGGCCAGCTGTAAACCTCGAGAGGTCGAGCTTTACAGCCTTTTCCTAGCAAATACTACAATTTTGTTTGGGGGTGGACATACCCTTTAATGTTCCCCTGAACTACTTGCCCAGTTATCCCTTTATCATTCCCACCGGTTTATCCCAGGGACTGACACCCCTTAAATATCCTATATAGACTCCATATATACGTATACCCATTCCCTCTACTGTGAACCCCTCTATATCCCCATATACTAACGTGTTTTTTTTTTATTTGTTTTGTTTTGGTTTGGCATGCAACATGTAAATTAATCCTGCCCAATAAAGCTGTTTTGATTGATTTGATAGCCATACAGATAAGACCATAGCGGGAAATTCACATAATAAAAGTCGTATGTTATAAAATGGTGCTAAGTTTGCCCAACCAATCAGATCCTATTAACATTAAGCTAACATCTGATGGTTTGGGGGCAAAATTGCACCATTTTTAAAGATAAGAACATTTATTAAAATAAGCCTGTATATATTAAGCTGGACAAATAGACTTAACTAGATTGATTATATACAATAGGCAAAATACGTTTTGATAAGTCACTACCGTAGTATACTCGAGTATAAGCCAAAGGTTTTTCAGCAGCTTTAAAATAGTATGAAACCCGACCACCGTCGGCTTTACTCGGGGTCCACGGTAGGTATTGTAAATTTGTTCCCCCCAATCCGCTTACTGCTCGCTCTATACTGTACCTTAATTGACATCCAGGGATCCGCTGCACTCTGCACTGAGTCCATACGCGGCGCCTGTCCTCACTTACTGCCCGGCCGCCAAATAGTGACGTCACTACCGACGCTGGAGGCAGTGAGGACAGGGGCGCCGAGTATGGACATCAGTTGCAGAGTGCCAGACGGATCCCTGGATTCAAATTACTGTACATACAGAGCGAGGCAGTCAGCACGTATTGGGGGGGAAATGACAATACCTGCCTGTGACTTACCTCTCTTTACCTCTCTTTGATTGTTTACGTACTTACCTCACTCATGATGACTGGGGGCTCCTCTAAGGGGGAATTTTGTGGCCTTTCTGGGGTGCTGTACATAAAAAGCCTTCCTTTTTTTGACTCTGCAGGTGTTTGGAAATGACAACTCCTCAGCTACAAAGCATGCTGGGAGTTGTAGTTCCTAACATCTGGAGTGCCAAGGAATGAGGCTTTTTTTTTATGGACAGCAGGTTCCCAATACAGTAATAGCACCTACTGGATTTGGCTATTATGTATGGAACTACTGCTGTCCATTTAAAGGCAACCAACTACAGTATAGGGAGAGGGCGTGTCCCAGATGACGTGTATGTAGACGACGTGTCTGAAAGAGCTCCGCTTCAACTATCCTGTTTAATCTACAAAGGGCCCAATACACAACCTCAGAAAACGACCGATATGCCAATAACAAAGACAAAAGTAAAACAAAAAGTTCGCAAATGGCTGGAAGACTGAGCTGTTATAATGCAGTCGACGCCGAGAGTACAACAAACTCCGCCGAGTTCCTGCGGCCCTTCATTAAACCCTCCCACGCACAAAACACGGATACAGACCCTAAACCCGAGCCGCCGGAAAAACCCCTCCGCAACTCAGGACACCTACATTACCTTGTACTCCAGCGATCTCAGAAATAAACAATCCCTCACACAAAGTTGCTTGAGTAAGTCCAAGTGGAATGTCGGCCTGCTCAGGCAAGACCTGAACAAACTCGCGCCAAAGAGTAAGGGTTACAGGGGACACATAACGCAATTGTGAGGACGACTTGCCGACGGTTACCACAAGGAGTGGCAGAACTACAACCCTCATACAAGTCAGTAAGGAACGTCGGGCTTGAGAATCTCGAGGTAGAGGGACAGTGGATCTGAAGACAAAATGTAAGATTGTTGGCTTCCCCAGAGGCCATTAGAGGGGAACCACGGGAAAAGATTCATATAAAATGTGGCTGATCCGGGGCAATTTGGGCGGTGAAAGGGCTTCAGCACGGCCTTTGTCAATCGAATAGCGGCGCACAGAAGCCCAGGTAAAAGACCAGCTCTGGTCCTGCCTCCGACCCCCCTCAGATGCCCGTTCGCTCAATTAATAGAGATAGGGAGGCTATCCTTCGTTTGGGCACGGACCAAGCACCCACTGGTATATGGAATTGACTACCCGGATGTCTCCCAGACTTTCTCCCCGACATACAAAAACGAACTACATTCTATCAGTTAAAAGCAGTAAACCAGGATGGCCAAGCCTGACCTACGCCATGGATGTACCCGGCAAAGGTTACGCGAATATACAACAACGCAACACTATCTTCAAACAGCCCTGAGGTATCCGACTGGCGATCAAACCAACCCCGGACACCTGGTAGACCCAACGAACCGGTGAGACACCCCCCGAAATACCCTGACCAAAACCAGATTGGCTCAACTTGAAAATTACCACATAAGCTTGAAAATTTCCCCGTAACCATTAGAGGTGACATTGATACCGGAGACCAATTCGCGGATAACAATCAGTCAACACAAGGCCTAATATCAAACCATGATACACCATAAAAACCAGTGAGGACGCGATGGCGGGTGGTTGAGTAATAAACATCTCCATCCCCCAGGAAACATTGCCTATCCCCCGCCACTTGCCCCCTTGGACCACAACCTATATCGGCGCAAGATATGCCGCACAAGACCCTTAACATAGTGACTTACAATTGAGAAACCGGTCCTTCTTCCTTTCTAATTGTATATAGTCCATAATGGGATATGTGTATGCCATGTCATTACTATGTATGTAAAGTTACACGATGACAAACACATTGGCTCTCCCAGCCCCCCCCTACCCCTCACCACCATAACAAGAACACAATGACGATAAATATTATGCTTGCTGAAGCTAACAGCTACATAGTAGTTGTGGAAAATGAATAATCTAATATGATAGTTAATATATAGAATCGCACATCATACCTAATGCGGTTAACATAAACATGTAGTAATACCGTGTGTTAGCAGAAACTGAGTATCTTAGAGATGACCACCTACAGGATATATGATGATACATGTAAAATGAGCTGCACTAACTACACAGCTGCACTAAGTTACGGGTCTGAATTATCACTGTTTTGACTATACCATAACATGGAACACCTTAAACCAAGACCAAAACCGGGATGAAATGCAACAATGGGCATTCCCTGCAATCGCCACCCTCACCCAACTCCTGCCCCTCACGATGTGGGTCACTCCCAAGGTTGTCGAAGACTCTCACAAATAAATGGCCGACACTAGACTGAGATTGAAAAGCTACAATACTGTGTAATAGAAACAGTCTAGCACGATAGTATAATTTAGAACTGTATGTATTCTAAAGCCGACTAAAATAAATAAGGTACCAATATGTACCCGAGTTAAGTCGATCGAGTATAAGTCGACTGGTACCTATTTTTACTAAAAATGAGTAAAAGTGATTGACCCCGAGTTAATAAAAGTTCGAGGGTAGAAATACCCTACCCTCAACCCCCTCCATGTACAGAAGACCTTTAGACAATACCAATTCCCCAGCACCTCCATGATCACATAGTCCTAACCCCTTCTTCCCTATACAAAAGCCTTTAATACCACCCCACATATTTATCCCCACCATAACCCTACCATCACCCTAGCAGAGCCAAAGGCAGCAGGAAAAGACCCAGGCAAAAAGGAGCAGTCCAATAATCAATTACCTCTTCTTGATCAAAGGTTCCTGGTCCCAACCGGGATTCCCCTGCTTGGTGTGTCAGTCCAATCCCTGCTGCCGCATTCCTGATCGTGCATCCACGGACGTCACCTACTCGGCGCCAGGAAGTAACGTATAGGCCCGAGTAGTGACGTCCAGTTTTTTTTTTTTTGATGCGACTATCTGGAAATGCGGCAGCCGGATTCTTCTCCTAAGTTTTATGTTGAACCCGAGTATAAGTCGAGGTTCGTTTTCAGGATGTTTTACAGCTCGACATATAAACTCGAGTAATACGGTAGAGTACGGAGTAATATCTTGTCCATAGAAAACTGAGTAGTAAACTTATATTGTGCTAGAGCTAAGTTTGTAAAATCCTGGATTTAACTGCTGGTTTAAAATGCACTGTCCAATTTCTGGATTTGGGATGGTCACCTCGTTCATCTCCTCCCCCCCCCCTTTTTTGATTCCCCCCCCTTTTTTTTTTTCTTCTTTACTTTCTCCTGCCTAATCCTCTCCCCGCTATATATGTCAATAATGAAATATGATACCATGTAATATACTATGTATGAAAATATATGTGACCGGCAACATTAGCTGCCCCCCTCCCACCCCTGACCCACCCAATACTTATAACAGGATGTAGATGATAAATGTAAAAAGCTGCACTAATCCAAAAACTGCACTATGTTACAGATCTGATTATCCTGTTTGACCACTAAATAATCCGTAAAGCCTGCAAAAAGATTTGACACCGGGGTGAAATGTAGTCCATAAAGCACCTGCTATCGCCCACCCCACACCTGAACTGCCCCCTATATGATATGGGCCGTTACCCATATATTACTGAAGATGTATAAGGATGGCCAAGACACTCACCTCCTGGACCTCATATATAAGAGCCCTCAATGTTAACAAGCGGAAAACCCTGACACCCCCACATAATAGGGTATAAGTTACTTCCCAGTAACCCCTATACAGAAAGGAACAAGTTCAAATGTTTGTATGTATTTTATCACCATTTTTTAAAGGTTATACAGCACAGTTTGCTGAAAGTTTATCAAGGAAACCATTATGTATGCACTAAATGCCTAAATGCCTGTTTACTATGATATGTCCTATCACTATAAATCTTTTGACCAACACTACCCCTTCCTTCGGGCCTGACCCCCCAGGATACCTAGGAAATAATATATACCAAACCCTACAATGACAGACTCCTTACATTGTTTACCTGGAATGTGAGGGGATCCAGGGAACAATAAAGAGGCTTCAAATACAAGATACAATTAACCGATACAGCCAGATATAGTATGCCTCAAGAAACGCAATAATTACCTCGGAGACAGACTGGCTGAACAAACATTGGGTCAGTGGTCGGCCCACAGCTGCCACTCAACTTATTCCCAGAGGGGTCTCGCTGTTCCTGAGACGCACATGAGATACAATATCCTAAAAGTGCGCAGGGACCCACAGGTCGATATTCCTGGTCGCACTGGAAATCGATTTAACCCTATAATAATGTAATAAGGGTGATATACACCCCCACCAGCACTCAACATCCCTCCTCCAGCAAGATACCCCATTCCTTGCAGACACCCGCAGCTCGGTTATCTGTATGGGGAGATTAATATGGTGCAAAACGAACAATGGGATCGCTACCCAATCAGATGCCAACGCCGAACAACAGCCACCACGCTATGCCAATTCTCATCTACATGGCCTGGATAGATAGCTGGAGACTCAAAACCACTAGCCCAGGCTTCACCTTGACCATTCAGCCACATATAATACAACGTCAAGACTAGACTATATATTTCTTTCCCCTCACTAGCGATTAATATCCGTGCAGTACCCATCTACCTAAGGACCATCGGATCATACACCAGTCATGGCAACACTTAACAAGCAAAAATATACACCAAAATTAAATTTTGGAAACTAAACCCGTTCTGATCTCCCTGTTCCCTACCCCAGAACAAAATCACACACAACTCAAGAATATCTTGAAATAGATCACAATGAAACTACATACACCATGCAATGGGACCGCTGAAAGCCTATCTACGAGGCTGTCTCATCACCATAAACCACATTAAAAAAACAAACCAAAGCCGTAGAACTCGCCGTTGAGAGCAACGTACAGTCCACCAAAACAGACTTCCAAGAAGACCCCACCTCGGAGAACCGGATAAGTGGCACAAAGCAGATAGAGAAATTCCATTATCACCCACGAGAAAGCACAGAAAAAGCCTTTTTCCTCAAACACAGTCCTTTTTTTGAACAAGGTCATCAATCAGCCAAACTCCTAGCGTACATGACTAATAAAAAACACAGACAATATGATCCTAAGAATTAAAGACCCACTACTAGGCCAAATAAACAACACCAATAAATCCTAGAAAGCTTCCAAAGATACTATCAAATCTGTACCAACCCGCAACACCTATAAAACGGAAGAAACCAGAAACTATTAGCAACGTTACTCTTCCCAACTACAACAACACAACAAAACTCCTTGGATAAGAACATAACCACGAAGAAATAGCACAAGCTTAAAAGACCTAACCCCGGCAAAGCACCTGGCCTAGATGATGGTCTTCCTACCAAAATTTTCCAGAGATGACCAGAACTCCTCAAGATCCTCTACACAAAATGTACCAGAAATCCTTGAAAACCAACACTTGCCCCACACTATATGAAGCAAATATTGTCTTGCTGCTGAGCCAGATAAAAACCCCGAGGACCAGTTCACCGCATAATCTCCCTCCTGAACACTGCAAACCGAAATCCACACACTCATTGCCCCGGACCAAACAGGATCCATGCCTGGCAAATCCACCACCATAAATATTCGCCGAACCCTGATACAGACACAAGTGGACCACGACAACAAGGCCATAGGGTCATACTCTCACTCGACGCCCAAAAGCGTTTGATCTCTTTGGAGTGGTCGTTTTGTGTGGGAGTACCCCTACGCCAATTGGATTTGGAAACCACTTCATCAAACTGGTACAATTACTATACAAGAAACCCACAGCTAGAATATCGCTAAATGGGACAATATCCGAACCATTCCCTCTGGGTAGAGGGATAAGGCAGGGATGCCCTCTGTCGCCCCTACCTATTTGCATTGGCAATTGAGGTGCTAGCCACCAAAATTAGATCCCACCCTGATATAAGGGCCTCCCAGCTCGGCCCCTACAACGAACGATTAGGACTGTATGCAGTGATAGTAATTCTATTTCTCGACGCCACCAAATACAACCTGCAAGCTCTACACACTACCCTCAACAGAATATGGACCGATGTCAGGCTACATATAAACTGGCCCAAGTCTTCACTAGATGTAAACCCGAACGAAACTACACAAATGCTTTTCCAATACCAACAGTACAATCATTCAAATACCTGGGTATTCAAATCACTAAAACCCACAATTATTCTATGAACTCAACCTCTGCCCACTTCTACAATGGATTAAAACCAAAACCCAAGCCTGGAAACACCTGCCGCTAAACCTTATAGGGAAAATAACCTAATCAAACATACTTACTACCTAAACTCCTATAACCCTGCAGCATACATGAGCTATGTCCCAATAAATATTTCCAAACTCTAAATAGTCTAATAATCAGTTTCTATGGGTAACGGAAGACCTAGAGTAAACTAAACAACTACAAGCACCTAAAGAACAAGGAGGATAGCACTAACCAGATTTTAAAGTATATACTTAGCCGGCAGTGAAACTCCTAAGATGCTGGGTCCAGAGTGTGGACCGCCCAACCTCCTCAGATAAATTGCTAACTTTATACCTGAAAGGCCCATATCTGGCTATGAGCTAACCCGGATGCACACGTACTGGCCCTAATACTAAAATACACACAGGCGGCTAAAGTGGGAAAGAAAACTAATCTCATTCTAAACCACAAGATATACCGAACCACACACACTATGGCACAACTATGCCTTCCCACAACTGGCTGCATTCGCTAATGCTAAAGACTGGATAAATAAAGGAATTACAACATTTGGCAATGATACAAAACCAACAGGTACTACCATATGAAACTCTATCCACAACATATGAGCTACCTCCATCGTATAGATTCAGGTATTTGCAGCTGAGACATTGTATACGAGCCGAGTTTGCTGGTCAAGTCCCACAATTCTTCCATACACACAATAATGTCAATCCTCCAGCGCACAGAAATAAAAGGAACGATATCCCTTATCTATAAGCTTATATCCAAACCAAAGCACAACCAGAAACAGAAAAATGAACAACAAATGGCTAAAAATGCATACCAATATTAAACCACACCACAACTGCTTTGAAATAGTAGGGTCCCCATAGCAGCCTCACCCTCAGCAAATAACAGGCTTATTCAATATTTATTATGCAACAAGCTGTCACCAATGCGAATAGCCCGTATGTGAAAAACAGCGAGACCCTATGGCCCCAAATGCAGGGCCCCGTGATGCAGACTTCTGGCATCTCATGTGTCCTGTCCGTGATCCAAAAATACTGGCAAAAGATCCTAAATTTCCTGTCGGCCAGTCTGTCTCTGCAGATACCCCAGAACCCGGAGGAGTGTATACTTGGATTACTATATGAGCACTGGCCGAAATTCCGTAAATACTAAACACAACAACTACTGTTCTATGCCGGAAATAATTGTTATGTCTTGGATGCTGATAGAACCACTAGACGGAAACAATGGATCCGAAGGTCAACGCAAACTAGCATACCACAAGCTTTTATACATACATAGAAACTGCCCAAATAAATATAACAAAATATTTGACCTATGGCTTGAATCAAATGCTACTGGCAATAGACAATAACAACCCCAAACGCCACACCTAACATGCTACCACCCCCCAGAAAAGAAAGAAATGAAGCGATCACATTCCCCCCTCACCTTCATACCAACACCTGATCCTATCATTTCGGTGTAAATATAAGGGGATAGATATGTATTTACAGATACTGTTAACCCTAAAAAATTTTAGCAAATGTAAACAGCAAATGGTGAAATGAAAGCAAATAACCATTCTATGTTTCCCAGTTTATTATGTTAATAGAATTTTAAATTAAAAATGATAAAATGACAGGTACAATACAATGTGCATAAAGCAATATACTCCACTGCAATATGATAGAAACCAGTATGAAAATGTATATGACAATGTATAATATGAGAATGTATACGAAATGTATATGCACCCGAAACTGATATGTGTAAATACAGAACCTGAACAAAATAAAAACGGATTAAAAAAAAAAAACATAAGTATAGAAGTCAGTAGCGGTCATAATTTCACCCTAGGCTTTACTCGAGTCAATCATGTTTTCTTGCTTTTTGAGGTAAAAAGGGGTACCTTCGGCTTATACAGGATCGATTTATACTCAAGTATATACGGACAAATGATATGTACAGATTACCATATAATAATTATAGATGACATACAAAGGCATATCCTTCGCACTCAACTCTAAATGCCCGGGTGCTGCCGCAACATTCCGTAATCAATTTCTATCACAGATGGAGCACTCCATGAACTTCAATAAATATGCTTTATTTGTTTCATAGGAGGTAGTGCACCTACGCGTTTCAGCCCAATTGCGGGCCATCGTCAGGGTTACAGATACCAGAATGCAGGTCGGTATAAACAGGTAGTTCCCTCCCCTTCCACTGTGCAGACTGCCCTGTGTTAACTCTATACTTCCCACTCTCTATGAAAAAGCACCAACTCTAATCCGTTGTGGGGAAGATCAGTGCTTGTCCACAACGTGGACACACAGCCCTCCTGATCCCTCAAATTAACGTTCACATACATCGCTGGTTAAAACAGCCACCCGAAAAGTGCAAAACTGCCAAAGATAGTGCAATACATACCGAGTATAAGCCGAGATTTTTTTTAGGCTTTAAAATTAGCCTAAAACCTAACCTCGGCTTCATACTGGGTCAAGTCCTAATTATCTCCAATGCTGCAATTGCGGTAGTACCACGTAGTGTGTTAAAAAAAACTCCTTCACCTGCATAGAAAGTTACAGGAACTGATCGCCTTTACACTCCTTCCTGCTTCCTGTATTCTGGCTGTTGGACTCACTCAGCACTGTCACTGCTCATCTAGAGCTGTAAATTGGGTCTTTTTGAGGCAAAGAATAGCGTGCTAGTTCAGTGCAAATGGCAGCTTGAAACTACAACTCTCAGTTAACTATTTAGGTCAGAGTGCCCTTACTATATGGGGGCCAGAAGGCCCTTTACTATATAGGGTAGGAAAATGTAAATGATGCAAAGCTAATTAAAAGTTTATTGAACCTTGCCACTCCAATGTTTGGAAACTACAACTCCAGCAAGCAAAGCATGACTGGGAGTTGTAGATTGCAAACACTCTGGCGTGCCAAGGAAGGTGGGGGTACTGGTACTGATTTGCTGTCCATTTAAAGGGCACTTAAGACACAAAACAATACTGAATCGGAGGCAGTAGTAGTAGGTTCATAATTTACTACGCTAGGCTTATCCTCGAGTCAATCAGTTTTACTCATTTTTCAGGTAAAAATAGGTACCTCGACTTACTACTCGGATCGACTTAACTCAAGTATATACGGTAGATAAATACTAAAGAAAAGTTAAAAGTATAAGTGAACCTGAGACAAGTGTGTTGGCTGCACTTAAGATTAAGATAGAATAAAATGTCTGATACATAGAAACACTACACTAGTGTCCCCCATGTAAACTACCCACTTGTTACATAATCATAGAATACATGTTCTCTAATACAGGAGGATAAACTTTTACTTTTTAATATCAAAGCTAGATACCCCTTACTGCAGGCTAAAGAACCCCACTCGGACTGAATCAGCCGTTAGAATCCAATTTATTGCTAATACTTATATAGGGCAGACTATGACAACTACCTACTACACTATATACAGGTTCGTAAACTATGTATAGGAATCTATTGTATATTTACAGGGAAATAGATCCAGGTTAATATAAAGGAAACCCCATGACCAATAATAATCACAGAAACATGACAAAGGCATAACTGCTCGTGATAGGTGCCAAGCTGATCTAATTGCCTGTCGATTATTGGCTAAACGGTCTCTCAGCGATTTGGTTGTCCTTCCCTACATAGTACTTCCCGCAGGCTGGTAAAATATATATAACAAATTGACTTTGGCAGGGTCGTCTTGCTTGTATCTTAATCCTCTGTCCAGTCTGAAGGTGAGGAAAGTAAAGGCCCACCATGCTGAATGGCATGCGGTGCTTCCTAGACACTTACAAAGCAGTGTTAGTCTCTTGCAAGCCAAGTGTTGCAAACTAGTTTAAGAAATCTGCTAAGTGGTGTGTACGTGCCATAATAGGTATTCTAGCAGCCTTTAACCATGTCGCGGGTCACCACCCCCTCACTCCGTGGCTCTTTTGCCCGCATAATCTGGGACAGTATCATTTAGGTGTCATAGCCCTCGTTGAAATTTTAATACCAATTCTTCAGGATAGAGGCTCACCCACATGCATGAGGGTGTTTCTGTCCGTGGGCTTAGAGAACAAGGTGGAGCAATGTGTCAACATCCTTATAAATCTTAAGATCAAGGTAATCAATCTCTTCTTTGTGTACAGACATGGTAAATTTTACCGTGTGAGTTCTATCCTATTCAGAGTCTCCACACGAACATTCCAAAGTCAATTGTTATATAAATATCAGACACCCTGCCCTTGCGGGAAGTACTATGTAGGGAAGACAACCACATCCTGACACAGAGATCATTTAGCCAGCCATCATCGATAATGCAATTAGATCAGCCTTGCAGGGGACTAAGAATGTACAGCCAATGAAAAGGATAGGGTCCCCATAGATCTGGAGGAAACAATCGGTAGCGAAACACTATAAAAAGAGGGACATTCATTGGCCACCCTGAAGTGATAGATGGGGAGCACAGAGGGAAGGAGTTAGAAAGGAGGCCTACTGCACAGAGAAGCTGATGGATTAAGAGGCTTGGCACCCTATCATCCCAAGGTCTAAACGAGCAGTGTGCCTTGTCATGTTTCTTGTAGTAATATTATTGTCTAGGGTCTTCCTGTAATAGTTGCCTGGATCTATTTTCCCTGTAAAATATAGCAATGGATTCCTATACATAGTTTACGAACCTGTATAAAAGTGTAGTAGGTAGTTGTCATAGTTGGTCCCATACAAAAGTATTAGCACAAATTTGTTTTTTAAACTTTTATGAATCTCCCTGATAGTATATAGATAGCCATACAGATTACAGATATAGTATATAGATAGCCATACAGATTACAGATATAGTATATAGAAATACAGATATACTATATAGATAGCCATACAATACAGATATAGTATAGACATACAGATTAGTATATAGATATCCATACAGATTACAGATATAGTATAAAGACCTACAGATATACAGGGTTATTTAATAAAGTTCTTATCGTTAATTGTTGCCCCAACCAATGAGATGTTAGCTTTCAAATATATATGATGGTTGGGGCAAAATAGCAACCATTTTAAGAACTTTTATTGAATTTCCCTGATAGTATTAGATAGCCATACAGATTACAGATATGGTATAACAGACATAGTATATAGATAGCCATACAGATTACATAATAGTATATAGATAGCATCAGAATTACATATATAGTATATAGATAGCCATACAGATTACATATATAGTTATAGACATTACAGATATGTATATAGATACCATACAAGATATAGTATATAGACATACAGATATAGTATATAGAAGCCTACAGATTAGAGAATAGTATATAGACATACAGATATAGTATATAAATACAGCTATGTATATACGTCCATACAGATATATTTCCCTGGTCCTACACGGCAGTGGTATACTGCTGGGTAATCTTCCCCTGACTGCTGATAAACAGAAATTCCTCCACCAACCTTATAAAAGGAGGATTCGGCACCAGCCCCTTGCCTTTTCTACTCCTGTCTTTGTGAGTGGCAGAGTACAGCATTCAGCATTCAAGCAGCTCCCCCCCCCATTGATCTCCTGTACAAGTGCGGCGGCGTGACTCTCTCATGCGCACCCGAGCCTCTCGCATGTGGTTGTGATGACATCACGAGGGGACCGAGGAAAATGCCCTTCTGATCTCATGTTCTCAAAGAAGTCTCAAGAATCTGTTGCCTTTCATGTTCATGACCAATTTTTAGGAAAAATCCAAAAAGAATTTTAAAAGCCCAACAGAAAATGTTTCACCTCTCAAATTTCAACAGAACATACCCTTTGATCAGGCCACTACTAATCATGGGAGGAAAACCCCTAAGGTTGAAACTGCCATCATAAAGGAATAACTGTATTGCCTCAAAGCAATTTTTTTAATTGCTTTCAAATGAGTGAAGGTGTGCAGCCCTCCCTATACATTTTTTTTCCTGATTTCGAGCCCTCTCTGTCTTCAGTTAGTCCTGCTGTAAAGGGGGTGTAACAATTCTGTCTGCTTCTAACTGTCACACAAGCTAGCATGTGAGAAAACACTCCTACCCCACCCTTGATCAACTTGATTATGTAGGCTGTATCCTAGCAACGGAGGAATTCAAGTTTGTTAGAACTGGCAGAGGAGGAGGTTGTTGTAAACAGACATTCCCCACCAGCCAATGTCTGGGCCATCTAGGAGGCGGGCTTTTAGCACTCATTTTTGCTGTGTTGATATCTAAGGGAGGGCAGCACATTTGTAAATGTGAGGAAAGGGCTAGGCCACACTGCTGCGTTTTTTTTTTTTTGCGTTTGCGATTTTCCAAAATCATTGAAAACCGGCAACGCAAAAAAACGCACGTTTTTTCTGTGCGATTGCGATTGCGTTTTGCGTTCTGCTTTTTATTTTATCGCAATCGCGTGCGTTTTCCTATACTTATTGAGAAATCGCAATCGCAACGAAAATGCACCATGAAAATCGCATGACTTGCGTTTGCGTTGCAGTGTGGCCTTGCCCTAAGTGATTTCAGCTGCTGGAAGTGTGGAAGAATTGGGTGATGTTATTTTTTTTTTATATTGTTGTCCTTCAGGCAGCCAGGAGAAACAGTTCTGGCCTCTAAGACACAGCAGCTTTGCGGGACCCTAATGACAAGAGACAGGATTCCCACCCTTAAAAGATTTTTTTTTCCCTGTCAGGAACAGCACTCTGACCACCCATAGAAATCACAAGTCAAAAGCAAACAATTTTGGCTTTTAGATCTAGGAGTCTATAAAAATGGTACACCCTCGTGATGACCTGCTTAAGTCCCTCAAAGACATAAAAATGTGAATGAATACATAGCGGAGGCATCAATGGATTCACTCAAGTTCTCATCGAAAACAATGGGGCAGGCAGCTGTTGGCTAGAACGAACACATGGCGCACACAGTGGAAAGCAGATGCTCAATCGAATATAGCCTGTTACCCTTCCATTGAAGGGAAGCTATTATTTGTGTTCCAAACTCGAGGAACTCATCGAGCGCAACTCAGCCAAAATACCCTTCCATCTTCATCCGGTTTCAGGTCAAAGCGGGGGACGTCTTCCATCATATCCTACCATTTTCCTTGGTACTACTCAGGGTTCAATTATAGGAACGCCAAGCAATATAGCCCGTCATCAGCCCAAGGGTATTTTCAAAATTCTTATCCCAATAATAATATCTTAAGACTGATGGGACTTCAAATTTACGCATACTGGACGATATGCTCCTAAAAGCAGCCAATCAGGAAACAACTTTTGGGAAAACCTGAAGATTACCATGGCTTGCCTTCACATCATGTTGCCTACATCACAAAGAAAATGGGTACTTACTCAGTACAATAAATTCAATTCCTGGGAGTGAACATAGACTCCATGAACCTCTCACGTCACTTCCAGAAGCAAGGAGGAGGAAGATTGTCAAAGAGGTCAGGAACTTCATCATATATGTTCTTAGCACAATTTTGCCTCAAGCAGACCAAAATCAGGCTATAGCCTCCCCATTCTATTCTTCTGAATCTGAGATGGTGGACTATCAAAGAAAATCCTCAAACAAATATACCTTTCGTCCCTCAATGGCTAGTTGTAACAACAGATGCAAGCCCCTTCTGGTGGGGCGCAACACTATGAAAATGTCGGCCCAAGGGAAATGGTCATCAACCTTATATTCCCAATCCCAAAATATGAGGTAAATGTCAAGAAACTCCAAAGCCCTCAGACACTTCAAGAACCATATGCAGGATAAGCACGTCCAAGTCCGACGGACACCCCACAGTAGTGGCATATCTGAACAATGTGGGGGCACCAAGAATATCCAACTATGGTCATGGCCAAAAAAAAGATCCTCACCTGGGCAGAACTCCACCTCCTTCAGAGCAGCACACCATCACATTCCAGGCATACTAAACAGCAAAGCAGACTTCCTCAGCAGAATAGGAATATGCCAAACGAATGGCAACCTTCACCCCAAGTCTTTGCTTCAATAACCAAGAGATGGGGAGTTCCCCAAATGGACCTCATGGCAACCCATCAAATACCCAATTGGAGAGATTTTGCTCCAGGATTAATGACCCCAAAGCGACAGCATTAGACACTTTCTCGTTCAAATGGTAGTCCCATCTATTTCACATCTTTCCGCCATACCGTGATTGATACCAAGGATCCTCAAGAAGATTCAAGACGACAACACAATCATTAATAGCAGTCCTACCATGGTGGCCGAGAGGCCATGGTTAGTTGGGCTCTCCAGATGTCATACTATCCCCGATCAGACTTCAACTGAGACGGGACCTTCTTCAACAAGGCTCATCAGCCACCCAGACATCATCACTCTGTTAACAGCCTGGAGGTTGACACCGATACCCTAAAAAGTAGAGGTCTTCGGATCTTACAATCAATATGTACTAGCATCTCGTAAACAATGTACATCTAGAGTTACTACAAAAACTTGGGAAGTTTTCTGCTCATGGTGCATAACAAAAACATTATCCACTTTCAACCAATGTGGAGTCCATCACAGAATTCCTCACGAGAGCCTAAACAAAGATCTCAACTTTAAAAACTCAAGTTACTGCAATCTCAGCCATAACTAACACAAAAGTGGGCTATCAGCAACCCTTAATGGTACGATTCTTCCAAGGTATAAAAGAATAAGACCACAAATCCGACCCAAGTCCCCCCTGGTATTTTAAAATATCGTCCTTCAATCCCTACAGAAGAACCCGTTTGAGACCTATTGAATCATGTTCACTCAAGGATATCACACTCAAAACAGTTTTCCTCATCGCCATAACCTCCAGCAAGGAGGGTAACATCCTCACTTTCTTTCCCAACAAAGTGATACTAAGGCCGGATCCTTCATTCTTACCCAGGTATAACACCCTATCATTTTAATCAGGACATCGTCCTGCCCACTTTTTATCAATCCAAGATGAGCAGGATACCCCCACCCTAACGTGGCAGAACCGTCAAGATGATTTGGAAAAGAACCAAAGCATCTGCAAAACTGATTCTCTGTTCTAATCTATGCAGGCCTCCAACCTGCAAAAATGACCCTGGCATCATGGATTACATCATGCATAAAATGTGCATATGCTACAAGGCAGGGCTTACCATCTAGGGTAATGGCGCATTCCACAAGGTCCCTGGCAGCATCCTGGGCATTCCAATCTCAGGCATCCACAGAGAAATTTGCAATGCAGCCAACATGGGTCCTCCATGTCTACCTTTATAAAACATTACAATATTGACCTCGCATCTGCGGACAAGCAAGCTTTGGCAAAAAGGTCCTTATTGCAGCCTCTTCAAAGAGGTATATATTGTCTATATAGTATATAGACATACAGATATAGTATATAGATAGCCATACAGATAAAGTTATAGATTAGCCATTACAGATAACAGTATATAGTCCATAAGATATAGTATAGATAGCCTTACAGATATAGTTATAGTATACAGATATAGTATATAGATACCATACAGATATAGTAATAGATAGCCCTAAGATATAGTATATAGTCATAACAGTATATGAAGCCTACAGAATAGTATATAGAAAGACATACAGATAATAAGATTAGATAGCCATACAGATATAGGATATAGATAGCCATACAGATATAGTATATAGACATACAGATTTACAGGGAAAATCATAAAAGCTTAAAAAACTATAATTCCCCCCCTACTACTGGCCCCATTGTGTAGTGTGTTAATCCTTACCTTACATCCCAGCTCCATATGGTTTCTCTGTAATCCCCCACCAAAGTCCAAAAAAATGGCCACCAGGAGGATAGCACTCCTGCTTCCTCCGGGAGAATTTGGCATGCGCACTGCAGCCATTCCTTTTCGCCTCCCCTCCCTCCCTCTCCTACCCTCCTCTCCCTCCCCCTAGCTCAAAAAACTTTTGACATAATGTTCTCGTTGCTTCCCCAGGCCCAACATATATTGTATAGACAGAAGTGCCCCGATAGTAACTTACCTTCCCTCTTTCCTCCGCTGTTCAGGACTACTGGCAGCCGCGTCCGTGATTGGCTGCCTCTCAGACCAATCACAGACGCGACTGCCGGTCCGGCCCCCTGCTTGCATTTTCACGAAGCAGAGGGCCTGGCAGTGCGGCGAGGAAAGAGGGAAGGTAAGTAACTATCGGGGCACTTTCTGTCTATACAAATATAGAGTTTGGGCGGGGGAGCAAGGAGAACATTATGTCAATGGTGTCTATTTTGCCCCAACCAATCAGATCTTATTTAAAGGGTATGTCCACCCTAAATTGAATTTTATATAAGGTCCCCCCTGGGCTCCATGCCCCAACCGCTATATTTTTTTTTTAGAAAGCCCCCAAAACTCTACTTACCTCCCCTCTTTCCTCCGCCGCGCTCCCGGCCCTCTGCTTGCAAGGAAATGCAAGCAGAGGGGCGGGACCGGGAGCCGCGTCTGTTGATTGGCTGAGCGGCAGCCAATCACAGACGCGGCTGCCGGCAGCTCACTTCGCCGGAGGAAAGAGAGAGGTAAGTAAGAGTTTGGGGAGCTTTCTAAAATAAAAAATATGCGGTTGGGGCTGGGAGACATGGGGAATGTGTATAAAAGGGGTTTTATGCTAGGGGAGGGATAGAGAACGGGAGGGGAGAGGGGGGAGGGGAGGGGGAGGGAGGGGGGGGGGGAAAGGGCTGCAGTACGCATGGAAAAATCTACCTGAGGCCAGCTAGCAGCGTGTCTAATGGACCTGCTAGCCTCCTGGTGGGCAGTTTTTGGGACTTTGGGGGGGACTACAGGAGAACCTATGGAGCTGGGAGTGAGGTAAGGATTACACTACACTACATGATGGGGCCAGTAGTTGGGGGGATATAGTTTTGGGGGTGGACATGCCCTTTTAACTTTTGAAAGCCAACATCTGATTGGTGGGGGGAAATTAGCGCCATTTCAAACATAGAACTTTTATGAATAACCCTGATAGTATATAGATAATACAGATAGATAAATACAATATAGTATAATAGATAGCCATACGATATAGTTATTCCATACAGATATAGAATATTAGATAGACATACAGAATAGTATATAGATATCCATACAGATATAGTACAGTATAGATAGCCACGATACAAACAAAAGGAACGGGCTGCAGCAATCTGTGAATCAATCTCGCACGGAGGGTAGTAAGTAAAAATACTTCTTATTTAACACATATGACTATACAAACGGATACATGTCTAACGCGTTTCGTGCCTGGTACTTACTACCTCCGTGCGAGATTGATTCACAGGATTGCTGCAGCCCGTTCTCTTTTGTTTGTATCGTGGTTGTTTGGACCTTGCGAGGGGTCTGGGGCAAGACAGCACCCGGACCAAAGGCTACGACTGGTGAGACTCGTTTTAAGCAATTCTGCATCTTGTTAATAATGTTACCGTCTCTCTGAGTATCTACACACCAGAGCGTCTGGGTCCGGGGGAGTGTCCACCCAGCCCATCCCGTTGTTGTGTGTAAGTCTTTATAATTTTCAAAAATCAGCTACTTTAGTCCCTACTTCTGCTATGTTCTAATAGTGTACATAAAAATAATTTAATATCTGGGACTTTCTAGTTCGTTTGAACATTCTATTTGTTGCATTGTTGTGTTGATTAGATTCTCAGAGCCCAGGTTTTCCCTGTGTCCGGCACGCTCTAATCACTTGTTTATCCTATAGATAGCCATACAGATATAGTATATAGATAGACATACAGATATAGTATATAGATATCCATACAGATATAGTATATAGGTAGCCATACAGATATAGTATATAGATAGCGATACAGACATAGTATATAGACATACAGATATAGTATATAGATAGCCATAAAGATATAGTATATAGACATACAGATATAGTATATAGATAGCCATACAGATATAGTATATAGATAGCCATATAGATATAGTATATAGACATACAGATATAGTATATAGATAGCCATACAGATATAGTATATAGATAGCCATATAGATATAGTATATAGATAGCCATATAGATATAGTATATAGACATACAGATATAGTATATAGATAGCCATACAGATATAGTATATAGATAGCCATATAGATATAGTATACAGATAGCCATATAGATACCATACAGATATAGTATATAGATAGCCATACAGATATAGTATATAGATAGCCATATAGATAAAGTATTTAGATAGCCATATAGATATAGTATATAGACATACAGAGTATTCAGTATATTAGATAGCCATATAAGATATAGTATACAGATTAGCCATCATATATAGATATAGATATCGCAATAGTATACAGATTAATAGTATATAGATGACCCTACCTAGATATATAGTATAGTAGGATAGCCATACAGATATATATATAGATAGAATAATAAAGATTATCTCATTTTTCATTATATAGTATATTATTAGTTACTTCTTATCTATATAATATAGTATTATAGATTTTATACAATATTTTCATATATGATATTATGGATATAGTATACAGATAGACATTAGATATAGTATATAGCCATAACAGATATAGTTATATAGCCATATAGATATAGTATATAGACATAAAAGATATAGTATATAGATAGCCATGCAGATATATATATAGCCGTACAGATATAGTTATAGATAGCCATGCAGCTATAGTATATAGATAGCCATAAGATATAGTATATAGATAGCAATATATAGTATATAGATAGCCATACAGATATAGTATATAGATAGCCAAACAGATATAGTATAGCTAGCCATACAATATATGTATATAGATAGCGATACAGATATAGTATATTGCCATACAGCTATAGTATATAGATTAGCCATATTGTATATAGATAGACATATAGAATAGTATATAAACATAAATGCACAGTATAGATAGCCATACAGATATAGATAGATAGCAATACAGATATAGGATATCAATAGCCATACAAATATAGTATATAGACATACAGATATAGTATAGTAGATAGCCATTACGATATATATATAGATAGCCATACAGATATAGTATATAGACAGCCATACAGATATAGTATATAGATAGCCATATAGATACAGTATATAGACATAAAGATATAGTATATAGATAGTCATGCAGATATAGTATATAGATAGCCATATATAGTATATAGACATACAGATATAGTATATAGATAGCCATAGAGATATAGTCTAAAGACATACAGATATACGGGGAGATCCAATATCCCACGCCGCGTTACTTACCTTAGCCCGATCCCGCGATACAATAGCTGACGTAAATGAGATTACGTCAGTTATTGCAACGCGGGATCGGGCTAAGGTAAGGAGCGCGACCTTAACGCTCCCAAACCTTTACCGCTAAGTTTCGCGCTACGAGGTAGCGCAAACCTTAACGGCAGGGGTTTTGGATCGTTAGCACAGCGCTGTTTCCAAAAACATTTGGAAATGGTGCTGTGCTCTAAATTCCATCTAAAACCCACGTTAACCTGAAATTTTTTCGGGTTAACGTGGGTTTTAGACGGAAAAGGGCTATATTGAATCTCCCCCATAGTATATAGATAGCCATACAGATATAGTATATAGGTAGCCATACAGATATAGTATATTGCCATACAGCTATAGTATATAGATAGCCATATATAGTATATAGCCAGATATAGTATATAGATAGACATATAGATATAGTATATAAACATAAATGCACAGTATAGATAGCCATACAGATATAGTATATAGATAGCCATACAGATATAGTATATCAATAGCCATACAAATATAGTATATAGACATACAGATATAGTATATAGATAGCCATACAGATATAGTATATAGACATACAGATATAGCATATAGATAGCCATACAGATATAGTATATAGACAGCCATACAGATATAGTATATATATAGCCATATAGATACAGTATATAGACATAAATATATAGTATATAGATAGCCATGCAGATATATTATATAGATAGCCATACAGATATAGTATATAGACATACAGATATAGTATATAGATAGCAGTACAGATATAGTATATAGATAGCCATACAGATATAGTATATAGATAGCCATATATAGTATATAGACATACAGATATAGTATATAGATAGCCATAGAGATATAGTATATAGACATACAGATATACGGGGAGATCCAATATCCCACGCCGCGTTACTTACCTTAGCCCGATCCCGCGATACAATAACTGACGTAAACGAGATTACGTCATTTATTGCATCCCGGGATCGGGCTAAGGTAAGGAGCGTGACCTTAACGCTCCCAAACCTTTACGTTAAGTTTCGCGCTACGGGAGGTAGCGCAAACCTAACGGCAGGGGTGGTTTTGGATCGTTAGCACAGCGCTGTTTCCAAAAAATTTGGAAATGGCGCTGTGCTCTAAATTTATCTAAAACCACGTTAACCCGAAATTTTTCGGGTTTAACGTGGGTTTAGACGGAAAAGGGCTATATGAATCTCCCCCATAGTATATAGATAGCCATACAGATATAGTATATAGATAGCCATATAGATAAAGTATTTAGATAGCCATATAGATACAGTATATAGACATAAAGATATAGTATATAGATAGCCATGCCGATAGTATATAGAGAGCTATACAGATATAGTAGATAGACTTACAGATATAGTATATAGATAGCAGTAAGATATAGTATAGATACGCCATACAGATATAGTATATAGATAGCCATTATAGTAATAGACATACAGATATAGTATATAGATATCCATAGAGATATAGTATATAGACATACAGTATATAGGGGAGATCCAATATCCCACAGCCGCGTTACTTACCTTAGCCCGATCCGCGATGCAATAACTGACGTAATCTCGTTTACGTCAGTTATTGTATCGCGGGATCGGGCTAAGGTAAGGAGCGTGACCTTAACGCTCCCAAACCTTTACCGTTAAGTTTCGCGCTACGAGGTAGCGCAAACCTTAACGGCAGGGGTTTTGGATCGTTAGCACAGCGCTGTTTCCAAAAACATTTGGAAATGGCGCTGTGCTCTAAATTCTATCTAAAACCCACGTTAACCAAAAATTTTTCGGGTTAACGTGGGTTTTAGACGGAAAAGGGCTATATTGAATCTCCCCCATAGTGTATAGATAGCCATACAGATATAGTATATAGATAGCCATATAGATATAAGTATTTAGATAGCCATATAGATACAGTATATAGACATAAAGATATAGTATATAGATAGCCATGCAGATATAGTATATAGATAGCCATACAGATATAGTATATAGACATACAGATATAGTATATAGATAGCAGTACAGATATAGTATATAGATAGCCATACAGATATAGTATATAGATAGCCATATATAGTATATAGACATACAGATATAGTATATAGATATCCATAGAGATATAGTATATAGACATACAGATATACGGGGAGATCCAATATCCCACGCCGCGTTACTTACCTTAGCCCGATCCCGCGATACAATAACTGACGTAAACGAGATTACGTCAGTTATTGCATCGCGGGATCGGGCTAAGGTAAGGAGCGTGACCTTAACGCTCCCAAACCTTTACCGTTAAGTTTCGCGCTACGAGGTAGCGCAAACCTTAACGGCAGGGGTTTTGGATCGTTAGCATAGCGCTGTTTCCAAAAACATTTGGAAATGGCGCTGTGCTCTAAATTCTATCTAAAACCCACGTTAACCAAAAAATTTTTCGGGTTAACGTGGGTTTTAGACGGAAAAGGGCTATATTGAATCTCCCCCATAGTATATAGATAGCCATACAGATAGTATATAGATAGCCATATAATAAAGTATTTAGATAGCCATATAGATATAGTATATAGACATACAGATATAGTATATAGATAGCCATACAGGTATAGTATATAGATAGCCATACAGATATAGTATATAGATAGACATACAGATAAAGTATACAGATAGCCATATAGATATAGTATATAGCCATACAGATATAGTATATAGATAGCCATAAAGATATAGTATATAGCCATATAGATATAGTATATTGATAGCCATACAGATATAGTATATAGACATAGATATAGTATATAGATAGCCATACAGATATAGTATATATCCATACAGATATAGTATATAGATAGCCATACAGATATAGTATATATCCATACAGATATAGTATATAGATAGCCATACAGATATAGTATATAGATAGCCATACAGATATAGTATATATCCACACAGATATAGTATATAGATAGCCATACATATATAGTATACAGACATACAGATATAGTATATAGATAGCCATACAGATATAGTATATAGACATACAGATATAGTATCCATACAGATATAGTATATAGACATACAGATATAGTATATAGATAGTCATACAGATATAGTATATAGACATACAGATATAGTATATAGATATCCATACAGATATAGTATATATCCATACAGATATAGTATATAGACATACAGATATAGTATATAGATAGCCATACAGATATAGTATATAGATAGCCATACAGATATAGTATATAGACATAGATATAGTATATAGATAACCATACAGATATAGTATATAGCCATACAATAAAGTATTAGATAGCCTACAGATATTGTAAGAGACATACATATAAGTTATAGATAGCCATACAGATATAGTATATAGACATACAAATATAGTATATAAAATACAGATATAGTATATTGATAGCCATACCGATATAGTATATAGACATACAGATATAGTATATATATGCCATACAGATATACTATATATCCATACAGATATAGTATAAGATAGCAACATATATAGATATAGACATACAGATATAGTATTAGATAGCCATACAGATTAGTATAAGACATTCAGTATAGTTATAGTATCAGATACAGATATAGTATGAAAAAGATATTATAAGATAGCCATACGATATAGTATATAGACATACAGATATAGTATATAGATAGCCATACAATATAGTATATAGACATACAGATATAGTTATAGACATACAGATATAGTATAGATATCCATACAGATATAGTATATAGACATACAGATATAGATATAATAAGCATACATATATAGTATATAGAAACATACAATATAGTATATAGATAGCATACAGATATAGTATATAGACATACAGATATAGTATATAGAATCCATACAGATTATATATGACATACAATATATATAAACATACAGATAGTATATAGATAGCCATACAGTATAGTATATAGATAGCCATACAGATATAGTATATAGACATACAGATATAGTATATAGATAGCCATACAGATATAGTATATATACATACAGATATAGATATAGATAGCTATAGATATAGTATATAGATAGTATACAGATAAGTATATAGATAGCTATACAGATATAGTACATAGATATCCATACAGATTACAGGTATAGTATATAGATATCCAGGTGTGTATATAATAACGTGACCAGGTCTGTGACAGTACATAGTCCATGCTGGTACAATAGTATATTACACTATATATATAAAAACACTATATAGACATTGACCGGTGGTGTGAGTGGATGGGTCAGTGTATCCGGTGCTGTCAGTTCTCTGTCCCGCCCCCTCCTTTTCACACACGGAGCCCACAGGCCCCACCACCAGCCCCGCGATGCCCTCACTGTCCTTCCCCCTCCCTCCCCCTTGTCCCTCTTGTCACCTGCACTGTACACGTATACTCCGAGTCGTCCAGTAACCTGACGGTGCAGACACACGGCAACTCCAAACTGCGGCTGCTACCGCTCATTAGGCGACTCAGCATCCTCCCGACAGAGGACGCAATCCGGGCACACACCCGCTCCGGGTCACACTGTGGTGCCCGCCGGGCTTGCGCTTCAGACAAACACCCGCCCCCTCCACAGAACCTGACAAACCAAAGCGCCTTCGCGGAGAAGCGACGTTTCCTTAGCCAATGGTATCTCTAGGATGGGAGAGAAAGAAATGTTCTCTGCCAATCAAAAGGTAGCAAGTGGATTAGTAGGCGGAGTTTCGCCATCCCTATCCATTGCTGTAAGTAATAAATGGTACCCAGAGAAGGTTGCGAGTGGGACTGTGCTTCTCATTCACCTCTTCCCAGTCAGGCGGATGAACACAGACAGACAGGGAGTTATGTAATCCAATGTATATAGTTCCATATACCCTACCTACGATCTACAGAGAGACAATTATAACAAATATAAAACACGACAGGACCAGTTAAGTTTCCAAGTATAACACCTGTTAACACTAGAGGGCACCAGTGAACCACAAACCTTACCAAACAGAAAGCAAAGTAAAACTTGAAGATGAAATCCTGATGTACCAAAGATCAGCAAAAGGGCAATGTGAAGTCTGACCCTCCTGCCTATCTAACTACTGCTCTGTCTTCCTTTTACTGTTTGCTTCTAAACTCTTAAGGTTCATACAAATCTGGCGATGTTCATTAGACCCCCAAGCCCCGACCGACCTCCGAGCCCGACAAACACCCATGACAAATGGCCAGAACGGCCGACAGTCGCGCGTGTATGCATTCGACCCCGACCAAGCGCATACACACACGCAACCATCGGACGTTCGTCTCGGGTGTTCGTCGGGCTTGGGGGTCTGGTGAACATCGCCAGGTGTGTACGAACCTTTAGAACTTCTCATTTTTACACATATTACTAACCACCTCCATGTTAGTAAACCTACTGGGTACATTGCAATCAGGATTCCGACCTGGTCATTCAACCAAAACAGCCCTGTGTAAGGTTACTAATGACCTACAAACTACGAAATCCAAGGGCCAGTTCTCGGCCCTTATTCTCCTCGATTTATCAACTGCCTTTGATACTGTGGACCATTGTCTTCTCATACACATTCTGCATTCGCCGGGCATCCCAAATCTAGCTGCTCCTTGGTTGTCTTCTTATCTTTCTAACAGATCTTTATCTCGTTTGCTAATTAGACTTTTTCTCCTGTTCTGCTTAGTGTTTGGGTCCCCCAGGGTCTGTTTTGGGACCAGTACTGTTCTCCATCTACACTTTTTGTTTGGGAGATATAATTAGTTCATTTGGCTTTAAGTATCACCTATACGATGATACCCAATCTACGTGTCCACCCCTGCATAACCCTTGAAGTTAAACTTAAACTCTGGTCTATTTCCTTCGGATGGCCTTAAAGGGTAACTCCCGCCCCAAAATAACTTAAAGGGCATGTCCACCCCCAAAACTATAATCCCCCCCAGTAATGGCCCCACCATGTAGTGTAGTGTAATCCTTCCTCAAATCCCAGCTCCATAGGGTTCCTGTAGACCCCCCCTAAAGTCCAAAAACAGTCACACAGGAGGTTAGCAGGGCTCTGCCTGCACCTTGCCTCCGGTAGTATATTGTCATGCGTACTGCAGCCCTTCTCCCCCCCCTCCCTCCCCCTCCTCTCCCTCCTCTCCCCTCCTCTCCTCCCGTTCTACATCCCTCCCCTAGCGTAAAAGCCTTTTAATATGCTGCTCCCCCATGTCTGGTAGCCCCAACCGATGGTTAGTATTTCCAAAAGCTTCCCCAAAACTCTTACTTACCTCTCCTCTTTCCTCCGCTGCACCGAATGACCGGCAGCCGCGTCCGTGATTGGCTGCCGTTCAGCCAATCACAGACGCGACTGCCGGTCCCGCCCCTCTGCTTGCATTCTCGCAAGCAGAGGGCCGGCAGTGCAGCGGAGGAACGAGGGGAGGTAAATAAGAGTTTGGGGGGCTTTTGGAAAATACTAACCATGCGGTTGGGGCTACCAGACATGGGGGAGCAGCATATCAAAAGTAATTTTTAAGGGTGGACATGCCCTTTAAAGGATATGTACACTGTGAAATTAATTTTTTTAATTTTCTCATTTTTTTTGTTGATCTTTCTGAAACCTCTTACATTTTAGCTGTCAATCAAGTGCCTTAGTTAGATAAACTCTTCTGTTATGTAGCCATATCTGGAATGGTGACAGTTGGTACATGAACTGCATGGTGGGAAATTTCCTCTCCCGATGCTGCCTCATAGGAGTTACTGATCATTGCCCTTATAGAGAGTCAGATAGTCTGAAAGAGGACTGGGGGACTGAGAGCCTGAGCTTGAGCAAAACAGATACTGGATTAAAGTCATTTAGCAACACAAACACTTTAGAGTGCTGCTTACATGTATTTGTTTAAAATGAGGCAAAGTGATTTTTTCAGTGTACAATTCCTTTAAGCTATTTACAAAAATTAACCCCAAAAAGCCCACTTTCACTTTAATCTCTGAGATATAGGTAGTTACACACAGCCACATCCTCCTTCTCTTCTGGGTAATGACTGTCAGTCATGGGTGCAATGTCACATGCAATGGCTGATGGCCATTTCATATTAAGTGGTTAAGAGCGCACTCTGCTCATGAGAGTAGGAGGCGGGACTTCTGGCAAGGGATCAGCTGTTTGTAAGTACCTATATCTCTGCGCGGGAGCATCGGAGGTAGGTAAGATTATAACAAAAGTGATCTTTCTAAATAGCTTAAGTTAATTTGAGGATGGGGTTACCCTTTAAACTTAATCTATCCAAAACTGAACTTATTATTTTCCCATCCTAAACCTGGACCTAGCCCACCTTTCTCTATTTATATTGATTATGTGGTCATTAACCCTGTTGAAACTGCTAGCTTTCTTGGAGTAACCTTTGACTCCTCTCCAATGTCACCAGGACGTGTTGTTTTCTTCTTCACAATATTGCCAAGATCCTTTTCCACGCTCAATCCACTACTAAAATGTTTATGCATGCCCTTATACTTTCCCCTTCAGATAATTTAACTCTCCTCCAAGAGAGAACCTTCAACCCCGATACTGCAGTCTATAGGGTGGCTTCACAGCAAGCAAAGAATACAATTCTATACCCTTCTCTTCTTTTGACCTTTAAATCTCTTCACTCTGCTGCACCCCCTAGCTATTTTCTCTCTTGGCCCCATATGTTCCTGACTGTGCCCGTCAGTATGTTCTTCTCCACAAACTCCAATTAACACTGCCTCCTCCTGCCTTAAACCCTTCTATCTTATGGCTCCTTACCTTTGGAACTCTCTCCTTTTTTTGCTTCGCCGGGTGACATCCATTAATAATTTCAAATGTAAACTCTCTTCCTACCTTTCTGAGAACCAGCACAATAAATGATTTTTAGCCATCTCAAGCACTTTGTACCCATCCCCCCCACTTGTATCTGTATGTTGTCCCATCCACTTAGATTGTAAGCTTGTGTGTCAAGGCATGCTGCACTTTTTATTTATCCATAATTTTATATATATATATATATATATATATTATGTTCTTAACTTATGTATGAAATTGTTTAATTTTTGTGTGCATTATGTAACATACACTATCAGGGAGATTCAATAAAAGTTCTGAACGTTTAAAATGGTGCTATATTTGCCCCAACTAATCAGATCTTATTTAACATTTGAAAGCTAACATGGCAAAAATCTACCTGAGGCCAGCTAGCAGGCAGTGTCCTATATGGACCTGCTAGCCTCCTGGTGGGCAGTTTTTGGGACTTTGGGGGGGGACTACAGGAGAACCCTATGGAGCTGGGATGTGAGGTAAGGATTACACTACACTACATGATGGGGCCAGTAGTTGGGGGGATTATAGTTTTGGGGGTGGACATGCCCTTTAACTTTTGAAAGCCAACATCTGATTGGTTGGGGGGAAATTAGCGCCATTTTCAAACATAAGAACTTTTATTGAATAACCCTGATAGTATATAGATATCCATACAGATATAGTATATATCCATACAGATATAGTATATAGATAGCCATACAGATATAGTATATATCCATACAGATATAGTATATAGATAGACATACAGATATAGTATATAGATATCCATACAGATATAGTACAGTATATAGATAGCCACGATACAAACAAAAGAGAACGGGCTGCAGCAATCCTGTGAATCAATCTCGCACGGAGGTAGTAAGTAAAATACTTCTTTATTTAACACATATGACTATACAAACGGATACATGTCTAACGCGTTTCGTGCCTGGTACTTACTACCTCCGTGCGAGATTGATTCACAGGATTGCTGCAGCCC